>JANUWF010001165.1:4982500-6182500 GCA_026120185.1 Voacanga thouarsii
GGTTATATTCCAAAATATACCAAGCATTGCGGTGATGCCTAGACGGAACTGACGCCTTGTGGGGCAATAGCCTGAAGAAAGGATCACAGAACCAGCAGTGGTTCAAACAAGATCGCCGGCACCTCCTAGACCAACAATAAACCACAGAGGTAATATAAAAAGAAAGCTCTTCCGTTGCTTTATGTTTGCTCTATTTTCAACATGCTACTGTGCGTTTCTATTTTTTGTCGTGTTTACCTTCGTATGGTATTTAGAGCCTGGTTTATATGGTAATATAGGATGCATGTTAGTGAATAAAAACAGTCAAATGATTGTTTGATCATAATCTATGAACCTTCGTGTTTTCTGCTATGGGTAGTGATCGTTTTGTACGTCTCGTGGTTGAGACATAGGAACATTGTAATTAATTTTTTGTGGCTTTCATAGCATTCGTGTAAGCCTATAATTAAAGGTATAAGCATTGGTGGATTGTTTTGGATGATTTCTGGTGAAATCTGTGCAAAAAATGAAGCGAAGCAGCATCTAAAATGCATCAGGAAAAACGAAGAACAGGAAATACTGTAGCAGCCGAACCGCCAGAGTTGAGCCGTCAAGCAGAGCGCGCTGCTGATGTGAGGGGAGCTGAGGCTACCCTAGCTAGTAGCAGCCAAGCCCAAGATGGCCTTAGCTCAGCATCGTGCACGAGGAAGCTTCCTATAGAAGCAACAGCTTCATCGCAGAAGCAGGTTTCCTCGCAGAAGCCCGGTTGAGGAAACCGGGTAGCAGCTCAGCTGCAAGAGTCACCAGGTCGAGGACGAGTCGCGAGCGTTCTAGTGGGTGGTGGTTCCAAGCAAGTAGTGATCTAGTGCTGAGGGTGCGTGAACACCAAGAGGTTTTTAATTAATTTTCTTGTAATTTTTAAATGTAATTTTTTTTTTCGTTTTGGGTCCTATACCAAGCGAAATTATTATGTTTACAATAGTTAATATTCATGGAATGCTATTGCATAAAAAAAATAGTAAATAAAAATTAGAATTAAATAAGACCATTATTTACTTAATTAATGTGTTTAATTCTATTATTTAGACACTAAGATTAAAAGAATAGAAAAGTATGAAAATTTTTACAATTTTCTAGCATACTTAATTCTTTTTGTACCCTATGTGCACATTTTCTCAAAGACCAAAGTCTTTGAAAATTTTATGACAAGAAAAATATTTTTCAAATTAAAAATGATTATTTTTAACTTGGACAAAAATTAATTCTTATATATTTTCTCAAAGGATTAATTCTTGACATAGAAAATATGTTGGATTTAGATATTTTTGTAAGTTAAAATAAAAAGCCATTTTGTTTTATTTTTGTACTGAAAAATTATTTTTGTCAAATTAAACTTGAGACTAAAGTCTCTAGAAAGTTTAAAAGGAAATTTTTAGAAATCACTAAGTTCTTAACTATGTAAAATAAATTCATAGAAAATATCTTAAAGGATTTTACCTATAGAAATTTATGAATTTAGATATTTTACAAAGAGTTAACGGATACTTAATGGGATATTTTCAAAAGGATATTTTCTTTAAAAACCCCTTTTTTTAAAAGACGAAGTGGGAGAGGGGTTCCAACGGCTCCACGGCTTCCATCACATCCTCATTAGAGATAGCGGGTCCCCTCGCATTACCCTGGGAGTAAACCCGTATAGAATGGGGATACCACAAGGATCTGGAATTAATGAATAGATGTAATTAATAACTCAGGACACATGCTATGATCGGCCAGCCCACATTGGAGGTTATAGTGCGAGAAATGTCCACAGGAAATGAGAATAAATGACCATCCCATCAATGGAGTTATCTTCTAGATCATTACCTAGAAGGGAAATTAATTTGTGGTGGTTAAAATATTTAGCTTAGGAAACTGTTAATCTTCCCAAGAAGCTATGTCAGTTTTCCTAAGAGCCAAATTAATCATATTAAAGATAATAGTGATAGGGGTAACTATTATCGAATTTAATATGAGGATAAAGTGCACAAATTATTTTTGTTTTTTCAAAAATTGAGATTTCATTTATTTTTGATTTTTTAGAAATGGTTGGTGGAGGTTCTTTTAGTCCTTTGGCCATTATTCTCCGAGAGAATAAGTTAACGGGTCCAAATTATGTGGATTAGAAAAGGAATTTGGACATAATACTCACTGTCGAGGAGTAGAAGTATGTCATCTACAAAACTTGTCCTGTTATCGGGGAAGGTTCCACCGATGTTGTGTGCGAGGCTAAGAAGTCATGGAAAAAGACCGATGAGATGGCTCGTTGCTACATGTTAGCCTCCATGTCTAATGTGCTCCAGTCCAAACACGAGCACATGGCCGCTGCGTACGACATTAGCCTGTCACTAGACATGATGTTTGCCGGTAAGAGCAGGCCCGCAAGGTAAGAAGCTCTTAGGATGATCTTAAATACTAAGATGGCAGAGAGAGCATCAGTCAGGGAGCATATGGTTAATTTGATTGCTGCTTTCGAGGAAATGGAAGTCTTAGGGGCTATTATTGACCCCGAAAGCCAAGTGAACATGATTCTTGAATCTCTATTGGGCTCTTTTACTCAGTTCAAGTTGAACTACAACATGAACAAGTTAAACATGAGTTTAACTAAATTAATGAAAGAGCTCCAGGTATCGGAGAAGGTTATGAAGCCACAGTCCAAGACTATGATTGCTAGGGCTTCTTCTTTCAGAACTAGGCCTAAGCCCAAGAAGATCAAGAAAAAGAAAGGAAATGCAGTAGCCCAGCCCAAGAACCACATTCCATGCTGCCAAGGAAGAGTTTAAATTACGAAGGCTTTCAATGGAGGATTCAAGCCAAACAAGCCACCAAGCTAAGGAATATGAAGATAGTAAAGAGGCAGGTGCTAAAGGGAATCTTGAAATACCTTCAAGAAGACAAAACAAGAATAAATAAAGTTGTTAAGTGATAGAGGATCAAAGAAGGACCAAGAAAATCAAAACTTGAACAGCAACTTATGCGGAGAGTAAAGGGATTGAGCAAAGAGGCTGACGGCCAAAGTGTTGTGCATGAACAAAAGAAAATCAGCACTGGATTGATGGAACGCAGAAACAGGGGAGCATGCACCGTGCCAAAAAAAAATTTAGAAAAATTAAAACGCGAGCCATAAAGGCCATGCGGAAGCGTGAAGATCATACCTTTGCATTCCTTAACCCTCCTAGGTTGCGTAGGAACAGATTGAATGGCTGGAATCGCCTCGCTTTGTCCACTTGAAAGAGCTTCCGGTTGAACACCCGCTAGCCTTCTACTCCGCCTTGTTTGCATTAACACTTAGCTCTCCAGCTCTCGGGATATTCCTCAGCCTAACCTCTAGTTGGTGAACACTATGGTAAAGAGGAACGATCTCAAAACTCCTTAGTTCTTTCGCTATTGATTAGCAAAGAACAAGAAGAAACCACAGAGGAATGGAGAGGAGAAAAATCGAGTGTTCCCAGAAAGAGAGAGTCACGTGAGTGTGTGGCTTGGGAAAGAAAAATTAGGGTTTTTTCTTTTCAAAGAGTTGTTTATATTTAGTCTAAACTAGGTCTCTCAATCTCTGATAAACATCTCCCCGGGATTTCAAAATACCCGAATGTTATCCTGAGAAACAGTTTGGCCTAACCTTAAACTCCTCTTAACCGTATCTGGAAAAAACCCTAAGGTCCAAGCTATTAGGCCAGATAAATATTTATTATTTTTCTTGGACCCAAAAGGCCCAAAATAATAAATATTAATTATTTATTTTATGGGCTTACATAAGTAACCCAATAAATAATTAATGAGCCCAAATGAACCATAATAATTAATCTTTAATTATTTATTTCTTGGGCCTATACAAATAACCCAATAAATAATTAAACATTAATTATTTCCCCTAGTTTAAGCCCGAGTTAATTTCTTAATTATTCATACTTGGACCTAGGCCCCGAATAATTAATTAACCAAATAAACTAGATAATTAATTTCTCTCAACTCCTATTTTATCTATTTATTTATTTATTTTATTCCAGTCCAATAATAAATTAGACTTCCTGAATAAAATAAAATAAAACAAAATAAAATAAAATCCTCTTCAACTGAGACCAATTCCTCAACCCAAAAATAGTTAGGACTTACGGGCTATCCCGAGGACCAAAAAGACACATCGCCTTGCTACTAAAATGACCAAAATACCCCTGCTATATAAATAGCTGTATTTTGCATTTTAAATATTTCCTAATATCACCATAAGGAAATATTGACCCCAAGGACAATGCTGCATTCGCAAAGTCTCCGACCTACAGGTGTAATGACTAAGATACCCCTCTACACATCGCCGTACATTTAGAGAGGAAGAAGTGTACTAACACCCCCCTAAATGACATCTACCATCCTTAGGCTTCTAGTCTAATGATCCACGACTTCCTGGAGTGTTTCCGCTTTCCAAGGGAGCTACCCTAAAGCAAACATCCAAGTCATGTTTCCCAGGGCCCTGGATAATTTAGAGCATTTGGACAACCACAAGGGGCGATATAGTGCAGAAACTATCTTGTATAAGTCTGTCTTAACTAACTAGTCACACATACCCAACATGCAAGTATATTGACCCTATGATAGAACCTCAACTACAACAAATCAAAGTATATGCTTCCAGCTTCGCTAGACCACCAACTCATACTCAAGTCGTAGAGTACTAGTCCACGCTGTAGCGGTAGTAGTCTAGGTTTCTACCATATAGTACTTTGAGAAACCACTACTACAGGTCCAGTTCTACGTATTTGAAATACGCTTATGTCATGAAGTGAGTGGACTATCCACTGGCTAAAGGTAAGCCATTCCCTATTTGGAATTCATAACATAATAACCTAAACATGATGAGGTTCCCAGTCTCATCAATAGGTTAAGAACAAATATTTATGTGTTAAATAACCCGTGATCCATACCTTACTATGAAAGACCACCATTCACATGGATCACTTATTTAGACACAATGGGTCTGTTCCAAACGAAAATCGTGCACAAACAAAAAGTAAATTCACAAACAATTTCTGAAAATAAATTCTTTTATTAAATAATTCGATTTTACATCAGAAACCTAGTCTAAGAGGGCATACAATCCAACATGGATCACCAAGGAAACTGATGCCAAATCATTCTAAGGCAATTTACCATCTCAACAGAATGAAGTTGTCGTTGGCCTTACCAACCCAACTGGGCCTGGCCCACTTCGGGCTTGATGCTCTATTTTGATTTTTCATTCTGTTTTGCTCTATTGTGTTACCCTTTCAATTCCCATGACTTTTATATTGTAATAAGGATATTTTAGACTTATTTTTAGTTTAAATGGTTGAGATTTCATCTCCCATTAGCTAGGTTTAGTTACCTATAAATATGCCATTATAACACTTCATCTGTTATTGGGAATATTTGAAAGAAATCAAAGAGTCTCCTTTAAGAGCTTTAGAGAGGTTATTCGTCTTGGAAAAATCCCATAAACATTAAACCATTCTTAGGGTCTAGTTCTACCTTTTGTATTAAGTCTATAAACCCTTTAGGATAGATCAATTACCTTGCTAAGTTGGGTCTTAGATTCTTGATAATCTAAGGTTCTTCTTTACAGGTCAAATTGGTTGCCTAAGTCCCATCTTCAATTGTTCTTGGTTTCTTGTTGAACCAATGGTCTTTAGTTGTGATTTAAATAACTTGATTTATCATTTATAAGTTCAAAAATCTTTATTTTGGCCTAAAGTTCTAGTATTTTAGGTTGGGTGTGTGTTTTCTTGCTAAAAATCACTGATTGAGTCTTGAAAAGTACCCCAAAAATAGCCACAAAATTCATCAATTAAACAACCCTCAAGCAAGCTCATATCACATGGGAGTTTAGAATAATACCCTTATGCTATTGAATTTGAATTGCAATATAAATATTTATTTTGATATTATTGAGTAGATGATGTTGTGGTATTATATTTTCTATACTAATTCAAAAGATGTTATGTACTCCTCTTACTCCAAAACAAAAAGTATATAATATAAAAGAAACAGAATATACTTTCGTAAAATTAGAATATTGATTAAAATGATTTGTCAAAATACTTATACTAATTCAAAGAGATGTGATGTACTTCTCTTACTCCAAAATGAAAAGAATATAATATAAAAGAAATAGAATATACTTTCGTAAAATTAGAATATTGATTAAAATGATTTGTCAATATACTTATATCTAAGCTCAATTTTATTATTGTCATTAGCTTCTTTATGTTTTTAAACTTTCAATATCATTACAATCTTATGATTTTTCTTGTGGCTTGTGACATTGATTATACTATGCTTAGCATAATCAGAGTATAATGAGAGGTTACTTGGTTAATGTAGTAAACATTCTAAATAACAAGTTAAAGGATGACAATAAATATCGATGCATATTTCATCATGAAAATTCCACTTCACAGAAGCCACAAGTTAATAAAGTGACTACAAATCTACAAGAAGAAAATTAGGACGGCCCATAAACAAGATGACATACTGATCCCATAATTACTCTAAATCACTTTTACCTCATGTGTCTGACACAACAGTAATAAGAGTACAACACGTAATGTTTCCAAATACAAAGCAACTAATGCTCATGATCAATGTGTGCATAAATATATGATAATAGTCACAAATACACCACCATATTCTAACTAAAATGTGATGCTGCAAACTCAATGGAAAATAGCAGTTTCTCTCTAGGTTTCATTGGTGCAGTTTTTGTGGGAGGAATAATGAATTATTCATATCCTTTGAAATGCTTCCTAGTATTTTCTTGGGGAAGGCTAGTGATTGGCAATGATTGACCTCCATCGCCATGCCTAATAAAATTATTAAATAAGTTCTTCTTCTCACTTACTTGAAGTAAAGAACTAAAAATCATGGCAAACAAATCATAGCCAACCCCCAGATCAGCAACATTTTTATTTTTCCTCTCTTCCTTATGACGAAGTTTATCAATTTGCCTACCTAACTCCAATATCAAAATATCCTCCATTATCTATAGCCACCAGTTGTTCAACAAGCAAGTTTCCTCTTTTGCATTGGCCACTAGTAGTAGGGTTGCTAGATTTTCCCACAACTGAATTTTCATCATGTCCAATGTAAGTAGCCAAATCTTGAGAAAGGTTGAAGATATTACTAATTTGTAACACCCTACTACCTATGTACCCTTAAAAGGTGGGGGTATTGCTCCGTCTATAGGACCAGGGGTCTTTATAATGAAGTCAAAGCCAAAATAAGAATAGTCTATCTAAATCTTATTACAAGGAAAAACATATACAAGTCTCAACTATTATCTCAAAATAAAAATAAGAAACAAAACATCATCTAGAATAAAGTTTCAGTCCACAAGGAGAATAACAACCTTCAATGTTGACAACCTGAAAGCATGAAATAAAAAAGTGTGAGAAATATATCTCAGTAAGTCTTGTGTGTGCTCGTAACTTTTCAATTGTTTGTGTATGCACATTTGAAACATTTTACAAAGCGTGTCTGCAAGTCAAAATTTATTATTTTCTAAACTTTGAATGGCACTTTACAAAATATTGTACAATTGCAAATTAGAAGCATTCTCAGAAAATTAACCACTCATCAACAAAACAAAGGGATCAAGAAACTCTATATCTTAATTCCTGCCATGAAACCCTCCATCATGACAACTTCCCAGTAAAACCCTGCATCACTAGGCAATAAGGGATCTGCATACAAGGGTAAGACACTCCTCCATCTCTACACCTAAATATACTGGTTGTCCACTCTGGATAATAGTGTACCTAGACTAAAGTGCTAGCTCGGACTGACCTGACTAACTAATAATGTTGCCTTATCAAGCAGAGTTTATTTTCTGGAGGTAGCCTCCTGCTAAAAGACTTACTCTAACCCCCCAAGACTAGTACTACTAGCCTACCCTTATTGACTACTTAATGTTAAACATCTTGCTCAAATATCAATCCTATATTGACAATTTCAAAAACCTTAGCTTGCAAAACATGGTTTCATATGGAGTGCTCGAAAAATGTTAAGTGTGTGTGAAAAGAGAAACCAACATTTATTTAAAACCTTTGTTTGATAAAACCATTTAGGTGAACAAAATATTTGTTCTTACAAAACAAGTAATCTCAAATCTTCACAATAGCATTTAACAAGTGACTTGTGAACAAGAGTTTCATTTAACAATATATTTATGCAAGGACTTACTTGATTCTTTGATCTCATAGATGCTAACCTTCCTCAATCTTGTTCAAGGTAACCTAGCCCCGTCTAAGTAAACATAAGGTACATGTCACTATTGGCTCATAACTAAGTAACAAACTGCATAGAGACAAATAATTCCAAAACCTCAAATGTTCATGACCATAAATACAACCCTAACACTTACAATACTAAAAAAATGACAATAATGGTTTAATAGCTTTAAACCTAATTGATATAGGAATACTCTAGAGTTCAATATCATTATTAATATAAAAACAATTTGATATTACAATAATATAAGTAAGAGTGATATTATTAATAAATAAGTATAGCCAAAAATAATAATTATGTCAAAAGCAATAACAAGAACATACATAATATTAGTGATATCAATAATATTAGTAATGTCTATAATAATAATAGTAAAAGTAATGATAATATCTTGAAAATGATATTGATAATAATAATATTGCGAAAAGAAAGATAGTAATAATAACATTAATAATAATGTTAATAATAACAGTAATAGTAATAATATTAACAACAATAATAGTAAAATAATAATAATAACAAAAAGTAGTAATACTATATTTTTTATATTAATATTAATAGCAATAATAAAAATAACGGTAATAATTTTCGTAGGAATATCAATAATACAAGTAGAAGTAAGAACAACATTTATCAAAAGCAATAACAAGAACATAAATAATATTAGTGATATCAATAATATTAGTAATGTCTATAATATTAATAGTAAAAGTAATGATAATAGCTTGAAAATGATATTGATAATAATAATATTGCTAAAAGAAAGATAGTAATAATAACATTAATAATAATGTTAATAATAACAGTAATAGTAATAATAATAACAACAATAATAATAGTAATAATAATAACAACAACAACAACAACAACAACAAAAATAGTACTACTATATTTTTTATATTAATATTAATAGCAATAATAAAAATAACGGTAATAATTTTCATAGGAATATCAATAATACAAGTAGAAGTAAGAACAACATTTATCATAGCAAAACTAATATTCATAACATCAACAATAATATCTGCAAAAGTAACAACAACCATTGATAGTGTTATCAACAGTATTAGCAACCACATTATTCCATGCATTAATGACATGTAAACTCCAATCATATAATCTCATATATCCTAATAATCATAACATAGCCTCACTAACAATCATATCACTCCCACATTAAAAATTATGGTCCAAAAGTAACTCATATAGTAATCATAATGTATATCTCAACTTTTCTATCAAAAAACCATACATACCATAAATATCTCCCCAAACATTACTAGATCATCATAAATCGCATCAATACTTCTATTTGACATCATTCTACACAACTTGAGTTCAAAAAGAATAAGGGAGTTAGATTAAAAGTACTTGTTTTTATGATCGTTTTAAGTTGAAGATGATGTTTGATGATTAAGAAGTCTTGATTGCGTTGGTGAGAACCTTTGAGAGGCCATTGATTTGAAGGAGGTCCGACCATGACCATCAATGATTCCGGCCAAGAAGAGATTGAGAAGAAGGATAAGAAAAAGTAAAGGAGAAGAAAGAGAGAACTTGAAATAATGATTTAGACTTGGTTTACCTTTTTGTTCTTCTTAGCTCGAAAGAAGAATGCTTGCTTTGATTCGAGAGAGGAAAGGTCTTTGATTGTTTTGGTGTTATATAATGTGTTAAAGAAGAAGATAGGGTGTATTCTAGTTTGTTTGAAGGTTTTAGAGTGATTTGGTGTGATTAGAAGTGGCTAAAGAGTTGAAGAGAGGCAGTATGTGTTCTTGGAAAAACAAGAAAGCAAATTTGGAGAAAGATATGGGTGTTCTTGGATTGAGATAACCAAATGGTCTTGGATGGTGTGGTGTTTTCGGTTTAGCTAGGTGGGAGGAATTCTAGAAGTTGTTCAAGTTTTGAATTTTGAAGGATGGTTGAGAAAATGGTGGAGATTCTTAAGGTAAGGTGTTTGCTAATAGTGACTAACTATTAAAGGTTTTTCAGCTCTTCTATGGAGGTTCACTTTGTTGTCTACAATATAGGAGAGCAATAAAGAATGCTCAAGCTTAGAGCTGGCCGAAATTTAAGTGTAGAAAGCTAAAAAATTCTAGTTGTTTGAATGCTTTGGTAGATAGATAGTTGAGTGTTTGATGGAGCAAACTAAGGTCTTTGATTTCAAACTCAAATCATTTTGAATGGAGGAAAGTTAGGATGGTTTCAATGACTCTTGTAATATTGAATGGAGGAAAGTTAGGAAAGTTTGAATGAAGAGTTTGATAAAAATCATTTTAAATGGAGGAAAGTTAGGAAAGTTTGAATGGAGAGTTTGATAAAAATTTATCCTTAGTTTTCTAATGACTCTTGTAATGTTCGCCTTGCATTATCAAGTGATGGTTTCAATCCTTTCAACAATATAAGCACTTCGTATGGTATATGGCCCGTTATATTAATAATATATAATATGCCATCTTAGGAGTTTAAAAATGAGTCACATTTTCAATTATCGCTATTTATTCCTGGGCCACAGTTGCCTGGAAAAGACATTGATATGTATCTTAAGCCTCTAATAGAAAAGTTGATGGAATTTTGGAGTGTTGAAGTGCGAACCTTTGATGTTGTAACCCAAAAATCCTTTCAAATGCATGCAGCTCTAATATGGATAGCAAGTGATTTTCCAACCTATAATGACTTGTCTGGTAGGGTTACAAAAGGAACGATAGCATGCCCATATTGCAATAGTGAAACAAGCTCTCAATCATTATAAAGTAAGATTGGGTACTTAAGTCACTGTAGATTTCTTCCTCAAAATCACAAATGGCAGCAAGTTCAATGGTAAACATGAGTTAAGATAAATAAAAAAAAAAAAACAAGAGAACTATCAGGATTTGAAATATTGGAACAATTAGAGGTGGTGAAAAAAATGTCAAATTCAGAAAAATCTCAATAATAATAAAAGAAAGTGTATCCCAGAAGAGCAGAATTGGACTAAGATGAGTATATTCTTTAAATTGCTATATTGGGTTACACTTAAGTTATAACGTAATACTTGTAAAACCCCAATACCTATGTACCTAGATAAGGCGGGATGTCGCCCCGTCCAGAGGACCAGGGGTCTTTATAACGAGGTGCAACTAATAAATAATTGGGGAAAAAAACCCAACCAAATAAGAATAACAAAATACTCTTATTACATCTAAGGGAAATAATTATACAAATCCAAGAGAACAAAACTAATAAACATCTCTTGAAAGAAATACAAGTTAAAAAAAAATAAACAAATGGCAATCATCGCTTATTCCTTTGACCTGCTCAATAAAAGTACTCCCCTGAAATCATGATATAAAAGGTGTGAAATTGACATCTCAGTAAGTCCCGTGTGTGCAAGTGTCAATTATAACCATTTCGTGCATGCAAGTTTATCAAAATTACCAAATCGTGTTTGCAAGTCAATTTCATCAATAATAGTTATGCATAGAAGCCTTGCTCAATGAATCCAAAATAGTTCACAAGAAATCATCATTTCATCATATTCATAATTCATTAGGTATGGATCAGCAAATGATCCAAACAATAGTATCATAATCCATATCATAGTTACTACCATGATAGCGTCCTAATGTATTTTTTCAACAATAGACAGTGGGGAATACTCCTACTAGGTGAGATACTCCTCCATCTCTACACCCAACATTCCAGTTGTCTAATCTGGATCAACAATGTCCACATGGACTATTATACTAGCTCGGACAGCTTGACTATGTAGTACTATTACCTCTCCAAGTTGAGTTCATCTTCTAGAGGTGGTCTCCTGCCAAAAGACTCACTCTTGCTCTTCAAAACTAGTACTACTAGCCAACCCTCGCTGAGTACTCAACTCTCCCCATTTAGGGATAGAATCATTTTTTCCTTTTTCGAAAGTCTTTGATTAGCTTGATTGCAAAACATGATTTTTTGTAATAGCATTTCCAAATCGTTTAGTAATAGTGTAAGTAATAATTTTTTAGTTTGAATAGTTGAAATTTGATAAAATCATTTAGAAAGTAAAACATCCACGTTTCCAACCAAAGTATCAAAACACAATGTAATTAATCATGTTTAGCTAACATTTCAAACCTCTTGTGAAAATATCATATTGACATCAATTCCAAATAATATTGTAAAAAATTGCTTGCAAACAAGTATCATTTATCAAAACAGTTATGCAGGGACTTACTTGGATAAATCAACAGCTAGACCCAATTCAATTGATGGCCTTTACTTCCACCCATTCCTTATCTAGAGCAAATAATTCTATAATTAGGATCCAATCATTCCATCTACTATTTCATGCAACATAAATTCTCATGATCTCACTAATCACCTAGTTCATTCACGGTATCTAGATGAATTAATTCATTAGATCACATATACAACTTCCCTTTACCATTCTATTGATCATATCCATGCATTTATCCAAATCAATTCACTATTTGGCAACTCTTATATTCAACTAGGATAAAATCATCATAAACAACCCCATAAACGTTAAAAGATCTTATCTTTGCCAACCAAGAATAGATCTAAATTCACCATGACAAGATACATCAATGTCCTATCTCATACATACTTTGTCTATGGCTTACATTAACATATTCATCAATCTAGTTCATTCATGCTTTCATGCTCGACTCCATAAGCATTCATAAGTCAATACACTAAAGATTAATACCTTGTAAATAAGTAAAGGTAGGATCTTGATTACCTCTTAGCGATCTAGACTTAAAACACGACAAGTCCTTGATGACTAGCTTGAGTTCAAGTGATGGTTGAAGAGATTGATCCGCCTAGATGCTCTTGATAGAGACTCACCAAGAAAGGGATAAAATTAGTTCCTTATGGACATGATTTAAGGGAGAAAATAAGGAAAGAATGGATTAAGAGATGAATAGAAGGGTTGAAGATCAATTACCTCGTAGACAGTTTCGGTTTTGGCTTTGTTCTTGGGGTAGGCGGGCCGAGTTTTGGTGCAGGTTGAATGCTGGTTTTTTGGTGAGTTTGAGGGGCTGAGAGGATAGGAATTGTATAGTTTTCTGGTTACAGAAGTCTAGGGTTTGATGTTTAGATGTTTGGAAGAGTTCTATCTCACTATGGTTTCTTGATCATAAGAGAAAAGTTGGACAGTTTTAGTCGTTCTTTGGGAGCCGAAATTGGACAGCAGTTTAGAGGGGATTGCTGCTAAATTTTTGCAGCTTATGATGGCCAAAAATCTGGACAGAAAGTGGGAAGAAATCTGTTTGGTTTCGGTCTCCATGATGGCAAAAATAAGAGAAGAAGAAGGAGTCTTTGTGTAGCTATTTTTGCTCGATAACTTGTGAGGTTTTTGTGCAGGTTTTTGGCTGAAAATTTCGTGCAGAATGGTGCTGGTTGTGGCCAAAATTTTGAAGGTATTGGAGAAGGAATTATGGTATTTTTTTTGCTAAAACAAAATCCTAGTTGGTTAAGGTTTTCTTAGTTAACCCTAGCTAGGTTTTGGAGAGTTTTAGTTGAACTATATTTGCTCTAATGTGTGGTGGCAGCTTTGAGGAAATTTTCTACAAAAATATATGAAGAAATTAGGTAATCTATTTAAGAAATAATTTAATTAACTCCCTATATTAATTTGAGTAATTTTAAATAGCTATTAAACAATTATTTTGTAAGAAAAAATCTAGTTTCCTAATTCCTTGAAGCTACTGAAACCCTTCTTCCTTTTTTCCCCAAATTTTCAAAAATCCTTAACCAAGAGATACATACTTCATTTAAAATCTAGATTTTATCCTTTTATTCCCTTTTTAAAATTTATTTGAAGAGAATTAAAATATGGAGATTTATCTCCTTAAGGTGTGGTAGCTACCACATTAAAACAAGTAGCATATATTCCTATGTTCTATCTCCTAATATATTACTTAAATATAGATTTTAAAAATCTAGATTAGTAATATTTAAAATTTTCTAAAAGATTATGATAAGATATTAGGAATAAAATTTTAATTTATTCTCAAATATTTTATAAAATAATTCACACTCCTAATTTTTAGGAAATTAGTTCCAAGGTGGCGGCTACCCTAGATGTATTTTGGCGAAGGTTTAGAAAGAATTAGGGAAGGAGAAAATAAAAGAAAAGAGAAGATTTGAAGTAGCTAGGATTCGAACTCAAGCCCATCAAGGGTTAAACCCCAAGCTTTATCCACTATTCCACAACAATTCTTGTATAAATTTTCCCTTAATTAAATTGCCTTAATTCCTACTCACTTGCTTCATCCTCTTTCTAATGAATTCTCCTCAACAAAATAAAAATTCAACTAACTCAAATAACACAACCACTTCAAAAACAATTTGATTCATGAAACAACAAACTCGTGAAACTCATATTTTCATGAAAAGAATTCAATTTACCAAATGCAATATAAAAGAAATTCTATGACACGCATGACTTTCCCCACATACTAATGGTAGCTTAGTATAGGGTATTACATCATCTCCCCGTTAAGAGAATTTCGCCCCGAAATTCAGAATGTGATTCCTCTAAAGCAAACTCGAATACTTCCTCCTCACCCAATCCTCAATTTCCCACGTCGCGTCTTGAGAACCATGATGCTTCCATAAAATCTTCACCGTCGGTATCTACGTATTCCTCAGCATCTTGACACTGCAATCTATAACTTTAATCATTTTCTCCACATATTAGGCTGAAGAATCAACAGTTCCTCATTCAATACATGCTCCAGATCAGGGTCGTACCTATTTAACTGGGATGCATGGAACATATCATGAATTCATGCTAACCCTTCTGGCAACTCCAACCGGTTTGCTACGGGTCCGATCCTTTCAATTACTAGAAAAGGTCCTAAATATCTAGGACTCAGCTTCCCTCCTTTAGGATGCTTCAGAATCCCTCTACTCGGCATTATCTTTAGAAAAGCCAAAGCTCCCACTTGAAACTCCAACTGCCTTCTTCTATTGTCGGTATAATTCTTCTGTCGGCTTTAAGTAGCTTTCAGTCTCTCCTTTATTATCTTCACTTTATCGGCCAGTTCCTCAATTTCACTTCCCCAGACCTGCTGATTTAACCATCCTTTGACCATCCCCAATACAACGGTACTTGACATTTCTGGCCATATAACACTTCGTAAGGTGCTATTCCAATTTATGCCTGATGACTATTATTGTAGACCAATTCGACATAAGGTATGCAATCCAACCACTTATCCCCAAAGTCCAACACACAAGCCCTAAACATATCCTCCAATATTTGGATGACTCTTTTAGATTGTCCATCTGTCTACGGATAAGCAGAAGTATTGAGCTTCAGGGTCGTTCCCATTGACTCTTGAAATTTGGTCCAAAACCTCGATTTAAATTTAGGATCCTTGTCAGATATGATACTCGACGGCACACCATGCAATCTAATCACTTCTCGAATATATGTCTTAGCCAATTTTTCCATAGAGTCCTTCACATTTACCGGAATGAAATGAGCTGTCTTGGTCAACCTGTCAACCACAACCCACACGGCATCCTTCATAGTCTTCGACATCAGCAGCCCGGTGACGAAATCTATCGTTACTTCTTACCACTTCCACTCGGGAATAGGCAACGGTTGCAGCAATCCAGCGGCCTTCTTAGGCTCTGCATTTACCTTCTGACATATTAGGCAAGTAGAGACGTATTATGCCTCATCTTTTTCATTCCTGGCCACCAATAGGCCTTTTTCAAATCTTGGTACGTCTTCACTTCTCCTGAGTGAATAAAATACTTGCTTTTGTGAGCCTCCTCCATTATTTTCTCTTCAATACGGGGCCGTCCAGTACATATAGCTGCTTCATCAGTCCAAAACTTATTATTTCCTCCATTTGCTTCCTTTGCCTTGAAGGTCTGAAACTCTTGGTTATTTCGCTGAACCTCACTAATCTCTTACCTCAGCTTAGGCTCCAACCTCAGGTTGCTAAAACTAATTTTCCCTTCTCCCACTTCTGCATTTTGCCCCAGGATTTCTTTATTATTTGAACCTCTTGCACCCTTAAGCTAGCCATCCTTACTTTTCAACTCAGCGCATCAGCTACCACATTCGCTTTCCCCAGATGGTAGTTAATTGGATACTTGTATTCTTCCATGAACTTCATCCACCTCCTCTGCCTTAAGTTCAAGTCCTTTTATGTGAATATGTACTTCAAGCTCTTATGATCCATGAAGACTTCATATTCCACTCCATACAAATAGTATTGCCATTTCTTCAAAGCAAACACTATCATTGCCAACTCCAAGTTATGCGTCAAATAGTTTAACTCATGTTGCTTCAACTTTCTCAATGCATAGGCAATAAATTTTCTGTCCTGCATCAGTACCGCCACTAGTCCTTTCTTAGAAACATCCGTATACAAGGAATAGGCCTTACCTTCCTCAGGTAGGCTCAACACTAGTTCTATCATTAACCTCCTTTTAAGCTCTAGAAAACTCTTCTTGCACTTATCATTCCATACCTACGACACATCCTTTCTTAGCAATCGGGTCATTGGCATTGCCAGTGTGGAGAAGTTCTTAATAAAACGATGATAATATCCTGCCAATCCAAGGAAACTCTTTATCTCAATTACGCTCTTCGGTTATTTCTAGTTTGAGATAGCCTCGACCTTTGATGGGTCCATCTTGATTCCATCTTTAGATATCACGTGACCAAGAAAAGCTACTGAATCCAACTAAAACTCGCATTTTCTAAACTTAGCATAGAGTTTATGCTCTCTCAATTTATCTAGTACCAACCTCAAATGCTCTGCATGCTCCTCGGGACTTTTCGAATAGATCAGAATATCGTCTATAAACACCACTACGAACTTATCCAGGTATGCCTGAAAAGCCCTGTGCATCAAATCCATAAAAATGGTGGGTGCATTAGTTACTCTAAACGACATCACCACGAACTCGTAGTGCTCATATCTAGTGTTGAAGGCCATTTTGGGAATATCATCCTCTTTAATTCGCACCTAATAATATCCTTGCTAGAGATCCAATTTGGAGAAGTAACAAAAGCCTTGCAACAGATCAAACAACTCGTCAATTAAGGGCTAGGGATACTTTTTCTTTATCATGAGGTTATTTAACCCTCTATAGTCTATGCACAACTTCAGCGTCCCATCCTTCATCTTGACAAATAACACCGGGGCTTCCCATGGCAATGTACTGGGTCTTATGTATCCTTGCTTAACCAGTTTTTCTAGCTGCTCCTTCAATTCTTTCAATTCCACAGCCGTATATGTCATCGGAGAAGATGGTGCCAGTGCCCTCTTCAAATCGTGCATGAGACCCTTCACGAATTGACGTGTCCGCTTCTGCTCGATATCTACCAAACACTTGCAGTACTTAGACAACTGGGTAAACCCTGCAGCATACTGAGCCATAGTCATTCCTCCTTGCTTAACAGTCTAGAATTTGTCCTCCCTCTTCTTTACTATCCATCGCGGTATATACTCCACTCGAAATGCCTCCACGAAGTTCTCCCATGTCCAGTCACTATCCTCTGTCTCCCAGTCCTCCTGGACTCGTTGCCACTAAGCTTGAGTAGATCCTCTCAGCCTAAACGCTACAAACTTCACTCTCCTCTTCTCAGAGTACTAAAAAGTAGCGAAGATATCCTCCATTTGTTCAATCTACTTGTAACACCCCAATACCTAAGCCCAACTGGGCCAGGGATGTCGCCCCATCCAAAGGACAAGAGGTCTTTATAACTAGGTTACACAATCAAAATAAAACAATACTTCAAAATTAAAACTTATTATCATCCAAGAATTCAATAACAAATCCGAAATAAAAATAAAATTATTCACTCTTAACTCCCAAAGCATTACATAAAAATAAATAACAGAATATCCTCCAAGCAGGCAACAACTAACTACTCATCCCCACAGCAGGATCGACCTGAAATCATGGTAAAAATGGTGATGAGATAAAAATCTCAGTAAGTCCGTGTGTGCTTTGAGTATTCGGTGAAAACAGTTCATGAATGCAAAGTGTAAGAATTTCATAAGGAAAATACTGGCAAGCAATAAATAATGTTCAAAAGCATGAGTGGCGTTTTGGCTTTTCCAACCATACATGTACAATAAAATCAACCACTCAAAAGGGCATACATGGTTACCACACGTTGGGCCCCATAACCATACAACGGTCAGAATGCCACACTTTGTGCAGACTAATAAAAGATAGGTGATCAGAAAATACTGGCAAGCAATAAATAATATTCAAAAACAAGAGTGGCAATTTGGATTTTCTAACCATATAGGTACAATAAAATTAACCACTCAAAAGGCGGTCAAGGCTTATCACACGTTGGGCCCCATAACCATACAACGGTCAGAATGCCACACTTTGTGCAGATTGACAAAAAGTAGGTGATCGAAAAATGCTGGCAAGCAATGAATAATATTCAAAAGTAAGAGTGGCATTTTGACTTTTCTAACCATACAGGTATAATAAAATCAACCACTAAAAAGGCGGTCATGGGTTACCACACGTTGGGCCCCATAACCATACAATGGTCAGAATGCCACACTTTGTGCAAACTAACAAAAGGTAGGTGATCGGCCTACCGGGTAAGATTCTCCTCCTTCTCTACACCCAAACAAAACCAGTTGTCCACTCCGGCAACACACAGTGCACATGACTGAAACCTGCCAGCTCAGACCAGCATGACTAAGTAGTACTAGTATTTCTCTAAATTGAGTTCATCTTCTGGAGGTGGCCTCCTGCCAAAAGACTCACTCTTGGTCTTCAAAACTAGTACTACTAGCTTACCCTTATTGCGTACTCAACGTAGTTCATCCCACTTGGGAGAAAACTGATAAAACATAACTTTGCTTGAAAATAGCAATCGAAGGTTTCCAAAGTCTTTGTCAAAATCAGTTTTAGAAATAGTTTAGTGTTTGAGTAAAACTGCTTGTTGATTTTCAAATAATTTGTTTGATTGAAACAAGAAAGGAAACAGTCTTTAATTGCCTTTTCAAAATAAGTGTTCACATACTTCGGGTTTAGCTTGCCACAGCAACTTTTTACAACAAATAAGTTTTATGCTGGAGCTTACCCGATCCTTTGCTCGAGATAAAATAAAGATCTCCACAAGCTGATCTAACCCCACCTAGGGTAAACATAACCCATAATTAAACTCAGGCCAAAATTTACTTTCACAAATAAACCTAGCTCAACTTACTACAATCATAACCCTAATGTCCCAAGCTTTAAAGTTAGATAATAAATAAAAGGGTATATAAAATAAATCTAACTTGTTATTAAAATAACTAGGGTTTGTGAAATAGCTACTAACAAGTTGAAGGTTTAAATCTTGCTTTAAATAAATTGGGGTTTATTTCATAAAGGGTCCTAGGTCCTAGATGGTATTATTTAAAATAATGATTTATAATAACTAGTGGTTAGAAAATAATTGGTAAATAAAATTAGTAATAAGTAGATTTTATTATGTTTTGATTAAAAGATAATAAATAAATTTTATTAGTATTTATGAATATATGACTTACAAAATTAACATTTTACCTATTATGATTATTTATATAAAAGACTTGATTAAATGATATTATTATATATAATATCTATATATTTTATTTCTTTAACAAAAGCTATCATTTATTTGACTAAAATATTATTATTTTATATAATCGTTCAAAACCATATTTTCCTAGGGTTTTTGAAATCACTAGGAGAAATTATAGCATAAACCATTTTTATTGATGAAATAAAATTGGCTAACTTAATTAGCTTAGGGACAACAAGGTCACGATCATAATTTCTATTGCAAACCATAATCATGAACATACACTCTACACCAATCATCAAATCATCTAAATCATGAATAAAGGCATAGATCTAAATTTACCAACATATGATCTCAACTTCACTAAACATAATCATATGCATGGCCTCAACAAGAATACAAGAACATAAACCATATTCACCAAATGTGACATAATCTCTAACATGCTTGATTAATCATACTACTCACGGCATAAGGCATGCAACAAACCCTAAAACATCATATAATCTAACCAAGACCAATCATCATCATGCATCAATCCCAACTCCATCATATAAACATATTCATTCATGCTTCAATCTCAACTCCATCATATAAACACATACTCAATCTCCAAATATATTTCATCCTCATCCAACTACATCTAAGAGACATGATTCTAGGGTTTAAAGAGAAGATGGAAGAAACTTACTTGAATGATGACTACCTTAGGGACATTTCGAGAAAATCCTCTCGCTAGGAGATTTGATCCGTCCAATGGAGGAAGAAAGAAACATGGCCATAGTTGAAGTCACCATTCGGTTGAGAGAGAGAGAGAGAGAGAGACAGAGAGAGAGAGAGAGTTCATTAGTATGATTATTTATACATACATTCATTAGGAGTTGAAGATGAGTGAAGGTGGTAGTGATTGATCATGCTTACCTTAAAGGTGTTCTTGGCCTTCTCGAAAATATTGGTTTTTTTATCTGAATGAGAGGGCTTGATTTCTGATTTTGATGTTAAAAGTGGTAGGAATGGATTCACAGAAGTAAGTAGGTACAATCTGGAATTTTTTTGAAGAAGATTGAAGTAGTTTTGGTGGCCTTAGGCGAGAGAAGGTTAGTAGGTGTTCTTGGTGTTCTTGAAGGTTGAAGAGAATGAAGAGGATTGAGGGAAAGTTGGCTGAAATTCTGTGGAAGAGAGTGGCTGAATTACTTGAGGGGTTTTGGCAACTGAATTTTCTGGTTTGAAAGGAAAAGGAAAGCTGGTTGTTTGAAATCCCAAAAGAATATTTTAGGAGATCAATTTTGGAAACAAAATATGGTAAGAAGATCTTGGTCAATGGAGAGCTTTTGGAAGCTCCAATGGCCGACTGGTTGATCAGTGTTTTTGTTGGGATGAAAGCTGTGTGAAGGGGTTTAATGGTGGCCGAAAATATGGAGTACAAAGGTGAAGGGATTTCTGGTTGGTTGAGGGATGATTTATGGTAGTTTACTAAATATGTTTGCTGGAATTTTGGTCTTCAATCAAGGGCTTGATAGGAGTAATTGACGGAGATATTTTAGGAGCAGCCATGGACTGGTTTTTCGAGTAGAATGCTAAGGAAGATGATGAAGCTCAGTTCATAGCTGTTCAAGGGGAGTTTGCATAGAAAAATGGTGAAAGTTTCAGTTACGGCTGACGAAGGAAGAAAGTTTGAAATTCTGCCCAGTTTTTTTCGCAAGTTTGATGGAAAATTCTGGGCAGATTTTGCTGCCATTGTTCAGTCAGTTTGTAGAGGTTTTGAAGGGGTATTCAAAGGTCTTTCAAGACTAGTTTTCTGCCTTCTTTATGGAGGAAAAACATGGCTAAGATGCTGGGTGAAAACTGGAAGAAACAGCTTGGTTTAGGTTCACCAAAGCTGCGAAAGTTGCCCAGAAAATTTTCTGGTTTGCATAGATTTTGTGCAGCTCGATTTTGGCTGTGATTTTTAGTCTTCAAGCTGAGTGGTTTGACCATTGTTCTAGCAGAATTTGAGAGGTAAAGGTGGCTGAAAATTTCGACACTTGGACTGGACAAAAAGCTGGAAAATTTTCAGTTTACAACATAAAGGAAATGAACACAGCTAGGTTGGAGTTTTAAAGGTTCAACCATGGAGAAAAATTCTCTTAGGACCCTTCCAAAACTCCTTCCTTTTTTCGGCCACAAGATAACTCATTCATAACCATTTTCGAAACCTAAACCTCATAGAACCTTGCTGGAATTTTTCTGGAATAAAGTTGGCTTGAAAAAATTGAACAACTTAATGAATTGAGAAGTAAGAAAAACTACGGATGAAAAGGGTATGAATTCCCATAGAAATTTTTATAGGGCACAAGAGTAGGATTAGGACATTCCTATCATGTCTCCCCTAGGACAACACTCCTACTCTTCACTAAATCATGCAAGGACCAAACTATAGCCTTCCTACACAAAAATAAAATTTAATCATGCTAAAACTCCAATGATGGAATTTGAACTCTAGACCTAAAGGTTTAATTCCAAAACTCTAACCACTAAACCACAATAACTCTTGTTCGTATTTTCTCTCCCAAATATTTTTTTCTATTTAATCCTCAAGCTATCTCTCTATTTTCACATCAGGTAAAAATTACCATTTTACCCTTCTTACTCAAAGAAAAAAACTCATTTAAGCGTTCTAAACTATAAATCACATATCTAAAGCTCATAAAATCATATAAAAATTATATAACTTCAGGAATCGTTCCAGGGCCTCATCCTAACCCCTAGGCTCTTTTCTATCCACCTTATCCACTTTCTCGGTCAAGTTCTAAAGAATGGCAGCATCTTGTCAAAGGCCTGCCCCATGGTCACCTCTCGAGATCCTCCAGATATCGGTTCCCGCTCTTGCTCAGGTTCCTCTTCCACTTCCGAGGTGGACCGACGCGTCTGCTCAAATTCAGGAGTGGATGACTCACTCTCCCGAATGGTTCTTTCTCACACAATAGTCCTATGCCTTGGTGCCATCTACTTGCACCCAATACCAGCATTAGTAAAGGAAAGTTCAAAGCATGCAATTGTTCAACTTATAGATATTGGAATAACTTGCAATGTATCGGGAAATAAATTTTGCAAATAATGCTCTGAGTAGAGTAAAGAAATCAAATAAATCACATTTTTATTAACCAATTCCAAATTAGCAAAAAATAAAGGAGTTCCCACTAGGTATCCCTTTTTATTCTGTCTAAACAAAATCTGAAATAAAGAATAAATTCTGAACCAAATAAATAAACAAACGTCTCAAAATAAAGAATTAGCACTAGTGGTCCTAAAATTCTAAGCATCAGTAGAGTCACTGGAATTCTTGGAAGTCTTTGAAGGAGGTTCCACTAGCCATCCCACACTGTTGTTGTCATGATCTATGTTGCAATCTACATCACAATCTCTTGCAAAGCCAAAGGATATATGCTTCTTCCTAGGCCATCCCAGCATGAACTCTCCAGAGTCTCTACCCCTTAGCTTAGCTCTCAACTCCGCATCCCTCAGTTTCCCCATAGCCAGTATCAGTGCACTCTTAGGTCTCCCAAAATCCGACTCATAAGACTCACTTCCCAGTAACATCGAGGTTCCTTCTTCTATAGAAGGGGTTGTAGGTGTATTTTCACGCCTCGTGCCCGCGGACCCGGGAGTGAGACTATGGGCCTGGCAGCACCCACGGTCAACTACTTGGCCGCCATCCTCGCTAGACCAAAATGGATATCCCAAGTTGACAATGGGTACTTAGGCCCATCCTTATATACCATACACACTTCTCATTCCAATCCCATGTAGGATTGGGGTATCACATTCACCCCTCTTTTAGGCCCAAGCGTCCTTGCTGGGCCCATACTTTAGGGGCCAAACCCAGGACCAATCAGGTGGCCTAGGATTCTAGAGGTAGCTCCCACCGTGCATGGTGTAGCACTTAGTTCCCATACTGGGGGTTGGTTACCTGCTCTGATACCAAATGTCACGCCCAGTGCTCGCAGACCTAGGAGCACGACTATAGGCCTGGCAGCACCCACGGCCAACTACTTGGCCGCCGTCCTCATTGGGCCAAAATGGATATCCCAAGTTGATAATGGATACTTAGGCCCATTCTTATAAACTATTCATACTTCTCATCCCAATCGCATGTGGCATTGGGGTATCACATTCACCCCTCCTTTAGGCCTAAGTGTCCTCGCTGGGCCCATACTTTAGGGGCCAAATGCAAAACCAACCAGGCAGCATAGGATTCTAGAGGTGGCTCCCACCGCGCACGGTGTAGCACTTAGTTCCCATACCGGGGGCTAGTTACCGTCTCTAATACCAAATGTCACGCCCTATGCCCGCAGACCCGGAAGTGCGACATGGGCCTGGCAGCACCCATAGTCAACTACTTGGCCGCCATCCTCACTAGGCCAAAATGGATATCCTAAGTTGACAATGGGTACTTAGGCCCATCCTCATATACCATACACACTTCTCATCCCAATCCCATGTGGGATTAGAGTATCACATTTATTCTATCCTTATCCTCAATCACCTCTACCTCGAGCTCTCCTATTTCTCCCTCAACCCCATGTCCTCCCAATTCATCCTCACTCTCATCCTCAATCGCTCCTCTACCTCCGATCTCCCTCTCATCATCACCCTTATACTCTGCCAAGACCTCATTCCACTTAGGTGCAAGTATCTTTGGTGCTAGAACTTCGGGTCCCTCCCCTATGCCTAAGTCTTCCACCATAGGTAGCTCATGGTCGAATTCATCCTCACTGGGGATCTAACCACCCTCATGTTCCATCTCTAACTCAGTTGATGAAGAATTTGGTATAGGTATAGGGCTAGATGTTCTACTACTCGCGGGGCTGCACATAAATGGCCAATCTTGGGTCACATCAGCAGATCTTCTAGCCATCCTATAAAAGAAATATAAAGAAATCAAAATCTAATCTCACTCCCTAAAGTTCAAACACTATTCAATGAACCACAACTCCTGAGGTTTAGGTACTACCTAATAATATCATTTGCCTAAACCTAGGCTCTGATACCACTTGTAATACCCCACTACCTACGTACCTAGATAGGGCAGAATGTCGCCCCATCCAGAGGACCAGAGTCTTTATAATGAGGTGGAACTAATAAATAATAGGAAAAAAAACCTAACCAAATAAGAATAACAAAATACTCTTATTACATCTGAGGAAAATACTTATACAAATCTGAGAGAATAAAACTAACAACCATCGCTTGAAAGAAATACAATTTAAAATAAAATAAACAAATGGTAATCATCGCTTATTCCTTCGATCTGCTCAATATATGTACTCCCCTAAAATCATTATATAAAAGGTGTGAGATTATCATCTCAGTAAGTCCCATGTGTACAAGTGTTAATTATAACCATTTCGTGCATGCAGGTTTATCAAAATCACTAAATCATGTTTGCAAGTCAATTTCATCAATAAAAGTTATACACAGGAGCCTTGCTCAATGAATCAAAAATAGTTCACAAGAAATCATCGTTTCATCATATTCATAATTCATTAGGTAGGGATTAGCAAATAATCCAAACAATAGTATCATAATCTATATCATGGTTACTACCATGATAACATGCCAATGTATTCTTTCAACAATGGGCAGTGGGGGATCCTCCAACTAGGTAAGAAACTCCTCTATCTCTATACCCAACATTCCGGTTGTCCAATTCGAAGCATCAATGTCCACATAGACCAATATACTAGCTCGAATGGCCTGACTATATAGAACTATCGCCCCTCCAAGTTGAGTTCATCTTCTGGAGGTGGCCTACTGCTAGAAGACTTACTCTTGCTCTTCAAAACTAGTATTACTAGCCTACCCTCGCTGAGTACTCAACGTGTGAAACCCCACCTAAAACCAACCCTAGAGTAAGGGGGTTGGGATGCATATCATATCATTTTGCATGAATATATATGTTTTTGAATGATTTTATATGCTTTAGAATTATGATTTATAGATTAAAAGGCTTAGTTATGCTTATTGAGTAGGAAATGTAAAATGGTAATTTTTCTTCAGGTCAAAATAGGAAGATAACTTTAGGATTAAATAAGAAGAATATTTGGGTGAGAAAATAAGAACAAGAGTTGTTATAGTTTAGTGGTTAGAGCTTTGAAATTAATCTCTAATGTCATAAATTCAAATCCCATCACTTAAGTTTTATTCATGATTATCTTAGTTAAGTTTGAAATTTTTGTTTTCTTACATCCCATAAAGATAGGAATGTTGTCCCAGGGGAGACATGAAGAGAATGTCTTAATCATATTATCATGTCCTAAAAAGAATTCTAGAGGAATTCTTGTCCTTTTATTACCTCTAGCTTGTCCTAACATCTTCACAAATTAAATTTGTTCAAAATTCATCACAATTCATCTTTTAATTCCATAAAATTCTGTGAGGATTTCTTGGCTTTGAATTTCAAAAATTGATCTTGGAAGGTGGAGGATTGATGTAAAATAGGAGAAGAGTTAGGAAGGGTTCCCAAGGGAAATTAATCACTATGGTTGAACCTTCAAACTCATCTCCATAGTGTTCATATTCTTGATGAAGGAAACCTGGAAATTTTCTAGATTTTTGAGCAGCCTAACTTTCGAAAATCATAGCCAGCTTTCTTCCTCATTTACTGCCAAAAAAATGACCCATTCATATAGCTTGAAGACTGAAATTTCTGGGCAAATTCGGACTGCACAAAAACTGCACAAACAAGAAAAAAAATTCTGGGCAGTTTTCGCTGTATAGCAACCTGGAAATGGAGCTATTTTCTTCTATCATCAACTCAGCAAAATTCCTCTTCTTTTCCTCCAGAAAGAAGGCTGGAAACCAGCCTTAAAAGACCCTCAAACACCTCTCCAAATGCTTTGAAAAATGGGCTAAAGAAGTGCAGAAATTCTGCACACAAAAATGCAGCAACCATTTGAAGCTTTGAACACCATGGAACCAGAAATTTCCAGCTTTGTTCCCATAAGCCTTGGCCAAAAAACCACCCTCAAACCTTTGTAAAATGACCCTTGTTTAGCCATGAACTGAACACTATTAACGTCTCCATTTACCTTGAACACTTGGACTCCAAAACCATACCTCAAATATCTCCTAAAATCACTCCATTCAAACTACATTTGAAATTCAAAAATTTTCAAAATCACTCCAAAACCATACCTCAAAATGACCCTTTTTTAGCCATGAACTGAACACTATTAACGCCTCCACTTACCTTGAACACTTGGACTCCAAAACCATACCTCAAATATCTCCTAAAATCACTCCATTCAAACTACATTTGAAATTCAAAAATTTTCAGCATTTTTGCTCCATGAAAACACTCTTGTACTAAGCTTCACAACCAGAAATCCCTCTGCCATTAAGCTCTGAATTTTGGCCAGCCTTAGACCTATATTAACCTTCATTCATTTCAGCAAGCAAACCAATCCAGTCGGCCCCATTGTAGCTCCAAGAAACCTCTATCAATCAAAAACCATTAAGATATCCTATACCTCAAACCACTCCTTAAATCTCTCTATTTGAATTTCAAACAATTAGATTATTCTCTTCCTCTCTAAGTTGAAAACCAAAATCCCTAAACTCCCTAAACCATTCGGCTAGCATTCTCCAGAATTCGTGCACACCTTTTTTCTCAAATTCTCTCTATTTTCACCAAGAACACACACTACCTTTCTTCAAGCCAAAATCCACTCTAAACACCTCCAATCCCTCCCAAATACTCCAGATTACTGCTACATACTCCCTAGAGTTCATTTCTGGAATTTATAACACCAAATCTCAAAAACAAGAATTGGCATTCGGATCAAAACCAATTTTTTTTTCTTGAAGTCTCAAGAACATCATCAAGGTAACCAAGAACAACTCCTTTGTTCATCTTCTTCCATTCAACCTATAACGTATCATGCTAATGCTCTCTCTCTCTCTCTCTCTCTCTCTCTCTCTCTCTCTCTCTCTCTCTCTCTCTCTCTCTCACAGCTGAAATGGTAGATTACAACTATGGCTGTTTTTCTCCTCTTATGGATAATTCAAGACTCACAATCGCATGGACCTTCTTAAATCTTCATCAAAGTACATATCAATCAAGTATTTCTCCTTAATCTTTCTTTTTAATTCTGCATTCATGTCTCTTAGATGTTGATAGAAAGAATAGAATATGAATGGAGGGATTGAATATATACATGTAGATGAAGGGGTTAGGATTAGGACATGAGAATGGTTGTGTATATTTAAGCTATATGGATTCTCATGAGAATCAATGTGTGTTCATCATGCCTTAAGAAAATTATGGATGCTTAAAGCATGTTAGATGTTATGACACCTTGGGTAAATAGGATTTTTATGTTCTTATCTCCATTGAAGCCATGATTATGATTATGTCTAGTAAGGATTTGGCCATGTGATAGCATGTGTTGATTTAAGCCTATGTTCATGAATGGATTAGTTATTGTTTGATGTTAGAGAATGTGTTCATGATTCTTGTTTAGCAATAGGAAAACCATGATTATTTTCTTGTTAATCCTAGATTATTTTTAGTAACAAATTTTATTACCTTAATTAAAATTAATACTATATTTTTCTCTAAAGATTTCGAAATTCCTAGGAAGTTTTGGAATTGGAATATTAAATAAAATATTGATATTTTACTAGTCAAATAAATAATATCTTATATTAAAATAATATGTGTGTGTGTAGTAATAAATAAGGTCTTTTATATAATCATTAATAAAAAAATAAAATATTAATGACCATGTAGACCATAGTTAAAACTTTTACCTATAATAAAAATAAATATTATTTATATTAAAATTTATTTGTTATCTATTAATAAAAAATTTAATATAATTCATTTATTATTAATTTTATTCATTACTAATTATTTATTATCTATTAAATATTAATTTATTTATTTATTTATATTAATACTATTTAAAAATTACAATTTATTAATATTATTTATGACTTAGTATTATTCAATATTCAAACCTTAGTTTCTTTATTAATAATAATACTCAATATTTATTATTTGAACCTATAACTTATTAGTAATTATTTTAGAACCCCTAGCTATTTTAATTTATCAAACTAGATTTATTTTATAAAATTCTATATCATCTAGCCTTAAAACTTAGGACACTAAGGTCATGATTGAAATTAGTTGAACTAGGAATTATTTATGTAAGTGAGTATAGTTCGAGTATAACCTTATGTCTTGTGTTTACCCCAGGTGGGGTTAGATTAGCCTTGGAAGATTTTTGAATTCGAGCAAGCAAAGGATCAAGTAAGCTCTTGCATGGAATTATTTGAAGACTAAAACTTATCGTGGCAAGCCAAATGCGATGTGTATGGACATTCATTTTGTAAAGGCAATGAAGGACTATTTTTTTCCATTTTCTTTTCGTCAAGCCAATCATTTGAAAATTAAACAAGTAATTTTACAAAAAAATGCTAAATTCTTTCTAAAACCCAACTTTGACAAGAATTTTAGAAACCTTTAATTGCTATTTCCAAGTAAATCATTGTATGATCAATTTTCTCCTAAGTGGGACAAACA
The DNA here is from genome assembly GCA_026120185.1 of Voacanga thouarsii. Taxonomy (NCBI): domain Eukaryota; kingdom Viridiplantae; phylum Streptophyta; class Magnoliopsida; order Gentianales; family Apocynaceae; genus Voacanga; species Voacanga thouarsii. The sequence goes on from JANUWF010001165.1 coordinate 5,011,891, forward strand.
ACGTTAAGTATTCAATAAGGGCAGACTACTATGACCAGTTTTTGAAGGGTTAGGGTAAGTCTCTCAGTAGGTGGCCACCTCTGAATAGTGAGTGCTTCCCGGATAGGATGCCAATTCGGTAGGTCATGCCGGTCTGAGCTAGCAAATTTCAGTCATGTGGACTGTGTATTTTCGGGGTGGATAACCAGTAAGTTTGGGTGTAGAGATGGAGGAGTATCTCACCCGGCAGGTCATACACCTACTTTTTGTCAACATGCTCAACGTGTGGCATACAGACCATGTGATTGTTGGGATGTATGCCCTTAGACTAGGTTTCTGATGTAAAAAAATTGAATGTTTTAATAAAATAATTTATTTTCAGAAATTATTTGTGAATTTACAATTTTATTTGTGCACAATTACATTTGGAAAAGACCCATTGTAGTTAAGTGGTCCATGTGAATGGAGGTCTTTCACAGTAAGGTATGGATTACGGGTTACTTAACACATAAACTTTTGTTCTTAACAGATCGATGAGAATGAGAATCTCATCATGTCTAGGTTATTATGTTATGAATTCTAAATGGGGAATAGCTTACCTTTAGCCAGTGAGTAGTCCACTCACTTCACGACATAAGCATATTTCGAATACATAGAACATGACCTGTAGTAGTGGTTTCTAAAAGTACTATATGGTAGAAACCTAGACTACTACCGCTATAGCGTGGACTAGTACTCTACAACTTGAGTATGAGTTGGTGGTCTGACGAAGCTGGAAGCATATGCTTTGATATGCTATAGTTGAGGTTCTATCATAGGGCCAATATACTTGCATATTGGGTATGTGTGACTAGTTAGTTAAGAAAAACTTGTACAAGATAGTTTCTATACTATATCGCCCCTTGTAGTTGTCTGAATGATCTAAATATCCAAGGCCCTGGGAAACATGACTTAGATGTTTGCTTTAGGGTAGCTCCCTTGGAAAGCAGAAATAATCCAGAAAGTCGTGGATCATTAGACTAGAGGCCTAAAGATGGTAGATGTCATTTAGAGATGTGTTAGTACACTTCTTCCTCTCTGAATGTACGGCGATGTATAGAGGGGTATTTTAGTCATTACACCTGTAAGTCGGAGACTTTGCTAATGCAGCACTGTCCTTGGGGTCAATATTTCCTTATGGTGATATCAGGAAATATTTAAAATGTAAAATACAGCTATTTATATGACAAAGGTATTTTGGTCATTTTAGTAGCCAAGGCGATGTGTCTTTTGGTCCCCAGTATAGACCGTGAGTTCTAATTAAATACAGGCTAAGGTATTGATCTTAAATTAAATAGAATTTATTTTATTTAAGTAGCCTGATTTAGTTATTTGGCTAGCATAAAATAAAGGTCCATGGAGAGAGAGAATTAATTAAATTAGATTAGTGTGTTAATTAATTATTTAGGGCTTTGGCCCAGTTTGAATAATTAAATATTAACCTGAGACTAAACTAATATAGGCTTATTAATTGGACTAGTGTATTTAGACTGGAAAAATTAATTATTAATTGGGCCATTAGGTTAGTTCTAATTAGAATAATTAATTAAACCCAAAAGGTTAAACTAAGAGTCCAATAGCCCAATCCAGTTTAACCTAGGGTTTTATTTAGGTTAAATAGAGAGATTGGAAACAACGTCGTTGTTACAGAACACACACTCTCGGAGACAGCTTCTTCTTTGTGAAAGGCCAAGCGTCTCTCTCTCTCTCTCTCTCTCTCTCTCTCTCTCTCTCTCTCTCTCTCTCTCTCTCTCCAGAAAAATTCCCTAGCCTGTTAGTTGTTCACCAAATGGTAGTTAGGCAGGCCATATACTAGAAGACTGAGAGTTCGGCGTTCACATACATACAAAGGAGGAGTAGGAGGCTTGCAAGAATCGCACCAGAGGCTTCTACCAGCACACCTACCCCGGTTGCACACGTTTCGATCCAGCCACCTTTGAAAACCAAAAGGAGAGGTAAAATTTTTAAAACCTCGGTATTAGGACAGGGCGCAACCGATGCCGGCTAGGGCAGCCGGAGCTGGTGTCGGCCCTGCTCTGGAATCCCTGTTCTTGTTTTTTTAGTTTTTTTATGTTTGCTTCCGTTGTGTGCCCTATGTTTTCCTACTTTCCGTGCCTTTAGTGGTAACCCATGGCTACCTCTTTGAATGGTTGTATTTATTGTGCACATGTATGGTTTGAAAAGCAAAACGCCACTCTTTATTTTTAACATTTATTTAATACTTGCCAGTACTTTCTCTTATGAAATTTTTGCAACTTGCATACATGAACTGTTTTACCTAAACACTCAAAGCACACACGGGCTTACTGAGATTTTTATCTCATCACCTTTTATACCATATTTTCAGGTCGATCTTGCTATGGAGGTCAATAGCTAGATTTGTTGCCTATGCTTTGAAGACTTGATAGCGGCTAAATTAGTTATATTTTTCCTAGTAATTTGAAGCTCTTTTGTGATACATTTTGTTTAATAACTAGCTATAATCCTTCATATTTGAGATTTTACCCTTGAAAAGGTATTTTGTTCATTGTTTTAGATTTTAAGGGTAAAACGAAGAAAAAATGTCCCAAAACATAACAGAGGCGGCGCTGGCCAGGACAGAGGAACCGGCGCCGGCTATGTGCTGATACACGAATTTCGAAGCAATGAAAAATTGTTGAAATGAGACTGGAACAGAATGAACCGGTGCCGGCTCCAGTAGCTAAGGCAACGCCAGCTGCACTCTAGACAACATTGTGCTAAAATCAAGAGAAAAATCGACGAACGATTGAAGAAATAGAACACAATCAGCGCCGGCTCCAGTAGCCAAGGCAGCGCCGGCTGTGCCCTAAAGTTAAGGCGGTGCTTTGATTTTTCTACGCAGTTTTTGGTAATCTATGGAGTTTTAGTATCTTCCTACTTCTACTCGGCCAAAAATCCTACACCAACGAGTTTAGGCACTTCTTAAGTTTATAAATAGATGGAAAACACAATGGAAAAAGAGGAGAATTCATTGATCATCATAGAAAATCACTCAAATCAAAGGAATTCTACAATTCAATGAGGGGAGTGCAAGAAGGTCTTCAAAGGAAGAAGAAGGAGGCTTGTCTATGAGTGCTTTCTTTTACTTTGTTTTATTTTTCTTGAACAATGATGTATTAATTATTTTATTGTAATTTGACATTGTTTTAAATATTTATGATTTTTAGAGTTATTCGATCTTCTGACTAATTGATTATTATTCTTGGTATTTGATTACTTGTGCTTATTACGAGATTAGTTGATTGTTTCTCTCCATTAGCTTGCTGGACCAAGGGGGTTGATGGTGGTTTCAAGTCATTGATTTCATATCTGTTGGCTATTAACTTACTGGACCAAGGGGGTTAATTGCTTAGAACTGGTAATTAAAGGTTAATTGATGTTTTTCGAGACCAATGGTTCATTGATTAATTTCCTATTTTAAATTCGCTGAGACCAAGGGAATTTGATTAAGGATTATGTTTAATGCATCTTTTGGATGAATTAGTTGAGACGAAACCACGTGATTCTAATTTATCGAGAAGATTGTGATTTCACGGATTGACCAAAGAAGTGAATCTACCTTAATCCTTCATGATGCTGAGAGAATAATTAATTATGATAATGATTAGGTACTTTAAGGTCATGTATGTCAAAATAATGGTTTAAGTTACATACTTCTCCATCATTGACATGTATATATTTTTGTTTTTAGTTTCTTTTGTTTTATTTTATTTCTTTTTCACTTTATAGAATCGGTTAAACAATGAAAGAATGGTGATTAATGTCTACTTGTTCCTTGAGGATCGACACTCGTTTGAACCCTATGCTCTGTTAATGATGAGTACGCTTACCCATATATGTAATTTAAGTTTAACGTTTTAATTTAAACTTGATTAGGAATGTGCTTATTTTTTTATGATTTTTATACCCAAATAAAATAACACATCACGTTTTTTGCACCATTGCCGGGGAACAATAGCATGAAAGCTTGGATTTTATTGATTTAACCATGTAAATATGTATAATTGTTCTCTTCGCAAAAATGTGTTATCTTTTATATCTTGTGTGTATCTTGTATACCCTTGTAATCTAACCTACTGACTTTGACTAACATTTATTAATTCTGTTTTTTTTTTTTTTTTGTGATTGAGACAATTTTTATTCCTATCATTTGGGTGATTGTTTTTCATGAATTAGAGTGCATTGTTCATCATTATTGTGTTTTCTGCAATTTTCTTGATTAAAATATATATATATATATTTTGGAGAACCGGACAAAATGCAGCTGGCGCCGGCTATGGCTATGACCGGCGCCGGTTCCTGTCGAGTAAGGCGCATAAGATAGGCCATTTTGGCCCCTTTTTCATTCAAAATCTCCAACTCCCTCTCAAATTCTCTCTAACCCGCGCCGGCTTCACCTCCCCAACTTCCCAAAATTTGATTTTTCACCTCCTAATCATTTCTGTAACAATTATCTTCCACTCTTTTGTTGATCCTGTGGATCAAAAATCTCAAAATCTTCTATTTTGTATTAGAAACTCATCTTCAATCCACGATCAAGGAGTTTAGATTTTTGCAAAAAGCTTACATCTTTTGCTTGCTCATGCATACACAAGCACAAAGGTATGATTTTTATTCCATTCCCATGGTTAAAATGGTGTATATGACTCTTTCTAATTTCAGGGACAATTTTGACCGAAAATTGGGATTGTTTATGATATCTTGAATTGTGCATTACTTCTTGGACTTCATGATTTTGAATACATTAGGAGTTAATGGTTCTTGATACTTACTTCATGCACATGATTATTAGGAACTTCATGTATATATATTTAAGCTTAGAATTGTGGCTATTTATGATGATTGAATAATTGCTACAAATGCATTTCGCATTATTGTTCACGTAATGCCATGATAATGCCTTCATTCACATGATCATGTATACTCTCGAATGCATTGGGGATATTCAACATATTTGTTCTTTGTAGTGAGCTTTACATGTATTGTTGCAAGTTGTGTTGGATTGATTGGAGGAGATTGAATTGATTGTTGATTGGAGTGTATACATTGCAGGAATTTGGGCTTTGTGGTTGTGAGATTGGTTGAGGGTTGAGTGAGAGTTGAGATTGTGTTTACACCCTGTTTGAAGTCTTTGAGCTTATTAGTTATAACCTCCTATTTTCACCACTCCTTATTTGATACCATGTCTAGAGAATGGGGTCATTCCTCTAAAAGGGCGAGAGCTTCCTCTTCCTCGGCCCCTTCATCCATTGATCCCTTGTTCCTTAGACCAACTGAGTTTATTGATCCATCTTGTGAGGAATGGTACAATGGGAGAGCATCCAATAAAATCATTGTAGAATGTACTTTCGCACCTACCCTAGACCGTGCCCTTATGTTAGGAATGATGTTTAGGAGGCCAGGATGGGGTTCAATAGTGCAGCTAAAAAGGAAGTATTGTCCCGTGCTCATTAAGGAATTTTATGCCAATATGGCTGACAAGGGCAATAAACACCTTCCCCATATTGAAACAATAGTGAAAGGAATCCCCATAGTCATCACACAAAATTAATTAGCTAACCTTCTCCATGTGTTTGATGATGATTCATGGCAAGGGATAGACGCGAACAATAAAAAATTTCTTTCTGACCCGAATTGGGATGCCCGAAGGACTAGAGCCACTCTAGGGTTGTATAAGCATAATGCCTTTCAAGCTAACAGTTTCTATTCAAACAATGAATCTTGCTACCAACTTTAGAGCTCTAGCCTATATGTTTAGGTTTAATGTTGTACCCCGTGCTAGAGGTTTTAATGAGACTCAACTTATTAACACTTACATTTTGCATCGGATGATGAACACTCTACCTATCCCTCTTGCACCCTTGATTATTCAATTCATTAGGGATGTGGTTCATCACCGTCTTTCTACAAAAGCCTTCGTTTTCCCGCTGGTTATAATGAAAATTCTAAAAGACTTTGGTGTTAGTCTTGAGGGAGAACTGATGGAGGCTACCACTGACCATGATATGGTGACATAACAAACATTAACAAGTTGTGGATACAAGTACAACTCGAAATTGAAAAAATGGCTAAACCGATATGAGGTCAGACATCCCAGATAGGTTAGGCCACCCACCGAGGAGGAGGAGCACCCCCAACCACTGTCGGCACGTGCACGCGCTAGCAGTTCTCAGTCCTAACCCCGGACTGACTTTGAGACTACCGTGCTGGGACGATTACACCAGCAAACAGAGATGCTCCTATGCTTGTAGGGATGCATGGATGACATGGCAAGATGACAAGCTACTATGGAGCAACAATTGGCGAAATTGTGATAGCAATTTTCCGGGCAACATGGTGGTGAGGGAACTTCTGGACCAGCTGGTGATGATGAGGAGGACTAATTGTGCCATATTTTCTCTTCTTGTTAACTCTTGTTTTTCTTTTCTCTTTTCATGTCTTTTCTAGTTAGTTTTTGTTTTGTTTCCTTTATTGTACTATTTTCTTTCTTTTTTTATTTATTTTTATTTTCTAGTTTTTACGCTTTGGTGTGCTCTTTTGTATTTTTCTTTTTTTAGGTACTTTGCCAATGCCTCGTTCTTCAAGCATTCAGCTCTTGTACAGCACATTACACCATCTATAGAAGTATTGACTTTCTTATCTCTTCTCCTGTATATTTTTGGTCCCATGGCATTGTTTAATTCTTGTTCTTTTTCTTTGGCCATTGAGGACAATGTCCAGTTTAAGTGTGGAGGAGTGATTCAATTGAAAATTCTTCTATGTTACCTTATCCTTCTTGTGAGCAAAATTTTCAAAATTTTTTTCTGATTTTCTTTGAGATTTCAAGCTATATTTTTAATGCATGTCTTTATGATGGATTATAGAGCAAATATTCTAGATCATTTATGGCTTATGCATGACTTTTTGCACTCACTTGGATGAAGTAGTTCTTGATCAAATGCTTTACATTGTTCTTAAACCTAGTTTTCTACTAAAATTCATGGAGTATTCTAGAACTTACTGGAATACCTCTCGAGGCGAAATAAGAAAGACAGTCATGATTTAACTTAGGGATGATGGTAATAGGCCTTCTTTGGATAGTTTGAGCTTTACAAGCCTACCTATTTTTATATTATCCCTAGTGTCTATTTTGAGCATAAATTGTTGATTTCTTTCTTTAAAACCCATCACAATACTTTGTCCATTGCTTATTTTTGAGAGTTTAAATAATTTTTCAAATCTTTATACTCTTGATGGATGAAAGTACATGAAAGATAATGTGAGGGAGAGTACTTGGAGAAAGATCATAACTCGTTACTTGCAGCCATGTATCAAGAGTTGAATTGAGCTGGAAAGTGAAAAGAAAGCAAGGAAAGAAAAGAAAGATAAAGAGAGATTGAACACAAGAAAAGAAAAGAAAAGGCTGCTAGAAAAGATGGAAAGGAAGAAACTGAGAAAGAAAAGAAAGGCAGCAGTGAATGACAAAAGAAAAGAGAGAGAAAAAAAAAAGAGAAAGAAAAGAAAAATTGTTGAGAAAAAAAGAAGAAAAGAAATATCACAAAAGAAATGGCAATTGAGCTATAAAAGTTGAGTTCACATCAAGTCCTTAACACCATTGCTAAAAATTTAAGTGATCTTGGGAAAAGAAAATAGAGAAGAGTTGATGAAAAGGGACAAGAAAAAGAGAAAATGCAGGATTTGCTTGAGTTGCACTAGAATTGCTAAATAAGGTTATGGTTTTGATTTATCTGGGAATAGGAAAGCAAGAAGAGTTGGAAATTATTGATACATTTTGTTTATCCTTTTCTTGCAAACTCTTAGCTTCTTTATCATTTGATTCTCCTATATCTTTCGTTTGATAAACTACATTACAAGCCTTTAGCCTTACATTACAAGCTTAAAAGTCCTACTTGATCTAAGTAGAATCATGATATGTCTCGGATTAGTGGAGAGAGTTATGTAGGGAATGCATAATCTCTTTGAACTAAATTCTTTCCAATGGTTTGAGAATATTGTCAAGTATTGGGATGGTTCTACTAAGTCATTATTCACTTACACAAGTCTTGCATTTGTTGTTAAAGATGTAGTAGCATATGTTTTATGTTCTTGGATGAAGAAAGCATTAAAGATATTGTTTTGAAAATTATTAAGTGATTTGATGAAACCTTGTGTCTTCCTACTTGTCTTGGATACTTTGCTTGAGGACAAACAAAGAGCTAAGTGTGGGGGAATGTGATAGGGGCTAAATTAGTCATATTTTTCCTAGTTATTCGAGGCTCTTTTGTGATACAATTTGTATAATAACTAGCCATATTCCTTCATATTTGAGATTTTACCCTTGGAAAAGTATTTTATTCATTATTTTAGATTTTAAGGGTAAAAACGAAGCAAAAACACACAAAATATAACAAAGGCGGCACCGGCCAGGACAGAGGAACCGGTGCGGCCATGTGCTAATGACACAAACTTCGAAGCAACAAAAAAATTTTGAAACGAGACCGGAATAGAATGGAACCGGTGCCGGCTCCAGTAGCCAAGGCAACACCGGTTGTACCCTAAAGTTAAGGCGGTGCTTTGATTTTTCTACGCAGTTTTTGGTAATCTATAGAGTTTTAGTATCTTCCTACTTCTACTCGGCCAAAAATCCTACACCAACAAGTTTAGGGCACTTCTTAAGCTTATAAATAGATGGAAAACACAATGGAAAAAGAGGAGAATTCATTGATCATCATAGAAAATCACTCAAATCAAAGGAGGAATTCTTCAATTCAATGAGGGTTGTACAAGAAGGTCTTCAAAGGAAAAAGAATGAGGCTTGTCTATGAGTGCTTTCTTTTACTTTATTTTCTTTTTCTTGAACAATGATGTATTAATTGTTTTATGGTAATTTGACATTGTTTTAGATATTTATGATTTTTAGAGTTATTCGATCTTTTGACTAATTAATTTTTATTCTTAGTATTTGATTACTTGTGCTTATTATGAAATTAGTTAGTTGTTTCTCTCCATTAGCTTACTGGACCAAGGGGGTTGATGGTGGTTTCAAGTTATTGATTTCATATATGTTGGCTATTAACTTACTGGACCAAGGGGGTTAATTGCTTAAAAGTGGTAATTAAAGGTTAATTGATGTCTTCCGAGACCAAGGGTTTATTGATTAATTTCATATTTTAAATTCGCCGACACCAAGGGAATTTGATTAAGGATTGTGTTTAATGTACCTTTTGGATGAATGAGTTGAGACGAGGCCAAGTGATTCTAATTTATCGAGAAGATAGTAATTTCACGAATTGACCAAAGAAACGAATCTACCTTAATCCTTCATGATACTGAGAGAATAACTAATTATGATAATGATTAGGTATTTTAAGGTCATGTATGTCAAAATAATGGTTTAAGTTACATACTTCTCCATCCTTGACATGTATATATTTTTGTTTTTATTTTCTTTTGTTTTATTTTATGTCTTTTTGACTTTATAGAGTCGGTTAAACAATGAAAGAAGGGTGATTAATGTCTACTTGTTCCCTGAAGATCGACACTCGTTTGAACCCTATGCTCTGTTAATGATGAGTACGCTTGCTCATATGTGTAATTTGGGTTTAACATTTTAATTTAAACTTGATTAGGTATGTACTTATTTTTGTGTGATTTTTATACCCAAATAAAGTTACACATCAAGACTTTATGTTGTTTTCCTTATGTGTTGTTTCGAGAGATTGTAGCAAACAATTTATTTTAGATTTGTTCATTTTTTTTTTTTTTGGAGGGGGAGGGGTGGAGGGTTGTAATAAGTTTAATTTTAAAGTATTGCTATTATTTTCTTTTATGTGGCCTAATTACAAATACCCCTTGTCCTATAGACGGGGCTGTTAGTGTTATGCCCTAAAGGCAATCACTTGTACTTTGTATATGACACATTTTATTCTAATAAATAGCATTATTTATCTTGCAGTTTCTTTTGTTTACTTTAAGTAATATAACTGTTCGATAAAATTATGATAGAGATCATGATTTGAGATTCCTATTACACTGTATAGTGTTAGTACTTAAATAGTCCCTAGTCATAGTATTAATGAGACAGGACATCATTAATGTGTTAAGACTAGCATGTGTTAGACTTCCTAATTTGATAAGGCGGTGGTTCTCATATCCGTGAGTATTGAGATACTCAAAGTTAACATATGGATGCTTGTTAATGGAACCAGTTCATTAGATGACTTAGCTTTGAGATAATCACATGGATAATTATTTAGTGCCAGTGATATAATTTCAATATAGCAAACGTGCAAGTATCCTTAGACATGAGATCTCTAAAGTACTTTGTTTGCTGAGCATTGTACTTTGATTCCAATCTCCAAAGCTCGATCGAGGGCCACCTATAGGATGGATATTGGGTACATTGTGAGGTAAACGAAAGTAGTTGAGAGGGTCAGTAAAGGATTCACCATTCCTAATAGTAGGTGCAAATATCTGACGGCCACTTGTATGAATTACTACTCGAGAAGTCCTTGGCCAAGGCGATTGTGTATTGGAAATAATTTCAACTGATACACATCTAGAGTAGTAGGTTCCTAGTACAAGTACTATTGTATTCGGGCCAGAATTAATTCTGGAGGGAGTTGGCACTAATTCTGTACTCCAAACCGAGTGAGATATTGTATGGTGAAAGAAGTTAATTGCACTGAACTTTGTTATTGAAGGGTCCATGTCAAGCCATTTGACTTTCTAGACTCTTAGGTGGTCATGATGTGTTGCTAGATACCACTCATGATCTGAGAATATGTGTTTATTATTTAATGAATTAATAAACCAATCCTGATTAGAATTAATCGGATTAATTCTAATTAATTATGGATTATTAATCTCAAAGACGTTTGGATTAATTCATGTTCTCTACCAATTAACTGGGAAACCTAATAAGTCACACACAATAGAGGATTATATACTCAAGATGTTATTTGATAACGTAGTGGGGTTAATTGAGAGAAATAGAATGAGTTGTGGCCAAATTATAATTTGTTATAATTTGTGGTCTAAGTTATAATTGTGAGAACTTGATGTTTCCAATTACAATTAGAGAATTCTAATCGAATTAAAATTCTTAGTTTTGGGTGGGGAATTTCGTGTAATATATTGTAGATGTAACACACAAAAACCCTAGCTTATTAACACACGAAACAACATCTTCTTCTTCCCTCTCCTTTTCTCATTTTTTCCTAAAAAACAAATCAACCCTAGCCACCTTATTTTTCTGCTACCACAGAAATACTTTGGTGCTTGAGTATTCCTCTGTGTTGATTACTATTAGAGATAACCACACACTGTGATTATAGTGGCTAGACGTCCAACTCTCGTGGAGTTTGCACAAGAAGATTGCTGGATCACGCCTCGACTTAAAGAATTAATTTTGTTCTTTAGACGATCAAACAAAGATAAAAAGTTGTTACCTTTATTATCTTTATGTCTTATTTTCCATACATATGTGGGTCTTGGGATGGTATCTCGTTTTATTTTTCACTGCGTCGTATAGGATACGAGCCTGAGATACCCAACAGGGGCGACATCCCCAGCCCTATTGGGCCTAGGTAGTGGGGTGTTACACAACGCTCCCCATTTAGGGGGAAGAATCATTTTTTCCTTTTTCGAATGTCTTTGATTAGCTTGATTTCAAAACGTGATTTTTCATAATAACTTTTCGAAATCATTTAGTGATAATATAAGTAATCATTTTTGAGTTTGAATAGTTAAAATTTGATAAACTAATTTAGAAAGTAAAACATCCACATTTCCAACCTAAGTATCAAAACACAGTGTAATTCATTATATTTAGCCAAAATTTCAATCCTCTTGTGAAAACATCATATTGACATCAATTCCAAACAACATTGTAAAAATTGCTTGCAAACAAGTAACACTTATCAAACTAGTTATGCAGAGACTTACTTGGATAAATCAACAACTAGACACAATTCAATTGATGGCCTTTACTTCCCCTCCTTCCTTGTCTAGAGAAAATAATTCTATAATTAGGATCCAATCATTCCATCTACTATTTCATGCAACATAAACTCTCATGATCTCGCTAATCACCTAGTTCATTCATGGTATCTAGATGATTTAATTTATTAGATCACATATACAACTTCCCTTTGCCATTCTATTGATCATATCCATGCTTTTATCTAAATCAATTTACTATATGGCAACTCTTATATTCAACTAGCATAACATCATCAAAAACAGCCCCATAAACGTTAAAAGATCTTATCTTTGCCAACCGAGATAGATCTAAATTCATCATGACAAGATACATCAGTGTCTTATCTCATACATGCTTTGTCTATGGCTTACATCAACACATTCATCAATCTAGTTCATTCATGTTCGACCCCATAAGCATTCATAAGTCATTACACTAAAGATTAATACCTTGTAAATCAATAATGATAGGATCTTAATTACCTCTTAGCGATCTAGACTTAAAACATGGCAATTCCTCGATGACTAGCTTGAGTTCAAGCGATGGTCGAAAAGACTGATCCGCCTAGATGCCCTTGACCGAGACTCACCAACAAAGGAATAAAATTAGTCCCTTATAGACGTGATTTAAGGGAGAAGAGAAAGAAAGAATAGGGTAAGAGATGAATAGAAGGGTTGAAGATCAATTACCTTGTAGAGAGTTTCGATTTTGGCTTTGTTCTTGGGATAGGTTGGCTGAATTTTGCTGCAGGTTGAATGCTGGTTTTTTCATAAGTTTGAGGGGCTGAGAGGGTAGGAATTTCATGATTTTCTAGTTAGTGAAGTCTAGGGTTTGGTGTTTAGATGTTTGGAGGAGCTCTACCTCACTATGGTTTCTTGATCACAAGAGAAAAGTTAGACAGGTTTGGTCTTTCTTTGGGAGCCGAAATTGGACAGTAGTTTAGGGGTGATTGCTGCTGAATTTTTGCAGCTTATGATGGCTGAAAATCTGGATAGAAAGTGGGAAGAAATCTGTTTGGTTTTCGATCTCCAAGATGGCAAAAATAAGCGAAGAAGAAGAAGTCTTAGTGTAGCTGTTTTTGCTCAATAACTAGAGAGGTTTTTGTGCAGGTTTTTGGCTGAAAATTTTGTGCAGAATGGTGCTGGTGTTAGGGCTCGTGGACTCCTAAATGCAGAAAACATCCACGAATCCCTTCCGAGGATCCAAGTAAACGATTAAGAAGACTTTAGATTTACAGAATTACCTCTCTTCGGCGTAATCGAGATCCTTTGATTCTGATTGTGCTGTCGTACGTGGAACCTGAACAATCACCAGACACTGCAGTGTGTGAATGTCCTCTATAGGTACACACGGCAACTGACTCGTTGCCCCGAGAGTGCTAGCGCCTAGGGTTTTAGAGTTTTTTCTGGTGAATAGAGGCACGAAATTTTTAACAGAATAGGAACTGTTGAGAAGACGACTAGGGTTTTCTTAAAACCTTCCGAATCTCTTAGAGTCCAAATCTGATAATATCTTATCATATTTTAATTTAAATTCAAATTAAATTAAAAACTGATATGATAAGATTCTGTCATTATCTCGGTAATTTAACTAATTAAATTACCTAGTCAGATTCTTATAATCTGGACATCATCCAGATACATCAAATGTGGACATATTTCCAGTTCATTGTATTTAGTAAATTTTCTAGGTTCGATTAACTTAAACATATTTCCAGATTCATCGAATCTGGCTACCAGAAAAATGACCTAACAAGTTCGCTTATTGTGTGACCCTATAGGTTCATTTAACACTAGCAGTGTGCCTAAATCATATTTAAATGGCCCACAAATTATAAGCATTTTCTAGCAAAACATTATAACTATCCAAGTTAAATGAAGATCAGTGATCTCTTTAAACCAAACCACAATTTTATATTTAGTCTTTTTGTCACACGATATCCAGATTAAGCATAAGGCACGGAACATGTCATCCTTATTAAGCTTAATCAATTATTTCTTGATTTCATAGTAGACTGTTCAAACAAATGATATCAATATCTTAGATTGATATATTTGAACACGGCTATGCATTTTAACAATCTAACTTATCAAGGGCCCATGGATATCTCTCCCACAATTGAGAGGGACAAATTCCTTCACTATCAATCATATTCCTCTCCATGATTTATTCTATATCCAACAGTAGTCTAATTTATTATCTGGTTAAAGGAAACTTTAGACAACATCAAAATATAGAATTTATCAAGTAGGAAACTATAACGAATTTAGGTCGAAGGACTTTTAATATCATTATGGCTAGAAAGTACTTATGACATGTTCCATCAAGTACTCTCACAGTGGGTCATGTCCAATACAATGTTCTCTAATATTTATTTATGTTTTAACTTGATATCACAAATATCCATGACCAGTAAAACATAGCCATCTAGTCACAAACATACCAATCTTAATTTATTATTGTTCCAATAATAATAATCGATTAGGGACTGTTTTAGAATAGTCATTGTAATTATTGTTGAGTTTTATTATCAAGTCACGTATTTGATGACCACAAAACAAAATGTACTACTCATAGAAAGGAAAACCTCATATTATTATATAAAATATAACGACAATAGTATAAGTACAAATTAACTCTAAGGCATATCCCTAACAGCTGGTTGTGCTAAAATAAAGTCCTAGTTGGTTAAGGTTTTCTTGGTTAACCCTAACTAGATTTTGGAGACTTTTAGTTGAACAATATTTGCTCTAATGTGTAGCAGCAGCTTTGAGGAAATTTTCCAGAAAATATATGAAGAAATTAGGTTATCTATTTAAGAAATAATTTAATTAATTCCCTATATTAATTTGAGTAATTTTAAATAACTATTAAATAATTATTTTGTAAGAATAATTCTAGTTTCCTAATTCCTTGAAGCTACAAAAATCCTTCTTCCTTTTTTCTCCAAATTTTCCAAAATCCTTATCCAAGAGATACATGCTTCATTTAAAATTCATATTTTATCCTTTTATTCCCTTTTTAAAATTTATTTGAAGAGAATTAAAATATGGAGATTTATCTCCTTAAGGTGTGGCAGCTACCACATTAAAACAAGTTGTATATATTCCTATAGTCTATCTCCTAATATATTGCTTAGATATAGCTTTTAAAAATCTAGATTAGTAATATTTAAAATTCTCTAAAAAATTATGATAAGATATTAGGAATAAAATTTTAATTTATTCTCAAATATTTTATAAAATAATTCCCAAGATAATTCACACTCCTAATTTTTAGGAAATTGGTTCCAAGGTGGCAGCTATCCTAGGTGTATTTCAGCCAAGGTTTAGAAAGAATTAGGGAAGGAGAAAATAAAAGAAAAGAGAAGATTTGAAGTAGCTAGGATTCGAACTCAAGCCCATCAAGGGTTAAACCCCAAGCTTTATCCACTATTCCAGAACAATTCTTGTATAAATTTTTCCTTAATTAAATTCCCTTAAGTCCTACTCACTTGTTCCATCCTCTTCCTAATAAATTCTCCTCAACAAAATAAAAATTCAACTAACTCAAACAACACAACCACTTCAAGAACAATTTGATTCATAAAATAACAAACTCATGAAACTCATATTTTCATGAAAATAATTCAATTTACCAAATGCAATATAAAAGAAATGCTATGATATGCATGACTTTCCCCATATACTAATGGTGGCTTAATACAGGGTATTACAATATTAACCCAATACATTTGGAGAAAATTTTCTTGGAAAGTTTGATGGAACTTTAAGGAACTCTAAAAAATCAAAGGACACTGATAAGGCTCGCCAATTGCACTTACAACTTAGGAATCGTAAATTTGTGAAGCTTCTAGCATGTTATACATTATCTCAAAAGGAGAAGTAAGGATTTTGTGAGTTTTTGAAAGTGGTGAAATATCCAGATGGTTATGCAGCAAATATTTCAAGATGCATGAGTATCAAAGATGGCAGTATTTTGGGGTTAAAAAGTCATAATTTCTATGTTCTTCTACAACGGATGCTTCCTGTTGGAATGCATGGGTTCTTAAACAAAGAGTTGTAGACACTAGTGTGTGAGTTGGCCAAATACTTCCAAGAATTATGTTCAGGAACATTAAAGTAAAAAACTATTGAGAAATTCCAAGAGAACATTGTTGTCGTGCATTGCAAGTTAGAAATGATTTTTCCTCCAGTGTTTTTTGATATCATGATCCATATGGCAATTCACTTACCTCTTGAAATGAAGTTAGGAGGTCCATTCCAAGATAAGTAGATGTATCGATTCAAAATGTTAATTAATTTCTTATTTAATCCCTCAGAATTTGGTAATAAAAAAGGTTTCATATTCAATACTAATATACCAATTGTTTCAATTAGATACCTTGGAAGTCTCAAGGGGACAGTGACCAACAAAGCTCATCCAGAAAGGTCAATTGCAAAGGTAGTCAATGAAAGTTTAACATTGTGTTCAATGTACCTTAATGGAGTTGAAACTAAATTCAATTGAACATTTAGGAATTGTGATGGGGAAGAGCAATCAAGCACTGGTTAGCTATTTTCTTAGATAACGTACGTCCCTTTGGCTCCTCTAGAAGTGTTAGATTGACACAACATGAGCATGATCTGGTTCATTGGTAGATTCTAAATAATTGTGAAGAAGTGGAACCATATTTGGTGTTAGTTTTCTATTCAATCATCTGAAATTATATTTTTCCTTCTTAATATATTCTGTAAAAATAATAAAAATTATTAATAATTTATGTTTCGGGAACATGAGAACGAGCTAAAGAGCAAAGGTCTCCATAATGTTATAGAGTCACAAAGCATATTTTTGCTGTTTGATTCAAGAAAAAAGTAAGTCTTTATCACTCTGCAAATATACAAAGTATGACACTTTATAAATTTGATTTTGATAGTTCAAATGATTAATTTTTGGAATTCTATATTGAACTGTTGTATAGCCAAGAATCTCCTAAGGTAAATGATGAGCTATATGCATTATCATGTGGGCCTAATTTATGAGTAATGGAATATGCAAGTTATATTGTTAATGGAATGAAGTTCTTAGATAAGGAGCATGATGGACGCCAAATGACTCAAAATTCTAGTCTTCATGTAGAGGGGAAGCATAATAGAGTAGTTGTTGACTTTTATGGTAAACTAAATATTGTCGTGGTGTTAACATATACTGAAATTTGTCATGTGGTGTTGTTCATATGAGTGGTTCGATACTAGAAAAGTCCATTGTGATGCGTACTTCACAAGTATTAATTTGAAGAATCAGTGGTATAAAAGTGAGTCTTATATTTTGGCATCTCAAGCAACTCA
Organism: Voacanga thouarsii; assembly: GCA_026120185.1. NCBI lineage: Eukaryota > Viridiplantae > Streptophyta > Magnoliopsida > Gentianales > Apocynaceae > Voacanga > Voacanga thouarsii. The sequence continues at coordinate 5,029,222 of JANUWF010001165.1, forward strand.
AGTATTTTATATTCGTGAAACTAAACTAATGAGAGATTGGCATGTGGCTCTAGTAGCAAATCATCGACATTTATGGGATCCAATACTACTTGAATGTTGAAATGAAACTTCACTAGATAACTTGGTAAACAATGCAAACATTACATACCAACAATTTAAGTGTTCAAACACACCATTTTTTGTTGATAGATGTGAAGTACAATCACTCCATAGAATTAACATGGAACCCCAAATAGTACACGGTATTAAAGATGAGGTCCATCAATCTAATGACTTTATACATGATAAGGAAACTGAGGATGAACTTTTAACTAGTGAGGATGAAGAAAGTACAAGTATCCATTCAGAGAGTAGTTGCTGAATGTACTTAAGTTCTCACTACGCATGTGTTTGAGATAGGTACTATACGTTGTTATACATCTGCCTAATATGTGATAGGGGCTAAATTAGTCATACTTTGCTTAGTTATTTGAGGATCTTTTATAAGACATTTTGTGCAATAACTAGTCATATTCTTTCATATTTGAGATTTTACCCTTGGGAAGATATTTTGTTCATTATTTCAGATTTTTGGGTAAAACGAATCAAAACCGTCGCGAAACAGAGTAGAAGCGGCGCCAGCTGTGAGGCTGGAATCGGCACCGGCTAAATTCTAGAACTTATGCGCAAAATTTGGAGAAAAATTGCCAAACAAGTGGAGAAGCAGAACACAGGCAGCGCCGGCTCCGAAGGACCAAGGCGGCATCGGCTGTGTTCTATCCTTGAGGCGGTGCTGTGATTTTTCCATGCGTTTTTGGAAACTTGAGGAGTTTTAGTATCTTCCAACTTCTACTCGGCCAAGAACTTTGTACCTATGAGTTTAGGGTCTTCTTAAGCCTATAAATAGATGAAAAACACAAGGGAAAAGAGGAGAATTTATTATTCATTATAGAAAATCATTCAATCCAAGGAGGAATTCTTCAATTCAATGAGGGTTGTACAAGAAGGTCTTCAAAGGAAGAAGAAGGAGGCTTGTCTATGAGTGATTTCTTTTACTTTGTTTTCTTATCTTGACAATGATGTTTTAATTGTTTTATTGTAATTTGACATTGGTTTAGACGTTCATGGTATTTAGAGTTATTTGATCTTTTGATTAACTGATTGCTATTCTTTGTATTTAATTACTTGGGTTGATTGCGAGATTAATTGACTGTGCCGTTAACTTACTTGAGAATAGAATTGATGGTTTAAATTGATGGATTTCATATTTATTGCCTTTTAACTTGCCTGAAAATGGGGTTAATTACAAGAACAGACTAATTAAAGGTTAATTGATGTTTGGCAGAATATGGATTCAATTGGTTAATTTCATGGGTTAAGTTTGCCTGAGAATAGGACTTGATCAAAGAATTGTGTTTAATGCATCTTTTAGGTAAGCTTGGTGAGACAGAGTATGTGATACTAAGTTACCTAGAAGATAGGGATTCATGGATTGAGAAAGAAGTGAGTCTATTTGAATTCTTCATGATGCCAAGAGAATAATTTGTTATGATAGAGGTTAGGAACTTTAAGATCATAGTTGTCTAAATCAATAGTTTGAATTACATAAATCTACATCCTTGACATGTATATATTTTTGTTTTTCTTTTCTTTTCTTTTCTTTTATTTCGATTTTGTTTTATCGAGTCGGTTAAACAATGAAAGAAAGGTAATTAATGTCTATTTGTTCCTTGAGGATCGACACTCGTTTGAACGCTATGCTCAATTAATGATGAGTACGCTTGCTTATATGTGTAATTTGGGTTTAACGTTTTAATTTAAACTTGATTGGGAATGTGCTTAGTTTTTGTATGATTTTTATACCCAAGTCCAACACATCAAGTTTTTTTGGCACCGTTGCCAGGGAACAATAGCATGAAAGCTTGGATTTTGTTCATTTAACCATGTAAATATGTAAATATGTAGATATGTAAATATGTAAATATGTACAATTGTTCTTTTCACAAAAAAGTGCTATCTTTTGTATCTTGTGAATTTTTTGTATACCTATGTAACCGAACTTACTAACATTTACCCTGTTTTATTGACTAACTTTTTCTTCTTTTAATTTTGTTATCTATTTTTTTTTTCTTATCGTTTATAGGTGTAGGTCGTGGAAAGCAGTGACGTCATTTTTGCTGTTTGAAACATTTTTATTTTCGTCGTTTTGTTTTATCGTGTTTTCATAAATTAAATTGTATGATTCATCATTACTGCATGTTGCATTCAAAAAAAAAACAGAGAATCGGACAGAATAGAGCCGGGCCGGCACCGGTTCCTGTCAGGTGGAGCAATTAAAGGACCAATTTGGCCACTTTTTCTTCAAAATCTCCATTCTCCCTCTCAAATTCTCTCAAGCCCGTGCCGGCTTCACATCCCTCATCTCCAACAATTTGATTTTTTCAACTCCTAAACACCTTCCTAACATCTATTGACTTCTTTTTTTTTGTTGATCCTACATATCAATAACCTCAAAAGCTGTGATTTTGTACAACAAAACCACCTTCAATCCACAAGCAATGAGCTTAGATTTTCCCTAAAAGCTTGCATCTTTTGCTTGCCCATGCATACAAGAACATAAAGGGTGTGTTGTATAGAGCGAAGGTTATTAAATTGATGGATTGGTGGTGATATATTGACGAAGTTTGGTTTTTGTGGAGTGTGAGCTTGGTTGAGGGTTGTGAGTGATTTTAGGAATATCTGTGCAGGGGTTGCTATCCTGTTGTCAACCTTGAGCTTACCTGTTCTCTCTTCTTATTGCACCCATTCATTACTTAACCATGTCTAGAGTAAGGGGGCAGTCTTCTAAAAGGGCGAGAACCTCTTCTTCCTCAGCCCCTTCATCTGTTGATCCTTTGTTCCTTAGACCTACTGAGTTTATAGATACCTCTTGTGAGGAATGGTACAGTAGGAGAGCATCTAATAAGATTATTGTCGAACGTACATTCTCACCCACCTTAGACCATGCACTTAAATTGGGAATGATGTTTAGACGGCTAGGATGGGGGTCGATCGTACAATTGAAAGGGAAGTATTGTCCAGTTCTCGTAAAGGAATTTTATGCCAATATGGTAGATAAAGGCAATAAACATCTTCCCCACATTGAAACAAGAGTTAAAGGAGTACCCATTGTCATCACCCAAAATCAGTTAGCCAATCTCCTCTAGGTTTTTTATGATGAGACGTGGCAAGGGATAGATGTCAATAATCAAAAGATTCTTTCAAACCCGAATTGGGATGTTCGAAGGACTAGAGCTATCTTAGGACTACACAAGTACAATGCCTTTCAAGCAAATAGTTTCTATTCCAATAATGATTTGGTAGCCAACTTTCACGCTCTAGTCTACATGTTTGGGTTTAATGTTATGCCCTGTGCTAGTGGTTTTAATGAGACTAGGCTTAGAGATACTTATATTTTGCATCGGATGATGAATACATTATCTATCCCTCTTGCCCCTTTGATCATCCAATCAATTAGGGAGGTTGTTCATCACCGTCTCTCCACAAAAGCCGTTGTTTTTCCCTTAGTTATAATGAAAATTCTAAAAGATTTTGGTGTGAGTCTTGAGGGAGAACTTATGGAGGTCACCACGGAGCACGATATGGTCACTGAGCACACTCTTATGAGTTGCAGGTACAAATACAGCCAAGAGGTGAAGAAGTGGCTCACTCCCTTCGAGGTCAAACGTCCCGGGCAAGTTCGGCCACCCATAGTGGAGGAAGAGCAACCACCACCACCAGCACGTGCGCGAGCTGGCAGTTCTCAGTCCCACTTCCGGACTGACTTTGAGACAACCGTGCTAGGACTCCTCGACCAACAAATGGAGGTGCTCCTACACTTGCAGGGTACGATGGATGACTTGGTAAGACGGCAATCTACTATGGAGAAACAGTTGGCCGAGTTGAGGCAGCATTCTTCTGGGTCACAGGTGGTACAGGTACCTCTGCCCCGACTGATGATGATGAGGATGATGATGATGCGGAGGACTGCTGACGCTTATCTTTATTTTCTCGATCGCTCTGGATTTTCTTTTCTCTTCTCCTATTTTTTTTTTTTTTTTTAGTTTGTTTTGTTTGTCTTGTACTATTTTCTTTCTCTTTTTTTTGCTTTATTTTCTTCTAGTTTTTATGCTTTGGTTATTTCTTTTGTATTTTTCTTTTTAGGTACTTCGATGATGCCTCAGTCTTCAAGCATTGAGATTTTGTACGACACAATGCGCAATGAATGGAAGTTTGTTTTTCTTATCTCTTCTCCTTTCTATTTTTGGTCCCATGGTATTGTTTGTTTTTGTTGTATTTATTTGGCCATTGAGGATAATGTCCAGATTAAGTGTGATGGAAGGATTTAATTGACAAGTCTTCTATACATATTCTTTAGTCTTCTTGGGAGCAAATTTTTGTGCGAAAATTTTTCAAAATTTTCTGATTTTCTGGAGATTTCAAGCTATATTTTTAGTGCATGTCTTTATGATGGATTATAGAGCATGTGTTCTAGATCATTTATGGCTTATGCATGACTTTTTGCACTCACTTAGACAAAGTAGGTATTGATCAAATACTTTGCATTGTTCTTAAACCTGTTTTTTTTTTCTCTAAAATTCATGGAGCATTCTAGAACTTACTTGAATACCTCTTGAGGCGAAATAAGAAAGGCAATCATGATTTAACTTAGAGATGATGGTAATAGGCCTTCTTTAGATAGTTTGAGCTTTTTAAGCCACCTATTTTCATAATATCCATAATGCCTATTTTTTAGCCTAAATTGTTGATTTCTTTCATTAAAACCCGTCACAATATTTTGGCCATTGTTTGTGCTGAGAGTTTGCATAATTTTCCAAATCTTTATACTCTTGAAGGATGAAAGTATATGTATGATGAGAAAGAATGCAGGGATAAAGATCATGACTTGTTACTTTCAGTCATGGATCAATTACGAGTGGAGCTAAGAAAAGAAGGGAAGTAGAATAGAAGAAAGAAGTTAAAAAATTGAGGAAGAAAGAAAAAAATTTTGAGCTGAAAAATGAGAAAGAACAACAGCAGTGAAAACAAAAGAGGGGTAAAAGAAAAGAGAATTGAAAGAAAGAAAAAAAAAAAGAAAGAAAAGATCACAAAAAGGATGGTGATTGAACTGTAAAAGTTAAGTTCATATAAAACACTTGACACCATTGCTGGAAAATTAAGTGATCTTGTGAGAAAAAGAGTTAATGACAAGAAGAGTGGAAAGAAAAAGAAAACAATGTAGGATTTGCTTGAAGTGCATAAGGTTTGTCATATAAGGTTATGGTTTAATTGATTCTTGGAATAGGAGAGCAAGAAGAGTTGGAAATTATAAATTTATTTTGGTTACCCTTTTCTTGCTAACTCTCAGTTTTTCTTTGATTTTTTATTTTCATATATCCTTCGTTTGCTAAGCCACATTACAAGCCTTTAGCCTTACATTACAAGCTTAAAAGTCCAACCTGATCTAAGTAGAATCATGATATGTCTCGGATTAGTGGAGAGAGTGTGTGAAAAGTAAGCATATGGAATGCATATTCTTTTTGAACTAACTTCTTTCCAATGGTTTGAGAATATTGTGAAGTATTGAGATGGTTCTACTAAGTCATTTATCACTACACAAGTCTTGCATTGGTTGTGAAAGATTTAGTATCATATGTTTTATGTTCATGAATGAAGAAAGCATTGAAGATATGGTTTTGGAATTGATTGAGTGACTTGATTGAAACCTTGTGTTTTTCCTACTTGTTCTTGATACTTTGTTTGAGAACAAGCAAAGAGCTAAGTGTGGGGGAATATGATAGGGGCTAAATTAGTCATGCTTTACTTAGTTATTTGAGGCTCTTTTATAAGACATTTTGTGCAATAACTAGTCATATTTTTTCATATTTGAGATTTTACCCTTGGAAAGATATTTTGTTCATTATTTCAGATTTTTGGGTAAAACGAAGCAAAACCATTGCGAAACAGAGCAGAGGCGGCACCGGCTGTGAGACTGGAACTGGCGCCAGCTGAATTATGAAACTCATGCGCAAAATTTGGAAAAAAATCGCCAAACAAGTGGAGAAGCAGAACACAGGCGGCGCCGGCTCCAAAAGACCAAGGCGGCACCGTCTGTGTTCTGTCCTTAAGGTGGTGCTGCGATTTTCCATGCGTTTTTGGAAACCTGAGGAGTTTTAGTACTTCCAACTTCTACTCGGCCAAGAACTTTCTACCTATGAGTTTAGGTACTTCTTAAGCCTATAAATAGATGAAAAACACAAGGGAAAAGAGGAGAATTTATTATTCATTTTAGAAAATCACTCAATCCAAGGAGGAATTCTTCAATTCAAGGAGGGCTGTACAAGAAGGTCTTCAAAGGAAGAAGAAGGAGGCTTATCTATGAGTGCTTTCTTTTACTTTGTTTTCTTTTCTTGACAATGATGTTTTAATTGTTTTATTGTAATTTGACATTGGTTTAGGCGTTTATGGTATTTAGAGTTATTTGATCTTTTGATTAACTGATTGTTGTTTTTGGTATTTACTTACTTGGGTTGATTGCGAGATTAATTGACTGTGCCATTAACTTGCTTGAGAATAGGGTTGATGGTTTAAATTGATTGATTTCATATTTGTTGCCTTTTAACTTGCCTGAAAATGGGGTTAATTACAAGAACAGAGAGTAATTAAAGGTTAATTGATGTCTGCCAGAATATAGATTCAATTGGTTAATTTCATAGGTTAAGTTTGCCTGAGAATGGGACTTGATCAAAGAATTGTGTTTAATGCATCTTTTGGGTAAGACTGGTTGAGACAGAATATGTGATACTAAGTTACCTAGAAGATAGGGATTTATGGATTGAGAAAGAAGTGAGTCTATTTGAATTCTTCATGATACCAAGAGAATAATTTGTTATGATAGAGGTTGGGTACTTTAAGATCATGGTTGTCTAAATCAATGGTTTGAATTACATAAATCTATATCCTTGACATGTATATAATTTTGTTTTTATTTTCTTTTGTTTTATTTTATTTTGGTTTTGTTTTATCGAGTCGGTTAAATAATGAAAGAAAGGTAATTAATGTCTACTTGTTCCTTGAGGATCGACACTCGTTTGAACCCTATGCTCAGTTAATGATTAGTACGCTTGCTCATATGTGTGATCTGGGTTTAACGTTTTAATTTAAATTTGATTAGGAATGTGCTTAGTTTTTGTATGATTTTTATACCCAAGTCCAGACACATCAATTGCAATAGTAACTGCATTAAATTAATGTTAATCGATATATGGGCATTCACATCAACTCTTCTGTAATGTAACTTGCTTAATTAATATCAATCCATGTTATTTGGCATCTGCCTAATATGATAATATGAAGTGTCTTGTGAAGATGTCTCATATTTGTTGACAGTTCTTTACATGATATTAATATGATGTCCTTTAGTTTTTTATTCCATGTGACTTTTCTTTGGCATTAGATTTTTCACCTAACATTTTGTGGAATATGTGCCAAAAAAAATAAATTTAACTTATTTTCTTTTTATGCATGATATGGTGTCTCTCCATATGTCCTTGATTGAAGGATGGATCAAGGTTTAGTCTTAGGTGTTGCAGTTATGTAACGATTTTAGCTTATTCAAAGCTGAAATTATCATGTGGTCTTAGGATATTAATGTCAGAAACTATTACTTATATCCTATTTTACTTTTTTTCTCATAGTGATGCCTGGTAAAGGACGAAAATATTGGCCAAAAATCTACGTACAAGAAGCACCAACACGTGATGACAACGTTTCAGGTTATTTCTAATATAATACATAGAGCAGCTAATTTCATTTTCAGATTATAATTTTAGAATGATAAAAAAAAAAATTGAAATCTTATTGTGACTAGCACAAACTCAAGAGACAGAAGTTGAGCCTCTAGTTACACCAGTACAGACTCTACATTTTCTACAGGTGCGACATCTAAGGTCACTATCAGGAGATCCTTTGTATTTTTATCGGCAATCACTAACTCAAGATGCACCAACTGAGCCTCCACGTGTGCAATCACAAAAATGAAATAGGAATGGAGGATTTAGTCAAGAAGAACATGCTAATAATCAAGGTAAAATACACATTTTTTGGCTAGTTATTCCTATATATTACAGTTCAACATAAAATAGAATGGTTTATTTGAAACAAATTGACTATTGCTTGGGCATTATTGAAGTAGGGATTGAAAAAGTTAGCAAAGCAACTAGATATACCAATAACCAAGGTAAAATGCACTTTCTATTGCTGGTTATTCCTACATCCTACTATATTTGGGGAAATGGAATATTGACCTAAATGTTCAAATGAATTATTGATGTAGGGATTGAAGGATATAGTGAAGCAACTGGGCATCCCAATACTCAAGGTAAAATGCACTTTCTATTGCTGGTTATTTCTGCATCCTACTGTATTTGGTAAAATGGAATATTGACCCAAATGGTCAAATGAATTATTAACGTAGGGATTGAAGGAGTTAGTAAAGCAACTGAGCATGCCAATAATCAAGGTAAATTGTACTTTCGACTGCGCCTTACTGTTCCTTTCACTGACTTAGTAAAATGTAGTCTTGACTCAAATAAATTTGACTTTTCTTTGCTATTATTGAAGTAGGGATTGAAGGAGAAGCAACTGGACATGCCAATAATCAAGGTAGAATACACTTTCTAGTATTATTATTTCTCTATCTTACTGTCTTGGTAAAAATGGAATATTGATTTAAATAACTATGATTATTTCTTTTGTATTAACGTAAATAGAAATTTCCCAAGTCTCTAGAAAGCATGATCCTAATCGGAATTTCAGGCTTGAAAAAGAAATAAATAGAACTAAATAAAGCCTAAGGTAGACATTCCTAAATATGAGAATGGAGTTGTTGGTGATTGGAGCTAGAATTATCCCACAAAGCTTAGCATTATATTAAGATAAGATGTACCCGTGAAAATGAAAAGCTGGAAGTACATCCCGAAACTTGAAAAACGTCATCTTTATAGACTTGTGAAGGTATTTCCTTTCTGTTACAATGATTTTTGGAATTGTTGAGAACCAACTAAATATTTCTATTCCTTAAATTTTCAGGATAAATTTGATCTAGACATGGAGAACCCTAAAGTGACAGATGTAGTTAAGGCTGATATGGGGTGAATATATGGCAATTGGCGAAATAAATGTCACCAACACTATGAAAAGCTAGGAAGTGGCACTATGGGCAAGGAATATCCTCCAAAAGAATTTGGAGAACGCTATTGGAGATGGATATGTGAGAACATCTTTGAGGATCCAAAGTGGAAAGCATGTTATATTTATATTTTGTGTTTGAATTTTCAAGTGTTCATACGCATTTGATTTGATTTTCTTCACTTATTTTGTAAGAAAGGTCTATCATCAACTCACAGAATCGAGGAAATCTAATGTATATCCATAAACTAGAATGCCTCTCTACATCTTGTTAGTGTTGTGCCCTAGAGGCAATCACTTGTACCATGTATATTGCATATTAAATTAATAAGAGGCATTCTTTATCTTTCAGTTTGATTGTTATATCTAAATATGTGTACAAACCATTAGATAAAGTCCCTAGTACAACACAGTGTTAAGGAAATCATGATAAAGATCATGATGTGAGATTCCTACTACACTATGCGGTGTTTGTACTTAAATAATCCCCGATCATAGTATTAATAAGATGGGACATTATTAATACGCCAAGGTCAGCACATGTTATATCTCTTGATTGAATCAAGCGGTGGTTCTTATATCCGTGGGTATTGGGATACTCAGGATTAACGTGTGGATGCTTGTTTTGAAACAAGTTCATTGGATGACCTAGCTACGAGATAATCACTTGGATAACTATTTAGTGCCAGTGATAGAATCTCATTATAGCAAGTGTGCAAGTATCCTTAGACTTGAGATCTCCAAGGTACTTTGTTTATCGAGCGTTGTACTTTGATTCTAATCTTTGGAGTCTTATCTAGGACCGCCTATGGGATGGATATTGGGTACAACGTAAAGTAAACGAAAGTAGTTGAGAGGGTCAATAAAGGATTCACCACTCCTAATAGTAGGAGAGTATATCTCAAGGCCACTTGTAGAAATCATTATTCATGAAGTCCTTGGCCAAGGCGACTATGTGATGGAAATGGTTCCAATTGATACACATCGAGTAATGGATTTCTTGAACAAGTACTAAAATATTCGGGCTAGAATTAATAATATTCTGGAGAGAGTTGGCACTAATTCCATGCTCTAGACCGAATGAGATATTGTATGTTGAAATGAGTTTATTGCACTGATAATTTGCTATTGAAAGGTTCATGTCAAGCCACTTGACTTTCGGGACTTTGGGTGGTCAAGAGTCATTGCTAGATGTCGCTCTTGATATGCTAAATATGAATTTATTAATTAGAGAATTAATAAATTTAATCTTTTATTTTATTAAGGATTATTAATTCTAATTTTGTTAGAATTAATTCATATTATGCTACCAATAAGACCAGGAAACCTAATGGGTCACACACAATAAAGGTTTGAATGCTCAAATATATTATTTGATAATATTGTGGGGTTAATTAAGAGAAGGGAATATATTTATAGGTGAATTATAGGTTTGTTATAATTCATGAGACCTAATTGTAATTAAGTAAACTTCAAGGACCAATTTGTTGACAATTGGACGTTGAAGGACTAAGTTGCAATTTATAGTACTTATAAATCTATAAATATAAGGAAACGGTTTCTTTAGGGTTAGAGACAGACTATTCACGCAATAACAGAGAAACCGTTTCTCTGCCTCTCTTGATCAAACCCTAGCCGTCTCTCTTCTTGATCAAAACCCTAGCCTCCCGAATTCTACTAGCATAGAATTGTGAGATTGTGACATTCAATCTTGTGTGGATTATCATTAGAGGGAGTTCTTTCTTGGACTTCAGTTGAGCTACAGTGAATGATTTTGGATAATCTGGATCGCGCCTGCGTTCTTGTTTCTGAAATTTTTGAATTCCAGCTTCACGAGGTAATAAACGCAATCTTCTCCTTTTTCCCGTTTCTATTGCAAACCCATGATCCATGGCTTGGATTTCTTGTTGTTTTCCGCTGCGCTTAATCTGATTATGCATGATAGAAATCCTACAGTAGTATCAGAGCAAGCGGGTTTGTGTTTTAATGGGATGTTTTATTGCTTTGAATTGTTTAAGCATGTAAATTGCATGATTACAGTATGTTAATTGTATGATCATGTCTGCTGGTTTGTATGTAATCGTTTGGGTTTTGTTTTGAATAATCTGGGTTGCACAAATCATTTCTGCGTTGTGGGTTTTATTCTTTTGAAAATATTACAGAATGGTTCTGCGTCTGTGTTCAGGTTTTGGCTTCAGTTGATGTTCATCCTGTAATTAAGCCTTCCGTTTAACAATTTAGATTGTTAAATTGATTGTGAGAATGATCACAATTGTTTGTTAATAAAGATTAATAAAGATCAACGTCAAAAACTGGTTTTGATTGATCTTGGAACGGCGCCGAACAAAACAAAACAAAAAAAAAATTCTAGAAAATCCAAGCCGCACGCGGTGGTTACTGTTCGGGTTTTTTAAAAAAAAAAGTTCTGGAATAGAATTTTGAAAGGGAAAATCTCATTTGATGAGTGGTGGTAAAATAAAAATTTTTCCAAGAGGGCGCTGCCCCTCCGACCCCCGCAAGGGGTGCTGCCCTCTTGACCCCCGCCCGCTGACCGGCCAGTGAGACCGCCGTTATCGTTGCGTGACGAGACCCAGAAGCATTTTCTCAAAATTAGTTTTGAGACAATCAATTTTATTTTTCAAAATAGTGATTTTGAAAATTTAAAATTAATGTATTTTTCTTAAATGTTGATTTTAGAATTTGTTTTATTTTCCCAAAATATTGATTTTGGAATAATAAAAGCATATGTTTATTTTGTTTAAGCATAGTTAATGGCATGGTGGATGGTTATGGACTAGAACAAATTATATCTGTTCATGCATTTTTTTACCGCTCTGTTTTAATGAAATAGGGCCTGCGTGTCCTGCCTTCTCTCAAATTCTGATGTAATTCTTTTCTCATCTAACTCCCCTCGAATGTAACTCGAGGTTTCTCCTTTTAGGAAATTATGTAATTAGATTATATAGGTTAGATTGAGGCAGAATTTTATTTTCAAGATTTTGAAGATGGCGTTCAAAATAAGGCGAGATGGTAAGACCCTCTACCTGTATCATGCATGAACACATAGGGTTGACCAAATTAATTTCCTTGGTGGCTCGAGGAAATTAATTTAGAAAGTCCATAACCATGCCACGTAATTGTTTATTACCATGTTTATCAATTTATGCTGCTTATTGATAAATTGTATGCATGCCTAACAATAAGACCACTAAAAGAAATAAATCCCTCAAATAATATTAAATCTAATGCATTCCATTAATATAGTGAGAACGAGAGCTCTTTTTCGAGACCGGGTTGTTGGGCAAACCCAAGCCTACTTGACTCGAGTATGTTCAAGCTATAGAATTTAAATTCATGTTAATGGGTTGGATTTAACTAATTTCTTTATCCTGGTTAGGCTAACCCAAGCATAAAGAAAATTAGAGGCAAAGTTGGGCTAGTATTTGATACTTTAATGATTAAAAGATGTTAATCACCCAATAATTCAGTAGTTACTTTTTGATGTAATTGGTATTGGATACCTACCACTGAACTTAAGAGTGACTTGTTGGGCTAACCTAAGGTTATTCTTAAGGAATTTGGATACTGATCCACTAAGAAAGTTTCCAACGGGCTTTCCCGAGTCAATAGTGAGGGCTATTGGTTTGAGTAAAATAGTGGAATAATTATGCGCTTAATTAAAGACCTAATTAATTGCATTGCATTTGCATATACATGTTCTGATAATTCTATCTTTACATCTAGGTCATTTGCATCATGTCGACAAACCTAAACTTGCGTAGCATCTTGGAAACAAACAAGCTCACTGAATCAAACTATTTGGATTGGTATAGAAACTTGAGAATCGTTCTCAAGTCGAAAAAGTTGCTCTACGTGCTAGAAGCTCCTATTCCGCCACCTCCAGCTCAAGATGCTCCTGCTGAAGAGTATACTATCCACAAGAAGCACAAAGAAGATAGCGACACAGCATCTTGTATCATGCTGGCGTCAATGTCTCCTGAGCTGCAAAAACAGCATGAGCATATGGATACTCAATCAATGATCCTCCATCTTAGAGAGTTGTTTGATAAACAAGCTAGAACAGAGAGATATGAGATCTCTAAACAACTGTTCCATGCTAAGATGGTTGAGGGTGCTTCAGTGGCCACTCATGGGCTGCAGATGTTGGGCTACATTGAAAAACTTAGGTCTCTTAGGTTCGTAATGGATCATGACTTAAGTATTGACTTAATTCTACAATCATTACCAAGTAGTTTTTCGCAGTTTGTGATCAACTACCACATGAATAATGTTGAGACCACAATACCTGAGCTAATCAATCTGCTTAAGACTGCTGAGTCCTCTATGAAAAAGGATGATAAGGCAATCTTGTTAGTAGGTTCTTCATCTTCTAAGAAAAAGGTTTCTAAGAAGAAGAAGAAGAACACTCCTACTAAGCCCAAAGGAGGTGTCAAGAAGAAGGAGGCTGCCCCTAAAGGCCCATGTCATCATTATGGCAAAATAGGCCATTGGAGGCATAACTGCAAGGTCTAATTGGAGACTGTGAAGGAAAAGAAGGAGAAGGAGAATCTTGCAAGCACTTCTACTTCTAATCCTAGTATGTTTATGATTGAGATTAATACTGCCTTTAATAATGAGATATGGGTATTGGATACCGGTTGTGAATCTCATTTATGCAATAATTTGCAGGGACTAAAGGACAGTAGAAGGTTAGAGAAAGGTGACGTGGACCTACGAGCTACAAATGGAGCAAAGGTTGCTGCACTAGCTGTGGGGACTTATCATCTCAATCTACCTTCTGGATTAGTTTTAGAACTACAACACTGTTATTTTGTACCAGTTTTGTTGAAAAATATTATCTCAGTTGCTTGTTTAGACTTATTCAGATTTCATTTAAGTTTTAAGAATAAATGTTGTTCTTTCTCATTAAATGATATTCATTATGGTTCTGCAACTTTGATCAATGGTTAATATGTTCTAGACATGTGTAATCCAATTCTCAATATAAGTAAAAAGAAACATAAAAAGGATAACTTAATCTCATCTTACTTATGGCATTGTCGTTTAGGTCATGTAAATGAAAAACGTGTGTCTAAGTTATACAAATTGGGTGACTTAGGGTCATTTGATTACGAATCATATGACACATGCGAATCTTGTTTACTTGGAAAAATGGCTAAAAGTTCTTTTTCAAGAAAAGGAGAAAGGGCAAAAGAGTTATTAGAACTCGTACATTCAGATGTATGTGGCCCAATGTCAATACAGGCAAGAGGAGGTTATCAATACTTCATTACCTTTATTGATGATTATTCTCGATATGGGTATTTGTATTTGATGAAATACAAATTTGAAGCCTTTGACCGTTTCAAAGACTTCAAGAATAAAGTAGAGAAACAACTTGGCAAAAGTATTAAAGCTCTTAGATCCGATCGAGGAGGTGAATACTTAAGTCAAGAGTTTCTAAGTTATCTAAGAGATAACGGAATATTATCTCAATGGACTCCACCATATACACCTCAACATAACGGTGTATTTGAAAGAAGGAATCGAACCCTTCTAGACATGGTAAGGACCATGATGGCTTTTACAGACCTACCAAAATCGTTTTGGGGGTACGCACTGGAGACTGCTGTTTACATTTTAAATAGAGTTCCGTCAAAAATGGTTGATACCACTCCTTATGAGTTATTCTTTAGTAAGAGACCAAAGTTATCTTATTTAAGGATTTGGGGTTACCCTGCTTTTGTTAAAAAGGTAATGTCAGACAAACTTGAAAGTAAGTCTGACAAATGTTTGTTTGTTGGATATCCAAAAGAATCGTTTGGATATTACTTCTATCTTCCTTCTGAAAATAAAGTTTTTATTTCAAAACATGCTGTCTTCTTAGAGAAGGAGCACATGTTCAAAGAAGATAGTGGGAGCAAGCTTAAACTTAGTGAAGTTCAAGAAGAGCAAACAAATATTGATCAACCTTCTGAACCTGTATCTATTCAAATAGATGAACCTTCTAACACACAAGAGCTTCGTAGGTCAAGTAGGATACAAGTGGCACCTGAGAGATATGGATTTCTCATAAGTGACCATAATGACGTATTGCTCATAGATGACGATGAGCTTACTACTTACGAGGATGTTCTGAATAGTTCAGAATCTGACTGGCTCGAAGCTATGAAGTCAGAGATAGATTCCATGTATGACAACCAAGTATGGACTTTGGTTGATCCACCTGAAGGAATCAAGCCTATAGGGTGTAAATGGGTTTTTAAAAAGAAAATTGACATGGATGGTAATGTGGTTACCTATAAAGCTCGCTTGGTAGCAAAAGGTTATCGTCAATGATAAGGTATTGACTATGACGAAACTTTTTTACCAGTTGCGATGTTGAAATCCATAAGAATACTCCTAGCCATTGCCGCTCATTATGATTATGAGGTCTGGCAAATGGATGTGAAAACAGCTTTCCTTAATGGAAACTTGATTGAGGAAGTGTATATGACACAGCCTGAAGGTTTCATATCCGAAGATGGCACAAAGGTGTGCAAGTTGCAAAGGTCCATTTATGGACTTAAGCAAGCATCTAGGAGTTGGAATATCTGTTTTGATGAGACAATTAAAGAATTTGGTTTCATTCAAAACATGGATGAACCTTGTGTGTACAAGAAGGCTAGTGGGAGTAAAGTTGTTTTCCTATTCCTTTATGTAGATGACATATTGCTTATAGGAAATGATGTTTCCACTCTTCAATCAGTGAAGATTTGGTTGTCCAAGATGTTCTCCATTAAAGACCTTGGAGAAGCAACCTACATTCTGGGAATAAAGATCTATAGAGATAGATCTAGAAGGTTGCTAGGTCTTTCACAGTCTACGTACATAGACAAAGTGCTGAAAAGGTTCAGCATGGATCAATCCAAAAGAGGATTCTTACCTATGACACATGGTGTAAGCCTTTCAAAGTCGATGTCTCCAAAGACACAAGTTGAAAAGGATCACATGAGTAGAATTCCATATACTTCGGCAATTGGGTCTATCATGTATGCTATGATACGTACTAGGCCCGGTGTATCGTGTGCTCTTAGTTTGACGAGCAGATACCAATCTGATCCTGGAGAGGGTCACTGGGCGGCTGTAAAGAATATCCTTAAGTACATACGAAGGACTAAGGATGCATTATTGATATATGGAGATGGTGATTTACAAGTAAGAGGGTATACTGATGCCAGCTTTCAGTCCGATAAGGACGACTTCAAATCACAATCTGGCTACGTATTTACATTAGGTGGTTGGGCAGTTAGTTGGAAGAGCTCCAAATAAGAGACTATAGCCGATTCGACTACTGAAGCAGAGTACATAGTAGCTTCTGAAGCAGCTAAAGAAGTAGTATGGATCAAGAAGTTCATCACTGAACTTGGAGTGGTGCCCAGCATTGTTGGTTCGATACCTTTGTATTGTGACAACAATGGAGCCATTACACAGGCAAAGGAACCACGATCTCATCAACGATCCAAGCATGTACTTAGACGCTATCATCTTATTAGAGAAATCATAGATAGAGGAGATGTAAAGAAAGAGAGAATTCCCACGGATCAGAACATAGCTAATCCACTCACTAAAGCGCTTTCCCAGAAGAAACATGATAAATATGTTGAGTCATTTGGTATTCGATACATGAATGATTGGCTCTAGTGCAAGTGGGAGTTTGTTAGTGTTGTGCCCTAGAGACAATCACTTGTACCATATATATTGCATATTAAATTAATAAGAGGCATTCTTTATCTTTCAGTTTGATTGTTATATCTAAATATGTGTACAAACCGTTAGATAAAGTCCCTAGTACAACACAGTGTTAAGGAAATCATGATAAAGATCATGATGTGAGATTCCTACTACACTATGCAGTGTTTGTACTTAAATAATCCCCAGTCATAGTATTAATAAGATGGGACATTATTAATACGCCAAGACCGGCACATGTTATATCTCTTGATTGGATCAAGCGGTGGTTCTCATATCCGTGGGTATTGGGATACTCAGGATTAACGTGTGGATGCTTGTTTTGAAACAAGTTCATTGGATGACCTAGCTACGAGATAATCACTTGGATAACTATTTAGTGCCAGTGATAGAATCTCATTATAGCAAGTGTGCAAGTATCCTTAGACTTGAGATCTCCAAGGTACTTTGTTTATCGAGCGTTGTACTTTGATTTTAATCTTTGGAGTCTTATCTAGGACCGCCTATGGGATAGATATTGGGTACAACGTAAAGTAAACGAAAGTAGTTGAGAGGGTCAATAAAGGATTCACCACTCCTAATAGTAGGAGAGTATATCTCAAGGCCACTTGTAGAAATCATTATTCATGAAGTCCTTGGCCAAGGCGACTATGTGATGGAAATGGTTCCAATTGATACACATCGAGTAATGGATTTCTTGAACAAGTACTAAAATATTCGGGCTAGAATTAATAATATTCTGGAGGGAGTTGGCACTAATTCCATGCTCTAGACCGAATGAGATATTGTATGTTGAAAGGAGTTTATTGCACTAATAATTTGCTATTGAAAGGTTCATGTCAAGCCACTTGACTTTCGGGACTTTGGGTGGTCAAGAGTCATTGCTAGATGTCGCTCTTGATATGCTAAATATGAATTTATTAATTAGAGAATTAATAAATTTAATCTTTTATTTTATTAAGGATTATTAATTCTAATTTTGTTCGAATTAATTCATATTATGCTACCAATAAGACCAAGAAACCTAATGGGTCACACACAATAAAGGTTTAAATGCTCAAATATATTATTTGATAATATTGTGGGGTTAATTAAGAGAAGGGAATATATTTATAGGTGAATTATAGTTTTGTTATAATTCATGGGACCTAATTGTAATTAAGTAAACTTCAAGGACCAATTTGTTGACAATTGGACGTTGAAAGACTAAGTTGCAATTTATGGTACTTATAAATCTATAAATATAAGGAAACGGTTTCTTTAGGGTTAGAGACAGACTATTCACGCAATAACAGAGAAACCGTTTCTCTGCCTCTCTCTTGATCAAACCCTAGCCGTCTCTCTTCTTGATCAAAACCCTAGCCTCCCGAATTCTACTAGCATAGAATTGTGAGATTGTGAGCATTCAATCTTGTGTGGATTATCATTAGAGGGAGTTATTTCTTGGACTTCAGTTGAGCTGTAGTGAACTGTTTTGGATAATCTGGATTGCGCCTGCGTTCTTGTTTCTGAAATTTTTGAATTCCGGCTTCACGAGGTAATAAACGCAATCTTCTCCTTTTTCCCGTTTCTATTGCAAACCCGTGATCCATGGCTTGGATTTCTTGTTGTTTTCCGCTGCGCTTAATCTGATTATGCATGATAGAAATCCTACACATCTCCCCTCATTTTTTGCCAATAAAAATGCTCTTGCAAAATGCCTAATGTTTTTGAAATCCTAAAATGTCCCATTAATCCTCCTCCATGAGCTTCCCTCACTACCACTTATCTCAATGATCCTTTTGGTATGCAAAGTTTACCCTCTTTAAACAAAAACCCATCATGCCTATAAAATTTTTGGAAGGCACATTTTTCACAAGAATGATAAATCTCTCCAAAATCATCATCCTTTGCATATAAGTCTTTAATAAGCTCAAAAACAAGTAATTTTGCATCCAAGAAATTTAAAAGTACATACCTGCATGATAATGATTTGGCTACTACATTATCCTTACCTTTTTTTTTTGTATTTGATCATATATAGAAATGTACCAATGAACTCCATCTACTTGGCATGCCTTTTGTTCAACTTTTGGTAACAAATAATGTTGCCAATAGTGCAAGGTCCTCACTAATGCATATAATTCCTTGTCATAAATGGAATAATTCAAGGGTACTCCTAATAACTTCTCACTAAAAAATGCAACAGGTTTTTGATCCTATGTCAACATAGCACCTATTCCTATTCCACTAGCATCACATTCCACTTAAAAAGCCTTCTCAAAATTAGGCAAGGACAATAATGGAGCTTCACTCAATTTTGATTTCAAAGCAATGAAAGCCTTTTTTTGTTCTTCCTCCCACCTAAACCTTACATTATTTTGTATAACTTCAGTCAATGGGATAGCTATTGTGCTGAAATTTCTAATGAAATGCCGGTAAAAACTGGCTAGCCCATGAAAATTTCTTACCTCAGTCACAGATGTAAGTATTGGCCAATCATGTATTGCCTTGACCTTCTCTTCATCAACTTTAACACCCTTCGAATTTACAACATAAAAAGAATTGTTACTTTTTCCAAACAAAATGAACATTTTTTAAAGTTCGCATATAACCTTTCTCTTCTAAGGGCAATAAGCACACATTTATAATTATGCAAATGATCTTCATAAGTTTTGTTGTAAATTAAAATGTCTTCAAAATACACCACAATAAATTTTTCAATATACTCTCGCAACATATAATGCATCAATCTCATAAAAGTACTAGGTACATTTGATAACCCGATTGGCATCACAAGCCACTCATATAAACTCTATTTAGTCTTAAATGCAGTTTTTCATTCATCACCTTCAGTAATCCCGATCTAATGATATCTATATTTTAAATCAATTTTTGAAAATACACATGATCCGTGCAATTCATCCAATAAATCATCAAGCCTAAAGATAGGGTAACGGTATTTTATCGTTATGCTATTAATGGCCCTGCAGTCAACACACATTCTCCATGTTCTGTCTTTCTTAGGCATCAACAACACTGGAACCGCATTTAGACTCAAACTCTCTTAAACATGTCCTTTCTTGAGCAACTCTTCAACTTACTTTTGTAGCTCCTTAGCTTCTTCAAAGTTGCATATATAGGCTGGTCTGTTTGGAATGACAGTCCCCAGGAAGAAATCAATCTGATGCTCTATTCCTTGGATGGGTGGCAATCCTTCAGGTACTTCCTTTGGAAATACATCTTAAAATTCTTCAACAAGACCTGCAATTTCACAAGGTAAAGAGAGAGTAGTATCATTAGTAGTTACAAAAATTCCTTTACAAATTAAGAGATACACTGATTCCTTAGCTTTAATAGCTTCTACCACCTTTCTCTCTTTTGCAAAGAAATTTACTTTCTTCTTATCTCTTCTTTCTTGCTTTCCTTCTCTCTTTTCCTTTTCTTCTTTCTCAATGTTCTCACTCTTGATTTTTTTTTTTTTTTCTCATTTTCTTTAACACTCTTTTACTACTTCTTTTCTCTCATAATATTTTGATAAACCTACTTCACTTGGAGACATACATAGAAGAATAAATTTCTTTCCCTCCTTATATACAGTATAAGTGTTTTTCTTCCCATCATGCAATGCTCCCCTATCATATTGCCATGGTCTCCCCAAAAGTAGGTGGCCTGCCTGTATAGGAATGACACCGCACAAGATCTCATCCTTATATTTTCCCATATCAAATGTAATCAAGGCCTGTTTATTAACCTTCAATTTCCCACTTTCATTTAGCCATTGCAACTTGTAGGGTTGCGGATGCTTCTTTGTTTCCAAGCTTATTTCTTCCACCACATTAGCACTTATTGTTAGTGTTATGCCCTAGAAGCAATCACTTGTACATTGTATATGACACATTTTATTTCATAAAAGGCATTATTTATCTTACAATTTCTTTTGATTACTTTTGAGTAATATAACTGTTGGATAAAATCCCTAGTATGACACTGTGTTAAGGAAATCATGATAGAGATCATGATATGAGATTCCTACTACATTGTATGATGTTAGTACTTAAATAGTCCCTAGTCATAGTATTAATGAGACATGACAACATTAATGCGTTAAGACTAGTATGTGTTAAGACTTCCTAATCTCGATCAGGCGGTGGTTCTCATATCCGTGAGTATTAAGATACTCAAAGTTAACACATGGATGCTTGTTAGTAGAACAAGGTCATTGGATGACCTAGTTATGAGATAATCACATGGATAACTATTTAGTGCCAGTGATATAATCTTAATATAGCAAACATGCAAGTATCCTTAGACTTGAGATCTCCAAGGTACTTTGTCTGCTGAGCCTTGTGCTTTGATTCTAATCTCTGGAGCTCGATTGAGGGCTACCTATGAGATGGATATTGAGTACATTGTGAGGTAAACGAAAGTAGTTGAGAGAGTCAATAAAGGATTCACCACTCCTAATAGTAAGGGCGAATATCTAACGGCCACTTGTATGAATGACTACTCATAAGCCCTTGGCCAAGGTGTATGTGTATTGGAAAAGGTTCCAATTGGGACACGTTGAGAGTAGTGGGTTCCTGGTACAAGTATAATTATATTCGGGCCAGAATTAATATATTTTCTGGAGGGAGTTGGCACTAGTTCCATACTCCAGACCGAATGAGATATTGTATGGTGAAATTAGTTAATTGCACTGTAGTTTGTTATTGAAGGGTTCATATCAAACCACTTGACTTCCTGGACTCTTGGGTGGTCATGATATGTTGCTAGATACCACTCATGATCTGGGAATATGGGTTTATTAATTGATGAATTAATAAACTAATCTTGATTAGAATTAATAGGATTAATTCTAATTAATTGAGGATTATTAATCTCAAAAACGTTTGGATTAATTCATGTTCGCTACCAATTGACTGGGAAACCTAATAGGTTACACACAAAAGAGGAATATATACTCAAGATGTTATTTGATAACATAGTGAGGTTTATTACGA
Organism: Voacanga thouarsii; assembly: GCA_026120185.1. Taxonomy (NCBI): domain Eukaryota; kingdom Viridiplantae; phylum Streptophyta; class Magnoliopsida; order Gentianales; family Apocynaceae; genus Voacanga; species Voacanga thouarsii. Next base: position 5,051,142 of record JANUWF010001165.1, read on the forward strand.
GAAAAAGAAGTTGATGTGGCCAAATTATAATTAGTTATAATTGATGGGCCAATTTGTAATTTTGAGAACTTGATAGGTTCCAATTGCAATTGGAGAATTGTTTGGAATTCTCAACTGTGGTTATTGTAGAGGCTTTTAGTTATATGTGATATAACCAAAGTGGCTTTATTGTTGAGCTTTTCGTGTGACTTCAATGGTCACACAAGAAAAACAAAACATGAAAACCAAAGGTCATATGATCCAATTCTACAAAAACCAAAGGGCACACAAGTAGATGTATGATATGATCTTTTGTTCTCTACTCTTCACACTCTCTCAATTTTTGTGTGTCTCTCCAAGAGAACACAAAGGGTCTGCTTCTTCTTCTTTCTCTGGTTTTGTGAAGAACAAGAAGTACAAGAGAAACCCTAGCCACCATTGTTGTTTTCTGCTTGCACAGAAAATTTTGGTGCTTGAGTGTATCCTCTGTGTGGATTACTGTTAGAGATAATCACACACCGTAGTTATAGTGGTTGGATATTCAACTCTCGTGGAGGTTCTTCAAGAGGATTGCTGAATCGCGCCACAATTATCATACTTGAAGAAGGAAAGTTTTGTTTTTCACACAAACAAAAAAAGGTAAAAGTTGTTATCTTTATTTCTTTGTTTACCATATATATGTCTTGTTTTCCACACATATGCTGATCTTGGGATGGTATCTCGTTCTTATTTTTTCGCTGCACCGTATATAATACGCATGAGATACCCAGCACTTATAACATTGGTGCAACTCCTACTATCAACTATTATGCTGCAAAGTACTTGATTGATTAAGCATCTTGTATAAAAGGTATTCTCTCTCTGTTGATGATGCTCAGCCTTGTTCACTTATGTATTTAGAGATCTTCTAGCTACACCAAGCAATACACACACCTACCCAACTTTCTCACCTTCTTCACTCGAGATTTCTTCTTCCCTTTGAATTTCTCATATTCCACTTCCTCTAATGAAATCTCACCATAGGTATATGTATACATCACTCTCTTGCTTAGGTATTCATGTGTCGTATGTCTATATCCCAAACAATGAAAGCATTTGATATGTCGGCTCCTTGATTTCTCAATAGCCTTTCCTTTATCTCTATTCCCTTCTTCTCTCAGTTTATTGAATTCCCTAGGTGGTGACCTTAGAACTCCTTCCTTCTTAGGTATTGGCTTAGGGAATTCCTTAGGGGGGGGAGTTGGGTGGTTTCATCTTCTCTCAAATGGCCTTTTCTTCAATTGTTTTTCTACCTTCATAGCCATGTGCACCATTTCTTCCAAGATTTCATATGAATGCAACTCGACTACATTGGCTGTTTCCTAGTTCACTCCACTTAGAAATCTCGCTTTAGTGGCATGTGGATCTTCATTAATAACCACCCTCATCATTAGCACCTCAAGTTCTTTGTGATAATCTTCAACACTTTTATTCCTCTATCTTACCACTTGAAGCTTCTGATATAGCTCGTTGTAGTAGTGATGTAGTATAAATCTTGCCCTCATGAGATTTTTCATCAATTCACATGTCCCAACAGCATTTTCTCCCATTCTCTTTCTATTAGCCAAAACCTACTCCTACCGTACCAATGCATAGTCTGAAAATTCTAATACTGCCAACTTCACTTTATTTCTCTCACTATAATCCTAGTAATCAAATAGAATTTCCATTTTCCTTTCCCATTCAAAATATGCCTCGGAATCACTTTTCTCCTGGAATTGTGGTACCTTCATTTTGATGTTTTTCAATTCCCGTTCTCCCTCATTTTCATCTCTCCTCCTACCTTTTATCACGTTACCCTGATATTATTCTCCATAGTCTTCTTTCGGGTATCCCTCTTCCCACTGAAATTTCCTCTCAATATTTCTTTCGACTCTCCTCATAAGATTCTCACAAAATCTCTCTCAACCTCTTCCTGTACCTCCTCTCAACCTATTTCTCCCTTCTCTCATAGAAACTTGTTAATATCCACCAATAAAATATTCATCTCATTCTTCTCCAGGTTGTGTATTCACGGGAGGTGTGTTGTAGGTTTTCAGTAACAGTTGCTCTTGTCCCCTCACTTGACCTGCGGTAGATGTTTGGGCTTGTTGAGCTCGGAGTTCGATTATCTCCCTCCAAATGCCTTCCATACTCCTTTATAATGAAACAAGTGTTTCTCGAAGATCTCCTGGATCCTCTTGTAGTCTACTTTCTCCACCAAGATTTATCCTAGTTGGTTCCTCTTCTTAAGTTATCGTTGGAGTTTAGGTTGATATTCCTGCAAAAAGAATTAAGAGAACAAAAATGAAAATTGGTTTCCTCACTCACTCTCTAAGTGTTTGCATTCCACTCTCGTGTTTACGCTCCTTGGCTTTTCCAATAAGAATCTTTCTCTCTTGCCTTTTTCGTTCACTATATGTCTCACTTGTTCAACCAAATTCCTCCCCAACATCAAGAGTTTAGTTCACCTTAGTCCGTTAGCTCTTAGAATTCTTCAATACAAGGATCTTAGGATAACTTAATTCAGTGAACACTTAAAGGTCAAGAACAAATAGAGTACAGGGTGTTCACAACATACAACAAGAAGATAGTTTAAAGAATATAATGAAACACGACAACAATGTTTACACCAATTCTAAGGAATGAGTACAAGGATAATCGATTTAAGTAGGACTATATGATAAGAAGGGATCTAGGATTATTTTATAGGAATAATGCTAATATTCAAGCCATATTCTTTCTTTGAGACATTTCATCAAACACATGGTGTTCATAGGGTATATGGTCATTGTGAAATTTTATCAAATCCCTTAAGTGCAAGATTTTCCTATAGAACTTTGCAAGGAAATATCTTCCCAAACAAGCCTACTATAGTCACAACAACAAAAATCAATGTATTCCCAAGGATCTTTCTTCAACAAGTCATTATTGTTTTCCAAGAAAACTCAAAATCAAATAAGAATTATTGAGACCCTTTTGGCACAATTTGTGACTGCAACTTTTTTGTTTGTTTCTCACTAGTTTGATAAATCCAAGCTAAGATAGAAATCTAAACTTAATCCTTACTCTGTCACCAAATTTGGTATGAGCTTGAGAGAGAAAAACTTTCAAGATCTTAAAGTGGCTTTCCTTAACTTTAGCAAAGAAAAAGGACTACAAAACAACAAGAAAGGACACAAAAAGATCTAGGAAAAAATAACAAAGAAATCACTTTTTCCTACAAATAAAGAACCCTAAAAGAATTAGCTTTTAGAACCCCAAATTTAGTATATAAATGCCTACCACAATAACACCTTAAAACCCTTGACTGAGCAAGAAATCAAGAACTAAAAGGATAGGGAATTTGTGGGCATTCAAACAAGAAACAACAAGAACTCTAGATGATATACAAGAAGAACCCTTGTTAATTTCTAGTTGAATTATCCTTAGAGTTTATAGACACTTACTCAATGGTGGACTAAGCCCTTAGGTTGGTCTTGGATTGAAGTTGAACAAGAAATCTCTTCCAAGCTTCAAGCCTTCAAGATGAATTCTTCTTCTTGTTAAAAATGTGATATATGTTGTGTTTTTCTTACAAAGGTGTTCTGTCCCTGAATTAAAAAACTCTTAAATATTATAAAATAACCCCAAAATAGCTAAAAATTGTTAGGGATTCGAGTTTTAGAGCACAGTTGGCGCCAGTTCTAGCTCCAAGGGCCAGCGCCAGTCCACTCTATAAGAATAGTACTGCGTAACTTAAAAAAATAAATTTTATTGTTGGTCTTATAGCCCTTAGCCGGAGCCGATTTCAAGCACCTAAACTGATGTCGGTTCCGCTCTATTAGCCATCGTTTCTACGCAAAAATCTTCCAGTTGTCTTTGTATATCAGCAGCAAGGTCTACTCCAGCTCTTCTTCCGGCATTGTCCATATGCTATCCCACTTGAAATGCACTTGCAAATATGCTTGAAGGTTATGTTGGAATTGTTTGGCATGAGTTCTCGTCAACGGACTGGGCAAGCTCGGTTTCGATTTGGTCTCGTCCTCTCCCCCTTCTTGAGCTCGATTCTCGTGGCCAGGTTGATTCCTATCACACTAGCAAGAAGTGTCAAATAGGTATCTCCAACATTAATTTTTCACATTGAAGACCTGGTCTAGCCTTGAAAAAATGCTTGATGAGTAGGGAACCGATAAATTATTTCATTGATGAAAGGCATGAAACACTTAAATATTTTGCTTTTTGTTTGTTAAAGATAATCAATCTAGTCCTCATCACCCATTTCATAGCTTTACTGTGGAATCTTATGTTTGCCTAATTCTTTCGTTTCAAAAATCCTCTTTGTTCACTTTCTTGGATTTGGAAACAAACTTGGTTTTGTCCTATTGCCCACTGAACTTTATTTTGAAAATTAATTTTTTATTCTATTTATTTAGTCAGCACTTAACCTTTTGAAAATCCAATTGCACATTTTGAATCTATAGAATGCATTCATCATTTTGTGGCAACAAATAACCTGAAAGGAGATTTAAGCTATTAACCTTTTCTTGTAGGCACCATGAGACTTTGAGTCACGTTATTGAATCTCTCTAATACATCTAACATTATTGGATTATCTAGTATCACAAAGTTATTTAGAAAGATGCAGATATTCTGACTAATTTTTATAGAATGCATTTTCACTGTTATTATCCTGGGATTCTATAATGTTTTCCTTTCATGCTTTAACATTTAAAACTAAATTTCTTGCGTATCTTTATCGCAGTGAGATCCTCAAACAAGTGAGAGACCTGGTCCAATTGAAACTTTTTCCATTGTATACAAGGACAAGAATAACTATTAGAGTTCACCTGTTGCTGAAGAAGAATATGTGAGTGAAAAAAAAAAAAAAAGGCAACCTTACTTACTCTTATTGGTTTATTGTGAAAGCTCACTAAAAGTTTCCAGTTACATAAATTTCAAATTGCCACAACCAAAATGAAGCTAACCTTTAGTAATTTTCTTTCTAGCAACAAATGTTGCAAAAGAAAAATGAATCTATGAATGAAGATGTTGAGCCAAGAAACAAGGAAGAAATATGTGAATATGTCTTTGGAAAAAAGTGTGCGTACATTTTTTGTCGTGGGCTGATAGAGGTTAAAATCACCATTATTTTCCTAGTTATTTGAGGTTATTTTGAGATATATGTGTTGTAATAACTAGGCATATTCCTTTCTATTTGATATTTTACTTGTAAAAAAGGTTTTTTTGCAAATTTGTGTAGATTTAAGTTAAAATTGAGCAGAAAGTGAACAATTCCAGAATGTACTTGGTGCCAAGCCCAACAAAGGGACCAAGTGCCAGGTTAATACTGGTCCAACAAAGGAATTTGAGCAACTTTCAGTACAAAAGCAAAGCAGACCTGGCGCCAAGTCTAGCAAGTGTACCTGGCACCAGGTACATTCTGTTTATCGATGACAACAAAGCAAAAAAGGGGAAGAACAGGGTGCACCTGGCACCAGGTGGCCCAACTATACCCGGCGCCAGGTACGCTTTGGAAGGCAAAAATTCTGTGCATGAATTTGGTATTTTTCAAAAGATTTTGGTATTTTTTAAATTCTACTCGGACTAAACTTCTCAAGCAACGAATTTTGATATCAATAAGGGTTATAAATATAAGAAAAACACAAGAGAAAGGTGTGATTTGAAGGATCCAAGCTAGCTACTCAATCACCATTTCAAGGAGCATTGTTCAAAGAATGTTTTCAAGAAAAGAAGAATGGCTTGTCTATGAGTTTTATCTTTTATCATTTGTTTACTTTTCTTTAACAATGATGTGCTTAATTTTTTTATTGTAATTGGATATTATTTTGGAGATTACAATTTTGAGTTAATTGAAATTTTTTATCAATCTATTATTATCTTTGGTATTTGATTACTTGTTATCATTAGTTATTGATGCAAGTTCTTCTAATTGACTTGGGAAATGATGTTAGAAGTTCATTGCATTGATTTCATACTTGTTAGATCTTAATGGACTTGGGAAACAAAGTTAGGATTAAAGGACTAAAGTGATCAAAGATTAGTTGATTTCACCTCGAGCAAAGGGTCATTAGCTAATTTCATGTTTATGAGGTATGAGTTTAATGCATCTTTTGGTTTCTTTGGTTTGATTGGGAAATCTACTAAATTAATCAAAGAATAGAGATTCCATGAATTAGGAAAGAAGTGGAATCTATATAAGTAAATTCATGACATAGAAAATGATTGAATTTTACTTAAGTTCCTTCATGATGCCAAAACGACAATTGATTGTGATGAATGCTAATTGATGCAATATTATATTTTCAAGATAATTATCTAGTTATATGAAATTACATCCTTGAGTTATATCTATTTTTTTCTTTATTTATTTTTCTTTTTTAGCCTCTTCTTATTTTATTGGCTAAATAATAAATATTTGGATAAAGTAAAGTGGGAGCCTAAGTTCTCGTGGATTTGATAGTTGCTATTCCCTATGCTATACAATGGGTATACTTGCCTATATATGTGATTTTAGTGGTTGGTATTTTAATTAAAGCTTGATTGATTGTGTAATTTGTTAGTAATATTTTCTATACTAAAAAACACGCATCAAGTTTTTGGTGTCGTTGCTGGGGATGGGCACTATTAGAAACACTCGAGTCCTGTTGATTTAGCCTTTGTTATATTTGTAACTTTTATGTTTATGTAGTTTGTGAATATTTCTTTCTTTAGTTTTCTATTATTTTTTGTTTATTTTTATTTTAAATTTTGATTTGATTTTTTATTTTTCTTTGAGCCCGAGATTGACATCATCATGGACTATTACTTTTAGGCACAACAACAAAAGAGCTATGTAATACCCTACTACCTAGGCCAATCAGGGCCGGGGATGTTGCCCCAACCATAGGACAAGGGGTCTTTATAACTAGGTCACATAAAATTAAAAAAAAATGAATACTTTAAAATTAAACTTATTACAATCCAATAATACATGAACAAATTCAAAATGAATTGTCTGCTACAATCTCTCAAAACATCACATAAGGAAAACAGCAAAGAGTCTTCAAAAATCACAAGCAACAATCTAGCTCATGACTTTCATAGTAGGATTGACCTGAAAACATGGCATAAAAGGTAGTGAGATAAACATCTCAGTAAGCCCGTGTGTGCTTTAAATGTTTTAGGTAAAACAGTTCATGTATGCAAGTTGTAAAAGTTTCGCAAGAGAAAGTACTGGCAAGCATTAAATAAATGTTAAAAATGAAGAGTGGTGTTTTACTTTCTAAACCATATATGTGCACAATAAATACAACCACCCAAAGATATAGCCATAGGTTACCACACGTTGGGCCCCATGACCTTATAATGGTCAGAATGCTACACGTTGAGCATGCTGACAAAAGGTAAGTGTACGGCCTACCAGGTGAGATACTCCTCTATATCTACACTCAAACTTACCGGTTGTCCACTCCAGAAATACATAGTCCACTCGACTGAAACTTGCTAGCTCGGACCGGTATGACCTACCGAATTGGCATCCTATCCAGGAAGGACTCACCCCTCAGAAGTGGCCACCTACTGAGAGACTTACCCTAACCCTTCAAAGACTAGTCATAATTGTCTACCCTTATTGAGTACTTAACGTTGATTGTCCCACTTGGGAGAAATTTGATCATACAATGATTTACTTGGAAATAGCAATTAAGGGTTTCTAAAATTCTTGTCAAAGTCAGGTTTTAGAAAGAGTTTAGCATTTTGAGTAAAATCGCTTGTTTAATTTTCAAATGATTTGCTTGACTAAAATAAAAAGAAAAACAGTCCTTAATTGCCTTTACAACCGAATGCTTATACATGTTGAATTTGGCCTGCCATAACAATTCTTTATCTTCAAATGACTCCGTGCAGGAGCTTACCTGATCCTTTGCTTGCTTGAGTTCAAAAATCCTCCAAGGTCAACCTAACCCCACTTGAGGTAAACACAAGGTATAAGGTTATACTCGAGCTATACTTGTCTTACATAAATAATGCCTAGTTCAACTAGTTACAACCATGACTAGCCAGAACCTTAATGTCCTAAGCTTTAAGGCTAGATGATAAAGGATTTTATAAAACAAATCTAGCTTGATAAGTTAAACTAACTAGGGATTCCAAAATAATTACCAATGCATTATAGGTTCAAATAATAAATTTTGAGTATTATTACTAATAAATAAACTAGTGTTTAAATATTGAATAATACTAAATGGTAATTTTTAAATAGTATTATTATAAATAAATAATAAATTACAATTAATTTTTAATTAATAATTAATAGATAATAAATAATTACTAATAAATAAAATTAATAATAAATTTTTTTAATTTTTTTATTAATAAATAACAAATAAATTTTATTATAACTAATATTTATGAACATAGGTAAAAGTCTTAACCATGGTCTCCAAGGTCATTAATATTTTGTTTATTATTATTATTTATATAAAAGATTTTATTTACTATTATACATATATATTATTTTTAATAAAATATATTATTTATTTGACTAATAAAATATCAATATTTCATTTAATATTCTATTTCCAAATCTTCCTAGGGACTTTGGAACCTTTAAAAAATATATATAGTAGTAATTTTAATTAAGGTAATAAAATTTGTTAATAAAAATAACCTAGAATTAACAAGAAAATAATCATGATTTTCCTATTGCTAAACAAGATTCATGAACACATTCTCCAACATCAAACAATAAACTAATCCATTCATGAACATAAGCTTAAATCAACACATGCTATCACATGGCCAAATCCCTACTAGGAATAATCATCAATCATGGCTTCAATGGAAATAAGAACATAAAAATCATATTCACCATAGGTGTCATAACATCTAACATACTTTAAACATCCATAACTCTCCTAAGACATGATGAACATACGTTGATTCCCAAGAAAATTCATATAGCTCATCCATATACAACTATTCTCATGTCCTAACCCTAACCCATTCATTCACATGCATATACTCAATCCCCCATTCATATTCTATCCTTCCTATCAACACCTAAGAGACATGAATTCAGAATTAAAAGTGAGGATTGAGGGAAAAAATACTTGATTGTCGATTACTTCGATGAAGACTAAAGAAGGTCCAAGCGCGATTAAGAGTCTTGAGTTGTCCAAGGGAAAAAAACAGCCATGGTTGTTGATCAACCATTTCGGCAGAGAGAGAGAGAGAGAGAGAGAGAGAGAGAGAGCATTAGTATGGTACATTCAAGGTTGAATGGAAGAGGATGAACAAAGAAGCTGTTCTTGATTTACCTTGATGATGTTCTTGAGACCTTCAAAAAAAACTGGTTTTTGATCCGATTGAAATTTCTTATTTGCAAAATTTTGTGTTAGAAATACCAGAAACGAACACTAGGGATTATGTAGGAGTAATCTGGAGTATTTGAGAGTGATTGGAGGTGTTTAGGATAGGTTTTGGCTTGAAGAAATGTAGTATGTGTTCTTGGTGAAAATTAAGAGAATTTAAGAGAGGAGCTGCACGAAATCTGGAATGGTGTTGGCCGAATGGTTTAGGGGAATTAGGAGTTTTGATTTTTAGCTAGAGGGGAAGAGAATAATCTGATTTTGTTTGAAATTCAAATGGAGAAAATTGTGGAGTTGTTTGAGGTAGAGGATAAGCTAATGGTGTTTGATTGATGGAGGTTTCTTAGCTCTTCAATGGTGCTGGCTGGACTAGTTAACTTTGCTGAAATGAATGAAGGCTGTTCAGGCCTTATTGCTGGCCAAAATGCAGTGTTCAATGGTAGAGCAATTTCTGGTTTGGTTGTTTGATACAAGAGTGATTTAAGGAAGCAAAATTCAGGAATTTTTTTGAAGTTCAAATGTGTTTTGGATAGAATGATTTTAGAAGATTTTTGAGGTGTGATTATGGAGTCCAAGTGCTCAAGGTAAGTGTGGAGGTTAATAGTGTTCAGTCCATAGCTGAGCAAGGTCCATTTTGTAGAGGTTTGAAGGTGGTTTTTTAGACTAGGCCTAAGGAGATAAGGCTGGGAATTTTCTAGTTTCAAGGTGTTCAATGCTTCGAAGGTTTGCTGAATTTTCTGTGCAGAATTTCTGCATTTCTTCAGCCCAATTTTGTAGCTGATTTTGAGGGGTATTTGAGGGTCTTTTAAGGTTGGTTTCCAGCCTTCTTTCTGGAGAAAAAGCAGAGGAGTTTTGCTGGATTGGTGACAAGAAAAACAGCTTCAAATTCAGTTTGGTGTGCAACAAAATTGCACAGGAATTTTTCTAGTTTAGTGTAGTGTTATGTAGTCCGAATTTTGCACTGAAATTCCAGTCTTCAAGCTATATGAATTGGTCATTTTTCTGGCAGCAAATAAGCAAGAGTACTGACTGAATTTTTTGAAAGCTAGAATGCTCAAATTTCTAGAAAATTTCCATATTTTCTTCATCAAAAATATAAACAACATGAAGATGAGTTTAAAGATTCTACCATGGTGATTGATTTCCCTTAGGAACCCTGCCTAGCTTCTCTCCTATTTTCGGTCAACCCTCTAACTTCCAAGATTGATTTTCAAAATTCAAGGCTAGGAAATCATCATAGAATTTTCTGGAATTAAAAGATAAGACTTGATGAATTTTGAATAATTTAAATTGTGAAAATGTTAGGACAAAGCTAGAGGTAATAAAAAGGACAAGAATTCTCTTTAGGACATGATTATATGATTAAGACATTCTCTTCATGTCTCTCCTAAGACAACATTCCTATCTTTAAGGAATATAAGAAAAACAAAAATTCAAACATAAGTAAGATAATCATGAAAAAAACTTAAGTGATGGGATTTGAACTCATGACCTTAGAGATTAATTCACAAAGTTCTAACCACTTAATCACACTAACTCTTGTTTTTATTTTCTCACCCAAATATTCTTCTTATTTAAACCTCAAGCCATCTTCCTATTTTGACCTCAAGCAAAATTACCATTTTACCCTTCCTACTCAATAAGCATAATTAAGCCTTTTAACCTATAACCATAATTCTAAAGCATATAAAATCATTCAAAAATATATATTTTTATACAAAATAATATGATATGCATCCCAACCCCCTTACTCTAAGGTTGGCTTTAGGTGGGGTTTCACATCCTCCCCTCCTTAGGAGAATTTCGTCCCGAAATTTAGACATACCTTTATCTCAGATCGGGATACTTCCGCTTTACCCACTCTTCTATTTCCTATGTGGCATCTCGCATACTATGATGCTCCCACTATACCTTTACCAGCGGAATCTGCTTGTTCCGAAGAGTCTTGATACTTCGGTTCAATATTTTCACGGGTTTTTCCACATAGCTTAGGTCGGGTTGCAACACTAATAGCTCATCATTCAAAACATGTCCGGGATGGGCATTGTACTTCTTCAACTGAGACACATGAAATACAGCATGTATTCCCGTCAACCCATCTGGCAAATCCAATCAATACGCCACTAGCCCAATTCTCTCCTTTATCGAAAACAGTCCCAAATACCTCGGATTCAGCTTTCCACCTTTCGGATGCTTCAAAATTCCTCTATTCGGTGTTAACCTTAGGAACACACTGTCTCCCACCTGAAATTCTAAGTCTCGTCGCCAATTGTCTGCATAGCTCTTTTGTCGGCTCTAGGCTACATTCAATCTTTCCCAAATCAGCTTAACCTTGTCTAACATTTCCTAAACACAGACTTCTCCCGACTTGCTTATGTGGCCGTCCTCCAACCAACTCCAATATAGCGATACTTGACACTTATGTCTATACAATGCTTCATACGGAGCCATTCCAATCAAAGACTGATAGCTGTTATTATACACCAACTCTGCATATGGTACACATTCGATCCACTTATCCCCGAAATCCAATACGTAGGCCCTCAGCATGTCCTCTAATATTTGAATAACCCTCTCTGAATATCCATCAGTTTGCGGATATGCCGTTGTACTGAACTTCAGACAAGAACCTATTGATTCTTGAAACTTGCCGCAAAATCGTAATGTAAATCTTGGGTCTCGATCAAACACAATACTTGAAGGTACTCCATGCAGTCTGACTATTTCTCGCACATAGGTCTGAGCTAACTTCTCCATTGAATCCCTTACATTCACTAGTACGAAATGCGCTGATTTAGTCAATCGATCCACTACTACCCATATGGCGTCCTTTTGGGTCCTTGCCATAGGGAGTCTGGTGACGAAGTCGGTGGTCACCTCTTCCCATTTCCATTCAGGTACTGACAACAGTTGCAACAATCCTGTTGACTTCATATGCATCTCTTTAACTTTCTGACAGGTTAGACACGTCAAGACATACCTAACCACGTTCTACTTCATCCCGAGCCACCAATATGCCCTTTTCAGATCTTGATACATTTTGACCTCTCCTAGATGAATGATGTACTTACTCTTATGTGCCTCCTCTAAAATCCTGTCCTTTAATTGGTGCTCATCGGGTACACACAGACGATCTCAGAAATACAAAACCCCCGTCTCGTTCTGTCGAAAATCACCATCTTGCCATTTAAGCTCTTTATCCTTGAGAAGCTGAAATTCTGCATTACTTTGCTGAGCCTCAATGATTTCCTACCTTAGGTCTGGTATCAACTTCAAATTGCTAACAATAATCCTCTCTTCTTGCACTTCTACTCTTCTATCCAACATATCTTGAACCACTTCAACCTCCTGCACCCTTAGCCTAGCCATTTTGACTTTCCTGCTCAGGGCATCAGCAACGACGTTTGTCTTCCCGGGGTGGTAATTGATAGGACAACGATACTCTTCCAAAAATTCCATCCATCTTCGCTGCCACAAATTCAAGTCCTTCTGGGTGAAGTTGTACTTTAAGCTTTTGTGATCAGTAAACACTTCATACTCAGCTCCATACAAGTAGTACCACCATTTCTTTAAAATGAACACAATGGCAACCAGCTCTAAGTCATGCGTGGGATAATTGACTTCATGCGGCTTTAACTTTCGAGAAGCATAGGTGATTACCTTCCTATCTTGCATCAAAACTACCCCTAAACCTTCCTTTGAAGCATCAGTATACAGCACGCAAGGCTTATCTTCCTCTCGCAGACTCAACACAAGTGCTGTTATTAATCTCCACTTCAGTTCTTGGAAACTCTTTTCACATTTTTCATTCCAAACAAATGGTACGTCCTTTCTCAGTAGCCGAGTCATAGGCGATGTTAACATTGAAAATTCCTTAATAAACCTCCTATAGTAGTCGGCCAATCCTAAGAAGCTTTGAATCTCCGTGATGTTCTCCAGTTGCTTCCAGTCCGAAACTGCTTCAACTTTTGCTGGGTCCACCTTGATTCCATCCTTAGTTACCACGTGGCCAAGAAATGCCACACTATCCAGCCAAAACTCATACTTGCTAAATTTGGCGTAAAGCTTGTGCTCCCTTAGCTTTTCCAGTACCAGCTTCAAATATTCTGTATGGTCCTTCAGGCTCTTAGAGTATATGAGTATGTCGTCGATGAAAATCACCACGAACTTGTCCAAGTAGGGTTGAAACACTCGATGCATCAAATCCATAAATACTGTTGGTGTATTGGTTACCCCGAAAGGCATCACTACAAACTCATAGTGGCCATATCTTGTGTTGAAGGCCGTCTTGGGAATATTCTCCTCTTTTATCCTCACGTGATAGTATCCTTACCTCAAATCTAGTTTGGAGTAACAACTGGATTCTTGCAACTGGTTGAACAGCTCATCAATTAGCGGTAGAGGATATTTGTTCTTGATGGTCAGGTTGTTCAAGCCCCAGTAATTGATACATAACCTCAGGGTCCCGTCTTTCTTCTTCACAAATAGCACAGGTGCTCCCCAGGGTGATATACTAGGTTGGATATAGCCTTACCTCACTAACTCTTCTAGCTGCTCCTTCAATTACTTTAACTCCACCGGTGCCATCCGATATGGAGTTTAGGACACCGGTTTTGCTCCTGGAACTAGATCAATGGTGAACTTAACTTCTCGGTTGGGAGGTAGAGAAGTGAGTTCTGTGGGAAATACGTCAGGAAAATCTTTTACCACCTCAGTATCTTCAAGGATGCATGATAGGGCCTAAATTAGTCATATATTTCTTAGTTATTTAAGACCATTTTTTGTGATACATTTTGTATAATAACTGGTATATTCCTTCATATTTGAGATTTTACTCTTAGAAAGGTATTTTATACATTATTTCAGATTTTAGGGGCAAAATAAGGCAAAGTCGTCATTGAACAGAACAGAGCAGGCACCAATTGGGAGCCCAGAGGTAACATCGGCTGCAACCTGGAAGACTTGGCACGAAAATCAAGAAAAATCGACGAACGGACAGAGAAGCAAAACATAACCGATGCCGACCCTAGGCAGGACAGGCTGCGCCGGCTATGCACTAGTACAGAGGCGGTGCCTTAATTTTCGTGTGCATTTTTGGCAATTTTTGAAGTTTTAGTATTTTCCTACTTCTATTCGGTTAAAAACCCTAGAGGAACAAATTTAGGCACCTCTAAAGCCTATAAATAGAGGAGAAACACAAGTCAAAGGCATGAATTCATGGAGAAAAACACAAATCACTCAAAATCAAAGAGGAATTTATCAAATCAAGGAGGATTGTACAAGAGAGTCTACGAAGAAGGAAGAATGAGGCTTGTCTATGAGTGCTTTCTTTTAACTTTATTTTCTTTTCTTGAATAATGATGTATTAATTGTTTTATTGTAATTTGACATTGTTTTCGGTATTCATGATTTTTAGATTTACTTTGATCTTTTGATTAATTGATTGTTATTCTTGGTATTTAATTACTTATGCTGATTACAAGATTAATTTGTTATTTCTTCTTTTAACTTGCTTGGAAAAGGGGTTGATGGTGGTCTCAATTCATTAATTTCATATTTGTTATCTATTAACTAGCTTGGAAAAGAGGTTAATTGCTAAGAATTGAGTAATTAAAGGTTAATTGATATCTGTCAGGATATGGATTCATTGGTTAATTTCATATTTTAAATTTGCCAGGATATGGAAATTTAATCAAGGATTGTGTTTAATACATCTTTTGGGTGAATTAGTTGAGACAGGATATGTGATGCTAATTTGTCTAGAAGATAGTGATTTCATGTATTGGAAAAGAATTGAATCTATCTTAATCCTTCATGATGCCAAGAGAATGATTAGTTATGATAATGATTGGGTACTTTAAGGTCATGTTTGTCAAAATAATGGTTTGAATTACATAATTCTCCATCCTTGGCATGTATATATTCTTTTATTTTATTTTCCTTTTTATTCTTTTTTACTTTATTAAGTCAATTAAATAATCAAAGAAAAGTGATTAAGGCATACTTGTTCCTTAAGGATCGATACTCGTTTTAAACCCTATGGTATGCTTAATGATGAGTATGCTTGCTCATATGTGTAATTTAGGGTTAACGTTTTAATTTAAACTTAATTAAGAATGTGCTTATTTTTATATGATTTTTTTATACCCAAGTTCAAACACATCAGTACACTGGTCCTCCGGCTTGTTTATCACATATGCCAAATATCCTTGACATCATTGCTTCAACAATTTCCGAGCTTTTGCCCCAGCTATCAAAAACTTTAATTCCTTTACTCTCTTGTCGTTGAACTCTAACACATCACATCCCGGTCTAATGAACTGAACCGATGTATTCTTACAGTCTACTCTAGCCCTTTGCTTAGCTAGCCAATCCATTCCCAATATCAAATCATAATCATCAATAGCCAAGACTATCAAATCTCCCTCCAAGTTTTCTCTCCCCAATTCAATTTTATAATTCAACACATACCAATCTACTTGCATCATTTTCCCCAAAGGCATACTCACCAACAAAGTAAATGGTAGTTCTACTCCATTCCAACCTAAATGACATGCATAATTCTTGTTTAAATAGGAATGGGTAGAACCAGGGCCTATCAATGCATTAATGGAATGACCTTGAATAGTAAATGTACCTTCCACCACTGCTGCATCAACTCTAACCTCCTCCCAGTTGAGAGTAAAATCTTTTGCTTTCACCTGCGGCTTCTACGTTCCACTCCCGGAAGCTCCCGTGGCATTAGCTTGATTGGCTCCCAAGATCTAAGCTGGGTTTCCTTGTCCAACTCGGAGAAGTTTAGGGCAGGCATTTCGCAGATGGTTCAGGTCTCTGCAGTGGTAGCATTTTTGCTCACCTCCTCTAGACTAATAATTTTTCTCCATGTGGCCCCTTTTTCAATAGTGTCGGCATAATGGAAGATTCTGCACAGGGCCAACCGGTGCTATTCGGGCTTGTTTTCCCCGATTCTGCCATTGCTGGTTAGTAGGGCGCTTGCTGAGCTGCTGCCTCTGGAAAGGTCTTGGCAGTTGTCTTGGCGGTAGGAAAGGTCTTGGTGCTATTTGGTTACGATCTTCATTCTCAGTCCAAGTGGCTGTGTCCACGGCCCCCAAATAGGTCGTTGGTGGAGAAGGTGCCAACGCCCTTCTTAACTCTTGCCTTAGTTCCTTAACAAATTGTCTCGTCCAATTCTGCTCAGTATCCACCAACCTCTTGCAGTATTTCGACAACTGAGTAAAACATGTTGCGTACTGTGCCACCATCATACCTCCCTACTTCAGATTCTAGAACTCATCTTCCCGTTTCTCTACTATCTACTAAAGGATATATTCAGCTCTGAATGCCTCCATGAAATTGGCCCATGTACAGTCTTGATCAAACATCTCCCAATCATCTTGGACCTGTTGCCACCATGCTCGATATGGGCCCCTCAATCGGAATGTAGCAAACTTCACCATTCGCTTCTCAATGTAATGAAGTGTAGCGAAGATATCCTCTATCTGTTCTATCCACTACTCAACTTTCTTATCCTACTTGGCTTCTCCCAAGAAGATGGGCGGTTGAAACTTCAGAAACCGTTCCAAGGCTTCGTCTTCCCCCTTTGGATTCCTCCACTCAGTTAAAGTTTGCAGAATCTCAGTCATTTTGTTGAATACTTGCCCCATCATCACACTGACAGGTTCTTCTGACCCCATTTTCAGTTTCGGTTCGTCCTCATCCCCCCGGTTGGGTGACAGCATTTGAGTCGTCTCAAACTCTGGTGTCACAGGCTCTACCTCTGGAACCCTTCTGCCAGATGTGACTGCATGACGCTTGGGTGCCATTCTAAACCATGCCCCAGATAATGAGTTTATGCATTAAAGTTTAAAATATTTCAATTAAGCATACATTTACATTTAGGTTTAAGTAAATGGAAATCATATGTAAATTTTTATATAAAGGATTCCATATAAATTTTTCTCAAACTTTAGAGTACTCCAGGTACTCTTATTTGCATAAATTCGGGAATAAAGCAATAAACATGAATAAAATCCTTAGCATAGGAATTTATAGAAAGCAGTAAATAAAACGTCCTAATCATAGTAGCACTTAGCCTCTCTAATCCTCATCAGAGTCTTCAAAATCGGCATCATACAACCATCCCCCAGAATTCCTAGAGAAATCTATCCCAGCCCCATTCACAAACCCATGATCCATTGGCTCCTTCCCGGGTCTCCTAGAACTCTCCCTGAATTTAACCTGGTTGGGTGGGGGTATGAAGGAAGGTCTAGGTGGAGATTCATAATCTATCTCTCCAGGGTCATTACTATCAGCTATCAAATCAATTATGGGACTAAGAGGGGGGGGGGGGACATATTCCATATCAATTTTCTCGTCTTCACTGTCGATAACCAAGTCTATCATAGGTATTGGGGGTAGCTCAATAATCTGAACCTCACCGTCACTGCTATCATCCAGGGGTATAATTGGCTAAGGTGCAGGTTAAGGCACTAGTAGATCTTCTGGGTGGAAAGGGATAGGAGGATGCCATTGCTGCCTTTTCCTTGTAGTTCTAATCATTCTAACCATCCTACAGCATAAACAAGATAGGTTAGTCAAAAGATTTAACCTTGATAAAACAAAATATATACTATCAATAATTGTCTAATCCTAGGCTTTGATACCACTTGTAACACCTTACTACCTAGGCCCATCAAGGCCGGGGATGTCACCCCGTCCATACGACAAGGAGCCTTTATAACTAGATCACACAAAATAAAATAAAATGAATACTTTAAAATTAAAATTATTACAACCCAACAATTCATTCTAAATTTGTTCATGTATTGTTAGGTTGTAATAAGTTTAATTTTAAAGTATTCCTTTTATTTTATTTTGTGTGACCTAGTTATAAAGACCCATTGTCCTATGGACGAGGCAACATCCCTAGCCCTGATGGGCCTAGGTATTGGGGTGTTACAAGCTACAATGATGATATATTGGCAAATTTACAAGCTCGGATTGACGCTTTTTGTGAAACGTCACTTAAAGCCTTAATGCATTCTTTTGTCGCCAATCCAAATTTAGCTATTAAGTGGCATGAAGAAGCATCCCAATGTATGAGCCATCACAGAACACAACTGGCCGAGTTGATTGAAGATGCCATAATGGCCCTACAATTGCCCAAGGAGAGGAGAAATGATATGAGGAACAAGTGCATAATATAGAAAATGAGGTATTTGATTTACTCTATGTTCTAATAACTCTAATCTCTCTTTATCACATGATTTATTAGGTTCCTCTCAATCCTTGGATCATGATGGTCCAAATGATGATGTGTTTAGTTTGACATACCTCAAGGAGTTGGATCTTTCAATGATATATCATAAGAAGTCCTTGGAGGATAGTGGTAATTTCTACCCTTCATCCCATCCAAAGGGAAGTAACTTTAGTATTTGTTGATGTATTGAAAAATAAGAATTTCTTGATCCCAACTTTGAGAACTCAAATACTAAGTTTTAAGAGGAAGTTTCATTGTGACAAATCTTTTGAAGGATTAAATAGTGATTTATGTTTGATGCATTCTTTAGAGACCATGTGCATTTATTTGTTGACAAAAATATTTGTGTGTCTAAAGAAATGTTAAAGAATGAGGTTTATTTGTTTTCCTTTGTTGAGAACAATTGTTTTCATGAACCTTCTATTTTTCAAAAACTTCTCTTATTTCAACTTTCATCATCCTTACCTTTTTCAATGAGCTTTAATTTATTTTTCAAAGGTTTGATGACAAAGCATGATGAGTGGAAAGAGTTTGTATCTTTGTTTTGTGTTTGGAGTTGTTATATGTTATTTCCCCTAGTAATAAGGAAAATATTTTCCATCTTAAGTGTGGGGGAGTGAGCCGTGTCATTATTTGCTTTCTTAGGATATTTAGTTTATTTTTTTTTATTTAAGTGTGTCTTTCTTTTCTTATTATTCTCTTTGTACTTTTATTTGTGGTTTCTTTTGTAGGTCGGAATAAAGTCCTCTGGGATAAGCTCTTCTCTCTATTCCATGTTTTAATATTTATTGAAACTTTATTGCACTTGGGAAGTATTACTTAAACTTTCTCCCTCTCTATTAGATTTGGTCCCTTTGGAGATGCTTTCTTGTGTTAATTTTTAGCCAATGAGAACATTGTCTTATTTAAGTGTGGGGGAGTGGTTTAGTAATATTATTGGTCCAAGTTTTTATCAATGATCTTGGGGTTTTCTTTATATGATCTTGGTATTTCCTTGGTATCAAACAATTTTGTTGAAAAATTAAAAATTTTGAAAATTTGAAAGTGTGGAGATTTTGAAACTAAATTGAGCTTATTTGCCTATAATTAAGTGATTATTTTCTTACTAATTTTGGATATGGATTTGTCATTTATTATGGTTTTGATTTTTATTAAAAAAGGTAAACATGTGTATTAAGTTGGATTTTTGCTAAGTCTTGAGAATTTAAGTTAACCTTGGTTATATTGGGTATTTCAATTTTATTTTATTCTTTAAGTTTAAATGTGGATGATATGATAAAATATAGGAAGAGTTGTTGACTAATTCTTGTATTATAGATTTAAAGTTTGCATGCCTTTGAGTTGTGAATAAGGAATGTGAGAAAAAATTGAGTGAAAAGAAAAAAAAAATGTTGAGTTCAAAAAAATATATGCTTTTATCTCTGAAAGACAAAAAGAGAGACCTTTTGTAGAAAATGGGGCCAATACGGTGAGTGGAAGAGAAGAAACAAAGCAGCATCACACTCTCTTGAGGCAATCCCAAAGGCAAGAAGGTAAGGAAAGAAAGAAAAAGAAAATTGCTGAAAAAAGATAATGACTATAAGGGGGCTAATACGGTGCATTAATTGAAATCCATTCACTTAATGCTATTAATTCCTAAAGTCATTGAAAAAATTTTTGATAGAAAAAAAAAGAGAGTTGAGTGTTTTCCTTGTTTCACTAACTTAAGTTGTGTAAGTTTGAGTTTATAATACTTAAATTGGTTAATTGGCTTAACTTATATGATTTATGTTATCTATGTTTTTGCTTGAGGAATAGGATGATTTTCTTGTACTAGATATGAGCTTGTTTAACTTATCTTTGATGGCCTTGGGATTGTTTGATTTAACACATGGGTTTACAAGGTTTTAAAAGAGTTGAATGAATGACAAGTTTGTATTTAAGGTTGGAAGAAGGTTATGTCTTCATTGTGGATGGATTTGCTAAGGAAAATTTTGCTAAAGTGTTTTATCTTATTCTAAATGCTTAGTGTTTTAAATCTTGTTTGCTTAAGGACAAGCAAAAATTCAAGTGTTGGGTATGTGATAGGGGCTAAAATCACCATTATTTTTCTAGTTATTTAAGGTTGTTTTGAGATACATTTGTTGTAATAACTTGGCATATTCCTTCCTATTTGACATTTTACTTGTAAAAAATATTTTTGGCAAATTTGTACAGATTTGAGTTAAAATCGAGCAAAAAGTGAATAATTCTATAATGTACTTGGTGCCAGGCCTAGTCAAGGGACCAGGCGCCGGGTCCATTCTGGTCCAACAGAGAAATTCGAGCAACTTTCAGTACAAAAGCAGAACAGACTTGGCACCAAGTCTGGCAAGTGTACCAAGCGCTAGATACATTCTGTCTATCGATAAGAACAGACCAAAAACAGAGCAAAAAATGGGGAAGAACATAGTGCACCTGGCACCAGGTGGCCCGACTTTACCCGGTGCCAGGTACACTCTAAAAGGCAAAAATCCTATGCACGAATTTGGTATTTTTCAAAAGATTTTGGTATTTTCTGAATTCTACGTGGACTAGACTTTTTAAGCAACGAATTTTGATATCAAGAAGGCTTATAAATACAAGAAAAATACAAGAGAAAAGTGTGATTTGAAGGATCCAAGCTAGCTACTGAATCACCACTCAAATGAGCATTATTCAAAGAAGGTTTTCAAGAGAAGAAGAATGGCTTGTCTATAAGTTTTATCTTTTATCTTTTGTTTACTTTTCTTTAACAATGATGTGCTTAATGTTTTCTACACTAAAAAACACACATCATGGGTGAAGCCCTAAACTTAGGATGTAGGGAATGAAGTCTCTTTTTGAAGATTCAGTTGAATCTACTGAGGTACAACAAATCATTCAAGCTCATAAAGAACAAATTAAAGCTGAAAGAGCTAAAATTGAAGCTCAAAGAATCCGATTGGATTCTCAGACCAATTACTCGAGAATCAAAACTCTTGATTGGAGGTTCAACTAACAAAGATTGATAAACAGCAAGAACAATTAGATTCTTAATTGTCTCAAATGGCAAAACAACAAGCAACGGTGGATTGGCTTATGAAACATGTTGCGCAACGAATTGTCGAAGTTGATTGCTTTTTCGTATGGTATGTATTTACTACTCTATACTAACATATTACTGCTCTATTAATTTGTATATATGCCTCCTATGCGGTTGGTTGTCTATTAAGTTGGAGTAGATGTGAGTATAAACTTGATATAATATATTACATTTAAAAATGATAATGCAGATTTGGAATTCTAATGGTAATTATAATAGTTATATGGACTTAATTTGTATATTGCTCAAGTTGGATTGGACGTCTACTTAGTTAGAATAAATATGAATGTGAGATTATATCTTATAATTTGAATTAGTTATGCAGTTTTTGAAAGGACAAAACATGGATGGGTATGTTTTTGGGGAGGAATAGATGGTGAGTAGTGTTGGGGGTAGTTTGGTGATGTTCAACAAAGAAGAAAATGCTAAAAATTTGGTGATCAGTTCTTTTGCTATTGTACAGATTTAGAAATCGATAGGAGACTAATTGTTATTTTGATGTACAGATTTTGAAACATTAACCATATTTTTGTATATGATAGGTGGGGTAGGGAAATGCATATATTTCACTTCAAATACAGTGCCAAAGACGGTTCTTTATGGATAGTTTTAACTATTTCTCTTTGGCACCATATATGGGGGACTTATGATTTTTTGGAATCATTGGAGGACTGTATTGTTTTTGTTAATGCAATGTAAACAAGAGCTCAGTGATTTTTTGAACAACTTGTAGCTAACTCTTTGGCTCCATATTTGGGGGACCTATGATTTTTTGGAATTGTTGGAGGACTGTATTATTTTTGCTTAATGCAATCTAAACAAAAGCTCAGTGGGCTTGCAGGTATATTGTATTTGAAAATGTTCAATAGGAACCATATTTTTTTCTCCCTTTCTACAGGTTTGGCTATTCACGATTGGATTGAAGAGATCAATATTTATTATAAGAAAATTAAAAAAAATAATAGAAAAAGTCATTGCAAAATACACAGGTTTAAAATGCACATTTACTTTGAGAAATACTTTGAAGCTATTTTTATTATTTTTCAATGTAGAAAAGTTATTAAAACAACTTGAGGGTTATTTTGTCATATACTTTTGGTATGTAGCTGAGAATAAGAATAGAACGGTCCTTTTCCACTTCAATTTGTTTTTCCGCTTTCGTTTTTCTTATAAAGTCATCTGTTCTAACAACACAACATAACCATTTGCTCTTGAAAATTGGGAAGAAAAAAAAATGCAATCTATGTATCTTGTGGTTTTCTCTAGTAAATATTTACTTTAAAGTTAAGTTTTTGGAGTTCATAGTCAAGAATTAATTTCTTAAGGTGAGACAAAAATACATTTTGATTTTACTTGTACTATAATTAGACCTTTAGTTCAAACAAAATTAACAAATGACAAAGGAAAAAATTTTGTACTATGAAAGTAATATATTTTTGTATTGAAAATGATAAATTAAAATAATTTAATAATTAGAAAAACATGGTATAGTAAGAAATATTTTTAAAAAATTAATACTTTAATTTTTAAATAATATTTTATTCAATAGTACTTTTAATTTTAAAATATATTGATAGAAATAATTTAAATTTTGAAAAAAAAAAATCAAACTACTTTTTCTAATTTTTAATATTAAATATATAAAATTTTTGCTTTTTCCTAACAAGTTAGTGGCCCACCAAATATTAATAATTTTTACATTAAAAATGATGTATTAAAATAATTCAATAATTAGATAAACGTGGTATAGTAAGAAAAAATTAATACTTTTATTTTTAAATACTATTTTATTCGATAGCACTTTTAATTTTATAATATAAACTAATAAAAATTTGAAAAAAAATCAAAATTTATTTATTTTTTCTTTTCTCTAATAATCTCAAACTATCCATTAGAGATGTTTATTGGGCCATCAAATATTAATAATTTGTGCCTTGAAAATGATAAATTAAAACAAATTCAATTATTGAATAAACAGGGTATAGTGAGAAAAAAATTTTAATATAAATTCTTTAATTTTAAATATTATTTAATTCAATAATACTTTTAATTTAAATATAAACTAATAGAAATAAACAAGTTTAATTAGTATTTGAACTAATTGAATTTAATGAGTCAAGTTATAAACAATTTAATTAAGGCTAATTTGGGAGTTTAGACTAGAGACAAAATAAGAAATTTTGAGAGAAAAATAATATTTTCTCTTGTTTAGAAGGAAGTTGGGAGACTAAGGATAACTTCAAAAATTCCGATAATCCTTTCTTTTCATATATATATATATATATATATATATATATATATATGAATGTATATATGTATGTATTACTTTAATTGTTTAACTTGACGTAATAGTAAAAAGGTTCAATTAAATAAAAAATAATAATAAATTTATAGTCTTAATGCAATATACTTACAAATATGCTCCTACTATATACTTTTTTCATAACAAATTGGTCTTATTGCACCAACATTATTAATTTTATAATTATGAAAACTTAATAATACTATTTGTTTAGTATATACTATATAATTAATAGAAAAGAAATACCTTTTATATTTAGCATTCTTAGAACAAATATACTTGTTATATAATATAGTATATGTCACATCCCTACTAAAAATAACAGTAGAAGCACACCAAAACCAGGTGTCGCCCCGTCTAGTTACCCAGACAAGGGATCTTTATAATGGAAATCAAAAGTAATAACAAAGGCCCAAACTGGTACAACTAACTCATACTGACATGGTTATATACATATATAACAATGAGTCTTGTACATGCAAACTTCATATTACTTCAGTAATAAAGTACATAATCAAAAAAGAAAGTGTCTGGACCTAGACTGTTGTCACTGTGGTATCGCCTCTTTATCCGTAGGTCTGCTCAACTCCGGATCCTACAAAATAGTAAGATAAATGATACGTGTAAGTGAAAAATCACATAGTGAGTCCCGTGTGTACCTATGCTTTACAAAAACAGATAAAGTAAAGTAATGTTGAGTTTTTGTCCCCAAAAGGGCTCTACAAAAAGGTTTTCTTTTCCTTTTTCCATTGAAATTCATTTCAAAACTTTCTAAAGAAGAGTGTATTTAAAACTCAATCATTTTTTAAAAACTGTGTTTCAATTTTAGACCATTGTCCCAATTCCCAAATTACAAGTACTTTTCTAATAGAAGGTCAGCCGGCATACAAAGCTCATAAGGCTTCAGCTTCGGCACCACGTCTTATTATGCTAAGACCACAACCTACAGCACTCAACTATGCATTGCTAGAGGGTAAGTACACCGTAGCATACTATCAAGAATGAATAAGTGTACCGCAGCACACTAAATATTTTACTTACCACCACAAGCCAAGGGGTCTCAATCCTGACGTTGATTACCATCGAGATGGCAAGGAGTTAAACACTATCGAGTGTCCTTGCCCGGCATTCAGTGAACACCTCACAAGTAAGGTGCCCTTGCAAGCGAGGCAAATGCCAGGAGCTAAATGGCTAGCCAAGACGACTCATCTCAATGTCATGTTATCCTATTTGGAGTAAGAGAATCCCTAGAACTAAGATAGGTTACTAGGGTCGTCTAACTCTAACATAAGTTAGTACAAAGGTCAAAGTCCTTATTGAGTACTCAACGTTACCAATACCAATCCCTATCGACTGATCGGGCCAGAGGGTTATTTGTTCCTGCAAGATTTCCAAATCAAACATTTTTGGGGCTAAAATATTATTTTTCAGAAATTGATCCCACTAACTCACAAGTCAGATAATTATACCCATAGGCTCCACAAGGCCAATCAATTCATTCCATAGGCACATCAGGCCAATAAAGTAGTTTCAAGAAAGTAGTTTCCAAGATCAAAATATCGTTTTTCAAAAGTCAATCTCATACCGAAAGATCATTTTCCAAGACCGTGTCGAAACAGGGTAAAAAATTCTTTTCACACATTAAAACAAGTTTCCATGAGTATTCAGGTCATTATGCCCTACTTGATCACAAAAGTCATCTACAAAGGTATTCGGGTCATTTTGCCCATACCCGATTCCAAAAAGGCTTCCCGAGGGCATTCGGATCATTTTATCCTTACCCGATTCAAAAAGTATTCGCAAAAGTTCCAATAAAGATGTTTCGGTCATTTACCGAATACCCGATTCCAAAAGTTTCCATAAAACATTCCAATAAAGACATTTGGATCTTTTTTCAAATGCTCGGTTTCAAAAGGAACTTATTTCAAGAAATTCAGAATTCTAATCCTAAAGGAGGATTAAATTTAAAGTTTCCAATCATGTTTCCATAAAATGTTCCAATAAAGGCATTCTAGTCAATTCGTGAATATCCGATTTCAAAATTAATGGAAATCAAAAGTAATTCATTTCGTAAATAACCGATCTCATTCATTTCATTCCAAAATCACATAATTACCCCTGATTGGGCTCTATGATATATCAAAACGCACTCATAAGACTCTTAACTTTAATTCTTTATAAGCCTTTTTTTGAGTTCAGATTTCCGTGACACAATATAGGGGTAAAACAGTCCCAATAGTTTGGCCCTAAGTTAAAAATTCATGTTATCCTTTGATTTCCTTTAATCTTTAACACCTTGAGAACATTAAATTCATTCAATTTTTCCTTCAAATCATCTTTGATTCTTCAAATTTCAGATTCCAACAACTCATAAAAACCATGTTTATTCAACACAAATTCACTTCCTTCAATCAAAAGTTAGCGTAATTCATCCTTCTATCCAATTAACTCCTATTTTCATTCCACTTTGATCATCATCTCATCAACCAATATCAACCCTTCGAACTACCATGAAAATTTATTCCTTCATCACACAAAACATCATCCATAAATCCCCTAGGCAGCCGGCACACATAATCACACACAAAGTTTATATACCCTAACTTTTGATCCAAAATCAAGACATGAAAAATCATGTTTTCATGTTAAAATTAACATCAAAATAATCACCATTCACCCAACAACAACTTTAATTCTAGAAAGGTAAGGTTTTACCTTGTGTATAAAGCTCTTTAGTGTGATTTGCTCCAACAAACTCTCAAGAACACACACACTTCACCAAGAACACACACTATTCTCCTTTTCTCTCTCTTTTACTAATTTCTTTTGATTTCTTTTTCTCTTATTTTTCTCCCTTCAAACTGCCAAAATTTTGGCTGTATAACAGCCTTCCCACTGCCATACTTCATCAGAATTTTGGCCGTTTAATTTCTAATTCAATTAATTGTATGGTGGTTTTCATGTAGGTGTGTTCCAATCATATAATTACACACCATTTCCCTTGATTTTCTTCTTTAAATTTCTTTCTTCTCTTCACTCCTATGGCTGCCGAATTTCTGGCTATTTTTCCAGCCGTTCCACCGCCTCTACATGGAAAAATATTGGCCACTTAAATTGTGCAAGACATAAATTAAATGGCTCCATAGATAATGTGTTCCAATCACAATTAAAACATCATTCTTTTATTTATTTTGAAATTCCTTAATTCCATATATCTTGCATGATTTTTTCATACAACCTCTCATAAGTTGACACATGTTCATGGCTGCTAGTCACAAAACACCACACGTACCATTTCTTTTAACCGCGGTTTCAATTTTTCTCCGAAATAATCAAAATTCGGGTCTAAAATGGGAAAATATTTTTATTTTACCATTCAACTCCAAAAATTACACTGAATCTATTAGTAATACTTAAATTCCTCAATTCCTTCTTAGTTTGGTCATATTTGCGGTCAAAGTTGCGGCGCAGTCAAAATGACAAAAATATCCCCGATAACTCGAATAACTTAATTCACACCAAAACGTGTGCTTCATCGTACTGATCAATTTCTATTCTCAACGTAACATCAAATTCTTATTTTATCAACAATAGTAGCCTTCTAAAGATTTAGGGTATGGGTAGAACAAATTCAACAATTACATCTAGGTCCCAACAAAATATTATTATACTAAAATATTCATTTCATTATATTGATCATCTTCTGTTCTAGCCATTGATACAATTTCTCATCCTATTATAAGTAGTAGCCAATCAAAGGTTAAATACATGTATTACAGTATATAAATAATGATTATTCATGAACATGTTAGTTTGAATATATATTAATCGAGTTAATATTCTTATTTGAGTTCGAATTGATTATTAAATAAACAAGTTGTTAAAGAACTAACATTGTCAACGAACTTCACTATTGATGAACAAGTTCGTTCATTTAATAAATGAGTTGAGCTCAAATAAAAATATTTTATGGTTGTTTAATAATCGCGGAAATACGTTCGAATGTCACTAATAATATAATATTAATATTATATAATTTCAACATACAATATATGTTTAATAAATACAATGTAATGTTTATATATCAAATTTTCATTTATATTTTAAAATTTTATTTTAATATATTTTTTAACACTAATCAAACAATTTGAACTATTTGAATATGTTTATTGATTTAAATGAGTTGAATATGAATAAAATTTGAACTTTATAGAAAAATAAATGAACAAGCTTGATAAAAGTACGAGCAAATAAATTTATCTTATTTACATATTATAAAAAGTACGAGTGAGTTTTGTTCTTGAATTATCATTTCTAGCATATATAATTAAGAAATTAGACTGAGTAAAATTTTTAAAAATTTTAAATTATGTTAAATAGAATTTTAAGTGGATGAATCTAAAACTCTATTTGATTCAAAAAATTCTCAATTTTTTCGATTCTAAAAATAAAATTCAAAATATTAAACTATTTTTCAATAATTAATATAAAAACTTTGAAATGTTATTTGCGTCAATTTATTTTTTATTTTAAACCAAATAATAAAAAATTATAAATCTAATTTTTTCTTAGTTTAAGCTAGAAACTCAAATTTATTCAAACTCAAAAATTTTAGTCATGTAAATTAATAATGTCAAATAAATCCCTCCCAAATTCTCCCAAATTTTACTCCATTCCCTCCATTTTATTTTCATTGCCGCCGAAAAGCTATCAGAAATTTGATTTACTATTTAAAAGGTAGTCTTCTATCATTTTTCTTCTCAATCCTCAGATACACACGTCTGCTAGCTCCAAGTTCTTGTCTTCACCATCGCCACAAAAGCCATACAAATCTATTAATCAATTCTCTACAAAGTCTGTGTTTAAGGTCTTCAACCTTGTTAATTTGCATTCAATACCCCTCAAATGACTCACAGTACACAAAAGCCGCCTGTCTCTCTCTCACACTCCCCCCCCCCACACACACACACAAAGACTGCAGCCTCATCAAAGTATATCTGTGACTAGCTACGAAAGCATGCTGCCCCTTTTCAATCTCCATCCAGGAACAACGACCATCTACGACAAGACATCAAGAAGAGCCTGAGTCCTTCAGACCGGTAAATGATTGCGCGATTGGCAAACTATATATGTCTTTCGAAAATACCTACAAAAACTACTCTTTCACTATTCATCATGCTACCTCCATCTCTCTCTGATTTCTATTTTTTTTAAATAGGTATTTCTTATTATGGCATTTTGTGGTCATTTTATAATATGCTTTCATATCTAACCTCGATCGTGAGATAAGTAAAATGTTTAAGTGAATGAGTTTGGTTTCTCTATTTAATTAGCTTTGATCTGTAATAAGAAAAGGAAAGTGAAGAATTATATGGATTTGCAATTATATTAGGTTTTAGAAAATTTCACTAATCTTATTTTGATATTTATTATTATTATTTTTTAAGTTTGGATGCCAATTCACAATTGCTTTGTGAGTTCATGCCTATTTTCTGAAGTATTTTGCTGAGATAGCTTGTTAAGTATATATATGTGTGTGTTTGGTAGTGCAGTGTATGTCTCCAAATAAATTGCAAGAGTGCATTTGAGGTTTTTATTTTTTTTTCTAAAACCTTTTGATATTGTTGTTAGTTATAAGATCGATATGCTTATGCGTCAACCAGATTAAACCTTGAGAATACGTGAAAATGAATTATACTTTTGTAGATGTCGTCTTCATCAATACGATTCTTGAAGTCTTTGACCTTCTAGTAATGCTCTACACTCCCAAGTTTCTTCAATGTAATTTTCCTGGACTAGAAATTATTAATTATATTTTTTATTTATCTCTTTGTTGAGGATGGACTCACACAAAATAATTGAGAGAACAAGAACGTTATTTTTTACGTATATCGAAAATAGAGTCATAAACTAATATGTATAGTTAACTCTACCTCAAAATACGAATCCTGATAGAATAAGAAAGTATAGTTGGGTACAACTATTTTCACTTATCCTATTTCATCCCAAATACGATTTTTTGTTTCTTACAATTTTCATTAATAAATTATAATTTATTATTTCCTATAATTAGGAGCCACTAAAAGGACCTGACCGGATACAGTTGGACTAAGTTTCAATAAATTATTTTGTCAACAAAAATAATTTATTAATTACGTTCCACTCTACTAAAAGAATGTAACTACACTCTTAGCTTAATCATAATTACTAGAGTCAATAATTATATTCAATGATTGATCGATCTAACAAATTATCCTCGTCGATCAATATAATACTTTGAATGAGGCAATACGACCATAGTGCCCTTCATTCAAATCCTCAATTCTCATCTTCAATTTAACAGTACCATATGATCACGTCATACTTACAAATTAAATTCAATAGATATTATTGAATTACTGAGCTCAAATTTAACTGTCCTTTAAAAGAACTCATGAGGAAATGATCTTGCCTATTAAAGGTGATGGATTCCATATTGCATAATAATTATTTCATATTTATTTTACTTTAATTTCCAAGATACCGAGATATTGATTATTGAGTTAATCTCATTCTTTGGTAACTTAAGGAACTTCAAGTTAGTACATATAAATAATTATTTGCTCAAGATTAAGGTATTATGTAAGATAATCTTTTAATATTTTATTTGTATGGCCTATTCCACAAATAAACATTGATGATCCATCCAATATATTAAAATATATCCTCAATTTTATTACCAAAGTTAAAGATAGACTTCAATAAAATTAAAATGATCTCACCAAAATAAATTGCCCAAATTGTGTGGATAATGTATTTCGAATTAAATTATAAATCAAGTCTTTCTATATTTAACAAATAAACACTTGATTTATAATATCTAAATAATTTATGGACAAAACAGGCTCATACATATAAATATATAAAGTGGCTCATACATATAGATATATAAAAACATACTTTATTTAATTTCAAAATATAAATATTGTATTTACTCGGTGAGCATATCTAACAAAATTCTCCCACTTATCCTAGAGTAAATGGGACATGTCAGAAATACTCATACTTTCTATATGACTTTCAAAAATAGTTACAGGTAAACTTTTAGTAAAAGGATCAGCAAGATTTTCAGCGGAAGAAATCTTGCATACTTCTACATCTCCACATTGAACAATCTCCCTAAATAGGTTATATTTACGTTCAATGTGTTTATCACGTTAATGGCTGCGTGGTTCTTTTGCATTTGCCACTGCAGCACTGTTGTTACAATACAAACTAATGACTTGAGATGCAAAAGGAACCACTTCAAGTTCTATCAAGAACTTCTTCAACCATATTGCCTCTTTAGTTGCTTCACAAGCTACCACATATTCAACTTCCATTATAGAGTCAGCAATATAAGATTGTTTGATACTTCTCCACACAACTGCACTACCACCTAAGGTGAAAATAGAGCTTGAGGTAGACTTGCAAAGATCTCTATCAGCTTGAAAATTAGAATCAGTGTAACCTATAGGTACCAATTCTAGAGTTAAGTAAACTAGCATATATCCTCGAGTTCTACGAAGATACTTATATATATGCTCCACTGCTGTCCAGTGTTCCGGTCCTGGGTTTGACTGATATCTACTGACCATCCCAACAGCATGAGAAATGTTTGGACGAGTACAAAACATAGCATACATGAGACTTCCTACAACTGATGCATAAAGAACTCGTTTCATGTACTCAACTTCATTAGGAGTTTTAGGACTATGCTTCTGAGATAGCTGAATTCCATGTCTAATAGGGAATTGACCTTTCTTGGAATTTTGCATTGAAAATCTCGTCAGTATTTTGTCAATTTATGAAACTTGGGATAAAATTATCTGTTTATTCTTTCTATTCCGAAGAATTTGAATGCCCAAAACATATCTTCCTTCTCCCAAGTCCCAACCAATTTTTCACCAATGTCAATGTCCTTACATCATTTCTAATGAGAAGGATATCATCACCATATAGTATGAGAAAAATCATCTTACCATCTATAATTCTCTTATAGACACGAGGTTTATTAGGATGCTGATTAAAATCATAAGATTTAATGGCTTGATCAAACCTGATATTCTAAGATCTGTACGCTTGTTTAAACCCATAAATGGACCTATTCAACTTGTAAACTTTATGTTCCTAATCTTCTTGGATAAAACCATCTGGTTGTACCATGTAAATACATTCGTCAAGATTTGTATTAAGGAAAGCTGTCTTGACGTCCATTTGCCATACTTCATAGTCGAAGTGAGCTGCAATGGATAAGAGGATTCTTATAGACTTTAGTATGGTCACAGGCGAGAAGGTTTCCTCATAGTCAATACCCTTTCATTGGGTATAACCCTTAGTAACCAATCTAGCTTTGAAAGTTTTCACTTTCCTGTCTACTCCTCTTTTTTTTTTTTTTTTTGTAGACCCATTTGCGCCCAATAGGTCTTACCCCATTAGGCAGGTCCACAAGTTCCCAGACGGATTTAGTGTATATGGATTTCATTTTTGAATCCATTACACTCTTCCAATGGTCAGGGTCTATGTCCTCTACAGTTTCTTTTTACATAGTGGGATCCTCTTCTTCCTCAAAATAGATTGCTTGAAAAGCTTTTCCATAGAGTACGTATCTAGAGGGACGTCGAATGACTCTCCCACTACGTCTAAGCTATGGAGGTTTTTGGATAATTGGACTTTTTTCCTCCTCGTTGACTGAAACCAGATCCACTGATTTCTCAACGACTAGATTTTGAATAAGGGCAGGAGATTCTTCCACTCTATGTGTCGAAGAGCCAGTGGGCATAGAAGGCAAAACATATATTTCTCTCCCACTGGAATCAGGCATGTTAAGTGGCATAGATACGAATCAACTATGTGAATCTTGAGCATGGGTTTCTGTAACCATTTGCTTGGGATTATCTCCCTTGGTTTCTTCTAAAATAACCCTACTCTTGGATCCATGTTCTTCTATGTACTTGTCCTCTAAGAAAATTGCATTTGTACTTATAAATATTTTCTTATCTTGAGGACTATGGAAGTAGTAACCTCTTGTTCCTTTTGGATACCCAACAAATAAACATAAATTTGATCGTGATTTCATTTTATCCATATTTCCCTTTAGTACATATGCAGAATAACCCCAAATATGGATATGCGTCAAATTAGGCTTCCGCCCATTCCACAATTCCAATAGAGTCTTAGGGATAGACTTTGATGGAACCATATTCAATATATATGTTGCGGTTTGTATAGCATATCCCCAAAATGATGTGCTGAGTGTAGAAAAGCCTAGCATTGTTCTAACCATATCTAATAATGTCCTGTTTCTCCTTTCTTCTACTCTATTTTGTTGAGGAGTACCAGGTGCACTTAGTTGGGATAAAATCTCATTTTCTGACAAATAATATCTAAAGTCATGGGATAGATATTCTCCATTTTGATCTGATCGAAGTATCTTAATGTTCTTTCCTAACTGCTTCTCAGTCTCAACCTTAAATTCTTTGAATTTTTCTAAGGCATCAGACCTATGAGTCATTAGATAAATATATCCATATATTGAGTAATAATCTATAAAAGTAATGAAATACTCATACCCACCTCTAGCTTGGACACTAATTGGTCCATATATGTCAGAGTACACTAATTCTAAGACTTCTTTTGCTCTGTTTCCTTTGGAAGGAAAGGATCTTTTGGTCATTTTATCTTCCAAACAAGATTCTCAAACTTGAAAAGGTTCCATCTTTAAGTCACTTAAAGGACCTTATTTTACAAGTCTTTGAATCCTATTTAAATTAATATGATCAAGTCTAGGATGCCATAAAAGAGTCTTATTAGTGGGAGATAACTTAATGCGTTTGTTATTTCAATATGATATAATGAATTGTTGGTAGGTTTCAAAACATACAGATCATAATTTAAATATCTACGACATATCAAAGAGTTATTCAAGAATATCTCTACTGATAATTTATAAAATTTAATAGAATATTTTGTTTGAATAACAAAGAAGCCGAAATCAAATTTCGATAAATGTCTGGAACATAATGGCAATATTTTAAAACCAAATGTTTATTATCAAAATAAAGATAAACATCTCCAACAGCTCTTGTAGATATCACTGATCCTGTGCCAACTCTTAGAGTATGCTCTCCTTCATTGAGATGTCTGGTTATTTGGAACCTCTGCAATGAATTGCAAACATAGTTAGTGGCTCCAGAATCTACTATCTAAGTATTTGTAGAATCAACCACTAAATAAGTTTTAATATAGGATCACTCACCAGTACCTTACTTGCGTTTAGCTAAGTAATCTGGGCACTGTGTCTTTCAATGTCCTTTTTGCTTCCAATGGAAACTTTTGCCTTTGGGCTTTTCATCCACTTTCACTTTCTTAACCTGCTGCTTAGGCCATTTTTTATTATTTTGATTCCTTTTATTTTCTCTTTTGCCCTTAAGCTTGGAAAAGGAAGATTCAGCATGAGTTAGAAAAAGAGCATTGCCCCTTCCCATTTTTAGGATAGCCTCAGCGCTCTCAAGCTTCTTCATCAACTCTGTAAGAGACATCTCCATCTTGTTCATGTTATAATTAACTTTGAATTATGAGAACATCTTTGGGAGAGTTTCTAAAGCCATATCAACCTGAGTCTCAGGCTTAATTTCAGCCCCTAAGACCTTTGCCACATTAAACTGAGAGATCAATTCTAACATATGATCCTTCACGGATGTTCCAGGTTTCTTGCGCATATTCATTATGTGCCTCATTGTTGCTTGACAGGCCTGACGTCCTTTATGCTTAATCATTTGCTGGAGGCTTCTCATGATTTCTATAGTGGTTGTCATGTTCTCATATTTCTGCTGTAACACATTTGAGATAGATTCCAAAATGTAGTAGCGAGCCATCTCATCAGAATTTAACCACTTATCATAAGCCTCATTTTTTTCACGCGTGGACTGTTCAGTAGGCTTAGCAGGACACAATTTAATTAGCACGTATTTGAGCTTCTCAGCAGTGAGTACGATTATGAGGTTATATTTCCAATCAATAAAATTTTCTCCAACCAGTTAGTTTTGTGTTAAAATTTGAGATAAAGTGTTGGAAGTCATTTTCTAAAATTAAATAAAATAAAATATAGGAGTCATTCATCATATCGTGATGCATGATCAAAATATTATAGCATGATACATGATCAATATGATAATATTTTAAGTAGTAATAGAAACTACTATCAAAATACGATAACCTAAAACTCTACAGTAACATGCACCTCTATAGGAAATAACAATGTAACCTATAGTTAGGTTAAAATCCACAACCTAAAACCCCAAAGTAATATGCACCTCTATATGAGATAACAATATAACTTATAATTAGGTCCAGATCATCCCACTAAAATTAATATATCTTGCATCTAAATACAATATTAGTTTTAGTGTTGATAAAATATTTTTTGCCATCATAGGCATTATTTGGATATTCTATAAGAAGTCCTTATAATGTCTTTGATTTAAGTATAACCCCTATATTCATTTTTTTTTTTTTAAACAAAGTTTCCAATCCAATCACATCACCAATAGGGTATATCCATCCTAATTTTTCAAAATTGTTTATTTTCTTTCTGGCTAATTTTTGTACCTTTTTGTAATTTGCACTGAAATTTCCTTTTCTTGTCACAAAATAATATTTTGTGTGTGCTTTACATTTTTTAGGAAAAATAGTTCGAGATCAGACGAGAAGTAAAGAAATGAAACGAACAAGCAATGTTAAGCAGAGTTGTTTTGATTTTCATATGTTATGTATAAAGTATTATTTCACCAATTGTAATTTTTTACCATGTTTGATTGTTGGATTCTTCTCAAATTTTAGTTCATTTCTGGCCTAACTTATTCGCAACAAAAATTGGCAACAAAAAGTTTCTCGTCAAAAATTAGCATTTAAATTGGTTTTGGCGAGGAAGTTTAAGCCTTCCTTAACAAAAAATTTCCTAGCCAATATGTGTTTGGAGACAAAAAAAAAAATCCTAAAAAAGATAGAGAAAACATTCCATTAAATGGGCTTTCACGAGGAAAAAATGGGTCTTTTGTGACAAAAAATTCCTAGATAGACAAAATATTCCTAGGTTGGCTTTGGCAAGGATATAAATAGGCCTTTGGCGAGGGAGTTAAACAAAATATTTCCTAGCAAAAACATACTTTCAGAGACAAACAACTCCGAGCCAATTATTAAGTTGAAATAAATAGGTCTTTGGCTAGGAAGTTAAACCTTTCTCTCACAAAAAATTTCCTAGCCAGAGGCACACTCCTATCCTATCCTGATATAAATGGATTTTGGCGTGGAAATTAAGCTTTAAGTGAAAACATTCCTAGCCAAATACATACTCAAATGAATAGGTCTTTGGCTAAGAAGTTAAGCTTTTTGTGACAAAGAATTTCCTAACCAAAGAAATACTGTACAAAACTTTTGCCGATATAAATGGGTTTTGGCGAGGATATTAAGCTTTCAGTGATAAAAAATTTCCTA
The DNA here is from genome assembly GCA_026120185.1 of Voacanga thouarsii. Lineage (NCBI taxonomy): Eukaryota > Viridiplantae > Streptophyta > Magnoliopsida > Gentianales > Apocynaceae > Voacanga > Voacanga thouarsii. Next base: position 5,087,645 of record JANUWF010001165.1, read on the forward strand.
GCCAAAACACAGAACAAACATTCCTAGCTAATTATTAAGTAGTGAGGAAATAAATAGGTGACAAAAAATTTCCTCGCCAAAGACAATTGGGTATTTAGCGAGGAAGTTAAACCTGAGGAAAATTTCCTAGCCTTAGCCTTAGCAGACAAAACATTTCCTAGCCAAAATAACAAAACTTTCCTCACCAATAATTAAAATAATATAAGAAAGAAATGGGTTTTAGCGAGGAAGTGACAAAATAACCAAGTTATTTAAATTCCTCACCAATGAGTTTTGGTGAGGAATTATGTGCTTTCACAAAAATAGTTCCTCACCAATGAAGATGAAGAATTTCACGAAGAAAACTTTCATAACAATTAACCATGACAAGATTTAAATATTTGCCAAAACATTATCTTTTGTGAGGAATTTATTGGCAAAATTTTTTCACTAAACAGAGAAAAAAGAGACTGAGCCTTTGGTAGAAATTGATGCTTTGGCACAAAAAGTTTCCTCGCCAAAAGGATGTTTAGAGAGAAAATTTTTCCTCGCTAATGATTATTGACAAAAATATATAGTTCTTTGCCGAGAAAATGTTTCCTATTATCTGTGACGAAATGTAAAACATTTCTCACTAAAACATATTTCCATTAAGTCTTTGGCAAGGAATTTATGCTATTAGTGACAAATATCTTTCTCACCAAAAACAAATTCTTCCCAAATTAAAAAAAAAAACGTTAGGTTTTTTGTGAGAAAATTTTTCCTCACACATAACACATGAAACTTTTCTCCCAAAAATATAAGATCTATTGCGACAAAATTAAATTTTTGGCGACAAAAATTTTTGCCCATCTATGACAAAATTGTTCCTAAGACCTCAAGTGAGGAAAACATCTTCCTCGCTGAAAGTTTCTCACTTGCCAATTTTTGTTGCCCAGACTCATTGGCGATGGCGCTTCAGCGACGACTAGGCAACAAAGTTGATTTCCTCATGGAAGACCTTTTTGCAAGAAAAAGCATACCTTTAGCTAGGAATTCATTTTAAATTTTTCTTGTTTTACCAATAACTTCACCGTTAGCCTGCCAGATCCACATCCTCCCGACTGGCCCAAGAAATCCTTCCCAACCACCTTCTCTTCCTGCTCCACCTACTACATAGGATGTTTATATGGGTTTGTGTTTTTTTATTACATTTTTTGGATTCGTATATTGTATTGTACAATTTTTATTGTGATTATATTTATATATTATTCATTTAATATATTATTATATCTCATTCTGAATTTTTTATTTAATTCACTCCATGAAATTAAATTTTCACAAATTGTATATAAAAATTTAAATTTAAATAAAATTAGTGACGAATAATAAAATCCCTCGATAATCCTTCTCAAGCAAAAGGTATTACCGATTAAAAATAAAAATAAAATAACATTAACTACGATGGATCACTGACGAAAGAGGGGAAAACCCTCGTTAATCCCTCGCTACTTATCGAGAGTTCCCTAAGGATCCGTCGAAAATCCCTTGCAAACTTATAAGGGATCACCAATGGATAAAAACTCTTAGTTTCTACTCTTGTCGCTAACCGTAGCTAACCAGTGAGGGATTTTCAAGGGAAAATAATTAATGAACTATAGCTATTTTCCTAGCTGGAGAAAATACCTTGCGAATTTACGAGAGATTACCAACGGATAGTATAATTTTACGCACTCGAAAATTTTTATCCATCACTACTTCCTCGTTAAATTTGTAGCATCCAAAGAAGTTAACTGTAGTTGCTATCCCTCAGTAATCCATAGCAAATTGTGAGGGATTAGTTCCCTATTAGTTTTTGTGAGGAGATTTTCACCAATAGACTTTTTTCTCACTAATCCCTCGATGGCATGTTGTCATGGATAGATCAGTGAGGGATATGTCCATCGCTAATTCCCTATTTTCTTGTAGTGTATCTTTAATAAGCTTTTGCATTACCTTGCCCAGAAAAGAAAATGAGAGTTTAACGAGGGTAATATAAAAGTTGAAAGATCTTTATTTATCTATCTCTACTAAGCATTTACATTACCCTATAAAAATGAAAATATGGATCAATTCTCTATTTACTACTTATGATTGTAGTAGCTTTGGAAGCCAGAGAATTTAAGTTAGCTCATTGTTTCCTTTCCTGTTTATATGAATTACTTGATTTGTATTCTTAACTTAGGAAATGGAATTGAATGTGTTGAATAAGTATAATCTTATTTAATTAAACTTCGATGGCTTTAATTATATCTATCTTAATATATTGTACACAAAAATTAGCTTGGCCAATTAGGTATTAGATTGGATTCTTAAATCAAAGGAGAAATAATACATTTACCATATTTACCATACTTCCTTCAAAAATCCGATCTTGTTAAAATTTGTTTTGTGAGGAAAGCTATTTGCTTGAGGTATTTAGTTCTTATTTGCTTGAGGACAAGAAAAAACTTAAGTGTGGAGGAGTTATAATTGCTCATTATATGCATATTTTATATATTTTTTGTGCTTTAAAGTATTTAGAATTTGCTATAGATTGCTACTTATCCCCTATTTTCTCCTTTTTTTGATATAGGTTGCAATGATTTAAAATTAGAAGTGGAATCAAGGAGAAAAAAGACTGTGAAAGAGTTTTATTGAGATTTTATGGTGTCGTCAAGACATCGTACACGACATCATGGCCTAAACTTCAGAGTCAAACTTCTAGGACTTAATGGCATCATGCCCAACACCTTCTATGGTACTATTCATATTCAAAGCTTAAGAATATCAAATTTTTAGGAGCTGACGGTGCCGTGCAAATCATCTTTGAAGCAGACGTGTATAATTACAACACATATTCGAAGTCAAATTCTATGACGTCGCTTCAAAGCCAATTCAACTAAAGAAAAGCATGCACGTCGCCGTGCATAACACCTTCTGCGGTGTTGTGTAACATCAAAGAAAGACCATGTTCAGCAGATTGTAGGGCTGTTCAAGAGGAACCTGTAAATACTCCTTATCTTGGTCATTTCTAAAGAGAGCCACTCGAGAAACACATCTGAAAACTTATTAGAAATAGGAAGGAGAGCTAGAAGAGATCAAAGCTAGATTGGAGGAGAAGAGAAGCATCCCAAGGAAAATCCAAAGTAGAAGAAGGGCACTTATCTAGGAGTCTTCCCTTTTCTTTTACTTTGTAATTTGGATTTAGTAATGTTTATTTTGCTTGAATCTAATTGTAATTAAAGGGTCGTGCCCTAATTTGGTCTTGTATTAGATTATTATTTGATTTATTAAATTTTATTTGAATAATCTATTACATGGGTTTGTTGATTGAATTGATTAATTAAGTTTTTCTCCTGTATTGAAATTGAGAAATGGATTTATGAAATAAGTACACATTTATATTAGTTCAATAGATTTGTTTTCGCTTGATGAACTTGAAAAAGGATTTGTGGGATGAGAACTTTATGATAAGTGGGTTTATTAGGTCACCTAGAGATAGGGGCTTAGCAATTTTTAGCTTGATAATTGTAGGTTTTTTATTTAAATGCTTGATGAAGCTTCATTATATATTTTTTTTCTACTATTTTTTGTGTTTTAATGGAGGTATTCTTGTTCAAATTACCGCTTACCACTCCACTTTCATCTTGTTTTGCTAGGAAATGTAAAAGATCGAGTAAAGATGAAAGGAAGAAGAAAAATGGAGAAATGGAGGAAAAATGGAACAAACGAAGGACGTGGGAAGTTTTCTTCAAAAAGAAAGCAGCCCAGTTCCCTAGGCTGCCAATTTCTTTCCCTATCTGTCTAATTTTTCCAGAAACCTCACGGCCTAGGGAAAGTTCCCTAGCCCGCCTAGTTTCTGTGCTTTTTGTTAAGTTTTTCCAAAAACATCACGGCCTAGGGAACTTAAAGATCCCTAGGCCACTCGGTCTTAAATATATAAGTTAAACTTCCCTAGGGTGCCCGTTTTTGTTACTGCCCAGCCTAGTTTTCAAGAAACTAGGCGGGCTAGGGAACTTCCCTAGCCCGCCTTGGTTCTGGAAATATATGGCGGCCTAGGGAAGTTGGCCGACCACTTACGGAGAAAGCTTTCTATCAGCGCATTTTGCAGACTTTTGACAAAAAAAAACCCTTATATAAGCCTTCTTTACACACCAAATGAATGGAGGAGAGTTGGGAAAAAGTTAGAATTTCTCTCAAGAACCCTAGATCTTGAAAGTTTGAGTGCCAAGAAGAGGGAGGGACAAAAAGATCTAAGAAGAGGAAGGGAATCTACTTGAAGATTTCAAGAGGAAGAAGAAGAAAAGCTTATCCATGAGTTTACCTTTCTAACCCTTTTGTAATATTTCTAGTATTCTTGTACTAAGAATAGAATTTTAATTGTAATGAAGGGTTGTACCCTATTTTTGTACTTGAGAATGATGTATTTCCTTTAGATCTACAATTTTTGTTTTTGGATATTTGGTTATTTGATCTTATTTGGCTATCTTTGATTGAATGGGTTTTGATTGATTTATTTCCATTAATTGTTCTTCCTTAGTGATTTCGAGAGATGGGTTGAGGATAGGACACCTATTTGATTGGGTTAGCATTTGCTATTTTCAATTTACCCAAGAGGGAGATTGGGAATCAGGGCTAATAACCAAAAGGTTTATGAGATTGCCTAGAGATAGGGATAGGGATTTTGTGACCTCTAGATGGTTTGGGATGGTGAGTAATGGTTAATGCATCTTTAGGCTTGGTTGGTTAGGTAGAGACATCAATCAATCAAACATAGGGTTAGAAATCTCATAATTCGAGAGAGGGTGAGATTGACATTTAACTCACTCTGGTGCATAGAAATAGGAATTGTGCATTCAAGGGGTACTCATTTCTTAGATCTTAAGTAGGTGACTTCCTCTTTCTTCCATGGGTTTTTCTCTTTCTCATTCCTTGGGGATATTGTGATTCTCTCTTGTGTACAAAAACATAACCTTTTTTCTCATATAGTTATTTTTCACCTCACATTTACTTTTAGCTAAACAATGAGGAAAGAAGGATGTAGGAGTGATAACCCCCGTTCCCTAAGGTTCTTCGATACTTGCCAACGATACTAAACTACATGATAGGTGCACTTACCTCTATACGTGTGTGTTGTATGATTCTATTTGTCTTTTTAACTATTAAAACTTGTGTATGTCAAGCACAATGATTGAGATTTTTCTTACACATGTAGACACGAGCATCAAGTTTTTGGCACCTTTGTCGAGAAATGGCGTTGGTTACATTTTAAAAACTTTAATTCTTGTTGATTTAGCCTTGTAATTGTACACACACTTTTACATATCACTAACTTGTTTGTGAATAGTTTATGTATGTGTGTTGTAATTGTATTTCATTTTGGCCAAAATTATACTTGAAGATTCTTTGATTAAATTGTATTTGAAAACTCTTTATTGTTGTTGTATTACCAAAATTGTATTTGAAGAATTTTTCTTTGATTATTATTGTATTGTTATTGTACAATCTATTCATTTGGATATTTGAATAATTTTAATTTAATTTATTGGATTATTTATTTATATCTTGTTCTTTAATTGATTAACTAAGAATGGTTTTTAGAAGAATTTGTTAGATGTGGAGATTTGTAGTGTATAATTCATGGTGTTGGATTCTTTGGTTTGGAAATTGGAAATTGGTTGATTGGATGGAGATTATACTCATCTTTCGTTGAAATTGAGATTTTGAGGTTGAAAAGATAAACATGAAATATAGTGTATGCTTTGGGTATGTGAATTTGTTGTGTGGAATTTCTTTTGATTTTATGCTCAATCTTAGTTCTTTTTTTTTTTTTTTTTTTTTTGGTGAAATGGAAATTTTTATATTTCTTTTGGATTTTGCATTAAGATTTGAAGGTTAAAGGCTATTTTGGGAGAAATTTTATTTTGGTTTTTTATTTGATAAATGAATGTTCTTTTGGACTTGAAATTTTTTGTTCATCTTTTGGAAACTAAAAAGCATTATTTTGTCATGAAATTTGTTTTTGGGCATGTAAAATTGAGGTTTAATGAATATCTTGAAGGTTATTAATTTTTGGTGTGGTTTTTTGAAGGATAAGTTAAATTGTACATGAGCAGGAGAAATCAATGTGATATTAAGATTTTGATCCCGAATTAAAGAAAATATTGAGAAGATTGAGAAAGCAGTGATTTCTCTTTTTATTTGCTATAAAGCTTGGACAATTTTTTTTTTTTTTTTTTGCTTTGTTTTATTTTATTTAACTTTCTTGCTACTTTTGTGATGCCTTTGTGGTTTTTCTTATGGTTTAATTTCAGCTTTTGTTGAAGTACTAGAAAAATGAGTTGCATGGAAAATTTTAATGCACTATTGTTATGCTTTATTTCATGTGTATTTTTATTCCTCTTTTTAGCATAAACTTTTGTTTCATGTATTGGAGGTTGAAATTTGATTGTAGTAGTGATGAATAAATTGAGGAGTTAGTTAGTTTATAGTGTTAATGTTTTGTTGGATTATAGCATAAATATTTATTTTGCCTTGATTATTTTATTTTCTCATAATTCCTGGGTTATTTGTTTCGTTAGAATTTTTACTTGTATTTTTGTTTTGTAGTATTTAATTTTCTTTTGAATAGTGGAAACCTCTCTTTCTTCATCAAATTTGCACATCAACAATATTTTGGGAGATTATAAGATTGAAGTCTTACCCTTCTCCTCTTTATTTTTGTTATTTTTTGTATAATGTAAATATGTTAGTATTATATATTTTGGATAATGAGGACTTTATCCCATTTAAGTGTGGAGGAGGGGTTAGGTTTATATACTCTCTTCAAGTTTATTACGTAGGGAGTTGTTGTGTATAAATTGGGCCATGAGTTATTGTGCATGATTTAGGCCATTTTTTGTTAATTTTGAGGAGTTATGATTTTGGGGCAAAACTTTTTTTTCGATTTTTAGACTTTTGTTGGACCTTGATGGTACTATTTTTGTGTCCCTTTTGGCTTCAAAATTGAATTTAACACCGATTGGATGAGTTTATTTTTAAGTAAACTTGTGCATTAGGAATGAAATAGCTAAATCTTGAGAATTTAAATTAACCCTGTTTAGGCCTTAGTAAAAGTGGCACCATGTTGTTTTTTAGGAATTGAGGTAGTGGTCTAACAACCAAAGGGTTTATGAAATTGCCTAGAGATAGGGATTTTGTGACCTCTGGATGGTTAGGATGGTGAGTAATGGTCAATGCACCTTTAGACTTGGTTGGTTAGGTAGAGATATCAATCAATCAAACATAGGAGTAGAAATCTCATTACTCAAAAGAGTGTGAGATTGACATTTGACTGACTCCAGTGCATAGAAATCAGAATTATGGGTTCAAGGGGTACTTATTTCTTAGGTTTTAAGTGCCGGACTTCCTCTTTATTGCATGGGTTTTTCTCTTTCTCATTCCTTAGGGATATTGTAACTCTCTCTTATGTACAAGAACATAACCTCTCTTCTCATGTAGTTAGTTTACACCTTACATTTACTTTTGGCTAAACAATGAGAAAAGAAGGAAGTAGGAATGATAATCCCTGTTCCTTAAAGTTCTTCGATACTTGCCAACGACACTAGACTACACGATAGGTGCACTTACCTCTATATGTGTGTGTTGTATGATTTTATTTGGCATTTTAACTATTAAAACTTGTGTATGTAGAGAACAATAATTGAGATTTTTCTTACACATGTAAACATGAGCATCAATGCTCCTTGGATTTGATTTGAATGATAGAGGTATCTATCAGTTGGGGTCAAAGATAAGAAACTCATTACTTAAGAGAGAGTAGGTTAAGCAATATTAGGGGACCCTGGCCAAATCTTGAATTTGGATTCAATTGATTGAGTGATATTTGATACAAGATCATTATTAGGGGAATTCACTTAGATTACATGGCTAATCCTTTTTTTTTTTTTTTTACTTATATCTTACTTTTGTGGTCTTTTAGACTCAACCTTATAATTGGGTTGATGTATTATTATTGTGCTTATTAGTAGTTAGTTGCAATTGATAGTAGTTAGTATCCTTATTTCTATATTTTTTTTAGTTGATTGAACAATGAAATAGGGATGGAAGTAAGGAAAGTTTATGCTGGTCCTAGGGATTCTTTAAAAATTATCAACTAGACTCTATGGTACATTATAGGTATACTTGCCCAAATATGTGTGTGTGTGTGTGTGTGTGTGTGTGTGTGTGTGTGTGTGTGAGTTAAAGTGGTATTACACACAAACGCACACAAGCTATCAGTATATAAGTGCATGTTTGAGTGTTTAGAGGTGATAACTGTAATGTTGTTTCTTTTGTGATATGATAAGGCTAATAAAGTAAACTTAACTAAGATTTTGTAATCTTTTGGTTAGACGGAGTTGTGACTCAAGGCCAATTAACTATGTAACTTGAAGTATCAAGTGTATCTAAACAACTAAGTCCTTGCATCTCATGATACTTTTTTTTCTCTAGTGACTTTGTAATTTCTCGTATAAGATATACTTTACATATTGCTCAAATTTTGCAGACTCCATGCTATATGAAAATTTTTCAATGTAAACTATTTTGAAAATACTTTGAAGAAAAGAACTTTGCATCAAAGATTTACATGAATCATTTATCATACGATATATGAACTCTACTCTAAAGCTCTTAAACATTGATTTATACAAGCATTGTTGCATGGATTTGACTGTTGAGTTCTATAATACTATTTTCAGACATGAACAATATTTGATTATGGAAAACATAGATGAATTGATTATGTAGATTTTTGGATTGAACTTGTACTTAAGCAGGGACAGGATAAAACGTTGAGTATCAATAAGAGTAGGCTAATAGTACTAGTCTTAGAAGAATAGAGCACGTCTTTTGACTAGTAGCCACCACTAGAAGATGTACTCTATCTGGATGAGGTGACAATACTAGTGAGTCAGGCCAGTCCACAGCTAGCAACTCAGTTATAAGTGCAACTAATAGCTAGGTATAGACAACCGATAAGTTTGGGTGGGAGATGGAGGAATATCTCACCTGGTGGGCTAATTACCCACTGATGCTATGATGCAGGCTTTCACAATATAGTATCCTACCAGCAAGGCTTCATGGCAATCAAATTGGATTATGATGCAGGGTTTTATAATCTGCCCTTATGTTTTCAAAATGTATAATGGTTCATTTTTTTTTGGAAAGTTATTTCTTTAGCTGCTTTTGCTGCAATATTATGATTAACTCAACTAGTTGAACGTATGCAAATAAACCACTCATTGACTTTGAAGTTGTTCTGTTAAAATTTGTATTTATTTACACTCATTTCACCTAAACTTGCATTACGATTGATTTTAAATAAATCACGTTAGCTATAAGGGCATTTTCCTGTGTTTTGACTTATGACAAACATTGATGAGGATTAACTTGTGTGACTTACATGTGATAGGATATGTTTGACTCTAGTTCTTTCAAGGCATGAAAATAAGGTGGCTGAGCAGCTCTTAAGGAAATGGAATCCAAAGTGGTGATTGATCAACTACTTCAACCTAAGAGCTAGCAAGATCATGAAGTCCTTGTGAAATAATTTTAAATTAAGAATTGTTTGTTAAGGTATATTATGTAAATTTCTATGTCTTCTTTACCTTATCATTCAATTTATTTCTATCTTGAAGCACCCAAGTAAAAAGATTTCAAAGCATTAAGTCTTCAGAATTTTAGATTGAATAGTTTGGATGGCTCTGCATCCAAAAGCTCTATCTAAAACTCTATGAACAGTATCAAAATGTTTTTGCCTAGAAAAGTACTATTTTAGACTCACCTTTTAGATGTACTCTCGTCCAATCCTTGAGTCCAAAACTTTGAAAAATCAGACAACGAGAAACTAACTATTTCTAGCCCTTGGTACCTTACTTTTTGCTTCTATAAAAGCTTTCAAAACTCAATTTTCAAGTAGACTTTTGCCATATCTTTCTCAGAAACTCTATTACACTTTAGATTACAAAAAATCTCCCTTTTCATAAGTACTTCAAAGAGAAATCAAATTGCTTTAAAAAGATAAAAGTTGTTGGTGCTCATTTATTTACACATTTGCTCAAAAGTGTAAGTTATTTTTGTTTCATTCCTATAATCTTTTTTATATATCAAGGTTGTGGTGTAAAACCCATTTGGGGTGAGCTTTGATTTGTAGATTAGTTGAGAGGTTTAGGTAAAACCAAGTGTGGTGGTCCTCTTGTGTTATTGGTATAGATAGACACCATTGAACTAACTGAGTTTTTAGAGATCTAATTTGAAATCCTTAAGTGTGAGCTTAAGGTAGTGGACGTAGATCTTTAAGGATTGAACCACTATAAATCTCTTGTTCATCTTCCTTGCATTTATTTCTGACAGCTTGTGAATCTCTTTGCACAAAGTTTTCAATCACTCAAAAGAAATCTTTATTATTCTCACAAACCCATCTTTATTCTTATATTGATTGCACATCTCTTGTCTCATATCCTTAAGATCTTAGATGACTTCTTAAAAATGCACAAAACTCTTCTTTGGATATCTTATAAACACCTCGATCTGTAAAACAAAAGGAATATTTCAAAAATTAGATCTTTTTTCTAAAAAGTATTTTAAATTTGCCAAAAATCTTATTCACCATCCTCTAAGGTTTTTCAATTGATATCAGAGTGTTGGTCTACTCTTCTTCGGCTAAACAGTCTTGTAGAAAAGATCCTTATGGCAAATATTTCCTCTCTTCCCTATATCGAGGGATCTTCGACAAATAGACCTCATTTGTTTACTGGGAGTAATTATACATTCTGGAAAATCACATAAAGATGTTTTCTGAATTAATTTTGAGCTATGGCATTTAATTGAAAAAGGACCATATGTTCCTTCTAAAAGTATTGAAGATTGAATAGTTCCAAAACAGAGTGATGAATATGATGCAAGACCATGCCAAAATGACATTGAATTTTCAAGTTATGAACATTCTATGTTATGTCCTTGATGCCACTGAATATAACAGAGTAAGTGGCTATGATTCAGCCCATGACATGTGGAGATTGCTTGAAGTCACCTATGAGAGGACAAATCAAGTGAAGGGATCAAAGCTAAGGCTTTTGATTCATGATTATAAATTATTTATTATGAAGCCAAATGAGAGCATAACCAATATGTTCACTAGATTCACAAAAAATTGCAAATGGACTTAAGGCTCATGGGAAAAGTTATTCCATTGCTGAACAAAATAGAAAAATTCTAGATACCTTGCCAAAGAGCTGGCAACCTAAGCTTTGGCTGTAGAGGAATCAAAAGATTTGAAAACCTTACTCACTGAAGAGCTAATTGGCTCTCTCTTTAATCATGAAATGAAACCCAAAAGGTTTCAAGAATTTGATGAAAATGACAAAGGCAAAAGAGGAACAACACTGAAAGCTGTTGAAGAGGACGCTGATAGTAGTCAATCTGATAATAACGATGGAATTGAAATGGATACCGATGAATTGGCCATGATCACAAAAATATTCAGAAAAATGTTCTAAATGGGAAACTTCAAAAAAGTAAGAATTTCGTAAAAAAAAGAAGGGATAAATTTTATCTTTCAAGCCTCAATGCTATAAATGCAAGAGTACATAACACTTCATTGTTGACTGCCCAATTGCTAAAGATAAAAAAGCCAAGATGCTCAAAAAGAAAAAGAAGAATTTGAAAACAATGAAAGGAAAAGGACTGATGGGAACTTAGCATCAAAATGAGTCTGAATCTGAGGAAAATAGAGATTTTGAAAATGAAAACAGCTAACATATGCTTCATGGCAGTGGAGGATAAAGTAAACTCCTCCCCATCTAACCTTGTAGCTGAATTACATGATTCTACTTATGATAATATTGATGATCTATATAAACTTCTTATTGATATGTTTCGTGAACTAAAAAGTCTGTTAAGAAGGAACAAGGAAATAAAAGTGAAAATTGATTCCTTATCAAATGAGAATGACAATCTGATAAGTGAGAACAAAACTCTTCTTAACTCCATGTGCTACTTGAATGTTGAAAAAGAAATCATTTCTACTTTCTTGAATTGTTCTGCTTTTGGGAATAAATGCTTATGTGATAAAGTCTCATCTCTTGAAGTCATGATCCGTAAGTTTGATAATATGAAAATGAAAGTTGATGATCTCACTACTTGTATTGAAAAATTTACTGCTGGCCGAAGCAATCTGAATAAACTTCTTGGAGTTCAACAGATAGCTAGAAACATAAATGGCCTTGGCTATGGCAATATACACAAAACAGGAAAACACAAGTCTTATTTTGTGAAAGCAAGTTCCTCAAACAAAAATTACACATGTTGTATTTATTGTGGTAAAAATGGATACAATGCATCAAGGTGTCATATTAGGAAAAGCATTAGATTAGGAATGAAAACTGATTAGAGAATTAAAAGAATCATTACTCTTGAAGGCATAGGAAGCGAAAACACGGGGCATGCAGCGGAAGCGAAGATCAAAAACTAGAAAAAAACAAGAACAGGGGATTCCCAAACAAGGCCGGTGCCAGCTTTGGCAGCCCTAGCCTGCGCCGGTTAGGCTCTGTTCGAACTCCGAGATTAAAAAAAAATTTACCTCTTTTCCTCGTTCTAAGAGTTGGCTGGACTGGAATGTGTACTACCGGGGTAGGTATGCGGGTGGAAGCCTTTGGTGCTATTCCCGCAAATCTCCTATGATGGTCTGAAAGAAAACAGAGAGCATGCTTGCGGGAACCGAAAAAAAATAGAGGAAAAAAAAATCGAAGAACAATAGCAGCACAGAAGCATTTAGACCATACCTTTGCGTGCCTTAAACCTTTTAGGTTATGAAAGAACGGATTGAACCACATGGACAGCCTCTTCTTGCCCGCTTGATGAATTTTCCAGTTGAAATCCTGCAAACCTCCTACTTCACCTCATTTACATGAACGCTAAGCTTTTCGAATCACGGAATATTCCACTACCTCAATCCTTGTTGGTGAAACAAAAGGTGAGGAGGAGTGGTCTCAATATTCTTGATTTCTTTTGCTATTGATTAGCAAAGACCAAGAACAAAACACAAGAAAGGAGAGACACGAGAGAGAGAGAGAGGGGGGGAAGCTTGGGAAAAATAGGGTTTTTCCTTCTCTAAGAGGCGTGAGTAGTCTTAGCCAAAACTAGGTCTTTGATCTCTGATAACAATATCCCCCGGGATATGATATTTCAAACATCCGGATGTTATCAACAGAGTAAGTTTGGCTTAACCCTAAAATCTACTGAACCGTATCTAGAAGAAACCCTATGGACCAAACTATTGGGCCAAAATAATATTTATTATTTTTCTTGAACCTAAAAAGCCCAAAATAATAAACATTAATTATTTATTTCTTGGGCTTGTAAAAATAACCCAATAAATAATTAATGAGCCTAAATGAACCAAAAAATAATTAAACATTAATTATTTATTTCTTGGACTTATATAAATAACCCAATAAATAATTAAACATTAATTATTTATTTCCCTCTAGTTTAAGCCCAGGTTAATTTTCTAATTATTCAAACTGGACCTAGGCCCTGAATAATTAATTAACCAATTAAACCAGATAATAAATTTCTCTCAATTTATTTTATTCCAATCCAATAATAAATTAGACTTCCTGGATAAAATAAAATCATCTTTAACTGAGACCAATTCCTCAACTCAAAATTAATTAGGACTTACGGGCTATTTCGAGGACCAAAAAGACACATCGCCTTGGCTACTAAAATGACCAAAATATCCTTGGTATATAGATAGCTGTATTTTGCATTTTAAATATTTTCTAATATCACTATAAGGAAATATTGACCCCAAGGACAATGCTGCGTTAACAAAGTCTCCAACTTAAAAGAAATAACTAAAATACCCCTTTACACATCGCCGTACATTTAGAGAGGAAAAGGTGTACTAAAACCTCTCTAAACGACATCTACCATCCTTAGGCTTCTAGTCCAATGATCCACGACTTCTTGGAGTGTTTCCACTTTCCAAGGAAGCTACACTAAAGCAAATATCCAAGTCATGTTTCACAGGGCCCTAGACATTTTAGATCATACAGACAACCACAAGGAGTGATATTGTGTAAAATCTGTCTTGTATAAGTCTATCTTAACTAACTAGTTACATATACCTAATATGCAAGTACATTGGTTCTACGATAGAACCTCAACTATAGCATATCAAAGTATATGCTTCCAGCTTTGTCAAACCACCAACCCATACTCAAGTCGTAGAGTACTAATACACGCTATAACAGTAGTAGTCTAGGTTTCTACCATATAGTACTTTCAGAAACCACTACTACAGGTCCTATTCTACGTATTCGAAATACGCTTGTGTCATTAAGTGAGTGGACTACTCACTGGCTAAAGGTAAGCCATTCCCTATTTGGAATTCATAATATAATAACCTAAATATGATGAGATTCCCTTTTCTCATCAATCGGTTAAGAACGAATGTTTATGTGTTAAGTAACCTGTGATCCATACCTTACTGTGAAAGACCTTCATACACATGGACCATTTACTTAAACACAATGGGTCTTTTCCAAATGTAATTGTGCACAAATAAAAAGTAAATTCACAAACTATTTCTAAAAATAAATTCTTTTATTAAAATATTCGATATTTACATCAAAAATCAAGTCTAAGATGGCATACTTTCCAACAATCTCCTACTTGTACTTTAAGACTAGGTAAGTCCATAGGTGCCCACCCCTATGGTATCTAAGTGTCTCTTGAAAACTCTCTCAGCCAAAGGCTTGGTGAATGGATGATATGCTAGATTATTTTTTGAGGTAATCTATTCCACTACGACTTCCGTCTCTGGATGAAATCCCAGATCAGGTGGTACTTCCTCTCAATGTGCTTCCCTTTCTTGTGGTTCTGAGGTTCCTTGGATTGCGATACTACTCCAGTGTTGTCGCAGTACATCACAATCGGCCTGTCCATATGTGGTACGACTCCAAGTTCTAAAAAGAATTTCCGATGCTAGACTGCTTCCTTGGATGCCTCCGAAGCTGCCACATACTCAGCTTCCATGGTTGAGTCAGCAATGCAAGATTGCTTGATACTCCTCCATGAAATTACTCCTCCAGATAAGGTGAAGACATATCCACTAGTAGATTTTCTCTTATCCTTATCGGCCTAGAAGTCTGAGTCTGTGTATCCTATAAGAACCAAGTCATCAGCTCTGTAAACCAGCATATAATCTCGCGTTCCCTTGAGGTACTTGAGAATATGCTTTACGGCTTGCCAATGAACCTCCCCAGGGTTTGACTGATATCTGCTAACTAAGCCTACAGCAAAGCAGATATCTGGCCTAGTACACAGTATGGCGTACATGAGACTTCCTACAGCCAAAGCGTAGGGAATCCTACTCATTTTATCCTTTTCTTCTTGAGACATAGGATAGTCCCTTGAAGAAAATAACAACTCATGTCTGTAAGGGATTAGAGCTCCCTTGCATGAGTCCATGCTGTACTTGGCCAGCATCTTGTCAATGTATGCCGCTTGGGATAATCTTAACATTCTCTGCCTCCTATTTCTAAGAAGTCTAATCCCGAGAATGTAGCTGGCAATGAAAATCACACTAATGCCTTCAAGTTTCATGTACACGCATGGTTCATCCTCTTTTTGAATGAAACCGTTAGACTTTACAGTCTCATCAAAACGAATGTTCCATGCTCTCGATGCCTGTTTAAGTCCATAAATAGACTTCTTAAGCTTACAAGCCATATGTTCTTGGCATTCAGCAATAAAGCCTTCCAGTTGGGACATATAGATGTCTTCGCTAAAATGGGCATTTAAAAATGCCATCTTGACATCTATTTGCCATATCCCGTAGTCATAATGACATGCAATGGCAAGGAGGATACGGATGGATTTAAGCATGGCTACCAGGGAAAAGGTTTCCTCATAATCGATTCCCTCTTTCTGAGTATACCATTTCACTACAAGCCTAACTTTGAAGGTTTCCACCTTCCCATCCACTCCCCTATTTCTCTTGTACACCCATTTACACTTAATGGGTTTTATCCCTTCAGGTAAAGCTACAAGATCCCAAACCTGATTGAAGTACATTGACTTAATCTCGGCTTTCATTGCTTCATATCATTGATTTACATCGGCATCAGTAATAGCCTCCTCGTATCTAGTGGGGTCTTGTTCCTGATGGTCGGAGACCAGCTCAAAAGCTTCTCCAGTCTATCTCTCCAGAACCCTAGACACTCTCCCACTATGACGAAGCTCCATTTGTACAAGCTCTTGAGGTTGTGCCTCTTCTTGTTCCACAATCGGGTCAGAAGAAGTTGATTCCGTAGATAACCTCTCCTCAAGTTCCAACCTAGTTAAACCTTTCGTGGAAGTACTTTAATCATCTTCTAAGTATCTAACATTGGTACTAATTAATACTTTCTGCTCCTTAGGATGATAAAAGTAACCATTATTTGTCCCTTTTGGATACCCAACAAAATAGCATAATTCTGATCTTAGTTCCAACTTGTCTCCCTTAACTAGTACGTAAGCTGAACAACCCCAAATCCTGAAATGATTCAGACTTGGCTTACGCTCAGTCCACATCTCATAGGGAGTCCTAGGTACTAACTTGAAAGGCACCAAGTTCAGAATGTATGTCGCTGTTTCCAGGGCATATCCCCAAAAAGACACTGGAAGAATTGTATGAGACATCATACTTCGGACCATTTCCATCAATGTCCTATTCCTTCTCTCAGCTACTCTGTTCTGCTGGGGTGTCCCCGGCACAGAGAGCTGGGATACTATCCCATAATGTACCATGTAGTCCTTGAATTCACCCAAGAGGTACTCTCCACCACGATCCGATCGTAAGGTCTTAATTAATTTACCTGTCCGATGCTCCACTTCAGCCTTAAACTCCTTGAATTTATCAAAAGAGTTAGACTTGCACCTCATCAAGTAAATATAACCAAACCTTATATAATCATCCATAAAAGTGATGAAGTACTCAAAACCTCCTCTAACTGGTGTAGACAAGGGACCACACACATCAGTGTGAACAAGACTCAATATCTCCTTGGCTCTATCCGCCTTTGGGGTAAATGATCTTTTGGTCATCTTTCCCATCAAGCAAGATTCATACTGAGGCCATTTTTCCAGTCTCAATGAGCCCAAAGGCCCATCATGGATTAGCCTCTTAATCCTGGTTGAGTTGATATGACCCAACCTTAGATGCCAAAGGTATGAGCCATTGACATTGGTCTTTCTCTTCTTAGTTAAAGGTTCAAATTGAGAGTTATTTGATTAATTGTTAATTGGGTTTAAGAAGAATAGATTTACATACATGTGTCCAGTACATAAAATTTCTCCATTTCTACTAATAGAAATACTAAAATGGAAAGAAACAGAATATTCTTGATTTATTAGTTTTGCAACTGAAATCAAATTCTGATAAAACCAAAGTACATATAAAATATCTTTTAAAACCACTATTCTATTACAATTAAAAATAAGATCCAACTCTCCCATTGCGAAGGCCCAGACTTGTGCTCCATTTCCCACACGTAGCCCATGTTTGCCCTTCTTGAGTCTTCTAATCTTTCTAAACCCCCGCAAGGAGTTACAGATATGATCAATGGCTCCTGAATCAACAATCCAAGTGGATGTTGATCCAACCATCGATATAGACTCTAAATAGAAAATATTACCTGTGGGATTTTTCTTGGCTTAAAGATCTGGACACTCCTTTTACCAGTATCCCTTCTTTCCACATTTGAACCCTTACCCTTTGGTTTGTCTTTGGGTTGGGTCTTGGGCTGGGCCACTGCGTTTCCCTTCTTCCTTTTGAACTTTCTCAGCTTGGGCCCAATTCTTGAGGAAGAAGCCTTAGCAATCATGGCTTTTGATTGAGGCTTTTGATTGAGGCTTCATGACCTTATCTGCCATCTAGAGTTCCTTTATTAACTCAGTTAAACTCATGTTTAACTTGTTCATGTTGTAATTCAACTTGAACTGAGTAAAGGAACCCAGTAGAGATTTGAGAACCATGTCCACTTGGCTCTCGGGGTCAATGATAGCCCCTAAGATTTTCACTTTCGCAAAAGCAGTAATCATCTTGAACATGTGCTCTCTGACTGATGCTCCCTCAGCCATCTTAGTGTTGATTATAGTTCTAAGAGCTTCCTGCCTTACGGGTCGGCTCTTATCTGCGAACATTATGGCCAATGACTGACTAATATCATACGCAGAAGCTATGTGCTCGTGTTTTGACTAGAGCACATTAGACATGAAGGCTAACATATAACAACGTGCCATTTCGCCAGCCTTCTTCTACGCCTTCTCAACCTCTCGCTCTTCGGCGATGGAACCTTCCCCGATCACAGGGCAGGTCTCGTAAAGGACATACTTATACTCCTCGGCTGTGAGTATTATATCCATGTTCCTCTTCTAGTCCACATAGTTTGGTCCCGTTAGCTTATTCTCCCTGAGAATAACGGCCAATGGACTAAAAGAACCTCCCACCATTTCTAAAAAATCAAAAAATAAAAGAAAAAGATTTAGTTTGTGAAAACAAAATAAATTTGTGCACCAAAATTAATTTAGCTCTTAGGAAAACTGGCATAGCTTCTTAGGAAAATTAATAGTTCCCTAAGCTAAGTGTATTAACCACCACAAATTAATTTTCCTTCTAAGTAATAATCTAGAGGATAACTCCATCGAGGGGATGGCCGTTTCCTCTCATTTCCTATGAACATACCTAGCACTATAACCTCTAATGTGGGCTGGCCGAATATAGTACGTATCCCAAGTTATTAATTATATCCCTCCATTAGATCTAGATCCTTGTGGTATCTCCATCCTATACGGGTTCACTCCCAAGGTGACGCGAGGTGACCCACGATCTCTAATGAGGATCGTGATGAAAGCCATGGGGCCGTTGGACCGCTCTCCCACTCAGTCTTTTAAAATAAAGATTTATATGAAAAATATTCTTTTGAAATTTCCATTAAGTTTTTCCTTAACTCAAAAATAAAATATCTAAATCCATTAAAATCTCTATGTCAAGGTTTATATCCTTTGAGAGATTTTTTCCATGGACTAATTTTATTTAAGTTAAAAACTTAATAATTTCAAAAATTTTCCAATTGAAACTTTCTAGAGACTTTGGTCTCAAGTTTATTTGACAAAATAATTTTTCTTGTGCAAAATAAAACAAAATGGCTTTCTATTTTAACTTGCAAAATTATCTAAATCCAATATATTTTCTATGTCAATGATTAAATCCTTTGAGAAAATATCTAAAGATTAATTTTTTTTCAAATTAAAATAACCATTTAATTTTTAAAGAAAAATGTTTTTCTTGTCAAAAGGTGTTCCCAAAGACTTTGGTCTTTGAGAAAATGTACACATAGGTACACAAAAAAATAGCATACTAGAAAACAGTAGACGTTTTCATACTTTTCTATTTTTAAACCTAAGTGTTCAAATAATATAATTAAACACATTAATTAATTAATGATCTTATTTAATCTTAAAATCCCTTACTAATATTTTCATGCAAATATATTCCAAGAATATTGACTATTGCAAAAATATTAACTTCACCTGGTATGGGACCCAAAACAGAAGAAAAAAAATAAAAGAAAATTGCAAAAAAAAAACGGTTGGTCCATGTACACCCGCCTTACTGGATAGGCGCCCTTTTACACTGCGGTCCACCGCGAGCTCAATGCACCAGATCGCTCGCCTGATGGACTACCCAAACCCGCGACCCACGCCAGCGCTCCCGCGTGCGTATCCGATTTGCTCCAATTGACCTGCACGCTGCACCGAAAGCAATTGCAAATTGCACAGTGGCTTCGAGCCGATCCCACGCCTAGCCAAGCCTCTGCGGCTCCAGACACAAAACAATGCTGGCGGCTCGGCTCCGACGGCAGCTTAGGACGAGTGACCTTCTTCTTCGTTTTTTCTACGCGCAAAATTTTTTTCTCCGTTCTGGTTTTTCCGCTCTCTTCTCTAGTGGCTTCTTGGACATTTTGCATTACAAAAAAAAAAAAAAAAATATCCAAACCAAAACACATCCGCCTATACCCTTCCAAATTGGGTTTACACGGTTGTTCTATGAAAGCATAAAATTTTTATAGTAGGCCTATGCTTTCACTATGAAGCTTACAAGAATGCCTATCCCATACCAAAATAGCAATGGATTACAGGTTTAAGCACCAAACAATGGTCTTCTCTATTTTGATTAACTAACATGCTCCCTAAGTTGATCAAAACACATGCTCTGATACCACTCTGATGGTTTGAAAGAAAACAGAGAGCATGCTCGCAGGAACAGAAAAAAAACAAAGGAAAAAAAATCGAAGAACAATAGCAGCACGGAAGCATTTAGACCATACATTTGCTGCCTTAAACCTTAAAGGTTGTGAAAGAACGGATTGAGCCACAAGGACAACCTCTTCTTACCCGCTTGATGAAGCTTTCAGTTGAAATCCCGCTAACCTCCTACTTCGCCTCGTTTACATGAACGCCAAGCTTTCCGGATCACGAAATATTCCACTACCTCAATCTTTATTGGTGAAACAAAGGGTGAGGAGTGGTCTCAATGTTCTTGATTTCTTTTGTTATTGATTAGCAAAGACCAAGAACAAAACAAAAGAAAGGAGAGACACGAGAGAGGGAGAAGGAAGCTTGGGGAAAATAGGGTTTTTCCTTCTCTAAGAGGCGTGAGTAGTCTTAGCCAAAACTAGGTCTCTGATCTTTGATAACAATATCCCCCGAGATATGATATTTCAAACACCCGGATGTTATCAATAGAGTAAGTTTGGCTTAACCCTAAAATCTTCTGAACCGTATCTGGAAGAAACCCTATGGACCAAGCTATTGGGCCAAAATAATATTTATTATTTTTCTTGGACCTAAAAAGCCCAAAATAATAAACATTAATTATTTATTTCCTGGGCTTGTAAAAATAACCCAATAAATAATTAATGAGACCAAATGAATCAAAAAATAATTAAACATTAATTATTTATTTCTTGGGCTTACATAAATAACCCAATAAATAATTAAACATTAATTATTTATTTTCCTCTAGTTTAAGCCCAGGCTAATTTTCTAATTATTCAAACTGGACCTAGGCCCTGAATAATTAATTAACCAATTAAACCAGATAATAAATTTCTCTCAATTTATTTTATTCCAGTCCAATAATAAATTAGACTTCCTGAATAAAATAAAATTCTCTTTAACTAAGACCAATTCCTCAACCCAAAATTAATTAGGACTTACGGGCTATTTCGAGGACCAAAAAGACACATCGCCTTGGCTACTAAGATGACCAAAATATCCTTAGTATATATATAGTTGTATTTTGCATTTTAAATATTTTCTAATATCACTATAAGGAAATATTAACCCCAAGGACAATGCTGCATTAACAAAGTCTCCGACTTAAAGGAAATGACTAAAATACCCATCTACACATCGCCGTACATTTAGAGAGGAAAAAGTGTACTAACACCTCTCTAAATGACATCTACCATCCTTAGGCTTCTAGTCTAATGATCCACGACTTCTTGGAGTGTTTCCACTTTCCAAGGAAGCTACCCTAAAGCAAATATCCAAGTCATATTTCACAGGGCCCTGGACATTTTAGATCATACAGACAACCACAAGGGGTGATATTGTGTAGAAATTGTCTTGTATAAGTCTATCTTAGCTAACTAGTTACATATACCCAATATGCAAGTATATTGGTTCTACGATAAAACCTTAACTATAGCATATCAAAGTATATGCTTACAGCTTCGTCAAACCACCAACTCATACTCAAGTCGTAGAGTACTAATCCACACTGTAACGGTAGTAGTCTAGGTTTCTACCATATAGTACTTTCAGAAACCACTACTACAGGTCATGTTCTACGTATTCAAAATACGCTCGTGTCATTAAGTGAGTGGACTACTCACTGGCTAAAGGTAAGTCATTTCCTATTTGGAATTCATAACATAATAACTAAACATGATGAGATTCCCTTTTCTCATCAATCGATTAAGAATGAATGCTTATGTGTTAAGTAACCCATGATCCATACCTTATTGTGAAAGACCTCCATTCACATGAACCACTTACTTAAACACAATGGGTCTTTTTCAAACATAATTGTGCACAAATAAAAAGTAAATTCATAAACTATTTCTGAAAATAAATTCTTTTATTAAAATATTCAATATTTACATCAGAAACCTAGTCTAAGAGGGCTTACTTTCCAACATCCTACTCCGTCTTTACATGTAGGTGAATGCCAATCTCTTGATCTTCCAGTATATGGCCTGCCTAAATCCATTTGGTGAACAACTACAGACTAAGGAACCTTTTTTCTGGAGAAAGAGAAAGAGAGAGAGACGTCTGGCTTTTTCACAGAGAAGAAGCCGTCTCAGAGATTGTGTGTTCAGTCAACAATGTTGTATCCAATTCTCTTGTTTAACCTAAATAAAAATCTTAGGTTAAACTGGAGTAGGCCATTGGACTCTTAGTTTAACCTTTTGGGCTTAATTAATTATTCTAATTAGAACCACATAAATGGCCTAATTATTCATTAATTTTCCAGCCCAAATAAACTAATTCAATAAATAAGCCTATATTAGTTTAGTCCCAGATTAATCTTTAATTATTCAAACTAGGCCAAAGCCCTAAATAATTAATTAACCCACCAAACTAATTTAATTAATTCTCTCTCCATTTACCTTTATTTTATTCTAGCCTAACAATTAAATCAGGCTACTTAGATAAAATAAATTCTATTTAATTTAAGATCAATTCCTTAGTCCATATTTAATTAGGACTCACGGTATATACTGGAGACCAAAAGACATAGTGCCTTGGCTACAAAAATGACCAAAATACCCTTGTCATATAAATAGCTGTATTTTGCATTTGAAATATTTTCTAATATCACCATAAGGAAATATTAACCCCAAGGACAGTGCTGCATTAGCAAAGTCTCCGACCTACAGGTGTAATAATTAAAATACCCCTCTATATATCGCCGTATATTTAGAGAGGAAGAAGTGTACTAATACCTCTCTAAATGACATCTACCATCCTTAGGCCTCTAGTCCAATGATCCACGACTTCCTGGATTGTTTCCGCTTTCCAAAGGAGCTACCCTAAAGCAAACATCCAAGTCATGTTTCCCAGGGCCTTGGATATTTAGATCATTCAGACAACCATAAGGGGCGATATAGTATAAAAACTATCTTGTACAAGTCTGTCTTAACTAACTAGTCACACATACCCAACATGCAAGTATATTGGCCCTATATCAAAGTATATGCTTCCAGCTTCGTCAGACCACCAACTCATACTCAAGTTATAGAGTACTAGTCCACGTTGTAGCGGTAGTAGGCTAGAGTTCTACCATATAGTACTTTCAAAAATCACTACTATAGGTCTTGTTCTACGTATTCAAAATATGCTTATGTCATGAAGTGAGTGGACTTCTCACTGGCAAAAGGTAAGCCATTCCCCATTTAGAATTCACAACATAATAACCTAGATATGATGAGATTCCCATTCTCATCAATCGGTTAAAAACAAATGTTTATGTGTTAAGTAACCCGTGATCTATACCTTACTGTAAAAGACCTCCATTCACATGGACCACTTACTTAAACACAATGGGTCTTTTCCAAATGTAATTGTACACAAATAAAATTGTAAATTCACAAACAATTTCTGAAAATAAATTCTTTTATTAAAACATTCGATTTTTACATCAGAAACCTAGTCAAAGAGGGCATACATCCCAACAACTCTATGGACCCAAGAAGATATGGGTACCAAAAATCACTCCCCCATCTTATGTATAGGTACATTCACTGGAGAAAATGAGCTTCACAAAGTAGTTCTTGGATGGTGGATGCTCAAGACACGTGACCGAAAATACAGCCCTATTAGAAGATGTTCAAGCTACAAATGATGGGTTCGTTACATTTGGAGACTAAAAGAAAAGAAAGATACTTGGCATAGGTAACTTTGGTAAAGGATCTTCAACCATTATCAAATAAGTTTTATTGATTAATGAGCTGAAATACAACTTACTTAGCATTAGTCAATTATGTGACAATGGTTGCAAAGTTATTTTTGAAAAATATTCTTACTCTATTATGGACAGCTTTAGTAATGAAACAATTTTTGTTGCCAATCATGTTGGGAATGTATATGTATTTTATCTTAATGATCTTATGGCTTATGATATTAGATACCTTTTCGTGCATGATAATGATGCTTAGAAGGCTAAGTCATGTATCATTTGATTTGCTGAACAAATTGTCTTCAAAAGAGCTTATTAGAGAACTGCCTAAAATGAAGTTTGATAAGAGTAGAATATATGATGTATGCCAATTTGGAAAATAGATAAAAACTTCCTTTAAACCCAAGAAATTGATTTCTACATCAAAACCCCTTGAATTGATACATATAAATTTATTTGGACCAACGAGGACTACTAGCCTTGGTGGTAAGAAATATGCTTATGTTCTAGTTGATAATTTCTCAAAATTTATTTGGACTTTATTTCTTAGACAAAAGGATGAGGCATTTTCTGAATTCTCTAGACTATTCAAACGTGTTCAAAATTCCCTTAGATGCAAATTGATTTCAATTAGAAGTGATAATAGTAGAGAATTTTGCAATCATGAATTCACACATTTTTGTGATGAAAATAGAGTTTTTCACAATTTTTTAGCTACTAAAACCCCTCAACAAAATGGTGTTGTTGAAAGAAAAAATAGAACCCTACAAGAAATGGCTAAATTCATGATTTGTGAGAACTCTCTTCCAAAATACTTTTGGGCTAAAGCTGTTAATACAGTATGTTACATTTTTTAACCGAGTCAAGCTGAGAAATTTTCTAAGAAAAACACCCTTTGAGCTTATATTTGACAAAACTTCATCAATTTTCTATTTTAAAGTATTTAGCTGCAAATGTTTTGTTCTTAATACTCGAGACAATCTTGGAAAATTTGATAGCAAATATGATGAGACTATATTTTTTGGATACTCTTCCAATAAAAAGGCATATAAAGTGTATAATAAAAGAACTCTATGTGTGGAAGAATCCGTACATGTTATGTTTGATGAATCTAATATATATACATCAAGGAAAGATGATGATAATGTAGAGATTTCAAAAGAAAAAGGTAGAGAACAGAACAAAGCTCTATCACTAGACATTCATGCCAAGGAAGAAGAATTGGAAGAGCAACAAGCTGAACAAAGCAAGCAAGAAACTGAAGAGCACACTAATTAAGGGCTACCAAAAGATTGGAAGTACAAAACTGGTCGTCCAAAAGAGCAAATTATTGGTGATCCTAGCTGTAGGGTCAAAACTAGACGGTACTTTATAAATAATTTTGCTTTACTTTCTAGTATTGAACCTAACTGTATTGATATAGCCTTGCATGATGATTTTTGGATCCTAGCTATGCAAGAAGAGCTTAACCAATTTAAGAGAAATCAAGTTTGGAAACTTGTCCTTAGACTACTTGATCATCCGGTTATTGGTACCAATGGATTTTTAGAAATAAACTTGATGAACATGGACTGATTATTAGAAATAAAGCTAGACTTGTTGTCCAATGATTCAATCAAGAAGAGGGCATTGACTATGACGAGACTTTTACTCCTATTGCTAGATTAGAGTCCATAAGAATGCTACTTGCCTTTACATCTTTCAAAAATTTTATGCTTTATCAAATGGATGTTAGAAGTTCATTTTTGAATGGTTTTATTGAAGAGGAGGTATATGTAGAACAACCTCCAGTTTTTATTCATGAGCACTTTCCAAATCATGTTTTCAAACTCTCAAAGGCTCTTTATAGTTTAAAACAAGCCCCACAGCTTGGTATGGAAGGCTTAGTGGATTCTTACTCTCAAAAGGTTTTTCAAGAGACTTGATTGATATACATTATTTATTAAATCAGAAAATTCTGATGATCTTCTCATTGTCCAAATTTATATTGATGATATCATTTTTGGTGCTACTAATGAATCCTTGTATAAGATGTTTGCCAAGACTACGAAGCAAGAATTCGAAATGAGCATGATAGAAGAACTTAACTTCTTTCTTGGATTGCAAATTAAACAAACCAATGATGGAATATTTCTCAATCAAGCTCAGTACGCTAAGGAACTACTCAAGAGGTTCGGTATGAACGAAGCCAAAGAACTCAGTACACCTATAAGCACTTCTCTAAAGCTTGACAAGGATGAAAAGGGTGAGAAAGTAGATGAATCAAAATACAGGATATGATTGGGAGTTTGTTATATCTTACTGCTAGTCGACCAGATATTATGTTTTCTGTTTGTTTTTGCGCTAGATTTCAATCATGTCCAAAAAAATCTCACTTATGTGCTATGAAACATATTCTTAGATACCTGGTTGGAACACACGACTATGGTTTATGGTATCCTCAAACTAACTCCTTTGATCTTATAAGCTACATTTATGCAGATTATGCAAGCTACAAAATTGAACGAAAAAGCACTAGCGGACATTGTCAATTTCTCGGACATTCTCTAGTGTCATGGCATAGTAAGAAATAAGCTTATGTATCCTTATCAATAACCAAGGCTGAATATATTGCAGTTGGGAGTTGTTGTGCGCAAGTCTTGTGGATGAAAAACACATTGCTTGATTTTGGTCTTAATTTCGATTGCGTACCTATACTATGTGATAATACAAGTGCAATTAATTTAACAAAAAATTCTATTCAACATTCTAGAACTAAGCATATTGAGGTTAAGCATCATTTTATTAGAAATCATGTGCTTAAAAGTGATGTTTGTGTAGAGTATTTCCCCACTAATGATCAACTTGCAGATATATTCACAAAACCCCTATCTGAAGAAAGATTCTTCTTTTTGAGAAGAGGATTGGGCATCACAAAAATTGTGTGACTAAAGTTTTGTTTGGAAAGAATTGACCATTTATTTTTATAGGTTTCTAAAGAAACTTAATTCCGAAGAGAGACTTTGGATGCAGTACTTCGAAGAATAAATCCAAAATTCATCTTCCAAAACTCTCACCTTAAAGGATTTTTTTAGACGAACATTTTGGATGGATCATCAATCCAAAATGAAAACAACCTGATGCTTCGTATATTTTTCAAAAAAATGACTGCTTCCAGATTATTCTTTTTAAAATTCAAAATACTAGCGCTTTTTTCAAGATAGCTTTTGAAATCTCTAATGAAAGTTTCTTTCCAATATACTTGATTGTACTTATCTTCACAACCTCCTAGGAAACCACAAAGAGCTTTTCTCTCTCTTCTCTCTCGGATTCTGAAATCGACAGAGAACTTTATCCTTCTCTCTTCAAAATTTCTCTATTTTCTCTCTGAAAAAAAATGAAAGCCCAAGCCTTTACCTTCTTATCACAATGGTTAAATCTCTAAAATCAACCAAACCCAAGTCAAAGAAAGCCCAGAAAATCACTACAACAATGAAGAAGAAATCGACTGTTGAGATAAAATCGACTGCAAAGGAAAAAGGAAAGAAAACTGTTCCTAAATTTCCAACTTCTCAGAATAATTCTTCAGAATCAACTCTGGAACAAGAAAGTTCTAAGACACAGGTACTCTGTTTTCTTGACTTTAAAAGTGAATCCGATTTTAATGAGTGGGTTTCAAGAAACCGAACTGTGATTGTTGGTTACCACGCTAATCCAGAGTCTTTTCTGAATTTTACAAATATTTTGAATATGTTTGAGTCTTTCGGGTGGGGATCCCAATTATCTTTTGATGAAAAATTGTTCACTACTCTCGTATAGGAATTTTATGCAAATCTGAAAAAGGGTCGATTAGAGAAGGCTGGAGGGGGTTTTATGGTCCGGTGGTATACTTCAAGAGTTGGAGGAAAGAACCTTGAGTTTGATCATCGCTTATTGAACAGAATATGTAATGTTAGAATGGAGGCATTCAATTTTTTAAACTAAACAAGTTCCCGGAAGGAACTGATGTGTTTGGTTTAGGAAAATTTGAAAGAACATTTATTGGCGGGCGAAGTTTTAAGAATTCAAGCGAAATCACTACTAAAAATTCAGGCAAATATGACAGCCAGAAAACTGTCGTATTTGAAAAAATACCATTATTTTTGTTATAAACAACGATTTTTTGGCCGTCGTATATAATGCCATCGTTTTTATAAAAAATGGCTGAAAATCGTCGTATTTAGCTAATGTGACGGTGTAAATACGATGGCTAGAAAAAATGGTAGCAATTACTCACCCGGGCTAAGATTCTACAAACCATCGTATTTGGTGAAAAACCCGTCGCAATTGTTCCGTAAATACGATGATTTTAAACTGTCGCAAATACTTGTTAATTGAGATGGTTATTTGCGACAGCCCTAACTGTCGCAATTGCTGAGTATTTGCGACGGTATCCAGCCGTCATAATGACAACCGTGGCAATAAATCTTGGAGCAATTACAACCATTAGTAAAAATGACGGCTCTGACCATCGTATTTGTTCTGTTAAGCCATAACCAAATGCGACCATTTGTGACCGTCGCTTTTGATAAGCAAATACGACGGTTTTGTGATCGTTGCATTTAATAAGCAAATGATTAAATTTTTTTAAAAAAAATAATTGATTGGAATTTAGGCCTATCCACCTACAATTTCAAGCCAAATACAATTCGTTCAACTCATTCAACACCAATCACAATAAAACACAATTTGCTTAATGCCAAACAAATCTCTTGAACATTAAAATCATAAATAATCTTTAAACTCCACAAGAGAAGTAATACTACATATATAACAAGTAGGAAATGCTAAGGAATCTATAAAAAATAGTAGTACATGTAAAACAATAAATAAAACTGAGTACGTCAGTCCTTCCCGATATTATCTTTTCCCCTTCCTCCTTGTCTCTTCTTGGTATCATCTTTTCCCCTTCCTCCTTGTCTCTTCCTCTCCTCAGTGGGTTAGGCTTTAAAACATCTCATTACCTGCACAATACACAAATCGGAGATTAAAATAAAGTATAAAAAAAGTACAAGTGTAAACTTAGAATATTAAAATATAGACATATACCGACATAAGTTTTCTAAACTATGAAAAAATTAAATAGAGGACAAATAAAATTCTTCTCGTTTCTCTTCGTTTCAATTCCTTCAATCATAAAATATTGTAAGAGGGCAGCTCTAAGTTTTATGCTCATAGCATTCAGAACACAACCAAACTTCATTCTATTGCAGGATTCTTTGCCTTTTCACCATCCACTTAAGCAATAGTTTTGTTACCATGGAACTTCAATTTTTGGAGCATGCAAGTGAACTCAACAACCAGTCAATTGAATATATGATCAGAATCAAGAACCAGCCTAAATTAATTAGAAAAAGCCATAGAGAAATGGATATACTTTCGTGTAGACTAGACAAGTGAAGAAAGGAAAAGTTGAGAAGACATCAACTTCTTGTAACTTTTAATGATAAAATTATAAAACGTAAGATGAGAAACAAGGGAAAAAGATAAAGCAGTGTAATTAAAATATTTTATGTAAAATGAGCAAAGACAAGGTAGTGCTCACCACTGAACAAACCAATCGTCTTTTCCTCTTCCTCCTTGTCTCTTTCTCTCCTCATTTATTCCTCCTCTATTCCCACACATAACCTTTCATCTACCTTTTCCCCTTTCTCCTTGTCTCTTTCTCTCCTCATTTATCCCTCCTCTATTCCCACACATAACCTTTCATCTACCTTTTCCCCTTTCTTCTTGTCTCTTTCTCTCCTCAGTCATCCCCTATTTCTGTACATAACCTTTCATCTACCTTTTCCCCTTCTTCCTTGTCTCTTTCTCTCCTCAGTCATCCCTCCCTCCACCTGTCATCTATCTCTTCCTCTTCCTGCTTGTCTTTTTCTTTCCTCAGTCCTCCCTCCTCTCTTCCTGCACAGATATATATATCTCTTAGTTATTAGTCATTAGTGGAAGCCACAAAGGGACCGGGATATCTTATTCGGTTCTCTTTCTCAGAGATAGATAGTTGTAATTCATTTAAGAGGTGGCCAAATTTTGAATTAGCTTCCAAAGAAGAAGATTTTGATGTGTTTTCTCTTCCAAGCCAACCACTTCCTGTTGATTTCAGGTAAGATACTTTTGAGGGCTTTTTTTTTTTGGCTTGTCACTTGTCTTCTTCATCTGGTTTAGTTTGTTCTATTATGAATCAGTGAAAGCTATGAACATGCTACTTTGGATTTCCAATTTGATCTACCTATTCAAGAGACTGTTTTTTATACTATTCCTCTGATAGAGGATACGCTTGTGTATGATCCTTTCTACTCTTTAATAGATTTTGAACAAAGCCAGAACATGGTTCCTGTGGAGGAAATGCCTCTTGAAGGTATCACTTCAGACGAAGTTCCTATGGAGAAGAAGGTAATCAAGAGGCAGCAAAAGAAGAAGGGTAGTAGCTCCAAGACATTATCAAGAGCAACCATTTCGAAGTACTTTTACATGACACTCACTCAGGCAGCCAAAGAACTGAATGTTTGCCAAACTGGTCTCAAGAAAAGATGTAGGGAGTTGGGAATTCGCCGATGGCCTTACAAGAAGTTGATGAGCTTGGAGACCCTAATCAAGAATGTTCAAGTTCTTTCTCACACACGCTTGTGCATAAAGAACTAAAAATTATATGGCCCCAAAGATAACAAAGAACTAATAATTTGAGAGCTTCCATTTGGATTTGGAGGGTTTATGAAATGAAGAAGAAGAAGTACATATGGCTGAGAAGAAGTTGAAAGATGCCATTGAGATACTAGAATGTGAGAAGAAGTTGATGGAAAAAATCCCTGATACGAAGTTGGAAGACCAAACAAATAGACTGAGACAAGTATGTTTCAAGGCCAACTATAAGAAGAGAAAATTCGTGAGGTCTATATAAGAAGAGAAAACTCAAGGCAAAAATGTTTCAAGTTTGAATAATATTTTACATAGTAATAAAACTTAATTTCATCTTCTGATTTTTTTTTAAGATCAGGGGTCTATATATGAATATGGTGGTTCTTATATCATGTAGTGTGGATCTAGAAAAAATTGACAGAGTTTCTCCTATAAATTGAATATTTTCCAGGCACTAGGCCACCTCAAAATGTGCAATTATGTAATTCAACCAACAATCGCAATGCCAACGCCAAATCTCCCTTTCACCAATAATACTACAGTTCCCTTTCACCATACTTCAATAACACTACAGTTCCACAAATCAACATCAACTTCCACAATAATACTATAGTTCCACAGTTCCACAAAATAACATCAACACTATAATTCCACAATAACACTACAGTTCCCTTTCACTAATAATCACAATGCCAACACCAAATCTCCACATCAACTTTTCAATACCCCAACAACTCCACAAATCAACATCCAACAATCCAACAACATAAGAATTTCCAAAACAAATATGCTCCAAAAATATTCATAGAAATATAAATATAATTCCAGACTCACAAAGCATAAAAATCCAATATCAACACCCACTGGTCTTTATACAAAAAATAAATAGAGAGTAACAAAGAATAAACATACATGTTTAGGAACAAACAAAGAAGAAGAAATAGAAAACTTGAGTCATTGCAGCAAATAGGATTTCAATGCTCTTAGAAAGATTGAAGAAAAAAATTAGAAGGTTAAGAAATTTACCTTTAATGCTCTCAAGTTTGCTGCATTCCTGCAATCAGGATGCACTTTTCCTTCTTCAGCCATCTTGTAATCGGAGTCGCTACTATAAATATGCAAAAGGAACAAATGAGCACAAGAAAGAGAGCAACGCCGACAGGTGAGCCACTGACTCGGTGGATGGTTTTGGGCTCGGAAGTTCTCTCTCTATCACAACATTCAACAACTTATATTTATTATGTTCGGTAATAGAACCGATGTGAACAATGTCACTAAGGAGGAAAACCTATCAAGTTCTTAAAGAAGCTCTGATTCTCATCGAGCTGCCTCTTCAAAGCTAATGCTCTTCAAATTTAGTCATAACAGTTAGAAACAACTTCATTCTGTCATTGTTCTATGACATACAGTTAGAAACAACTTCATCAAGAACCCAAAAGAACTAGTTTACCCATCAGAAAATTGCCCATGCCATACAACTTTGAGACTGCCATATACTTCGACCAGCATACCATCTTCTTCCTATAACCAAGAAACCTATGCCACCAACTTCTTCGACAAGCATACCATCTTCTTCCTATGACTAAGAAACCCATATACTTCGATCAGCATACCATTTTCTTTCTTTGAAGCAGTAAATACACCGGCGCTCTAGACTGAACCACCGAGCTTCATCCACCCATTGTGGTACACCAAGCTTCAGCCATTCCCTCCAGACCCACCGAGCTTCATCCACTCCCTCCGAACCCACCGAGCTTCAGTACACCGGCACTATGGACTTGGTTCAGTACAACATCAAGTGCAGCCTTTGTTTAGTTAGCTTTAGTCAAATAGATATTAGTTAGCTTCAACTTTGCATAGTTCCCGCGGTCCCTTTGTTTAGCTGTAGCATCAAGGGCAGCCTTCGTAGTACCCCACAACGAGATCCACTTGCAACAACTCAGATCTGGTATTGGAGGAAGATAGAGTCCAGTACAAAAGGTACTTGATTTAGAAAGGCTTTTGCCATGGTTCGATGGGCTTGCTGCAGCTCCCCTGTCAAATGGAGATGGAAAGCATGAGAGAAAGGTGTTGATGGAGAAGAAGAGGGAGAGGGAAGAGAGAAGAAGGCACAGAAGAAGCGTTCTCAGACAAAGTTGATGGCTACTAGGCAAAAATAGAGAGCATGATTGAAGGTGAGATTCGGACAAATTACGTGGTTACTATTACTGAAATGAATAGACAAATTGAATTGCGGTTACTATTGCTGGAATCAATGGACAAATTGAACTGCGATCCCACATATAATACTTAGATGAATTTGAATTTGCACGTAAAAGAAAAGACAAAAAGTATACTATTTGTTAATAGTTAATTTTATGTTTTATAGTGAGATATTTTGGTGTGTGAGTGGACAACTATTGCTATAAATGTCGAAAATAGTTGCTATCCAAGAACATGAAACCATTGCTACAAATGTCGAAAATTTTAATTAATGAACTAACTTTAAAAATACTAAAAAAAAACTAAAAAAATACTAATATATATATATATATATATATATATATATATTAAAACTTTAAACATAGTTAAATAAAAAAAGAAATACTATTAAAATAAATTCAGGATACTTTTGAAAAAAATTAAATATAAGATAATTAATTTTAATAATATTAGTCATAAATCTTAATTTTTTATCATAAAGAAAGAGAAGCAATTGATCAACAAAAAAGGAAGAAATATACACTGTGATTGAAGAAGAAAGTGAAATAAGAAAGGAGAAGTACAATGCTATGCAAAACTGAAATGGATGAAGACAAATGAACCAAATGTGATTGTGTGTGACCGGTGATATAAAGAAGAAAAATGAACAAAAACAAAAAATGAATTAGGATACGGTCATAGAAAAAGTTACAATCTTAATTTTTTTTTAAAGTAATTTTTATTTATTTTTTATTTATACACACACACACACACACACTCACTCACACATATATACATATATATTACTAATATGACAAATAGAATTATATAAAGTTTACTTTTACAATAAAAATTATATATATAATGTCTATATATATAATTAAATGTAATAATCAAGAGATAGTATACTCTACCTAGGTATATATATAGATATATATGCACACACACATATCTATGTTCATAATTAAAAAAATTATTTATGTTATATAACATACTAATCCAATACTCACTAATTAATAACGATATATTATACTGTATATAAACAATATATATATATATATATATATATTAGAATAACTAATAATTAAAATGAAATTCAAGCTCTTTAATGCCAATGTATGAAAACTTAAGATGTAAACAAAAATGTATTTGAAAAATCAATGATCTAACAATTACATGTATTTATAAAGTTAAAACAAGTTTAATGACCAAATTTGAAGGTCATTCATTTTATTTTATCACATTTGTGCAGTAATATCCATAAAATAGAAAGATATCTTAGTATTTACAAATATAAAGATATCAAATTAACGATCCAACTATTAAATTTATTGTAATCATTACCAATAGTATTATGACTAAATTTGAAAATAATCAGATAAAATTTTAAATAATTTTGAGGGATTTTGTTATAATTAGACTAAAAATGACGATTACAATAAACCATCGTATTTGGTCTACTCTATTGTGACAGTTATAATAAACCGTCATATTTGGCCTACTCTATTGCGAAACGTCGTATTTGGCATACTCTATTGTGACGGTTAAAATAAACCATCGTATTTGGCATATTCTATTGTGACGGTTAAAAAAAATCATCGTATTTGGTTTACTTTATTGCAACGATTACAATACATCGTCGTATTTGACCTACTCTATTGCGACGACTACAATAAACTGTCGTATCTGGTTGCCAAATATGACTGTTGCCATTAGACCGTTGTATTGGTCTATCTATTGTGATGGTTTTAAAACCGTCGCATAAAGTAACCTATTACGATGGGTTTTTTACCGTCGTTTTTGTCTTCGTCGTATTTGCCCTTTTTTTTTTTTTTTTTGTAGTGAACACAAAGTGGTTAAATCAAATAGTTTATTTGAACTAGTAGAATTCTGCATCACATGGTTTCAACCATGGTGGTTCCAAGCTTTAGTCACAAAACCTCTATAAACATTATGCATATGGTAATAATGTTGGCGCTATTCGAGAATAGGCCAATAAGCTTTGGATTTCTTGCTACGAAATTGATGATGCAAACAAGGAACACCTCAAGCAAAGCCCTTCCCTATGAAAATTTACTAACTAAAGTGTTCAAATATTTCAGTGTTGATTTGAGTTCGATCACCCCTGCTCCTTCAAAAATGAATGTTTACAGCTTTGAGTCTTTTGAGAAAATGGGATTTATGTGAATGGATAATGAGTGGAAGTTGCTCAGAGATGCTTCCGGCAATGAAAAGAAAAGACTATTAAAGGTTAAGGCCGGAGGTAAGAATGCTCAACCTACAGGAGCAAAAAGAAAGGCTAAGATAGAAACTCAAGAAGAGTCCTCTAGCAAGGGAAAGCAAAAAATTCATGACACTAACATCAATTAGAGCATTTTTGAAGCCACAAATATGTTGGTTGTTAAGGTAGAGAGCCTCAGTTGATAAATCTTGAATTTTGGGTATAGGCTAACAATTTTGGAAAAGAATGATCAAAAAACTGAAACCATTCTTGAAAAATCGGTACCATCTCGAGAACAAGTGACTGAAGAACAAACTGCCCAAGAGGAAGAAGATGTTAATGAACAAGATACTGTGAAGGAAAATGAGACGAAGGATGAAGAAATGAAAGCCACCCAGATTGAAGAGAAATTGAAAGACAAAGACCTTGGTCAATAGCAGACACCTAAGGACAATGAAAAAGAAAAGCAGACACCTGTGCATCAGGAAGAGTTAGCACCACCTACCCTTATTGCAGTACCTCCTCCCAAACCAGCCATAGTTGGTAGCTCATCTGGTAAATGGTAGAAACATGTGGTGGTCAAAAGAAAATCCAGTAGCATTGTTGGCCAGCAATCCAAAAAAGGTGCAGGAACTAAGTCAGCAACAATTCACATTTCTTGACTGACCACTTCCGTGGGCTGCTTACAAGACTTCTTCTGCTTGAACACCTTTTACTGCTTTCCCATTGACAATCACTTTTATAATTTCTGTAGTAGTATTTGAACAATTTAAATTTTGCATTTCTGCTGATCTATCTGCTAAATATATATCTCTTCTTGTCCATCCGTCTTTTATTTGATATCTTTATTCTCCTTATTTTCTAATTCTGCATTTTGATTGATGATAAAAGGGGAGAAAAATATGACTAAAATTTGTTGGGCAAATGTGTGATGATGTGAATTATGGACATATAGATTGTGTGATGATGTGAATTATGAATATATACTGGTTGTATATACTGGATGTATATTGGTCTATGAAAATGGATATATGTTGGTCTATGAAAATTAGTTATGGATTATGATTATGTCTGTTTATGATCATTGTTTAAAAATGCAGACTGTAAAGATTTGGGTGATTTGATGGAAACTATGTTAAGATGTTGTTGTTTTTATGAATAAAGGAGATTAAAGTGTGTGTGTATAAGTCTATTGTGCATTATAACTAATCAAGATTTGGTTGGTTGAATGATTTGTTTCAACTATGGTTGTGATATGCATTTAAAAAAAAAAAATTGGATGATGAGGATATTTATACTTAGTTTTTTTTTTTTTTTTTTTTGGTTGATTGCTTAGAAAATTCCTTGTGTCTGAAATATCTTGAGAAAACTAGGTTGGGTTAAAAAAAACCTCTAATCCATCTTTGTGAAATTTTGTTTTTTTTCCTTGCACATAAACAGGGAGAGTTTTGGACTCGCATTTCTTCAATCCAAAAGTCCAGTCCAAAAATGAGTTCTTAAAAGGCTAGCTTCTATCTAATGTTATCCTATTTTGGATACTTGTTTTGAAAATCCAAAACCTTAGGTGCAAAAATGTCCTTTTAAAAGATTAGCTTCTGTCTCACTTCTCCTATTTTCGATGCACGTTTTGGAAGTCCAAACTTTTGGAATCCAGTCTTACTCTCAAAATGCACTTCATGGCTCTATGTCTTATGTTCATATATACACAAATTAAGGGGGAGCATTATATCTTACGATTTATATTTTATACCTCCTTATGTCCATATCTATACATTTTTTGTGTAACAACTATATGCGGCTATTCTCTTGTGGAATAGTCCTGTGATGGAAGGAAGAAGGATAAGGAGGTAGGTTGGGACATAAGCTCATTGAGCCATATTTATGAGTACATGATTTAAATTTTCTATCTTAATCTCATAAGTACTCTTTGAGTCCTATAATGAGATATTACATTTCAATGAAAAATATTCTTATTTCTCTCGATCTAACATGTCCGTACTGTACATATCATTGTTTTTATATCACAATCCCATCAAGTTTGTCATCACTAAAAAAGGGGGAGATTGTTAGCCCTAGGGGCATTCTCTTGTGTTTTGACTTATGATAAACATTAATGAGGACTAACTTGTGTGACTTACATGTGATAGGACATGTTTGACCCCAATTCTTTCAAGGCATGCAAATAAGGTTGCTAAGCCAGCTCTTAAGGAAATGGAATCTAAAATGGTGATTGATCAAGTACAACTTCAACCTAAGAGCTCGTAAGATCATGAAGTCCTTGTGAAAGAATTTAGACTAGGAATCATTTGTTAAGATATATTGTGTAAATCCTTATATCTTCTTTACCTTATGATTCAATTTATTTCTACTTTGAAGCACCCAAGCAAAAAGATTTCAAAGCATTAAGTCTGCAGAATTTTGGATTGAATAGTTTGAATGGCTTTGCATTCAAAAGCCTTGTCCAAAACTCTGTGAACAGTATCAAAATGTTTCTATCTAGAAAAGTGCCATTTTGGACTCACCTTTTGGACATACCCTCGTTCGATCCTTAAGTCCAAAACTCTGAAAAATCTGATAGCGAGAAACTAGTTATTTCTAGTCGTTGGTACCTTAATTTTTGCTTCTATAAAAGCTTTCAAAACTCGATTTTAAAGTAAATTTTTGTCCTATCTTTCTCAAAAACACTCTTACACTTTAGATTACAAAAATCTCCTTTTTTAATAAGTGCTTCAAAGAGAAATCAAATTGTTTCAAAAAGGTAAAAGTTGTTAGTACTTATTTGTTTGCACATTTGCTCAAAAGTGTAAGTTATCTCTATTTCATTTCTATAATCTTTTTTTTTTATATATATCAAGGTTGTGGTGTAAAACCCATTTGGGATGAGCCTTGATTTGTAGATTGGTTGAGAGGTTTGGGTAAAACCAAGTGTAGTGATCCTCTTGTATAATTGGTGTAGATAGACACCATTAAACTGATTGAGTTTATAGAGATTTGATTTGAAATTCTTAAGTATGAGCTTAAAGTAATGGATGTAGATCTTTGAGGATCAAACCACTATAAATCTCTTGTTCATCTTCCTTGCATTTATTTCTGACAGCTTGCGAATCTCTTTGCACAAAGTTTTCAATCACTCAAAAGAAATCTTTTTGATTCTCACCAACCCATCTTTATTCTTGTATTGATTGCACATCTCTTGTCTTATATCCTTAAGATCCTAGATGACTTCTTAAAGATGCACAAAACTCTTCTTTGCATATCTTGTAAACACCTCGATCTGTAAAACAAAAAGAGCATTTCGAAAATTAAATCTTTTTTTTTTTAAAGTGTTTTAAATTTTCCAAAAACCTTATTCACCCCCCCCCCCTCCCCCCCTCTAAGGTTTTTCAGATCACAAAAGCACACACGTGATTTATTGGGAAATCTTTCTCACCCGATTTCTATCATATTTTTAGGAGGATCCAAACTAGATAAGGTTACGAGTTTTTAAAGCTTTGAAGATTTTAGATTGATTGCATTTAATCATTTCATATTGACGAAGTTATTTATCTTTTTTATCCTTTGGAATTTGTATAAGTATTAGGAACTTTGTATTAAGTTTTAATTTTTCTGGGGTTTTATTTGTACCTAATTATAAAGACCCCTAATCCAGAAGACAATATGACATCCCTGACCCTTTTAGGTCACATAGGCAGAGAAGGCAATATCCCCTCTTAAATCAGAGACCTGGCCTGGCACGATTGGTCCAGCGATTTCCTGATTTAAGTAGGGACGGGGCCAGGGTTCATTCCTCTACCCACCAACCAAGGGTGGGGCGGAGATGGGGATTGTATGATTCCTGCCCCTGGCCCATCCCACATATATTTTACATTATATATATTTTATATAATAAATTAAATTATATATATATATATTATATGTATATATAGATAGATTATACACACACACACACATATATATAGATTGATTATATATATTATATACGTCTACATACTATATAGATTATGTGTGTGTGTGTGTGTGTGTGTGTGTATATATATATATATAAGCATATTATATATGTATATAAATTTTAAAAAATAGAAGAGAAGAGGAAAAAAAAAGAAAAATTATCAATTATCAATTTTACTTTTACTAATTTAGTTATATGATTACAATTAGAAACTACTACCACAAAAATTTTGAAATGATTAAAAAGTTTTGAATAAAATTATATTAGAGGTCAAAAAAATTTTCTAAAAAATAATTTTTTAAAAATTTTTTGGGCCTACGCTTCCCCGCTAGGTTGGAACTTGGGATTATTTTATCCCCGGGGCCAGGGGCGGGGATCCCCAGCTTTTCCCGTGGCCGGGACAGGTCGGGGACAAGAAAATGGGAGGTATGCTGGGGTTGGGTCAGAATTTTTAGTCCCCGGCCCCATTTCCATCCTTATACATAATTGCTTTCTCTACCTTAATGAGATCCAATAGCCATATATTTAAACATAAAAATTACAAAGTCTCTAAATAAAATAATACCATAAAAATAGCTAAACCAATAATAATAATAATAATAATAATAATAATAATAATAATATTCTAAATGATTTCATAATATTCATATATGCTACAAAACAAAAGAAATGTTGAATGACATTTCATTAGCTATTTTGAATCCATTCATCAAACAATTCATTAGCTAAATTTTGTCTCCAAGTAGTTCATTCTTCAGAAGTTTCAACGATGGTGATTTGTTTTCCTCCTAACTCAACATCTTTATCTTCTTCATATTTGTTCTCTTCATTGTCTAAAAAAGCTTCTAATGGATCTGTAGGCATTTTTC
This sequence comes from Voacanga thouarsii, assembly GCA_026120185.1. NCBI lineage: Eukaryota > Viridiplantae > Streptophyta > Magnoliopsida > Gentianales > Apocynaceae > Voacanga > Voacanga thouarsii. Next base: position 5,127,553 of record JANUWF010001165.1, read on the forward strand.
TTCTTATATGGTTATGGAGAAGGCAACATGCCATAATAATCCTACTTTGTGTTTTAATTGGATACCAATGTGGACTTCTAAGAATACTCCCAATGAATTTTTAGAAATCTAAAACATCTTTCAATCGCATTCATAGCTGAAGAATACCTCATGTTAAGGAATTCTTTGGGGGGTTGTTAGTTGGTGCCCCCACACTCCAATCATTAATGTAACACCCCCTACCTACATACCCTAAAAAGGATAGAGATATCGCTCCATCTAGAGCATTGGGGGTCTTTATAACTAGATAAAAAGAAACTCAAAAGAAATAAACTATAATCAAACTGATTACATCCTATCAAATACTTATATAAGTCTGAAAAATAAATAACAAAACAAAAGTCTTCAAATGAAATGCAACAAAAAAAAAAAAAAAAGGTCTTCAAACCTCTAGGAAAGCACAATCGTGTTAATGTAAGATGTTCCAAAAAAATATGGTATATAAGGTGTGAGAAATATTTCCCAGCAAGTCATGGATGTGCTCTTGATCATTTAAAGTTGTTTTGTGAAATGCAACTTTAAATACTTAAGAAGAAATGTTTGCGAGTCATCAAATACCTTTTAAATACATAGAATGGTAGTTTGCAACTTTTAATCATAAAACAAAAGAGTACATTTAGAAAAGTAAACCATTCTTAAAAGTAGGACTATGAAGCCTTGGATCATAGCCCAAGGCCATAAAACCCTGCATCATGACCAAGTACTATAAAACCTTGCATCATAGTATAGTGGGTGATCAATCTATTGGATAAGATTCTCCTCCATTCTCATTCAAACTTACCAATTCTCCAATTTTAGGAATAGTCCACTCGGACTAGGTTGTTATCTTGGACCGGCCTGACTAACTAGTATTGGCGTCTTGTCAAGAAAGAGTTCATCTTTTGGAGGTGGCCTACTACCGAAAGAGTTACCCTAACTTTATAAGGCTAGCACTATTAGTCTACTCTTATGGAGTACTCAATGTCGTCTATTCCATTTAAAGGAAATTAACAAAGTATTTTATTGTTTTGAAAATGCAATCATGGTTAAGTGAGTTTTAGTTTGAAACTTGCATTATAGAGAAATCAACATTTTACTTGAAAAGTCTTTGTTTGATTGAAAATGTTCATTTTGGGAAAGTGATGTATTGGTATTGCATTAGATATAATGGATGATTTCTAGATAAATTATGTTAAAGTTTAGTACAATATGAGCTTTAATTGGACAACTTACTCTCCTTTTTATTTATTTGACCCTTGCAGACTAGAGGGAGAAATATTAACAAATTGGAAAACTAAAGAGTTATATTGCAAATCCACTAGCAAGATGGATCCTGGGCCTAACGCATCCATTAGGGAACTGATCAAGTAATGCACCAAACCAGCATGCTTTAGTCTACGGGCCAGACCCAAGTTTGCCTTGACTGAGGTTAGACAAGGAGAAGGTATAAAGGAGAGAATGTGACTGGGAGTTCTCTAAAAAGAATAGGAATCCTTTTTTTTCTAAGGATTTTAGTTAGGCTTTCTTTATTCTACAATTCTACTATAAAATTTTTGGATGAGAGATTCGAGTTTTCGTTGTTAAAGTATAGTGAAGGTGACTTTTTAACTGAAGATTAGAGACTTTATTCGAACACAATGATGTTTTTTTAGGTTATAAGTAGGAAGGAATTTAATTGAGATGAGAATTGTTGAATGTAATAAAAAATATTAAAAGTGTGGGTTAGGTGGGATCTAAAGTGGGGTTAAAAAGAAAGAATATGATGTGTTGTGATGTATGACAAGTCTTAAGAAATAAAAATTATTTAAATTAATATTATTTTAAATTTGAGTTTTGGTTTGGGATGTGGGAAGAATCTCTTTCCAATTATGGCCTTATATTTTATTTCTTAATTTGTTCTTAAATTCCTCCTCCGCTAAGTATTAAGTCTTTATTCTAAGGCCATGATGTAACTAGTATTAAGTGTTATATTATTCCCTCGATTTTGTTGTTTAAATAGTGCTACTAAATCTTTGTCTAATTATTGCACTTCAAGCGTTTGGATGCCTGATCGCCGTTCAAATCGATGCGACATTAGCTAGGAAAATTCGAAAGATAACTTAGTTAATTAGGACAGGTAATCAAAGAAAAAAATGGGTGTAAAATGAAAATATATTTGCATGTTTTGTGTGGTTCTTATAATGTCATGCTCTTCTATGCATTCCTTTAAATTGAATTCAACATAGAAATATCGTTGGGTTTTTTGAAGAAATAGAACTAGTAAACCTTGACAAAGGATAGTGGACAACTCTGGACATTGATTGACTGACGAGGTATGCTCTAGAATAACCAATTGACTAGATAATATAACAATTAAACTAGTGAATTCATGTGCCATAGATTCTCTCATTACAGACTTTTACCTAAGAAATTGTCAATCTCAGTTATTAGTTAATTCTAGTTTTGATAGGCAACACTATTGAATTCTGTGTTTTCTTTCAGATTGATTTAGAATTGATTTTATTAGAAGGAGTTTTGATTTCTAATTTTTGTGGAACGACCTTGTTATTATAAAAGAAATCTAGTACACTTGCTAGGGCTCTAAATTATGCTTCAAAAACGAAGAGAACAACCACGTTTGCACTTCAAGTACATAATTTTCTAGTCATAACCATAACAACATTTGACTTGCAATAGAACACTGGTACAAAAATAATTTTGGGCAAGGACCAACGTGATTCTCTCTTCACAAGATGTAAGCCTTCTTATAGACTTAATCAATTGTGCCCAGCCTCGTCTAGAAAAATACAAAGTTCAATCATAATTCTACCTAGCAACCTTTTTAGCATGATACATAGGCATACAATATCTCTACTCACATAATTCTTAATCAACACCATCAATTCTCATCAAGACTTATGATAACATATCAACATATAGATCAATTTCTATCATTAATAGCACTTCAACATAATCAACCCTATTCCTTTAATATTGCATGGCATACATGAAATTATAACTCATCTATCATAAGGATATTAGAATAAGCATTATATCATAGAGTCATAGATCAGTCATATTCCAAATCTTAAAGGAATCACATAATACCAAATGAATAATCCTTAGCATCAAATTGATGAAATCTATCCATTAAACACATATCACAATCTCATAGTCCTAATATAGCATAAGTAAATCTCCATCCCAAATATAATGAAAATTGTCAATATAATCAAAATTGTCCCAAAAGCAATGTCAATTAAGAATAACACCTCATCATGTAACCACAAAAGTAGACAAAACTCATATAACAAGGCATATTACTACTCCACATATCACAAATACCACATATCACCACTCATCATATTCATCCTTTCCTCTAACAATATCATGCCAAATAATTAAAAGACATCTTCATCATAAATCATTCCGATCCTTAATCTAGACATTGTTCCCATACAACTTGAGTTTATTCAAAATATGAGTAAAATGGTGATTGTTGCTTGTAGGCCTTTGGTTGTTGATTGCTATAAGGGTCCAATTTCAATCTCTCTCATTAACCCTACTTTAGATCTTATTTGACTCTATGTACTTAATAATTTTTTATTATATTCATACAAATTCATCTCAATCTAATCATTATCCACTTACACATGAGCAAGTGAAATATTTATGGTTGTCTAAAGAAAGCCTAGATATATGCGGATTAGGCATTCTTGAGTTTATTTTATTTTAATCCAAAATAAAAGGAAAATGTAACGGAGGAGAATGTTTCACCGGTCTTTAATGTACAGCCTAGCAAGAAAACCATTTATTACTAGGGCTGTTTACCATATGAAAATAGCCCGATTCGATTTTGACCTAGTCGGTGCACTACGTAAGTAAAATATAATTTATGTAGAACAATTGGTTTGAAAGTGAAATGAATTGTCCAGCAGCAACTCCATGGACTTAGGGATGCTCAGTTTGCAGCCAAATTTGTTAACCAATAGCCTATTCATTTTGTTTCGTGGGCCTATCTTAATTTTGTCCACTCAATATTTGCACATAATTTTGTGATTATTTGTGTGAATTTTATATATACTTTTAAAAATCTCTAATATTTATAAAACAACAATAACTTATCCGAGATGGCCATAAAATTATTGGAGTCATCATCGTGTGCGTAAGTTGATATTCATCTTTACCAAAATCCCTTGAATAAAGGGAAATTCCAATTTGAAAATGGATCATGGTTAATAATTTACGGTTTGGAACCGAAACCAGAACCTTGATAAAATTTAGATTATAATTTTTTCTTTATGTGGAATATAGTTTCGTAAAAAAGTGTTTCTCTAATATCGTACCATTTATAGGAACAGAAGGTGGGGGTTGGAACTTGGGATTCATGTGTCCGTGATGAAGGCAATTGCTGACCAAGAAATATGAATGCTATAAATGAGCCTCACTTTGGCCTTACCGCTGAATCAATTCTTGAGAACAATATCTCAAGTGGGTATCCGAGATGTAGACATTAAACCTTGCAGAAATAGACGCTCAAATATCACAATCACGGTTGGGTCCGGATGGATTTGGAATATTAGGGGCCTCTGCATTTTTAACTGAACCGTGGAATTCTCTTTTACTAGCCCCCCTGGAACAAAGGATTAGACCAACACACACACCCAAAAAAAGAAAAAAAAATCTTAAAGATAAATTTAAATATATTGTGACTAAGCTTTTTAATCGCTGAAATTATTATGTTTGTTTTGAGGAAAAAATCATTATGTTGAGACAAATTAAAAGCATGTCAGATGTGTTTGGATTGTATTTTTATCTCAATCTAAAATTCACTTTAATTCAAAATAATAATAATTTAAATAATTTTTATTTTTTAAAAATTGTTATAACACATTATATTCTCTCTATTGGCCATATTTTAGTCTCATTGACTCTATATATTCAATTGTTGTCCACGTATACATTTAAAATAGAGTGAACTCAAATAGAATAAGCTTTTCAGATTTTCTTTTCATTCTAAATTTGGTTGATAAGACTATATGTGAAAAGTCCATCTATGAGAAAGTTTATCTAAAAGAGGAGTATAAAAGGCCTTTTCACTAAAAACTTGAGAGGAAAAGGCCTTGGTAGAAGAAGTTGAGATCAATATAATCTTTAAAGACTGTTTTACGCATAGCTTTTAGAACAATACTTTTAATATGGATGTGGGATATTTTTGTACGTTTATGGGTACATTTTTCAATAATATTCAATGCTATGGCAGAAATTTATTATTTTGTTAAGAATGTCACCACTATAGATCAACCGAATTGGACTACATAGAAATAATGACCAAGTGATTTATATGAATATATATTTATGATAATTTATTAATTATTAAAATATAAAAAAATATTTAATTAATTTTATCATTTAAATTGAAAAATAAATAAATAAAATTAATTGAATATTGTTATATTCAAATAATATCACATAGTAAGATATTTAAGTCATATTTAGTTAAATTTCATTTCATTTTAACAATAAAGAATAGCTCTACTAAATATAAAAAAAAAGAATTATTATTTTATTTTGACTTTTTTCTTCCAAACTTCAAAACGGAAGTAGTTTCCAATCTAATTGTGGGTAAAAAATTATTTTAGATGAAAATATTATTTTATTTTATTTCATTCCAACATCTCAAAGGTGTTAAATGTGAAACCAAATCTTAATTACACCTAGTTTCATTACTCTAGAATTCACATGACTAACCGTTAGAATTCAATAGAGCAATTTCTAGTCATACATGATTCTATAGTTTGAATAGCTTAGTACTTTTTTTTTTAGTATTTCTTAGATCATTGGAAATATTATTTACTTGTGCTATTTTCTTTTTTTAATATTCAAAATTTCAAAAATATAAATTAAACGTGTCACAATAAATTATGACCTTAATAATACTAATTATTTTACTTGCATGTATTTTTATTTAATAATAATTTATCATCTCCTGCTTGTTTTCAAGAATTATATGGCGTTTAGATTTCTCCTCTTATTTTTCATGAAAAGAAAAAGAAAAAATTTGGGGATTTGCGTGATATCCGTCCTAATCTAACGAAACATGCTTCACCCCAGAGGATTTAGCACATTTGTTGGGGTTGGGTTATTCCTTGGTCCGCTTATTGTGGAAGCCACATGTTTGGTGCGGTGCTAACCAAAGCCAAACAAAAAACCAATGGAAGGGTGTGTGGAAATGAAAGAACGGCGAGGACCCACATTTGGAAGCCCTACTCAGTACTTCTTCTTTATATTTTCTTCTTAGAATCTCCACTGATATGACGCAGCTCAACTCAACCCTCCTAAAAATAATATTATCACCTCTCCACAACCGACAACCCGATAGCCATGCACATGCAATCATTTTCTCACCCACATAAATTAATTTGTTATAAAATAAATTAAACGAATATGTCCTCTTATAATCCCTCGAAAAATTGGTTTTTGTTATGAATTATTGGAATCTCCATTAATTAGTGGAGGCTCCACTAATTATGGATTTATGTGAATTATTAGAAGATTTTTATGGATGTCCACCATTTAGTGGAGACACCATTAATTGAAGATGATGTATGCCATGATGTATTTCACTAATTAGAGCTCTATAAATAGAGCTATTCTCTAAGCTTGTAATACACCATTATTTTGTGAAAGAAAGATTAGTGAAAGAAAGATTAGAGAAAGAATTGTGAGAGAAAAGAAAGAGAGAAATTCTTGTGCAAAGAATAGTTAGAATTTTCTTAGTGTGTAGTGTGTAGATTTTATTCTAACACTACCCTAATTTTATAATACGTTATCAGCACGAGTCTCTACCGGTACAAAAGCCGAGAAGATTAAGCACGAGTTTCTGCAGTTACCAAAGCCGGAAGACAGTACGCATTTATTGATCTCTATGGCTAACATCGCAAAACTCGAATTTGTAGCCCTTGATATTTACGGAACAAATTATATGTCATGGGTTCTCGATGCAGAAATGCATCTAAATGCTAAAGGCCTTAGTGAAACTATTCAAGCAAATAATAGTGCATCCGCACAACACAAGGCTAAAGCTTTGATTTTTATTCGTCGTCATCTCGATGAAAATTTAAAAATGGAATATCTTACCGAAAAAGATCCATATGGCCTATGGGTAAATTTAAAAGAAAGATTTGACCACACGAAGATGGTCGTACTACCTACTTGCACGGTATGAATGGTTGCACACGAGGTTGCAAGATTTTAAAACCGTGAATGAATATAGCTCCGCAATGTATAAAATTACATCTCAATTAAAATTATGCGGAGAAAAAGTGATCGATGAAGATATGTTGGAGAAGACATTCTCCACCTTTCATGCCTCGAATATTGTCCTGCGACAACAATATCGAGAAAAGGGGTATACAAAATTTACGGATTTAATTATCGCCCTCCTCATTGCGAGAGAAAAATAATGAGTTATTATTGAGAAATCATGAAGCCGGACCAAGCGGCTCTACAGCACTCCCAGAAGTGAATGCTGTTGGCTCCAGCAGAAGCCATCGTTATAGTCGTGGTCGTGGCCGTGACCGTGGTCGTGGTTATGGTCGTAGACACGCTCGATATTTCCCTTATCACAATTATAATCAAATCGTGAGAAATATCGGCCACCGAAGTGGAACAGAAAAGATCAAAAGGGAAAAGAAAAAGAAATTGAAGAAAAGCATGAGGATATATGTTATAGATGTGGCATGAAAGGTCATTGGTCACGAAGCTGTCAGTACGGCTAAGCATTTAGTTGAATTGTATCAAGCTTCATTGAAAAATAAAAATGTGGAAGCAAATTTTTCTCAACATCCAATAAATAATGTTGAGGATGACGATAGTGATCCCGAAGATCTTAATATCAATATTACCCATATGGATGTATCGGATTTTTTGAACACCCGGATGGTAGGATAGATCATTTAATTGGTGATGGCAGTGTCCAAAAGAACTAAAGCCTCACCTCGATATTTTTGTATTTTCATTTTCATTCTATTCTAATAATATTTACGTTTACATATATATATTTGTGTTCGGATGGTCTGTTGTTAATGATGATATATGCATTATTGATAGTGGAACTACACACCATACTAAAAAATGAGAAATATTTTTCCGATCTCAAAATGGGAGAAATAAATATTTATACGATAAACGGTAGTGCAAATGTAATTGAGGGCTCCGGAAGAGCTAGTATATTGTTGCCTAAAGGAACAACAATTATTATTGATAAGACACTATTTTCCTCAAAATCCGAGAAAAATTTATTGAGTTTTAAAGATATCCGCGAGAAATGGGTATCATGTTGAAACAAATGAGGAAAATGGGATTGAGCATCTTTTTATTACTCAAATGCATTTGGGTAAGAAATCGGTATTAGAAAAACTGCCGTCTTTTTCTACTTGGTCTATATTTTGTAAAAATACGTACAATTGAAATTCATCATCTAGTAAACCGAAGTTTACTGATCCTATTACTTTTAGCATTTGGCATGACCGGTTGGGTCATCCAGGATCTACCATGATGAGAAGAATCATTGAGAATACACATGGTCATCCTTTAAAAAATAAAAGGATATTAACATCGAGAAAAATTCGCATGTCTTGCATGTTCCCTAGGAAAATTAATTGTTAAACCATCACCGGTAAAAGTAGGAGCTGAAAGTCCTACATTTCTCGAACAGATTCACGGAGATATTTGTGGACCTATTGATCCACCATGTGGACCGTTCAAATATTTTATGGTCTTAATTGATGCATCATCTCGATGGTCACATGTATGTTTATTATCTACTCGCAACCTGGCGTTTGCGAGATTACTTGCTCAAATAATTAAATTACGAGCACAATTTCCGGACCATCACATTAAAAATATCCGTTTGGATAATGTCGGTGAATTTTCATCACATGCTTTTGATGCATATTGCATGTCAATTGGGATTAATGTTGAACATCCTGTAGCTCATGTTCACACACGTAATGGTCTTGCTTGAATCTTTAATTAAACGATTACAATTAATTGCTAGACCATTATTAATGAAAACAAATCTCCCAACATCTGCACTGGGGACATGCTATTCTACATGCTTCGCAACACTTGTACGTATAAGACCAGCTAGTTATCATAAATTCTCTCCTTTGCAATTGGCTTTTGGGTCGAGAACCAAATATTGCTCATTTAAGAATTTTTGGGTGTGCTTGTATATATTCCAATTACCAAACCAACGTACAAAGATGGGTCCTCAAAGAAGAAAGGGGATATACGTTGGATATGATTCTCCCTCTATTATCGGGTATGTTGAACCCCGACAGGAGATATATTCACAGACAAGATTTGCTGATTGTCATTTTGATGAATCATTATTCCCTAAATTAGGGGAGAACCAAAACAGACATAAAAAGGATCTTGCTTGGACAACATCATTAAATTATCTTGATCCGCGCACAAGCGCTCGTGAACTTGAAGTTCAAAAGATAATTCATTTGCAAAGCATTGCAAATCAAATGCCAGACGCTTTTGTTGACTCCGGAAGAGTTACAAAATCGCATATTCCAGACTATAAATGCTCCTATTCGAATTGAAGTTCCAGTGAGAACAAAATATTATACCTATAGTTGTTGAGTCAAAAACACGCCGAAGCGTGGCCGACCTCTTGGTTCTAAAGATAAAAATCCTCGAAAGAAAAGAGGATTAAATGATCCGGAAGATCATATTGAAGAAAAGAATGATAAAGACCAAGAGAGAACCGATGACAAAGAACCGAAGTTGATGAAAGTAACACTGAAATTTCTATCAATTATACCACTTCGGTAGAAGTTGGAATCGGATAGAAACTGTTATTGATAATATATTTGCATACAATATATCTCTTGATGTTACACAGGATAATGATGATCCCGAACCAATATCGATTGATGAATGTCGGCATAGAAAAGATTGGTCGCAATGGAAAGATGCGATTCAATCGGAGTTAAATGCATCGGCAAAACGTGAAGTCTTCGGACTGCAGATCCGAACACCGGAAGGTATAAAACCTGTTGGCTACAAATGGATATTTGTGCGAAAGCGCAATGAAAAGAGTGAAATCGTTCGATATAAAGCGCAATTAGTAGCCCAAGGTTTTTCACAAAGACCGGTATTGATTATGATGAAACTTATTCTCCTGTTGTTGATGCTATTACACTCCGATATCTTATCAGTTTAGCAGTACATGAAAAGATAGATATACGCCTATTAGATGTTGTCACTCGCTTACTTGTATGGAAATTTAGAAAATGATGTTTACATGAAAATCCTCGAAGGATTTCATATGCTCGAAGCATATAAACATTATCCTCGTGAAAATTACTCCATCAAGTTGCGTAAATCATTATATGGCCTGAAGCAATCGGGCGCATGTGGTTCACACGTCTTAGTGAATATTTATTGAAAGCGGGATTTAAAAATTACCGGGTATGTCCATGCGTTTTTATTAAGAAATCTGGTTCTAAATTTGTGATATTAGCTATATATGTTGATGATATTAATCTTATTGGAACTCTCGAAGAGCTCCAAGAAACAATTGATTATTTAAAAAGAGAATTCGAAATCAAGGATTTTGGTAAAACCAAATTTTGCCTTGGTTTACAAATTGAACATTTGGAGAGTGGAACATTTATTCATCAATCAACATATACAAGCAAAAGTGCTAAAAAGATTTTACACGGACAAAGCACATCCATTGAGTATTCCAATGATCGTCCGATCATTAAATGTGGATAAAGATCCTTTCCGACCTCAAGAAAATGATGAAGAACTCCTTGGTCCCGAAGTACCATATCTCGAGTGCAATTGGTGCATTGATGTATCTTGCTAATAACACACGGCCCGATATTGCTTTCATTGTCAATTTATTAGCAAGATTTAGTTCTTCACCAACACGACGACATTGGAATGGAATTAAACAAGTCCTTCGATATCTCCAAGGTACAATTGATCTCGGATTATTTTATTCAAATAAAACCAGTCCAACATTGATAGGTTATGCAGATGCTGGTTATTTATCTGATCCACATAAAGCACGTTCTCAAACGGGCTATCTATTTACATGTGGAAATACTGCTATATCATGGCGTTCTACGAAACAATCTATAGCAACTACTTCTTCAAATCATGCTTGAAATTATAGCCATTCATGAAGCAAGTCGAGAATGTGTATGGCTAAGATCCATGATTCATTATATCCGAGAAAGTTGTGGATTATCATCAATCAAAGGTATTCCAACTCCTCTTTATGAAGACAATGTAGCTTGCATAGCTCAATTACGAGGAGGATATATTAAAGGAGATCGGACAAAACATATTTCACCAAAATTCTTCTTTACTCATGAACTCCAGAAGAAATGTGAAATTGATGTGCTACAAATTCGGTCATGTGACAACCTCGCAGATATTTTCACGAAGACTTTACCGACGGCAACATTTGAAAAGTTGAGATATAAAATCGGTATGCGTCGGTTTAAAGATTTAAAGGAATCATCTCATCAGGGGGAGTAATAAACATACATATAGCATAATGTACTCTTTTTCCTTCACTAGATTTTTTTTTCCACTGGGTTTTTATCTAGTAAGGTTTTAACGAGGCATATTCTTTATGTATGGATGGACATCCAAGGGGGAGTGTTATGAATTATTGGAATCTCCATTAATTAGTGGAGGCTCCACTAATTATGGATTTATGTGAATTATTAGAAGATTTTTATGGATGTCCACCATTTAGTGGAGACACCATTAATTGAAGATGATGTATGCCATGATGTATTTCACTAATTAGAGCTCTATAAATAGAGCTATTCTCTAAGCTTGTAATACACCATTATTTTGTGAAAGAAAGATTAGTGAAAGAAAGATTAGAGAAAGAATTGTGAGAGAAAAGAAAGAGAGAAATTCTTGTGCAAAGAATAGTTAGAATTTTCTTAGTGTGTAGTGTGTAGATTTTATTCTAACACTACCCTAATTTTATAACAGTTTTAACTTCTCGTATTACATTTATAAGATGAAAACAAAAACAAACATAAAATAAAAATATCAAATGTCTTAGACAGTTCAAAAATGAATAAATTAATAATTCAATGTATTTTTATATAATAATATTTCTTTTATTTTAATATAATAATTTAAAGCATCAATAATAATTTGTTCTAATAAGATTATTATTTAAAATATAAAATTTAAATTCGATACCGATTAACATTTTATTTTTTTCCTACCATTTTTCCATTTCTTATCTGCCTCTCCCTCTTTTTCTAAAAAAAATTTAAAAATATAATAGTTTAAATATTTTATTTTATTTTATTTATAAAAAAGGAAAAGAACTAAAATAATTGTCAAATTCAAAATCTTCTAACGTTTCCCTTTTAGCTATTTCTTAAAATTCAGAAGTTTTCATTTTTTTTATATTATTGGTTGTTCAAATTTTCAAAGTGATTTTTTTTACTATTTTTATAATAATAAAAAACCAATTCAAATTATATACTTATATAATATCACATTTTTTCTCTTTAATTTTAATATTTTCTTTCAAAAATTGTATTCCTTCCTGTTAAAAAAAAAATCCAAAAACAGAAAACGCCTATCCAAATATGCTTTTCTTTTACAAAACAAAATTTTGTTGATGATTTTGTATGGGATACATTTTCTTCATTTCTGTAAAGGGATTTACATGTCAGCGACTGTTAAAGAGGACCCCATCTTTCTCAACTTCAAATAAATTTCAATTATTTTCAGAAGAAAACAAAGAGTATCAATCATGAAATGAGTTGTTTCACTATCTTTATAGGGTAGCATCTTTACAAATTTTATTTATTTCAGTCATGCACAAGAAAATGTCTTCTGCCATTTGGAGGACCTCCCATGTTCAGAGGCACAGACTTTGGACACTACTTGAGTTTTCCCAATTCTCTATATCTTCCCACCAAGTATATTATTCCCCTCGTAAAGGTGCCTTTTTCCATCTGGATTTGGCTGAGCAGTCAATGCCAGAGCCAGACTGCCAGTTCCTTCTCATTCTTTCTTTGCTATGATTATAAACAATTTCCCTTAATTTGTGCCAAATTTTTTTTAAAGAAAAAAAATTGTTTTGTGAGTAAGTTTATTCTACAAATGTATCAATGTTATTTGCTCAAAAGTTATACATAAAATAAAATTCATACCCTCTTTCCTTTTCACGCTTTCCTCTATTGCCTCTCTGGGTCACCTCTCCGCCCTTTTGTTGACTATTGCATTACTTCCAGTTTCAGTTCTTGAAAAATCCCATTTATTATGCTCTGGTTTGGGCAAATAGGTAATGAGTCCCTTTTCCTTTACGAAAGCTCAAGTGGGTGACAGAGTACAGAGGGTTTGTGTACACCATTTTTTACTTGTCCAAAGATCAAACTTCTGATGCGATTGGTTGGCATTTTGAATCAGAAATTTTCTCTGTTGGAACCCTATTGCAAGATTGCTTCTTTGAAGTAAAGAAATATTTCTTGTTGACTTGTCTTAGTTCTTTCCAAATGCAAGTTCAATCGGGGGTTTGGGAGGACAAAAGAGCTTCCTTTCTAATCCCTGTGCAAGAGTTCTTTTGTTCAGAGAGAGAATCTTGAAGTTCTTCATCTGGGTTTTTCTCCTAGTGATGCTTATTGAAGTAAGCATCAAAAGAACTTGTCTTAGCTCTTTCCAAATCCCTATCTTGAAGTAAAGAAATATTCCTTGTTGACTTGTCTTAGTTCTTTCCAAATGCAAGTTCAATCGGGGTTTTGGGAGGACAAAAGAACTTCCCTTCGAATCCCTATGCAAGAGTTCTTTGGTTCAAAGAGAGAATCTTGAAGTTCTTCATCTGGGTTTTCCTCCTAGTGATGCTTATTGAAGGTTTCAAAAATGGCTACTTTGGTCCCTGGAGTTCTATTGAAACTTCTTCAGCATATGAATACAGATATAAAGATTGCCGGGGAGCACAGGTCATCTTTATTGCAAGTAGTGAACATTGTGCCTGCCTTAGCAGGTGGTGAACTCTTTCCAAACCAAGGTTTTTATTTGAAGGTATCTGATTCTTCTCATGCCAGTTATGTATCTCTTCCTGATGAACAGCATGATCTTATTCTAAGTGATAAGATTCAATTGGGTCAATTTATACATGTTGAAAGGCTGGAGGCAGCCTCCCCTGTGCCCATTCTTAGGGGTGTTAGGCTAGTCCCAGGGAGACATCCTTGTGTTGGGAGCCCTGAAGATTTAGTTGCAACTCACTCTTTAGGTTTCCTTAACAATAATGCTAACTTATCTTCCGGTGCAAGATCACTCAATAAAAGTAAACCACAACCAAAAGAATTGAGCAATGAGCATACTGGGGCAAAGGAAAGTAAATCCACACCTATGAAATCGAGTGGAAGTGCTAAAGAGGACAAAATTGAGAAAAAAACACCTACATTGGTTCGGTCAAAATCTCAATTGTCGAAGCTGAGTTTGACTTTAGTGGAGAAGAAGGAAGCTTTAGGGAAATTGAAGTCTTCTAATTCAAGGTCAATTCCATCTTCTCCCACGAGTTGTTATTCACTGCCAACTTCCTTTGAGAAGTTTGCTAATGGACTTAAGCAGCAGGTTAAGATCAAGGGATCAGAAAGGTTGGAGAAGACAGCTGGGAAATTGGGATTGCTGGAAAAGACAAGTTCTGTTCGAGGTGCAAGTCCAACTATGAAGAAAGCACCAGGTGGATTGACAAAAAATATTGTCCAGGGAATTGAGCTGGGGCCTAAGGCCTTGAGAAAGAGCTGGGAAGGTCATATGGATGTAAGGAGCAGAGAAAGTCCAAAACTGAGGGTCATAAAGCATGATTCAAAACCAGAAGCTCGAAGTTCTTCTGTAAGTCTTCTGTTTTCTATAGTGCCTTGGTTGTAGTGTCTAAATATTCAATGGTAAGAATTAGGGGGGAAAAAGGTATCACTAAATCCATTTGTTAGGTTGCATATTGAACTATCTAAAGAGGTAAGACGTTTACTAGATGACAAAAGTTTGATGCTATTTTGTTACTGTATTTGATTTGCAAGGGGAGTTCATTTCCCTAGTATCGCATGTGCTATGTAACCTGTTGTGATCTTCTAAGTTTGTTGAGAAGTGAGGTGACCATGTGTTGTTGGGTAGGATTGAATTGCTTACATCTGTGAATCAGAATGCTTCAGTGGTTTTAAAATTTAATGTGTAGAAGCGTCAACTTTCTTGTTCTGCTTTTTGACTTGCTAATAATTTGTCATTTCCCGTAAAATATCCTCATTGGTTATATATTCTGGAAATTAAATCTCTGATGCTCCGTATGATTATTGTTTATCTGCAGGTTCCAAGAAAGTCAACCAGTGAAAGAATACCTTCAAAAGAAGAGAATACAGTAGTAACTGCAAAACAATCCAAACAAGAAAATAACGGTCAAATATCCACAAAGAAAGTTACTGCAAATGGGGATATGGTTGATACAGACAAGTCAATGAAACAGAAGACTTCTACTGCGAAGAGGTTATCTGGGGATGCAGCTAATCTCGGATTATTGGGAAACATGGTCAAGGTTTCTTTGGGTAATAGGAGATTAACAGATGCAACTGTTTCATGGGCTTCACTCCCATCATCAATCGCAAAACTGGGAAAGGTGCTATTTCGTAACATTTTGGCTCTTCATTCCTTTCTCTCATCCTTAATCAGAGCTTTAATCTTTGTTTCTCATCTTATTTCGTTAATTTTTGCTTGATGTACCTTTGGAAATCCGGAGTGATATGTACATAGAATAAAGTGTTCTATGGCTATAAATGCAGTATTGATTCAAACATTTAAATAACGTGCAATTTCATAAAAAATGTGACACTTGATGGTATGGGGAAAAGAAAAGAGAGTTTCACTATATATTCATTTGAATTTTATATAAATTTTTGTTTGATTAAGAGCATGCTGTTAAGATATTTCTTTGTAAAATCTTTTTTGAAAAATCTAGTTAATTGTTTGCTGCATTATAAGTGTTAGTTTGATAACCTGTTCTTTAACTTATATTTTCTTCGAGTTGCTTATGATTCTTTGGCATAGCTGAAGATGAGACACATAAAGAATTCCAAAGTAAGCATTTTGTTTGCAAAACTAAATTTGTTTTGTGAACTTAACAGGATGTCTTAAAGTATAGAGATGCTGCACAAGTTGCTGCAATTGACGCGATGCAAGAGGCCTCAGCTGCAGAAAGCTTGCTTCGATGTATAAGGTAGTTGTCTCTGTAAAACAAAATTTGAAGCTTTACATATGAATAGTTGTGTCCTTTAATGTAACTGTATCTGTATCTCAGCCATCGAGAGTTATCACTGTTTTGCACTGATCTCAAAAGTTCATTTGCTAGTTATGCATTGTCTTATGCTTGTGGAAAAAGTTATCTTGGAATATTGCTCTTATTATGTTTGTAGCACTTTTTAACTTATCAATGGAATAAATTACCCAAGTTCTGCAGTCATTTACTGAATTCTTTCTGATGCTATGGCAGTGTTCAAACTGATTGCGAAAGGTGCACATTTTAGATTCCTAGAATATTTCTCTCTATTAACACAAATTATGGAAGAACTATGATAGGGAAACATTTGGGGGATTTGATGAGTTGACATTTTTGCCAAAACTTGATCATGGAATTTTGGCACCATGAGTGCATGCTTATTCTGAAGTCTAAGGAGGAAGGCAGGGAGCAGTATATTTTCATTCAAACAAAGCTGTAATACCGTGGCAATGAAGTCCATTCCACTCTATTGTTCTCGGGCTCATACTGTTCGGCATACCTTTAAAAGGTGTCATATTCACAAAATGAAAGTAGTTGAGATGCGTATGTTATGGTGGATGTGTGGATATACTAGAAATGATACAATCAGAAATGAGACCATTAGGGAAAAGGTGGGAGTGACATCTATTGAGGAGAAGATGAGAGAAACCTGCTTGCGTTGGTTTGGACATGTACAGAGAAGATCGATGGATGCTCCTATTAGGAGGATTGAGGGAGGGAGGCATGATAGGTTAGACAGAGGTAGAGGTAGGTCTAAAACGACATGGATAGGGGTGATTAGAAGAGATATGTCTTTGTTAGATTTGGATGAAAGTATGACGATTGATAGAAGGAAGTGGAGAGAGAAGATTCATGTGGATGACCAAACGTTGCCTGACATTGGTTCATGTAGCCGACCCCAAGTTTCTTTGGATTAAGGTTTAGTTTGTTGTTGTTTTTGTTGTTGTACTGTTCGGCATACCCTTCTAGTATTTAAATAGAATGTTTATGTCGGCTAACATATGTTTTTGATTTGCACTCAACATAGATTTCAATTTTTCTACTAATCCACATGTCAGATACACTTATTGAAAAGGAGACTATCCTAATTTAGAGCCCATTGGATACTTCTATTGTTCTCTTTATTATTTCTGGATTATAAAGACTTATAATGTCCACACTATCCTGGTGGTGAAAAAGAGAGAAGAAGAGAAAAAGTAGTTAAGTTGCAGGTTGGTGGGTTGTCTGTGATGTGCATACTGTTCTAAATTTGATCAGTCATAATGGTACTGGAGTTATATGAATTGGCTTCTTCCTATGTGCTGAAGTTGAATTGCATAAAATTGTATCATATACGGTTGTAAATTTGATTAGGCCTAATGGAACTGAAGTTATATAATTTTGGTTTTACTTATGCATTGAAAGTGATTGCATAGAATATTATAAGATGGATCTTACTTGGGTTTTATGTGTGTAGAGTTGGTATTGAGTGGTAAGTTTGATGAAGAAACTACCTTGTTTGTGGAAAATTTTGATGCATTGCTGGAAGCTTAAAAATTGGGGGGATATTATGTGAGGATGTCACCACTGGTCAGTCCACATGAAGAGAAGTTTTACGTTATTAGTACCATCATTGTTTGTCATGATGGCAGGCTGTTTTTGCAGATATGATTTCATCACGTATCTTAGAAATTGACTTGAATCTTGTGAATGACTTTAATTGAACTCATTATGTTCAAGCCTTTCCTGTACTACCTAGAGTTAGCTGTGTGAATCCTCTTGGTACAATTTTTCCCTAGACAATTCTCCACTAAGCAAAGGAAAATCTCAATCTCAGAGGGCAGCATCTACTATTGTTGCAATGATGGGTAATACATTGTTTGCAGCTCATAAATGTCATTTAAAGAACGAAATGAAAAGCCAGTTCATGTACTGCATTATCGGTATTTTCTTAGCCTTATCAATTTATTTATTTTCTATCTCCAACACTTATCGGGTCAGTTTGTCTTTTGTGTGCCTAGGTTGACTTGAACCTGATACTTTGTATTGCTTAACATGTAAACTTTTTGGCGTATGTGCATATTTTAGAGTTATCTTTGTAAATGTGTCTTTGTAAAAATCTAAAGTCTGCACATTAAGTGGCTTTGGAAGCATGAGTGTTCTGTTAACTCGTAATATTTCACTGCTTGGGTTGTATAATCCTAATTCTAGTAGTTCTTGTTTAATTTTTATTTTTTTTTTATTCATTCACCTCTTTTAAATGCACTTGTGGATTGTTAAAGAGGAAACTTAGTGTGTTTTGATCAATTTAGAAAGCAAATCAATATATCATATAGTCACATCTAGAAGAATGACTTGTGGCCTGGCTGCTGCAAGAGTTTTCTGGGATGTCTGTCTTTCCCTTCTCTCAAATTCCGTTCCTCTGAACTTCAAACTTGTTCCATTAATAGGCATTATAGATTCTTTTGTGTCTTGAGCATGTGTAACAAATGGAATGTAATCTGACATTTTTTGAACTGCTCAGTACTGCATGGCATGACTCTGAACCTAGGAAGAAACATGTCTGCTAATGCTTTTATGATTTAGACTGGTGACTCTTTCCTGTGTTAAAAAGTACCTTTTGCAAAAATTCCTTTACAATAATATTCTTCTGACCAATCTTTGAGAAGGGACAAAAGTGGAGAGGAGGTGTGGCGGGAGTTTTCTTTTCATTAGTTTGCTTTAGGGCAAAAAATCTCAATGTCCTTAAACTTTTTCAAAATCCATCTGTTGCTTTCCAACTAAAAAGTGATTGCCACTTGTCCTTCAGTTATTGAAATGATAGATATTGGCCTTTTTTTAGTCATGGGTCAAGCTGTGACAATTTTAAGGGTATTTTTTCGGATTTCTCATGACTGACTAAATTCAATATATTATTTTCTTCTCTTCATCCTTCTATCCCTTTTTTCCCCCTTTCTCCTTCTCTCCCACAATTCTTGGGCTTTATTGTTGCCACATCATTTTTCACTTGGGACGTCAAAATCCATTTGGGTTCTTCATCCAAAGACACCATGGTTTCTCCAAAAATCAGTTGAAACTCATCACTCTTTTTTTTTTTTTTTTTTTTTTTTTTTTCAGCTTCATCCGCCTCCTTAGTCTCAGCTTCTTTTTCAGACTTCTCTGATTTAATTTGTTCTCGGTAGCCATGAGATGATCAACTTAGGATGATTCTTTGCTTGGCGCCTGCTCTTATTACACTCATAGTCTCTGATGGTTGAGAACCAACTATGTAGCTTCTACATCGAGAATTTAAGTATTATATGCGTCATTAGTCTAAGCCTTTGTGGGAACTACCTGTAATAAGGATCTTGCAACTGTGACTTTAGGTTTGGCTGTTGGCTTGATGTTTTTATTAGGTGGAGCAAATGTGTGGGCTTAACCATTTAGCTTTGATGTACTTAACTTTAAGCCGTGGAGCAAGATGCATCCGTTTTTTCTTCAAGCTTTGCCTGTCAATTTCTGAAACCATTGCTATGATTCAAAATATGAATTCTAAATTATATATTATGAGAAAAAAAAAAATAACACAATCATCAAATTGGTTCCAAAAAAGCTACAAGCAATCAAGTCCCAAAGCGAAGAATATTGACTTTCTTGGGTTTAGTGGTGAGAGTGACCGGGCCATCAGCATCTCTAGGAGACTTGAACTCAATAGTTACTTTAATTCCACCACCAAAGAGCCTTCAAATCTAGCTACTGCTTCATTGTCTTTGGAGAAAAGCCTTGCACCCACAATTTTCTGGCTGCTATTTCTGGTTATGAATCGAACTTCGTACTTGCAATTCCCTTTCAAGTGAGTGGGTAACAGGGCCTAAATTTAGATTGGAGAAGCTTTTTCTCTATGGCCTAATCCCAGTATTGAATGCACCAATGATGATGTTGGACCTATAGTCAGATTCTGACCATGGACTGCTTTGGTTTTGGGAGCAGCCATGTGAGGAGGAGAAGAGAAGAAGAAAGTCGAGGAAAAAAAAGGAAAAAGAGCTACTGGAATATTTTAATAACTCAAACGAAAATGATAAAAATACCCTTAAAATTCTCACATGCTTGTCATGTGACTGATTGAAATGGGAGTTGATCGTTGGATGATTGATGGAACTGCAAGATAGGATCATTTAATAATTAGGGAACAAGTGGTAATCGTTTTTAAGTAAGGGGCAAAATCTGGATTTTAAATAGAGTTTTTTTTGCCTTTTGCTTTATTGGTTTGCAGTATGTCATTCATAGACCCCTTACCCCCTGAAAAATGAAAAGAAAACTCCCCCACTTCTTTGTTGTTATTATTTTCCTTGCCTCCATGCATACTTTCAATTTGTGTCACAAAAGGTGGCTGTTATGTCTCTCAATGGATCTTTCTGGGGGTAATTCTCTGTTCTGTTTTAGTGGTTCACTCCAGAATGAGTAGAGTAACAACAGACCTGTATTTGTCATATGAGATATTCCTTTTTTATGCTCGCTTGAACTGACTTAAAGTAGTTTGCCTTCCCGTTTAAATGACTTCTGTGAATGAAATATTACTGTCACAATCAAGCACACTCGTGCTAGATTCAGCTGCTAACTTCTACTATGAAGCTTTGGGTATTGTATAATTGCATCTGCTTGGCAATAATTTTGACATCTCAATGCGACCATTTTACTTTGCTAGTTATACAGTTACATAGTCATTAGCACCTGATTTTCTATGTTGCTGTTATATAATTCGTCCCCATAATACATTCTTTAGGCCTGCTATAATATTGACAAACCCTGGGTTAGTTTTCAGGATTGCATAATTCTGGTATTCAGTGAAAGGCATTGCAAACAAAAGCTTATTGTTGTAGTTTCTTTCCTAATCCTGTCCAAGTTGCATTTAGAGTACGTTTTTATGCCCTGCACCTCCTTCCCTCGTTCTTTCTTTCTTTCTTTCTTTTATCCAGCTGAACGAGCAATGAAAGATTTCGTTAGAAAAGTCAACCTGCATTATACTGGAAAATAGGCTCCACAAGGTGCCTTGCATACCCCACCTCAGTGTCTTGATGTACTATCTAGTAGCTAAATAGCCAGCAGCCTCATTTGCATTCTTCTCATGAGTCTCGTTGAAGCTTTTCTAGGAATAATGCCCAAGAGTACATTTAACTTTGGAGCACTAATTCATCTTCATACTCAATATGAATTCTGCAGCCATGAAGAAGTGGAAGCTCATTGGGGAACTTGTTGAACTTATTTGAAATCGTAGAAGTTTTATGGAGCTGAGAAAATATTTAAAATATCTTTTGTCATGATACCTGGATATCTAAGCACTGGTTATCCAATTTAAAATTTCAGCTTGGTAGAAGTCATAGAAGATGTCATATGTTAGGTGCATGCCTAAGTCGTAAAATTTCTTTTGCTTGTCATTCCCTATGTCGCTGAAGGATTAAATGACAATCAAAAGAGTGATTTCTCTGAATTCTTTGATTTATTAAGTTTAAGATTTCCATTTAATTCACCATGTTTGAGTTTTGCTGCTTTTTCACTCTAATGTAAATTTAATATCTATATGTCTGGTTTCTCTGGTTTGGTAGTTTAGGGAAGAAAAGAAATCAAGAGAAAACATTAATGAGAATAGAAAAGAAGAGAAGGAAAGAGATGGGTTATATTGTTTAGAAGTTTATGGGTGGAAAGAAATGATTTTGCTTTATCTTGTTTGGGAGTTGAGAAAGAAAAAGAAATTTGATGATATATTAGAAAAGTGGGTGCATGAGGGATATTACTCTAAAGTATATTACTCTCATTAAAGATATGTATGAGGGAGCATGTACAGTGTAAAGACTTGCGCCGGAGTGACTACAGAGTTTTCTATTACTATCAGGGTACATCAAGGATCAGCACTTAGTCCTTTCCTTTTTGCAGCCGTTATAGATAAGTTGACCTACACTATACAGGAGGCTGTGCCATGGTGTATGTTGTTTGCGGATGATATTGTGTTGATTGATGAGACTAGAGTTGGTATAAATGCTAAATTGGAGTTGTGGCGACATGCATTGGAATCTAAGGGCTTCAGAATTAGTAGAAGTAAAACAGAGTAATATGCAATGCAAGTTCAGTGGTAGCAGAAATATAACCCGGAGTGTAACTTTGGAAGGTAGAGATATACCGATAGCTGATTGCTTTCGATATTTAGAATCTATTATTCAGAAAGACGGAAAGCTCGATGGCGACGTTGCACACCGAGTTAAGGTGGGTTAGTTGAAATGGAGGAGTGCGATTGGTATTCTATGTGATCATTAATGTACCATTGAATCTAAAGGGGAAGTTCTACAGGACAGTTGTATGACCTACTTTGTTATATGGCACGGAATGTTGGGTAGTAAAAGGTATCATATTCAAAAAATGAGAGTAACCAAGATGCGTATGTTACGGTGGATGTGTGGATATACTAGAAAGGATAGAGTCAGAAATTAAACCATTAGGGAAAAAGTGGGCGTGGCATCTATTGAGGAAAAGATGAAAGAAACTCGTCTGCATTGGTTTGGACATGTTCAGAGAAGATCGAGGGATGTTCCTGTTAGGACGATGGAGAGAGTGAGGCAGGATAGGTTAGACAGAGATGGAGGTAGGCCTAAAACGACTTGGATAGAGGTGATTAAGAGAGATATGTATTTGTTAGATTTGGATGAGATTATGGCGTTCGATAGAAGGAAGTGGCGAGAGAGGATTCATGTGGATGATAACACGTTGCCGGACGTTGGTTCATATAGCTGATCCCAAGGTTACTTGGGATTAAGGGTTAGTTTGTTATTGTTGTTGTATTAGAATAATTTACATTTTTATCCTTCCTTATCAAAGTAGCTTTTGTTTAAATTAAAAAATTTTAAGGTTATTTGGTAATTTTGCCATCCCGCTTATGTTGACTGAACCTTTGACCATACCATCCTTCTCTTTCTGTATGTGGAGAGGAAAAAAAGAGCTACTTGCCCTCACTTAAGACACTCCCAAATAGGTGAAATTATTCAGCTTTCTTCCCAAATCCTTCCATCCAAACCAATGTGCTTGTACTCTCATAATGGATCACTCTGTTTTTGTTGTCAACTTGTTACCTTTTGGCATGGTGAACTCTTAAAAGTACAAATAGACTTTTCACCTTTTACCCATCTCTGACCTTCTATTGTGTTGCAGCACATATTCTGAATTGCGTTCTTCGGCAAAAGAAGACAACCCACAGCCAGCAGTGGAGCTATTCCTCTCTCTGCATGCTAGCTTGAATAATGCTCGTCTGGTTGTTGAAGCTCTTTCTAAAACTTTTGTAGCTGATTCATTTCCTGATCATGAAGAAAATCCTTCAGAAGAAGCAATAAAGGTCGCATCAGACATTCGTAAACAAGCTACTTCATGGGTCCATGCTGTGTTAGCAACAAATCTGTCTTCCTTTACAATGTACAGCCAAAAAGGGGCTTCAAACTCAATTTCAGCTTCAAATCCGGTTCCAAGTCCAAGGACTTCTGTAAATCAACCCGTGTTGGTCCTGGAAAACTCCACAAAGAGTTCTACTGGAAAATCTCAAACCAAGCCCCGCCAGCCAGCAGTGTCCAAAATTGTCACATCAGGAGTTCCACGCCGTTTGGGAGATGGGATCACAGTGAATCAGAAGCCAAAAGCCTCTCCTCCAAGGGAGTGGCTCAAGGGAGATGGTCTTGACGAGGCCGTTGACTTGGCTGACATGTTGCGTGAAGAATCACAAGACTGGTTCTTGGGATTTGTAGAAAGGTTTTTGGATGCTGATGTTGATGCCTCAACCTTATCAAATAACGGTCAAATCGCTGGCATGTTGACTCAGCTCAAGAGTGTGAATGATTGGTTGGATGAGATTGGTTCTAGCAAGAATGAAGAAAATGCATCTCAAATCACTTCAGAAACAATCGACAGGATAAGAAAGAAGATATATGAGTACCTTCTAACACACGTCGAATCTGCTGCAGCAGCACTGGGTGGTGGCTCACAATCATCACCAGTAGCTGACGCCAAACTCAAAAGGTAATCTTGATATAGCCTAGAAGCATATGGATTCACGTTTCAGGATACATATGCCTCTCTTATACATGGAAATCCCCTTCTACCGCCAAGTGGTTAGAAGAGTTCAACTATTTTACTTGCTGTACATAATTTCTAGTGGCTTCAGGTATAGTTGGAATATTGTTATTGTCAAGAAATATGATGGTGGTGAAGTTCATTTCCAGATTTCTTTATTGATTTTCAAAATCTTAAACTATACCCCCAAAAAAAAAAAAAAAGGAAAAATACATATGGGAAGTAAGAAAAAGTTGCCTTTTCCTTTGTGCTAGATGAACTTTGAAGAGTACGACCATTTTATTCTTATTTATCTGTTTGCAGCTTGAAAAGAGGACTAGTTCTTTTTAACTGTTGTATTGATTGACGTATTATAAAGTTGGAAACTTGTTTTATTTTCCGAGTTGTTTTCTGTCTACTGGCATGGCCAACCAACAGGTCAAAGAAAACGGAGAGGGTTTGGATTTAGGGGCTCTCCATTCAGTGCACGGTCCTCTTGGGAGGGTGTGAGCGGCTAAGATTCTCTGTTTTCTCTATATTATATATTTTAGTCTGATACTCACCATGTTTACGGTAGGCCTGGCTGCGGTTTACCCAAATGGCTAACCTGGATCGGTCCGGGGTTCACTTATGATTGACTAATAGTTTGACCATTTAAAAAAAAATAATAACAAAGGGTTGAAGGTAATTGTATTTGGATAAAGATCTAATTGATATGAGTTTGTTAAAATTTAATAAAATATTGTTAAATGTAAGATAAATATAGGATCTAATTATTAATGAGAAGAGAGAAAAATATGATATATTGTGAGTATATGATAGTTTTTGAAAAAAAAAATATTTAAAATTAATATTATTTAAAATTAAAATTTTTGTTTGGATTAGGAAGAGTTTATTTTCAAACACAATTTAATAAACAATTAAAATTCAACTAATTATCTATCATATACAGAAATTAAAACTTTCACAATTCTCTCTTCTATTAACCTTGCCACCTCAATCATCATTTGTTTCAGCACCTGTGCTTGTTTTTTTGGCGTTTAAATCTTACGAATTTTTAGCAGTGAGGCTGGATATTCTCCCGTTGATGAAGGTCGGTTTTGGCTCAATCATCTAGGCATGATTGAGCCTCCAAGGAGCTTGGGCACATCGTTAAGTTTTGCATAATATGTTAAAAGTCCAACACTAAATGCTTGCTCTATTGCAAATGTTGAAATGGGGCAAACAAGAATCTCCTCCTTAATTACTGATAGCATTGGGCATTTTCGCCAACCTAAAGCATCAAGTCCTTCGCCAATCTCATCAACCTCCAAATCTGTAGTTAAATACATATCAAATTTTGCTTGTCATTCTAGTAGCTCGTGCTTTGTTAATCTTACTGCTAAATTCTTGCATCAATTCTCTTTTACCTTCTCTAATTCATCTCTTTTAGTATACGTGTGGAATACATTGACTAGTAAGATTTAAAATAATTCGATAATATTTGATAAAATATATTTTTTTACAAAACAAAAGAGAGATGCTGACCGGATATAATTTTAGTTAATTCTTTATTTACATAGTCAAAATATTTAAATTTACTAAAAAAATTGATCGCATTTTTGCTTCATCCTTTCTTATTTCACCTTTTATTTTTTTTCCCTCTCCAAACAATAGTACTATCAATGTAAAATATTTGGTTAACATGTCCACTCTTCTCGTCTCTGCCACTCCCGTTCCTCTTCCCTTCAACTGGTCCCTAACATTGAACACTTTCTTGTGTATATATAGTTGTTATTCTCGATTGTTGTTATTGTCGTTGCTAACGTCGTAACTATTTCTTTTTATTGTTGGAAATTATTTGAGTCATTTTTCAACAAATTTAGAGAATAAATTTAAATGTAATGAAATTTTAAACAAAATTGGGAAAATAGCCAACAAAATTCTGAAATAGCTATTAACTTGGGAGAATCTAATATGATAGAATTGTTAGAAAATAAAGGATTGAGAGAAAGTTGAGTTGAAAGGAAAAAAAATTGAAGTGGAGGAGTGGTGTTTATAGATTTCTCAATATATATATATATATATATATATATATATATATAAGCGTGTGTGTGTGTGTGTTGGTTGTGGGAAACAAATGCCTTTTGACGGCCGTGGTCCAGCAACCATGATCATGGACCATTGATCGGCAGTCCCATGTGGACCATATGAATATTCTTTTATCTTTAACTTCTTTTTGTATGCACGTGTCAGCATATACTTGGTTGTCAAAATTAACACGTGTCAAGTCATATGAAAAAATTGAAATAAAATATTGAGAAAACTTTTTAACCTTAATTGAACCGCCAAGTGGTGGTGGTTCGGTTGATGGTCGTCAACGGTTTTGGTACCTCGGATCTGTAAATCCCAAATTTGAGATTGGTGATTGAGACTGATTTGATAGCTTGAGAAAAGTTTATTGGGCCAGAAAGTGCAATGAGAAATTTTGCTAAATTAGTCCAATTATTTTCTAAACAATATTCATATATTTAAACTATTATTTAAACTTATTTGTCTTAAAAGTTTTTTCAATCTTTCAATGTGGTACTAACCACTATATGTCCAGTGGATTTCGATGGATCATTGCACGCTTCTCTCATGTGGTGATTAGCAAGCGCAATTTCATCGGAGAACATTAATTTCCCCTCCATTTCACCACAATACTCCGTCTAATATGATAGCCCATTCTTCCATAATCTAAAATTCCCAATTTTTGCAGAATCCCTCAACCTCCCTAGACCTAAGCATCCCTCAAGTTCTTTATGTTAGAAATTAGAATACCTACGAGTATAGACAGATAACTCAACTAAATTGAATAAGCACTGTCTATACTTGACCAGAGCTCTAATAAATACAATTATCAACTATCAATAAAGTCGGTAAGGCCAAACAGTCCAAGCGTAAAGTAACTAGACAGAATTCAAACTTAATAGACAAGTCAGTAATGGATCTGAGAGACTTGCTCGCGGTTTCACCAGAACGTACCAAGCGTAGGCACTCCTCTGGACAAGCTGCGACACAACGGACAAAAGTGTTGACCGAATCACCAGTTCAATACTGGTTTGCCTTCAAGAAGTTATTCACTCCACTCTGATGCGATGGGTACAGCGACTCTCCTTGCAGGATAAGACGGTATCAGATTGCTGTCGACGCACACTAACTGCGATCACCTCGAAAATCTCCTTAGTTCACCGGTCCCGTTCAGTTAAAATATTATGGATCGTGGTAGGGAGAACGAAAGAGGCGATTTTTCTCTTAAGGAAGCAAAACACGAAAAATCTTAACCTTAGCGGTGGCTCTGTTCCTTTCCTTTTAATCTCGCTTAAGGAAAAAAATCAAAACCCAATTTGAATTAGGAGACCCTAATTCCAATCAGATTTTATGTTTCCTTTTTCTTTTCAAGTTAGAGTTAATTTGGGCCAAATAAAAAATAGAGGAACATGAAAACATAGGCCAAGCTCGAGTCGGGCCGGGCGGTGCGCACGTGTGGCATCCTTCATACCTTTGACTTTTCTATCAAATCTATAGAAAAGCCTTTTAGTATATAAAGACTTCCACACTCCTCAATTTTCCCATGTGAGACTCATGTCTAACATGAGTTCCCAAATGGTTAAACACATAATTTTAACGACATTTAATTATAGATTTTCACAATGAAAATGGCTTCTACCATAATCAAAACAATCTCTAACATGTCAAGAACAACTCCCATTAATTGTTTTAGGCTAACTAATCATGAGTCAAAAGTTATTCACTCCCAAAGTTGCTATTTTCAACAATCCCCCATAAATCTATAGTTAAAGATTATTCAGGATTTACATAATCTACTTTCGATAATGGTATCTTCCAGTTTGAACCACTACCTAAGTTATCCAACTTATACCCCCACAAGAACATATGGACTTAAACCTTGAATCTGAACCTTGAGTGTGATGGCGTCCATTGGTAACAACAGACTATCGGCAATGGAGATAATTTTTAGGATTGACACGTTATGGCCATGAGTTCTGATCCTGTCTCATGAGTGTATTTAGAGAAAACCCAATTCCCTTTAGTTGTGGCCACACAACGCCATTCACATAGTTGGTGATCTCCAAGGATGTACTGCTAGCATCCTGTCAAAAAAGACTTGATCCCATTCAGAGTTAAAACTCTTAATAATTGCAGTAAACGCACCACAGGCTTTCAGAGAAATGACCTAAATATAAAAGTATCAGAATAGGTGCCAGATTCATTCAAATAGCTTGTTTATACCACATTGAACTGCCTTATGGGATCTCTATTTGGTCAGTTGGGTTGCCACTGTAGGTGAATCATTGTTAGGTTATCAGTCCCATTCCCACCCTGGATTTAAGAAATAAGGATGTTTCTAGTCCCTTAGTTAAGGGGTCTGCAATGTTGTCTTTGGATCCAACAAAGTCAACAGACACCACCTTTTCAGACATTAACTCCCTTATAGACTTAAGTCTAACTTGGATGCATTTCTTAATTTTTTAATTATACTTGGTATTCTTTATCTTTACAATTGTGGTTTGACTATCATAATACACAAATATAGCAGTAATGGGCTTGCTGATCATTAGCAAAGAGGACAATAGTCCATGCAGCCATTCAGCTTCCATTACAGTAGTATCCAAGGCACATAACTCAACCTCAAAAGTTGACCGAGTTATCAAAGTCTATTTACAAGGCTTCCAAGCGACTACTCTGCCACCTAAAGTAAACACATATCTAGTGCAACCATTGCCACCCGAGTTCTTGGCTATCCAGCTTGCATCACTATACCCTTTAAGTACAATAGGGAATTTCCTATAATGCAGCCCAAGGGAAACAGTTCCCTTCAAGTACCTTAGTACTCTATCCAAGGCCTCCTAATGAGTTCGATTTGGACAACTTGTATATCTTGCCAGCTTAGATACAGAAAATGAAATATTTGGTCTTGAGCTATTTGCAAGATATTGTAAGTTACCAATAATTTGAGAATTTCTTGATTGAGACACGGAAACTCCACTCTCATTCTTGAACAAAGCTACAGAAGGGTCACTTGGAGTTTTAGCAATTCTATAATTTTGATAACCATATTTCTCAAGAACACTTTTAATATAGTGAGTTTGAGAAATGGTTATCCCCTCAGTTGAGCGAATCAACTTTAGGCCAAGAATCACATTTGCTACTCCTACATCCTTCATTTCAAACTTACTTTTCAATAATGATTTGGTCTCATTAATTATCTCAATATTGAACCCAAATAGCAAAATGTCATCTACATACAGGCATAACACAATACATGCATTACCTTTAACCTTACAGTAAACACACTTGTCATTCTCATTTATAATGAAGCAAAATGATAAAATAGTTTTATCAATTTTTTCATGCCATTGTTTGGGTGCTTGTTTTAGACTATATAGGGATTAATAAGTTTACAAACTTTCTGTTCATTTCCTTTGGCTACAAATCCCTCAGGTTGATCCATACATATCTCTTCTTCAAGATCACCATGAAGAAAAGTTGTCTTACATCCATTTGGTGGATAGTGAGACCATATATAGAAGCCAATGCAATTAGCACTAGAATTGTAATCAAACGAGCAACAGGAGAGTAGGTATTAAAATAGTCTATTCCCTCTTTCTGTCTAAACCTTTTGGAAACTAATCTAGCTTTATACTTATCTATGGTTCCATCTGGTTTAAGTTTCATCTTAAATATCCATTTGCATCCAATTGTAGTGCACCCAGGAGGGAGATCTACCAATTTTCATGTCCCATAAGAGACAATAGAATCCATCTCACTTTTGACCGCTCCTTTCCAATGCCCTACTTCTGAGGAAGTCATGACTACTTGAAAGGTTAAAGGTTCGTCACAAAGTCACTTCCAAAGTCCTTGACTACCTTAGCTCTCTTATTCCTTATAGGTTCTTTCAATTCCTCAATATGAGTGTTCGAACTATTTGGACCTGCTCCCACATCGTTCATCCTTTCCACATGATCAGGAATAGAATTAGATGTTAAGGCTGAATCTAAAGTAGAAACATCTTGAGGCAAACCAGTTTTCATGGGAAACACATCTTTAAAGAATGTAGTATCATGGTATTGAATAATAGTGTTAACATCTATGCCAAGTATTTTAGACTTAATTACCAAAAACCTCATAGCATAGCTTGTTTCCATATAACCAATAAAGATGGCATCAACAGTCTTTGGTCCTAACTTCTTCCTCTTGCTCTCAGGGATTAGAACTTTTGTAAGACAACTCCACACATGGAAGTATTTTAAGTTAGGTTTCCTACCTTTCCAAATTTCAAATGGAGTTATCTCTTTATGTTTATAAGGGACTTTATTCAGAATATGGTAAGCCATATTCAAAGCCTCACCCCATATATACTTAGGCAATCTAGAATTCAAAAGTAAACTCTTGATCATATATTTAAACGTTCTATTTTTCTGTTCAGCAATCCCATTAGACTGAGGAGAATAAGGGGGTGTCTCCTCATGAATTGTGCTATTACTTTGGCAACATTTAACAAATGGATTAGACCCATACGCTTCACCTCTATCAGATCTTAACCTTGTAAGTTTCTTGCCAATTTGAGCTTCAGCTTCATTTTTAAATATGAGAAACTTTTCAAGTGCTTCATCTTTATGTTTAAGTAAATAAACATAACAATATTTACTGCAATCGCCAATAAAAGTAATGAAGTATTTCTTATAATCCTTAGTCAACAAACCATTAAACTTACAAATGTCTGTGTGAACTAAATAAAGTATTTCTGAATCCTTTTCAATTGAATGATAGGGTTTCCTAGTTGTTTTAGCTTCTACACACACTTGACATTTGTTCTTCTTATCAATTAAATGTTTAGGGATCAAGTCTAAATTCATCATTCTTTTAACAGAATCTAAATTTAAATGCCCAAATCTACTATACCAAATATCAGTGGATTTAATAATGTGCACAATAGGATAAACAAAATTCTCAATAGAAGAAGCTTTATTCAAATAAAAAATAAACGGTTCAACTCTTAATTTAAACAAATCATCTGACAAATAACCTTTGCCAACAAATGAATTGTAGTGCATAATCACTACTTTATTACATTTGAAAGTGAATTTATAACCCTCTCTAACTCAACTTAAACCACTAAGAATATTCCTATGAATTGTTGGAACATGCTACACCATATGAAGAGAAAGAATACACCCTGAAGGAAACTTCAAGTCCATGGGTCTAATCCCCAACACATTGGCTGCAGCTGAGTTCCCCATCTTCACAGTTTTTCCTTTAATAGGCTGGTAAGACATAAAAAGTAATTTATCAGCACAAACATGCACATCTGCTCCAGTATCAACCAGCCATTCAAGTGGCTCATAAATAGTAAAGACTTCTGGGTTAACAGAAACATATCTTACATCATCATTGGAAGTAGTGATGTTAGTCCCAGCTTCAATGGTACAAACCTCAGCAAGGTGTGTACTCAAATCAGCTTTCACTTAACTAGTATCCTTTACCACCACATTGACGTGGGCTTTAGAATTTGATCATTGTTTGATTTTGGGCTTTTTAGACGAATAGTCCTTAACCCAATGTCTAACTTGATCATAATTCTAGCAAGGTTTGTTTGCTTTCAGTTTCTTCTTAGCCTTGCCTTTTGTCTTGTTAATGTTTTTAGAGTTTGAATTAATTCCCACATTCATCTGATTATTGCTCTTCTTCCCAGTAGTCACCACATGGACATTAAACTCTACATATATAATATGACTATTCTTTCTATATTGCTTCTCAATGGATATTGATTTCATCATACCGTTTAGAGAAATGTTCTCCGTCTTGTGTTTAAGAGACATTCCAAAGTCCTCCCAAGATTTAGGAAATTTCTCTATTACTGACATCACTTAGAACTTCTTAGGAAGTTCCATATTCGATTCATGAAGAGAGTGAATAATCAATTGCAACTCTTGAGTCTGTTCAGTCACAGACTTACCCTCAACCATCCGAAACTTCAGGAATTTAGAGATATAATACCTTTCCAAACCTTGATCCTCGGTATTATATTTCCTATCCAATTCATCCCATAGTATCTTTGCTGTGTGTGACTCAGAAAAGCAGACATCAAATAGAGTATTTGTCAATGCTTACAGTATTACCTTTCTGCCTACATTGTTCCGTTCATCCCATGCAGCAATCTCAGCTACTCTAAGATGCCTATCAGTTGGTATGGGTTTGTCTACCTGCACTGCTAACAATAAGCCCCTCATGGTCAACCAAATTTTCATGTGTTGTTGCCAACACTTGAAATTCTGCCTTGGACCAAATTTGTCCTGCAGACCATTCAAGTCAACAAAAGGCTTATATGCAACAGATGCAGTACCTGACGAATTGGCCATTACACACAAACAGATAATTGCAGAATAATATCTTGAAGACCGTTAGAAATCAGGGCACCTACGAGTATAGACAGGTAACTTAACTGAATTAAACAAGCTCCGCCTATACCCGACCAGGGCTTTAACAAATGCAATTATCAATTATCAATAAAGCCGGCAAGGCCAAACAGTCCAAGTGTAAAGTAACTAGAGAGAATTCAAACTTAATAGGCAAGTCAGTAATGGACCTGAGAGACTTGCTCGCGGTTCCACCAAAACGTACCAGGCGTTGACACTCTTCTAGACAAGTTGCGACGCAATGGACAGAAGTGTTAACCGAATCGCCAGTTCAATACTGGTCTGCCTTCAAAAAGTTATTTGCCTCACTCCGATGCGATGGGTACAGTGACTCTCTTTGCAGGATGAGATGGTCTCAGATCGCTGTCGACGCACATCAATTGCAATTGCCTCGAAAATCTCCTCACTTCACTGGTCCCATTTGATCAAAATACTATGGATCATGGTAGGGAGAACAGAAGAGGCGAATTTTCTTTTAAGGAAGCAAAACACAAAAAACCTTAACCTTAGCGGCAGCTCTGTTCGTTTCCTTTTAATCTCACCTAAGGAAAATATCAAAACCCAATCCAAATTAGGAGACCCTAATTCCAATCAAATTTTATGTTTCCTTTTACTTTTTAAGTTAGAGTTAATTTGGGCTAAATAAAAAATAAAGGAACGTGAAAACATGGACCAAGCCCGAGCTCGAGCCTGGCCGGGCGGGTGGTGTACGCGTGTGGCATCCTCCATACATTAGGCTTTTCTATCAAGTCTATAGAAAAGCCTTTTAGTATATAAAGGCTTTCACACTCCTCAATTTTTTCATTTGGGACTCATGTCTAACATGAGTTCCCATATAGTTAAACACTAAATTTTAACAACATTTAATTATGGATTCCCACCATGAAAATGACTTCTACAATAATCAAAAAAATCTCTAATATGTCAAGAATAACTCTCATTAATTATTTTAGGCCAACTAATCATAAGTTAAAAGTTATTAACTCTCAAAGTTGCCATTTTCAACACCTTAAACCTGTGAAAAATAAAAAAAACCAACCAAAGGAAGAACGGAGCCAACTTCAAGATTGTGCATCCATAGAAGGCTTACAATGCAGCAAACATCATGGACACAAGCCAATCCTGTTAGGTGATTCTATTAAATGTAGAGAGCTTGTGGGCATGATTACTTTGAATGGTGTGATCCTCTAACTGGTGAACAAATAAGTCGTGTCATTCCTGTGCTGTTGTGAAATATCAATTGGGTTGGAGATGAAAATGTAATATCTACTCTCAATGCTTGGGATTAAATGTAACTGAACTTATCGCTCTTATAATATAATATAGTAAACATGTGTATTGTTTCTATAACACTCCACTATTTCCAGTTATGGTAAACATTGTCTTCATGGGATATCACCCCGTTTGAACTCCCAAATAAAGGATCTTTAAAACAAGTTTTAACTTAAACATACATACAATATTCTAAACTTAAAACATGTCACACAATATATCATATTGCTTGTTTCTACCCCATTACACTTCCGCTGCGCTTTTATTTGATCACCAAATTGTATAACAAAGCCTAAAATAGAAGAACATAAAGAAACATATGAGTGCAAAATATACAGTGAGTTTTGTGTGTGCTGGTGATTTTCCATTAAAATAAGTAAAAGGTTTCTCAGCATTTTCTACCAAGACAACTTGTAAATAGTAAACGAGATCTCATAATTGAAACAAACCAAACACTTATCTCACACGGAGATTACTGGCCCTCACATGAATTATTAGTCACTTAGAGACAATTTTTCTCACACAGAATGAAATTCTCACACAAAGAATACTTTACTCACACTGAGCTTGCTTTTCTCACAATATCCATGTTGAGGAACCCATACAATCCATGTTTCATAATACAATTGATGAGAAGTGCGTATTTTCAAATTTTATAGAAAATCAGTAGGTAAAGTCTTTTCTAAATTTAATTGTAAAAGTGGATTTTATCAAATAAAAATGCATCCAGATAGTGTGCATTATACAACATTCTCGACTCCATAAGGTCAGTATGAATGGTTAGTGATGCATTTTGGCTTAAAGAATGCTCCCACAGACATTTCAGCGAAAAATAGATAATATGTTTAAAGATTATGATTTTATATTTGTCTATGTTGATGATATACTAATAGTATCAGATATTATTACAGAACATCTCAAGCATCTAGATATTTTCTCTAATTTATGCTTGGAGTAGGGATTAGGTTTGTTTGAGAAAAAGGCAAAATAAGTACAAGACGAGATAGAATTTTTAGTTATGCAAATAGATAATTCTAGAATTCAATTACAGAGTCATATCTTAGAAAAGATTTCAGCCTTTCCTGATAGATTGTTTGATAAAAAACAAGTACAGAGTTTTCTTAGAATTCTTAATCATGCTTCAGATTTTATTGACAATTTAGCTACTCTAAGAAAACCTTTCCAAGAATTATTAAAGAAAGATAAAAGTTTTGCATTTACTCAATATTTAGAAGATGAAGTAAAACATATTAAATTAAAATGTTGAGATCTTCCAAAATTACAACTCCCAAAAAATAATAATGATTTAATTTTAGAGACAAATGCATTAGAGTATGGTTGGAGTGGAGTCCTTAAAAAAATCGATTATAATTTACAACAGGAAAAGATAGGTGAATCGTTATGTAGATATTGTTCTGGTACTTTTAGTGATACACAACAAAAATATCATATTCATGAAACGGAACTTCTTACAGTAATAAAAAGTTGTCAAAAATTCTTTTAATTTTTATTACCAAAAAGATTCCTTTTACAAACTAATAATACGCAGGCTAAAGCCTTCATAAACAATAATTTACCTTCAAAACGTGAGTATAAATCATTTATTTGATGGAAGACCTTATTGTCTGAATATTCTTTTGATATTTAAATTATCAAAGCTGATAAGAATGCTTTAATAATTTTCTTAAACTAAGATGGTAGAATATGCAAAACAACTGATTGAGAGCTTTGAAGTTATGTCAAAGCACGTACATTCAATAGAGAAAAATATATCAGACAATATTGATATTGCTAACCTTGATAGCAATTCAAAAGAAGTTATTGAGTTACTTATTACAGAGTGTTCTTTGATTACTGCCAAACTTGTCAAACAAGGATATTCAAGATACATTACAAAAGATAAAACCTAATATACGTGATACACTAAGATGGATACAATAGGAGCTATTCAGATAATTATTAAATCCACATTTAAGGAAGGTTTAATTACACCTATAGAGTTAGCCATTATAGATAATAGGAAATTGAAATTCAATGTTTACCCTAGAATTTCATATCATTTACAGGAAAAAGATTTTGATAAAAATACTAAGTTTAATTCAAGATTTTAAATGAAAAGAATTGTTTTACCAATCTAATCAACCTTATTCGAAAACTTATATGATTTTATATACAATTTCTAATACTTATAATTTTGAGTGTTTTGTGATTGAAGGCACCATTGATTTTCTGTATGTATTTAATATAGTAAGTCATACATAATTTCCTAGTTTGCCAAAAATTCAGGAACTAGAGACAATCCCATTGAACTTAGATTTACAACAGAAACCTTTGATATTAGCAAATCAACTGCCCCTGAGATTATCCTTTACAAATATAGGAATATCTGGTCATCATTCTCATTGGCCAGACTTTGTTGCCAGTTCAAAATAAAAAATTGTGTAACATATCCTTTTGGAGTATATAGATCAACAAGATATAGGTGGTAATATAACAACAATAGATAGAAATTATGCGTTTATTAACATTCTTCTAGACATATTTCTCAAATAAGCAAGTTCATAACAAGGTCTAACATGCTTCTGTACCTTTCATTCCGTTTTGACCATAATTCCTTCGGGTAACTATAAGACTTTTTATTGAGCGTTGCAACTCCAACCTTACGTGAAGGTAACTTCTCTATAAGTCCTTCAAAAGAGTGTAGCATAGCCTAATTTCATTTCCTACCTTTAGGCATAAGGAGGGAAGCTAGGAAGATAGCTAAAACTTTAAAAGGAAATTGTGTATTTGAAAATTATATCAAGAAGACTGCAGCAAACAAACTTAGACTTTTATTAAGAACATATGTTTTCATAGAAAGGAAGAGATACAATGCTCTCTTTATTCAAGGAAGACTCTATTTACAGGGATACAAACAAGCTTCAAATCTGGACTTCATAACTAGTTTACAAGTTTAATAATTGTACAAACGCTATAGGATGCATTATGTAGGTCAGCTTATCTTTACACATGTTGACCTTACTATCTAATCGCTGCTTTAATCTTCTTTAGTCTCTATCATCTTAGCTTTAGTCTTTATCAACTTTTGCTTTAGTCTCTATCAACTTTTGCTTAGTTGCTGTTGGTGTTCAGCTCTTTGCCTTTTGAATTTGTTTTTTCTTTAAGCGGTGAGCAAGAAGGACATGTAACCTTTTCATGTTGTCTGAAATGGCATGGACATTCCTAGGCCTATGGACTTGAATGAATTGTTCCACTATCAATCATCTTAATCTTACTTTTTAGAAACTTATCCGTGGCTAGTGGGGTAAGGTTTGCCGGTGCAATCATGACTGAGGAATACATGGTTTTTCCTCCATAGGTACGAAATCCATGTTTGAAGCAGACATCCATGCCTTGCACTACAATTTTCGTACCAAGAACTCATTTGTAATGAATATCTATTTATCTAAATTTAAAAAATTCTTTGTGAAGTTCCTACGAAGAAAAGATTGAAAAAGCTTATGCTTTTTCTAATTGGATAAGATAGTATGCAGGATATTTTTCTTGTTTATAAAAATCATGTCCTGCGGATAAAAACTTGAGTACCAATGTATCTTTGGGAGTAAAATTAGGGTTATGGATATAACTATCCTTAACTCCATCCTTTATTTATTGTGGTAATAAGCTTAATTCTGGGAAAGAAGGTAATATTATATATATGGAGCTAATAACTCCAAAATCATACCAATATCGATTTTCCTTTGGAGAGGAATTTTTAAGATAATTTAGTCTAGGATAAATCCCAGAAAAATCAACATATCGAGTGTCTATATCTCTTAGAGAGTATAATTCTCTCATAATCATGTATCAATGTTCCTCTAATGGAATCATATCTCCATTCCTCTTTTCACTAGATAGTGTAATCCCCTTCTGGGGGTCTGAGTGAGAGAGGTGTATGGGCAATTTTAAGTCTGTCATGCTTAGGACGTTGCTCCGTACATATTTCAGAAGAAGAAGTATATGCTTTTTCGAATTCAATGTGTTGTAACATTTTTTTCACTCTTGTCTCTGCAATAAAATAATTACTAAGTTTGGCGGTAATCAAAGAACAATCTGTAATAAGTAACTCAGTAACTTCTTTTGTATTGCTATCGAGGTTAGCAATATCAATAATGTTTGATATATTTTTCTCTATGCACATACCTGCTTTGGCATAGCTACACTGGTCTCAACCAGTTGTTTTGCATATTCTGCTATCTTGGGTTAAGAAATCTGCTAAAGCATTCTTATTAGTTTTGATAATTTCAATATCAAAAGAATATTCAGACAATAAGGCCTGCCATCGAATAAATCATTTATACTCAGGTTTTGAAGGTAAATTATCATTTACGAAGGCTTTAATATGCATATTGTCAGTTCGTAAAAGAAATCTTTTTGGTAATAAAAAGTAATAGAATTTCTGACAAATTTTTGTTATTGAAAGAAGTTCCTTTTCGTTTATATGATATTTTTGTTGTGTATCACTAAAAGTACCAAGACAATATCTACATCACCTATCTTTTCCTATTGTAAATTATAATCGATCTTTTTGAGGACTCCACTCTAACCATACTTTGATGCATCTGTCTCTAAAATTAAATCATCATTGTTTTTTAGGAGTTGTAATTTTGGAAGATCTCAGCATTTTAATTTAATATGTTTTACTTGATCTTATAAATATCAAATAAATGCAAAAATTTTATCTTTCTTTAATAATTATTGGAAAGGTTTTCTTAGAGTAGCTAATTTTTTAATAAAATATGAATAATAATTAAGAATTCCAAGAAAAATCTGTACTTGATTTTTTTATCAATCAATCTATTAGGAAAGGCTAAAATATTTTCTAAGATATGACTTTATAATTGAATTCCAGAACTATCTATTTGTATACCTAAAAATTCTATCTCATTTTGTACTAATTATGCCTTTTTCTCAGACAAACCTAATCCCTATTCCAAGCATAAATTAGAGAAAAAATCTAGATGCTTGAGATGTTAATAATAGTATTTGATACTATTAATATATCATATACAACACCCCTACTAAAAGTAACAGCGGAAGCATATCAATACTGGGTGTCGCCCCGTCCAGTTACCTAGACAAGAGGTCTTTATAACGAAAAAAAATAGAGTATGTAAGGTCCAGATCCATACAACAACCCATACTGATGGTCGCATGCACATATATAGCAAAGAATCTCGTACATGAAAATTTCCATTCAACATTAGTAATAAGGTACATTATCCAAAAGGGAAACGTTCAGACCTATTTTGCCGTCATAGTGGTATCGTCCTCTATTCGTAGGTCCGCACTACTCTGGATCCTACAAAAAGGTAAGATGAAAGATACGTGTGAGTGAAAAATCACCCAGTGAGTCCCGTGTGTGCTAGTGCTTTATCAAAGAGACAGAGTACATAAAACTTTTGTGGAATAGTATATCATTTGTTCACTAGAAATGACTCCAAAACTCTTTAATGAAGAGTTTATTCAGAACGCAATCATTTTTGAAAAACTATATTTCAATTTTAAAATATTGCCCCAATTTCCAAATCATAGGCATTTCTCTAACAGAAGGTTGGCTTGTATGCAAAGCTCACAAGGCTTCGCTTCGGCATCACGAACTTATTGTGCTAAAGTCTCCGCCTTACAACACTTAACCGTGCATTGCCAGATAAGTACACCGACTTGCACCGTGTCATCGTACTGAGACCACATCCTCCAGTATTCGATCCGTGCATTGTTGGATAAGCACACCAACTTGCTCCGTGCCATCATACTGAGACCGCAGCCTACAGTACTCGATCTGTGCATCGCTGGAAGATCTTTTACTTGTTATCGTAAGCTAGGGGTCCCAATCTTGACGTCAATTACCATTGAGGCAGCAAAGAGTCAAATGCACCGAGTGTCCCTACTCGGCCTCTAGCGAATGACTCAAAATCAAGAAGCACCCATAGACGCGGCAATTGCCTGGTGCTAAACGGCTAGTCAGGACGACTCATCTCAATGTCCTGTCACCTTGTTTGGAGTAAGACAATCCCCAGAACTAGTTAGGTTACTTGGGATCGTCTACCTCTAACATGAACTACTACAAAAATCAAAGTCCTTGCTGAGTACTTAACGTTAATAATACCAACCCCGTCTGATTGATTAGGCCAGAGGGTTATTTGATCCCGCAGGATTTTCAAATTAAAACAGTTTTGGGGCAAATCAACATTTTTCAGAATTTGATCCCACTGATTCACAAGTCAGATCATCATTCACATAGGCTCCGCAGAGCTAATCAATTCGTTCCATGGCACATCAGGTCAATAAAACAACTTCAGGGATCAAAACATCGTTTTTCAAAAGTCAATCTCATCATGAGAGATCATTTTTCCAAAATCACGTTGAAACAGGATAAAGAGTTCTATCCACACATCAAAACGTGTTTCCAAGAGTATTCGGGTCGTTTTCCCTATACTCGATCACAAAAGTCATTTTCCAAGGGCATTCAGGTCATTTTACCCATGCTCGAGTCCAAAAGACTTTTTGAGGGTATTCGGGTCATTTTACCCTTACCCGATTTGAAAAATGTTTACAAGAGTTCCAATAAGGATATTTTGATAATTTACCGAATACTCGATTCCAAAGGTTTTCATAAAACATTCCAATAAGGACATTTGGATTATTTTCCAAATATCCGATTCCAAAAGGAACTCATTTTAAGAAATCCAGAATTCTAATCCCAAAAGAGGATTAAATTCAAAGTTTCCAAACATATTTCTATAAAATGTTCCAATAAGAGCATTCTAGTCAATTTTTGAATACCCGATTCCCAAGTTTACCATTTTCTGAAAATCCTAAATATTTAATTCAAAAAGAACTAAATTCACAAAATTCATACTTTAATCATCTAGTATGGTTTCCAAACTAATTATAATGTTCAATCGAGCCCAAAATGGCATAAAATAATTCTTGCTCAGACAAACCTTAAACATATTCAGGGATTTCCAAGACGGTATAAAACATAGCATTTCAAGGAAAAGTGAAGCACACTAGCTTTTAAAAGGTTTAGAAATCAAAGAGACTCACCTCGTGTCCTAACTAAACTCTTTTCGTTTATGGTCGTTCAACCATCGTTTCCACCGTTTTCAATGTTTCGTTGGCCGTTTACTGACTAACCTACACCAAACATCGTTTTCGAGTCAAATCGTGTTCGGCCAAAAAATAGCCGATGGTTAGCCGACGTGCCCGACGGTTAGCCGCCGTTCAACCGACGTTTAGCCAACGGTTAGCCGACAGTTAAGGAAAACGTTCAACTTTCGTTCACGTCGTTTTTTTGTCGTTTGATCTATTCTTTCAATTTTCTTTTCCCACATCCTTTATCCCTTCATATACAAGGGATTCACTTCATATTTTCTATTTATTTCATCCAAAATCACACAATTAATCATCGTTAAGTTCATTCATTTTTGGGCTCATTTTTCTGGAATTTCGCAGGTTGACATATGATTTTGTTTTGCACATAACTTTCAGTCTATAGCTCCGATTTGGCTCTATGATATACCAAAATGACCGTAAGACTCTTAAATTTAATTTTGTATTGGCTATTTTTAGAGTCCTAGTTCCTGTGATATTTACTGGGCAAAAACCTCCTCAATAGTTTTGTCTCAATTTCACTATTCATGCTTTCCTTTGTTTTCCTTTAGCCTTTAGCAACTTGGAACCATTAATTCATTCCATCCTCCTTCAAATCATATTTAATTCTAAATTTCCAGATTTTCAGTAGCTCACAAAAGTCACACTTATTTAACACAAATTCATCTCTTCTAATTAAAAGCTAGTTTGAACCATTTTTCCAACCAAGTAAATTCCATTTTTACTCTACTTAGATCATCACCTCTTCAACCAAAACTAAGCCTTCAAGATACCATAATTATTCAGTTTTTCCTCACACAAAACATCATTCAAAGGCCCTTAGGCAGCCGACACATGTGAAACCCCACCTAAAGCCAACCCTAGAATAAGGGTATGGGGGTGTATATCATATCATTTTGCATGGATATATATATATTTTGCATGATTTTATGTGCTTTAGAATTATTATTTATAGGTTAAAAGGCTTAGTTATGCTTATTGAGTAGGAAGGGTAAAATGGTAATTTTGCTTGAGGTCGAAATAGGAAGATAGCTTAAGGATTAAATAAGAAGAATATTTGGGTGAGAAAATAAGAACAAGAGTTGTTGCGGTTTAGTGGTTAGAGCTTTGGAATTAATCTCTAAGGTCATGAGTTCAAATCCTATCATTTAAGTTTTATCATGATTATCTTAGTTAAGTTTGAATTTTTGTTTTCTTGCATTCCATAAAAATAGGAATGTTGTCCTAGGGGAGACATGAAGAGAATGTCCTAATCCTATCATCATGCCCTAAAAAGAATTCTAGAGGAATTCTTGTCCTTTTATTACCTCTAGATTGTCCTAACCTCTTCACCAATTGAATTTGTTCAAAATTCATCCAAATTCATGTTTTTAATTCCAGAAAATTCAGCAAGGATTGTTGGACTTTGAATTTTGAAAATAAATCTTGGAGGTTGGAGAATTGACTGAAAATAGGAGAGAAGTTAGGGGAGGTTCCCAAGGAAAATTAATCACTATAGTTGAACCTTCAACCTCAACTCCTTAGTGTTCATATTCTTCATGGAAGAAATTTGGAAATTTTCCAGATTTTGGGCAGCCTAGCTTTCAAAAAACTGAGCCATGTTTCCTACTCATTTTCTGTCAAAAAAATGGCCAATTTATTCATCTTGAAGACTGAATTTCCTGTGCAAAATCGGGCTGCACAAAAACTGTGCAAACCAGAAAAAAATCTGGACAGTTTTCACTGCATAGCAGCCTAGAATTGGAGCTGTTTTCTTCTGTCATCAACTCAGTAATATGCCTCTACTTTTCCTCCATAAAGAAGGTGGGAAACCAGCCTTAAAGGGCCCTCAAACACCTCTCAAAACTCTCTACAAATCGGGCTGGAATGTTGCAGAAAAATTGAATAGAAAATTCAGCAAACCTTCGAACCATGAACATCATGAAACCAGAAAATTTCTAGCTTTGTTCCCTTCAAGCCTTGGCCGAAAACCACCCTCAAACCTCTATAAATTAACCCTTGTTCAGCCATGAATTGAACACCATTACCCTCTCCACTTACCTTGCACAATTGGACTCCATAACCACACCTCGAATATCTCCTAAGATCACTCCATTCAAACTTCCATTTGAACTTCAAAATTTTCAGCATTTGCTCCATGAAAACACCCTAGGACTAGGCTTCATAACCAGAAATTCCTCTGCCATTGAGCTCAGAATTTCGGCCAACCTTAAAGCTCCATCAATCTTCATTCATTTAAGCCAAACATAGCAGTCCAGCCGACTCCATTGCAGCACCAAGAAACCTCCAACAATCAAACACCAGTAGCATATCTTCTACCTCAAACCACTCCTCAAATCTCTCCATTTGAATTTCAAACGATCAAATTTTTCTCTCCCTCTCTAAGCTGAAAACTGAAACCCCTAAATTCCCTAAACCATTTAGCCAACACTCTCCAGAAATTTGTGTATATCCTTTCTCAAATTCTCTCCATTTTCACCAAGAACACCAAGAACACACACTACCTTTCTTCAAGCTAAAGACCACTCTAAACACCTCCAATCC
Organism: Voacanga thouarsii; assembly: GCA_026120185.1. Classification (NCBI taxonomy): domain Eukaryota; kingdom Viridiplantae; phylum Streptophyta; class Magnoliopsida; order Gentianales; family Apocynaceae; genus Voacanga; species Voacanga thouarsii. Next base: position 5,171,368 of record JANUWF010001165.1, read on the forward strand.
CTCTCAAAAACTCCAGAATACTCCTACATACTCCATAGAGTTCATTTCTGGAATTTATAACATCAAATCTTGAAAACAAAAATTGGCATTCGGACCAAAACCAGTTTTTTTCCTTGTAGTCTCAAGAACATCATCAAGGTAACCAAGAACAACTCTTTTGTTCATCTTCTTCCATGAAACCATTAACATATCATGATAATGCTCTATCTCTCTCTCTCTCTCTCTCTCTCTCTCTCTCTCAGCCGAAATGGTGGTTACAACCATAGCTGTTTTTTTTCCTCCTCTCATAGACAATTCAAGACTCGCAATCGCGTGAACCTTCTTAAATCTTCATCGAAGTAATCATCAACCAAGTATTTCTCCTTAATCTTTCTTTTTAATTCTGAATTCATGTCTCATAGATGTTGGTAGGGAGAATAGTATATGAATGGGGGATTGAGTATATACATATGAATGAAGGGGTTGAGATTAGAACATGAGAATGGATGATTACAATTAAGCTCTATAGAATTCCTTGAGAAGCAATGTGTGTTCATCATGTCTTAAGAAATTATGGATGATTTAAGCATGCTAGATGTTATGACACTTATGGTGAATATGATTCTTATGTTCTTATTGTCGTTGAAGCCATGAGTATGACTATGCTTAGTAGAGATTTGGCCATGTGATAGTAGGTATGAATTTAAGCCTATGTTCATGAATAGAATAGTTTGTTATTTGATGTTGGAGTATATGCTCATGATTCTTATTAGCAATAGGAAAATTATAATCATGATCTTGTTGATCCTAGGTAATTTTATTAACAAAATTTATTACCTTAATTAAAATTATTACTATATTTTTTTCTCTAAAGATTTCGAAATTCCTAGGAAGTTTTAGAAATGGAATATTAAATGAAATATTGCTATTTTACTAGTCGAATAAATAATATCTTTCATTAAAAATAATATATGTATATGTATAATAGTAAATAAGATCTTTTATATAAATAAGAATAATAAATAAAATATTAATGACCTTATAGGCCATAGTTCAAACTTTTACCTATATTCATAAATATTACTTCTACTAAAATTTGTTTTTTATTTATTAAACGAAAATTTAATATAATTCATTTATTATTAATTTTATTTATAATTATTTATTATCTATTAAAAATTAATTAAAAAATCAATTGTAACTTATTATTTATTTATAATAAAACTATTTTTAAATTACCATTTACTAATCTTTAACAATTAAACCCTAGTTTATTTATTAGCTATAGTACTCAAGATTTATTATTTGAACCTATAACTTATTAACAATTATTTTAGAACCTCTAGTTATTTTAACTTATCAAGCTAGACTTATTTTATAAAATTCTTTATTATCTAGCTTTAAAGCTTAGGACATTAAGGTCATGATTATAATTAGTTGAACTAGAATTATTTGTGTAAGCGAATATAGCTCGAGTATAATCTTATGTCTTGTGTTTACCGCAGGAGGGGTTAGGTCAGCCTTGGAAGATTTTTGAATTCAAGCAAGTAAAGGATCAGGTAAGCTCCTACATGGAATTTTGTGAAGACAAAAAATTATTGTAGCAAGCCAAATGCAATGTGTATGGACATTCATTTTGTAAAGGTAATTAAGGACTATTTTTCCTTTTTAATTCAGTCACACAAATCATTTGAAAATTAAAATAAGCAGTTTTACACAAAATGCTAAACTCTTTCTAAAATCCAACTTCGATAGGAATTTTAGAAACCCTTAATTGCTATTTCAAAGAAAATCATTGTCTGATCAATTTTCTTCCAGGAGGGACAATCAGCGTTGAGTACTCAATTAGGGTAGGCTAGTAGTACTAGTTTTGAAGAACAAGAGCGAGTCTTCTGGCAGGAGGCCACCTCCAGAAGATGAACTCAACTTGGAGAAGCGACAGTACTACTTAGTCAGGCCGTCCGAGCTAGCAAGTTTCAGTTAAGTGGACTGTGTGTTTTCGGAGTGGACAACCGGTAAGTTTGGGCGTAGAGATGGAGGAGTATCTCACACGGTAGGTCGAACACCTACCTTTTGTCAGTTTGCACAAAGTGTGGCATTCTGACCGTTATATGGTAATGAGGCTCAACGTGTGGTAACCCATGGCTACCCATTTGAGTGGTTGTATTTATTGCGCACATGTATGATTTGAAAAGCAAAACGCCACTCTTTATTTTTAACATTATTTAATGCTTGCCAGCACTTTCTCTTATGCAATTTTTACAACTTGCATATATGAACTGTTTTACCTGAAACACTCAAAGCACACACGGGTTTACTGAGATTTTTATCTCATCACCTTTTATACCATGTTTTCAGATCGACCCTGCGTGGAGATGAATAGCTAGATTTGTTGCCTATGCTTTGAAGACTTTATGTTATTTTCCTTATGTGTTGTTTTGAGAGATGGTAGCGAACAATTTATTTTGGATTTGTTCATCTATTTTTGGATTGTAATAAGTTCAATTTTAAAGTATTGCTTTTATTTTCTTTTGTGTGACCTAGTTATAAAGACCCCTTGTTCTATGGGCGGGGCGACATCCTTGGCCCTGTTGGGCCTAGGTAGTGGGCTGTTACAGCACATATACAAGTATATATAAAGTTCATATACAAAAGTTCATAAACCCTACTTTGATACGAAATCAATACATGAAAGTCATGTTTTCATGTTAAAATTCATATCAATATAATCACTGTAATAAGATCTATGACTTTAATTCTTAAAGCATAGACTTTTACCTTGTATGTGGGATCTTTTGGCTTGATTTTGCTCTAAGAACACCAAGAACACACACACATCTTTCTTTCTCTCTCCTTTTTTCTTTTTTCTCCCTATTTTTCTCTAGCTTTTCTTTCCTTTTCTTTCTCTCTTCTTTCCCTACTCCTTATGCATGAAATTTGGCTGTTTTTCAGCTCCTTAACCGCCATTCTTGGTTCAAATTGGTGACCATTTGGTCACAAATTGTGGGCTATCCGCCACGTGTCGTAATTTCATTTGTCCACTAATTTTTTTTATTTATTTTGTAAAACTTATTTGATATGCTTTATCTTGTATGAAATATTATACAACCTCTCATAATGTGACACATGTCTCTATCCACCAATCACATAGTGCTACACGTCCAAGTTTTACCCACATTTCTAATTTTTCTCAGAAATGGCCAAAATCGAGTCCGGAATGGAAAAATATTTTTCTTCACCATTCAACCCCAAAAATTCCACTGAATCCGTTGGTAATATTTAACTTCTTCAATTCCTTCTCTTCTTGGTCAAATTTGAGGCCAAAGTCGCAGGTGTGGTCAAAATGATGAAAATGCTCTCGATACCCCATGTAGCATAATTTACACCAAAACGTGCATTTTATCGCACTGATCAATTTCTCTTTTCAAAGTACCATACAAATCTTATTTTGTTAATAATAATAGCCATCCAAAAATTTAGGGTACGGGTAGAACAATTATAATAATTACATCCAGGTCCCGACAAAATTTTATTCCACCAAAATATTCACCTTATTGCACCGATCAACTTTTGTTTTGGACATTGGTACAAATTCTCATCCTATTACCAATAGTAGCCAATTGAAAGTAAAAAGGTGGGATGTTACATCATCAACATAGACAAATAGAAAATCATAATCTTTAAACATATTATCCATTTTTCGTTGAAACATCTGTGGAGCATTCTTTAAGCCAAATTCTCCTACTCTGTCTTTGCATGTATGTGAACGCCGAACTCTCAGTCTTCCAGTATATGGCCTGCCTAACTACCGTTTGGCGAACAACTATTAAGTTAGGGAATTTTTCTAGAGAGAGAGAGAGAGAGAGACGTCTGGCTCTACAGAGAAGAATCCGTCTCAGAGTATGTGTGTTATGTCAACAACGATGTTTTCAATCCTCCTGTTTAACCTAAATAAAAAACCTAGGTTAAACTGGACTGGGCCATTGGACTCTTAGTTTAACCTTTTGGGCTTAATTAATTATTCTAGTTAGAACCAACTTACTGGCCTAACAAATAATTAATTTTTCAGCCTAAATAAACTAGTTCAATAAATAAGCCTATATTAGTTTAGTCCCAGGTTAATCTTTAATTATTCAAACTGGGCCGAAGTCCTGAATAATTAATTAACCCAGTAAACTAATTTAATTAATTCTCTCTCCATGGACCTTTATTTTATTCTAGCCCAACTAATAATTAGGCTACTTAAATAAAATAAATTCCATTTAATTTAAGATCAATTCCTTAGCCTGTATTTAATTAGGACTCACGATCTATGTTGGGGACCAAAAGACACACCGCCTTGGCTACTAAAATGACCAAAATACCCTTGCGATATAAATAGCTGTATTTTGCATTTTAAATATTTCCTAATATCACCATAACGAAATATTGACTCCAAGGACAATGTTACATTAGCAAAGTCTCCGACCTACAGGTGTAATGACTAAAATACCCCTCTATACATTGCCATACATTTAGAGAGGAAGAAGTGTACTAACACCTCTCTAAATGACATCTACCATCCTTAGGCTTCTAGTCCAATGATCCACGACTTCCTAGAATGTTTCCGCTTTCTAAGGGAGCTACCCTAAAGCAAACATCCAAGTCATGTTTCCCAGGACCCTAGATATTTAGATCATTCAGACAACCACAATGGGCGATATAGTATAGAAACTATCTTGTACAAGTCTGTTTTAACTAACTAGTCACACATACCCAACATACAAGTATATTGTGTTGGGGATATGCCCTAGAGTCAATTTGTACTTATACAATTGTCATTATGTTTTATATAATAATATGAGGCTTTCCTTTCCATGAATAGTGAGTTTTGTTTTGTTGGTCATCAAGTACGTGACTTGATAGTAAAACCCTACAATGAATACAATGACTATTCTAAAGTCTGTCCTCGATCGATTATTATTATTGGAATAATAATAAATTAAGATTAGTATGTTTGTGACTTGATGGCTATGTTTTATCGGCCATGGATATTTGTGATATCGAGTCAAGACATAAATAAATGTTAGAGAACATTGTATTGGACATGACCCACTCGTGAGAGTACTTCATGGAATATGTCATAAGTACTTTCTAGCCATAATAATATTGAAAGTCCTTCGACCTAAATTCATCATAGTTTCTTACTTGATAAATTCTATATTTTGACATTGTCTAAAGTTGTCTTTAACCGAGATAATAAATTAGACTACTCGTTGGATATAAAATAAATCAAGGAGAGGAATATGATTGATTGTGAAGGAATTTGTCCCTCTCAATTATGGGAGAGATATCCATGGGCCCCTTGATAAGTTAGACTCGTTAAAAAATGCATGGCCGTGCTCAAATATATCAATCTAAGATATTGATACCATTTGTTTGAACAGTCTACTATGAAATCAAGAAATAATTGATTAAGCTTAATAAGGATGACATGCTCCGTGCCTTATGCTTAATCTGGATATCGTGTGACAAAGGGACTAAATATAAAATTATGGTTTGGTTCAAAGAGATCACCGATCTTCATTTAACCTGGATAGTTATAATGTTTTGCTAGAAACCGCTTATAACTTGTGGGCCATTTAAATACGATTTAGGCATCGTCGCCAGTGTTAAATGAACCTATAGGGTCACACAATAAGCGAACTTGTTAGGTTATTTTTCTGGTGACCAGGTTCGATGAATCTGGATGATATCCAGATTATAAGAATTTGACTCGGTAAAATAATTAGTTAAATTACCGAGATAATGGTAGAATCTTATCATATCAGTTTTAATTTAATTTGAATTTAAATTAGAATATGATAAGATATGATTAGGGTTGGACTCTAAGAGGTTCAAGGGTTTTTTAAGAAAACCCTAGCCGTCTTTCGATAGTCCAATTTTTCGGTTGAGAACATTCGTGCCATTCTCTACCAGAGAAAAAAAACCTCTCAAACCCTAGGCGCTAGCACTCCCCGGGTATCGAGTGAGTTCGCGGTGTGTATCCGTAGAGGACGTTCGCATACTGCAGCGTCTGGTGATTGTTCGGGTCGAACGTACAACAGCGCAACCAGAATCGAAGGATTTCGATTACAGCAACCAGAGGTAACTCTTAAAGCTTAGATCTTCTTAATCGTTTACTTGGGTCCTCGGGAGGGATTCGTAGATGTTTTCCGCGTTTAGGAGTCCACGAATCCCAACATATTGGCCCTACGATAGAACCTCAACTATAGCATACAAAGTATATGTTTCCAGCTTCGTCAGACCACCAACTCATACTCAAGTCGTAGAGTATTAGTCCACGCTGTAGCGGTAGTAGTCTAGGTTTCTACCATATAGTACTTTTAGAAACCACTACTACAGGTCCTGTTCTACGTATTCGAAATACGCTTATGTCATGAAGTGAGTGGACTACTCACTGGCTAAAGGTAAGCCATTCCCCATTTAGAATTCACAACATAATAACCTAAACATGATGAGATTTCCATTCTCATCAATCGGTTAAGAACAAAAGTTTATGTGTTAAGTAACCCGTGATCCATATCTTACTGTGAAAGACCTCTGTTCATATGGACCACTTACTTAAATACAATGTGTATTTTTTAAACGTAATTGTGCACAAATAAAATTGTAAATTTACAAACAATTTCTGAAAATAAATTCTTTTATTAAAACATTCAATTTTTTTACATTAAAAACCTAGTTTAAGAGGGCATATTTCCCAATAATCTCCCACTTGCACTCTAAGACCAAGTAAGTCCGTAAGTTCCCACCCCTATGGCGTCTAAGTGTCTCTTGAAGACTCTCTTAGCCAAAGACTTGGTGAATGGATCTGTTAGATTATTCTCGAAGGCAATCTGTTCCGCCACGACTTCCCGTCTCTGGATGAAATCCTGGATCAGGTGGTATTTCCTCTCGATGTGCTTCCCCTTCTTGTGGTTCCTGGATTCTTTTGATTGTGATACTGCTCCAGTGTTGTCGCAATACATCACAAGCAGCCTGTCCATGTGTGGCACGACTCCAAGTTTTGAAAGGAACTTCCGGAGCCAAACTGCTTCCTTGGATGCCTCCGAAGCTACCACATACTCAGCTTCCATGGTTGAGTCAGCAATGCAAGATTGTTTAATACTCCTCCATGAAATAGCTCTTCCAGATAAGGTGAAGATATATCCACTAGTGGATTTTCTCTCATCCTTATCCGCCTGGAAGTTTGAGTCTGTGCATCCTATAGGAACCAAATCATCAGCCTTGTAAACCAGCATATAATCTCTCGTTCCCTTGAGGTACTTGAGTATATGCTTTATAGCTTGCCAATGAACCTCCCCAGGGTTTGACTAATATCTGCTAACCAAGCCTACGGCAAAGCAGATATCTGGCCTAATACACAGCATGGCGTACATGAGATTTTTCATAGCCGAAACATAGGGAATCCTACTCATTCTATCATTTTCTTCTTGAAACTTAGGACAGTCTCTTGAAGAAAATGACAACCTGTGTCTGCAAGGAATTAGAGCTCCCTTGTATGAGTCCATACTATACCTGGCCAGTATCTTGTCAATGTATACAGTTTGGGATAATCATAACATTCTATGCTTCCTATTTCTAAGAAGTTTAATCCCGAGAATGTAGCTGGCTTATCCCAAATCCTTCATACTGAATTGACTAGATAGCCAAATGTTTGTAGATGATAATGACCTTACATCATTTCCAATTAGTAGAATATCATTCACATTCAAGACAAGAAAAACCACATTAACGTCTTCAAGTTTCTTGTACACGCATGGTTCATCCTCGTTTTGAATAAAACTATAAGACTTTACAGTCTCATCAAAACGAATGTTCCATCTCTTGATGCCTGCTTAAGTCCATAAATGGACTTCTTAAGCTTGTAAACCATATGTTCTTGACCCTCAACAATAAACCTTCCGGTTGGGACATATAGATGTCTTCACTAAGATGGCCATTTAAAAATGCTGTCTTGACATCCATTTGCCATATCTCATAGTCATAATGACATGTAATGGCAAGGAGGTTATGGATGGACTTAAGCATGGCCACCGGGGAAAAGGTTTCCTCATAATCGATTCCATCTTTCTGAGTATACCCTTTCACCACAAACCTAGCTTTGAAGGTTTCTACCTTCCCATCTATTCCCTTCTTTCTCTTGTATACCTACTTACACCCTATGGGTTTTATCCCTTCAGGTGAAGCTACAAGATCCCAAACTTGATTAAGATACATAGACTCAATCTCGATTTTTATTGTTTCTTACCAAAGATTTGCATCGGCATCAGCAATAGCCTCCTCATATCTAGTGGGGTCTTGTTCTTGATGGTCGGAGACTTGCTCGAAAGCTTCTCTAGTCCACCTTTCTGGAACCCTAGACACTCTCCCACTACGACGAAGCTCCATATGTACAGGCTCTTGAGGTTGTGCCTCTTCTTGTTCTACAATCGGGTCGGAAGAAGTTGCTTCCGATGATAACTTCTCCTCTAGCTCTAACCTAGTTGAACCTTTTGTGGAAGTACTTTGATCATCCTCTAAGTATCTAGCATTGCAACTAACTAGTACTTTTTGATTCTTAGGATGATAAAAGTAACCGCCCTTTGTCCCTTTTGGATACCCAGTAAAAAGTAGCATAATTCTGACATTGGTTCCAACTTGTCTCCCTTGACCAGTATATAAGCTGGACAACCCCATATCCTGAGATGATTTAGACTTGGCTTATGCCCAGTCCATATCTCATAGAGAGTCCTAAGTACTGACTTGGAAGGCACCAAGTTTAGAGTGTATGCCGTTGTTTCCAGGGCATATCCCCAAAAAGACACTGGAAGAGTAACATAAGACATCATACTTCGGACTATTTCCATCAATGTCTTGTTCCTTTTCTCAGCTACTCCGTTTTGCTAGGGCGTCCCTGATGCAGAGAGCTGGGATACTATCCCATAATGCACCATGTAGTCCTTGAATTCACCAAGGAGCTACTCTCCACCGTGATACAATTGTAAGGTCTTGATCAATTTATATGTCCGACGCTCCACTTCAGCCTTAAGCTCTTTGAACTTGTCAAAAGAGTCAGATTTGCATCTCATCTGGCAAATGTATCCAAACCTTATACAATCATCTGTAAAAGTGATGAAGTACTCAAAACCTCCTCTAGCTAGTGTAGACAAAGGACCACACACATCAGTATGAACAAGATTCAATACCTCATTGGCTCTATCCGCCTTAGGGGCAAATGACCTTTTGGTCATCTTTCCCATCAGGCAGGACTCACACTGAGGCCGATTTTCCAATCTCAATAAGCCCAAGGGCCCATCATGGATCATCCTCTGAATCTTAGTTAAGTTGATATGATCCAACCTTAGATGCCAAATATACGAGTCATTGACATTGGTATTTCTCTTCCTTGTTAAAGGTTCAGATTGAGTGTTATTTAATTGATTGTTAATAGGGTTTAAAAAAAATAGATTCTGATACATGTGCCTAGTACATAAAATTTCTCCATCTCTACTGATAAAATACCAGAATGAAAAGATATAGAATATCCTTGATTTATTAGTTTTGCAACTGAAATCAAATTCTAACGAACTCTAGGTACATATAAAATATCTTTCAAAAGCACTATTCTATTACAATAAAAAATAAGATCTAGCTCTCCCACTACAAGGGCCCAAACTTGTGCTCCATTTCGCACTCGTAGTCCATATTTGCCCTTCTGGAGTCTTCTAATCTTTTTAAACCCCTGCAAGGAGTTACAGATGTGATCAGTGGCTCCTAAATCAACAATCCAAGTGGAAGTTGATCCAACCATTGATATAGACTCTAGATAGAAAACATTACCTGTGGGATTTTTCTTAGCTTGAAGATCCGGACACTCCTTTTTCCAGTGTCCCTTTAGTCCACATTTGAAGCACTTGCCCTTGGGTTTGTCTTTGGGCTGGGTCTTGGGCTGGCCCGCTACGTTCCCCTTCTTCTTCTTGAACTTTCTGGGCTTGGGCCCAGTTCTCCACCATAGATTCATTGTCTTTGATTGTGGCTTCATGACTTTCTCCGCCATCTGGAGCTCCTTCATCAACTCAGTCAAACCCATGTTCAACTTGTTCATATTATAGTTTAACTTGAACTGAGTGAAGGATCTCGGTAGAGATTTGAGAACTATGTCCACTTGGCTCTCGGGATCAATGACAGCCCCTAAGATTTTTGTCTCCTCGAAAGCAGCAATCATCTTAAGCATATGCTCTTTGACTGATGCTCCCTCGACCATCTTAGTGTTTATGATGGTTCAAATAGCCTTCTACCTTGCGGGCCGGGTCTTATCTGCGAACATCGTGGCTAATGATTGGGTTATGTCATACGCAGTGGTCTTGTGCTCATGTTTGGATTGGAGAACATTAGACATGGAGGCCAACATATAACAACGAGCCATCTCATTGGCCTTCTTCCATGCCTTCTTAGCCTCACGCTCCTCAGCGGTGGAACCCTCCCTGATTACAGGACAGGTTTTGTAAAGGATATACTTTTACTTCTTCGCTATGAGTATTATGTCCAGATTCCTTTTCTAGTTCACATAATTTGGTCCCGTTAACTTATTCTCTCTGAGAATGACGGCCAATGGACTAAAAGAACCTCCCACCATTTCTGAAAAATCAAAAAATAAAAGAAAAAGATTCAGTTTGTGAAAACAAAACAAATATGTGCACTTTATCCTTATTATCAAAATTGATAATAATCAATTTGGCTCTTAGAAAAACTGACATAACTTTTTGGGAAGATTAACAGTTTCCTAAGTTAAGTGTGTTAACCATCACAAATTAATTTTCCTTCTAGGTAATGATCTAGAAGATAACTCCATCGAAGGGATGGCCATTTCCTCTAATTTCTTATGGACATACCTCGCACTATAACCTCCAATGAGGGGTTGCCGATTATAGTACGTGTCCCAGGTTATTAATTACATCCCTCTATTAGATCTAGATCCTTATGGTATCCCTATCCTATACAGATTCACTCCCAGGGTGATGCGAGGGGATCCACATTCTCTAATGAGGATCGTGATGGATGCCATGGGGCCGTTGGAACCCCTATCCCACTTAGTCTTTTAAAACAAGGGTTTTCTGAAAAATATTATTTTGAAAATTTCCATTAAGTTTTCCCTTAACTCAAAAATAAAATGTCTAAGTCTATAAAAATCTCCATGTCAAGGCTTATATCCTTTGAGAGCTTTTCCCATGGACTAATTTTATTTAAGTTAACAAGTTAATGATTTAAAAAAATTTTCAATTAAAACTTTCTAGAGACTTTGGTCTCAAGTTTATTTGACAAAATAATTTTTCTTGTGCCAAAATAAAACAAAATGGCTTTCTATTTTAACCTTACAAAAATATCTAAATCCAATATATTTTCTATGTTAAGGATTAAATAATTTGAGAAAATATCTAAGGATTAATTTTTGTTCAAGCTAAAATAACCATTTAATTTGTAGAAAAATGTTTTTCTTGTCAAAATATTCCCAAAGACTTTGGTCTTTGAGAAAGCGTGTACATAGGTACAAAAAAAAATAAACAGCATGCTAGAAAGTAGTAGACGTTTTCATGCTCTTCTATTTTTAAACTTAAGTGCCCAGATAATAGAATTAAACACATTAATTAATTAATGGTCTTGTTTAATTCTAAAATCCCTTACTAATATTTTTCATGCAAAAATATTCCTTGAATATTGACTATTGCAAAATATTAACTTCGCTTGGTATGGACCCCAAAACTAAAAGAAATTGCAAGAAAAATTATAAGGAAAAATAATAGAAAAAAAAATTTACTTGGTCTACTGCACCCGCCGCATTGGATCATGCACTCATCTGCACTATGGTCCACTACACCCGCCGCACAGAACCAAGACCCACGAAAAACCAGTGCACGGGCTGGCCTTCCAGAGCCAAGCCGGCGCCGGTTCCAGCACTCCAAGCCGACGCCAGTTATGGTTTGGATGCCTCATTCTTGTAGTTTTTTTTGTTACGAATTTCCTCTACGAATTTTTCTTGTTTTTCTGCACGGTTTTTGGTGCCATTAGCTCTCCGATTTCAACCTTAATGCAATGAAATCAACCAAAACCAACAATCGCCTATACCCATAAACATTGGGCTTACACAATTTACTAAGAAAAAATAGTAAATTACAGATTCCTATACCTCCACTCGCAAGGATTGACAGAGAATCTATCCACACCATAAACAGCGAAGGATCACAATTTTAATCACACATATGTGTCCAGTTTTATTCATCTAGATGCATGCTTCCTATATTTTCACAAAACCTTTACTCTCTGATACCAATTGAAGGCGTAGAAAGCGTAAAACACAGAACACGCAGCGGAAGCGAACATAAAAAAAATTGGAAAAACAAGAATAGGGAATCCAGGACAGGGACGTTGCCGGCTTCGGCTACCTTAGTTGGCGTCAGTTGTGCCCTGTCCAAATCCTGAGGTTTTAGAATTTTTACCTCTCATTTTGGTTCTTAAAAGTGGCTGGACCAGAACGGGCACAATCGGGGTAGGTGTGTTGGTGGAAGCCTCTAGTGCGATTTCTGTAAGCCTTCTACTCTGCCTTTGCATGTATGCGAATACCAAACTCTCGGTCTTCTAGTACATAGCTTGCCTAACTACCGTTTGGTGAACAACTAACAGGCTAGGGAATTTTTCTGGAGAGAGAGAGTTAGAGACATCTGGCTCTACAGAGAAGAAGCCGTCTCAGAGTATGTGTGTTATGTCAACAACTATGTTTTCAATCCTCCTATTTAACCTAAATAAAAACCGTAGGTTAAACTGGACTGGGCCATTGGACTCTTAGTTTAACCTTTTGGGCTTAATTAATTATTCTAGTTAGAACCAACTTAATAGGCCAACAAATAATTAATTTTTTAGTCCAAATAAACTAGTCCAATCAATAAACCTATATTAGTTTAGTCCCAAGTTAATCTTTAATTATTCAAACTGGGCCAAAGCCCTGAATAATTAATTAACCTAGTAAACTAATTTGATTAATTCTCTCTCCATGGACCTTTATTTTATTCTAGCCCAACTAATAATTAGGCTACTTAAATAAAATAAATTCCATTTAATTTAAGATCAATTCCTTAGCCTGTATTTAATTAGGACTCACGATCTATGTTGGGGACCAAAAGACACACCGCCTTGGCTACTAAAATGACCAAAATACCCTTGCGATATAAATAGCTGTATTTTGCATTTTAAATATTTCCTAATATCACCATAACGAAATATTGACCCCAAGGACAATGTTACATTAGCAAAGTCTCCGACCTATAGGTGTAATGACTAAAATACCCCTCTATACATTGCCATACATTTAGAGAGGAAGATGTGTACTAACACTTCTCTAAATGACATCTACCATCCTTAGGCTTCTAGTCCAATGATCCACGACTTCCTAGAATGTTTTCGCTTTCTAAGGGACCTACCCTAAAGCAAACATCCAAGTCATGTTTCCCAGGACCCTAGATATTTAGATCATTCAGACAACCACAAGGGGCGATATAATATAGAAACTATCTTGTACAAGTCTGTTTTAACTAACTAGTCACACATACCCAACATACAAGTATATTGGCCCTACGATAGAACCTCAACTATAGCATACAAAGTATATGTTTCCAGCTTCGTCAGACCACCAACTCACACTCAAGTCGTAGAGTACTAGTCCACGCTGTAGCGGTAGTAGTCTAGGTTTCTACCATATAGTACTTTTAGAAACCACTACTATAGGTCCTATTCTACGTATTCGAAATACGCTTATGTCATGAAGTGAGTGGACTACTCACTGGCTAAAGGTAAGCCATTCCCCATTTAGAATTCACAACATAATAACCTAAACATGATGAGATTTCCATTCTCATCAATCGGTTAAGAATAAAAGTTTATGTGTTAAGTAACCCGTGATCCATACCTTACTGTGAAAGACCTCCGTTCACATGGACCACTTACTTAAATACAATGGGTCTTTTCTAAACGTAATTGTGCACAAATAAAATTGTAAATTTACAAACAATTTCTGAAAATAAATTATTTTATTAAAACATTCAATTTTTTTACATCAGAAACCTAGTCTAATAGGGCATATTTCCCAACAGTTATACCCTAGAGGCAATCACATGTATTTTGTATATTGTACATTAGTTTAATAATGCAAGTCTTTCTTTATTTTTCAATTTATTTTATTTGTACTATCGTATGAATATAATTGTTAGAAAAAGTCCTAAGTGCAACATTGTGTTAAAGAAATCATGATAGAGATCATGATGTGAAGTTTCTACTACACCGAATAGTCTTCGTACTTAAATTATCCCTACTCGTAGTATTAAGGAGATAGAACAACATTAATGCTTTAAGTATTAAGGAGATGGATTATCATTAATGCGTTAAGACTAGCATGCATTATACTTCTTGATTTGATCAGGCAGTGGTTCTTACATCTGTGAGTATTGTAATACTCAAAGTTAATACATGGATGTTTCTTAGTAGAACAAGTACATTGGATGACCTAGTTATGAGATAATCACATGGATAACTATGTTGTGCCAGTGATAGAATCTTATCATAGCGAATGTGCAAGCATCCTTAGACTTGAGATCTCCAAGGTACTTTGTTTGCTAAGCGTTTTGTTTTGATTCCAATCTCGGGAGTCCTGACAAGACTACCTATGAAATGGATATTGGGTACAACGTGAAGTAAACGAAAGTAGTTGAGAGGGTTAATAAAGGATTCACCACTCCTAATAGTAGGAGTGAATATCTCACAACTACTTGTATTAATCACTATTCGAGAAGTTTTTGGTCAAGGCAACTGTGTATTAGAAATAGTTCTAATTGATATACGTGATGAGTATTAGATTCCGGGAACTAGTACTAAAATATTCGGGCCAAAATTAATTAATATTCTGGAGGGAGTTGTACTAATTCCATACTCTAAACTAAATGAGATATTGTATGGTGAAAGGAGTTTATTGCACTGATGTTTGTTATTGAAAGGTTCCAGTCCAGCCACTTGACTTTCTAGACTTTTGGGTAGTCATGGTATATTACTAGATGCTGCTCATGATCTGCTGAATATGAATTTATTAATTAGAAAATTAATAAATCAATCATAATTAGAATTAATAAGTTAATTATAATTATTAAAGATTATTAATTTTAAAGATGTTTAGATTAATTCATATTTTGCTACCAATAGGTTAGGAAACCTAATGAGTCATACACAACAGAGGGTTAAGAACTCAAAAGGTTATTTGGTAATATTAATGGGTTAAATGTGAGAAGAAGAAGTTTCTGTGGTCAAATTATAAATAGTTATAATTTACGGGCCAATTTATGATTATAAGAACTTATGGGTTTCAATCATAATTATGCATTCCTAATTTGATTAGGAAACTGAACACACACACACACACACACACACACACACACACACACACACACACAGATAAGTATATCATATATATATGCCATGGAGTGTGGGTGAGTTAGTTCGTGTGGTTTTTAAATCCATAACCGGCATAGAAATAGTTTTTCTGTAATCTTCTTCTTCCTCTGTAAACCTTAGCCGCCTATACTACTTGCTAGCACTAGAGTAAGGTAGTTTTTGGGATTTTTTCCTTCTGTGTATTTCTATCAGAGACTATCCTATCCTTGGATTGTAGTGGCCTGGTTTGAACGTTCAAGAAAAGAGAATTTTGTTCATTTAAGTTTGCAGGGTTGCTAGATCACGCCTTCAACATCCAGGAGAAATTTTTAAAACCTCACGCAGCAAAGGTAAACCTCATGACCATTGCTATTTACCTATTTTAATTCACAGGCATGAGATCTTGGGATTGGAATTTAGTTTTTTTTCCCTCTGCGTTTTATGATAATGCATGACTGGAGTTCCTAATAGTGGTATCAGAGCCTCTGTGTTTGTGGTTTTAGTGGGGTTTTATGCTATGAAAAATTGTTTCGAGTATGCTTCTGTGAAATTGTTTCATGAGCCTGGGCTTCATTGTGTATTTTGAATACATAGGTTATTGGGTGTTGAAAACCTCTACAATTTTTTTGTCTATGAAAATCGTTTTCACAATGGTTTTGGATTTCATGTTGTTTATGGATTGCTGGGTTACATTGTAATGGTTACAATAATATGTTGATCCCAAAAAATTTGTTTTCTAAAAGGTTTTGCGAAGAAAACATTTCTGTAAATTAGTTTCTACGAAGAAATTGTTCTTTGTTTTGGTTTGTTTTGTTTTCTAGTTAACATAGTGTTTGTTTAGTAGAGAACAAAACTGTAGTGGATAGATTGTTCTTCTTTGGCATTTAACAAAAGATTGTCTTCTATAATCACCAGAGAAGATGACCAGAAAAATTGCAGGAAAAATCGAAAAAAAAAAAAAATGAGTTTTTGCCCAAGCCATGGGCGGCTCACTAGAAGTCGTCCCTGGCTTAAGCACAAAAACTACCCAAGCCGCGGCTGGCTTCTAATAAGCTATGGCTGGTTTGCATAGTAAAGCCTACAAACTGCGGTTGGCATATTAAATGCAACTCGCGGTTATGTTTTTTTATAAAAGAAAAAAAATTATTTTTTTCCGATTATTCATGAAAGGCCCACGGTTTTTCTTTTTTCATTAAGCACCTATTTTTTCCCAAAACTTTGGTTTTGGGACTAATGGAGTTAATATTCAAAATTTGATTTTGGAAATTAGTATATTTTCTAAAATATTGATTTTAGAATTTATTCTATTTTCCCAAAATAGTAATAAATTCTATTTTCCCAAAATAGTAATTTTGGAATTATTTATTATGTTTAATTTTATTTTTAGCATAAAATTAGCATGGTGGTTTGGTTATGGACTAAGGACCTAATTAAATTATTCATGCATTTTATTGCTTCGGTTTTGAATTAAATAGGGCATATGTGTTGTAACACGCTACTACCTATGCCCAACAGGGCCGGGGATGTCGCCCCGTTCATCGGACAAGAGGTCTTTATAAATAGGTCACATAAAATAAAATAAAACGAAATAAATACTTTAAAATTAAACTTATTACAACCCGAAAACACATGAACAAATCCAAAACAAATTGTTTGCTACATTCTCTCAAAATAACACATAAAGAAAATAACATAAAGTCTTCAAAGCATAGGCAACAAATCTAGCAATTTACCCCCACAGCCGGATCAACCTGAAAACATGGCATAAAAGGTGATGAGATAAAAATAATCTCAGTAAGCTCGTGTGTGCTTTGAGTGTTTCAGGTAAAACAATTCATATATGCAAGTTGTAAAAGTTTCATAAGAGAAAGTGCTGGCAAGCATTAAATAAGTGTTGAAAATAAAGAGTGGTGTTTTGCATTTCAAACCATACATGTGCACAATAAATACAACCACTCAAAGGGGTAGCCATGGGTTATCACACGTTGGGCCCCATGACCATATAACGGTCAAAATGCCACACTTTGTGCAAACTGACAAAAGGTAGGTGTACGGCCTACCAGGTGAGATACTCCTCCATTTCTACACCCAAACTTACCGGTTGTCCACTCCGAAAATACACAGTCCACATGACTGAACTTGCTAGCTCAGACCGGCATGACCTACCGGACAGGCATCCTATCTAGAAAGGACTCACCCCTCAGAGGTGGCTACCTATTAAGAGACTTACTCTAACCCTTCAAAGACTAGTCCTAATAGTCTACCCTTATTGAGTACTTAACGTTGATTGTCCCACTTGGGAGAAAATTGATCACACAATGATTTTCTTTGAAATAGCAATTAAAGGTTTCTAAAATTCTTGTCGAAGTTGGGTTTTAGAAAGAGTTTAGCATTTTGTGTAAAACTGCTTGTTTAATTTTCAAATGATTTGCTTGACTGAAATAAAAAGGAAAACCAGTCCTTAATTGCCTATACAACATGAATGTCCAAACACATTGCATTTGGCTTGCCACAGTAATTTTTGGTCTTCACAAAATTCCATGCAGGAACTTACCAGACGTCTTGTTTTCACAGGTAAAATAATCCTCCAAGTTAATGACCAAGTCAACCTAGCCCTGCCTAGGGTAATCACAGGATATAAGTTACTATTAGCCCAAAAGAAATAACCAATAAGCCACACAGACATAACACTCCAAAGTCCCTTAGACGAACCATCAAATCAATCCCCAACCTTGACTCAATAACAAGGTCAAACAACTATTCACTCTACCTAAGCTAGCACATAGGTTAAGGATAGTCTATAATTAAAATCCAAGAATCAATTTGTAAGTTAGAAAATAAATAAATGAATAAATAAATAAATAAATAGTTAAATAAACAAATAGATAAATAAATAAATAAATAATTAGATAAATAAATAAATAGAATAAATAAATAAATAAGTGAAAGCATACGGTACCTAGTGAACATTTAATAGATATTAAATAGGACATGCATTTAAAATAATAATAATAATAGATTCATAGACAAACAAGAAACCAAATAATAAATTAATAGATTAATTAAGGAATGAACATCTATTAAATAAATCATTGCCTAATCCCGTAAATCTCTTGTGAATAGATAGCCATTTAATAGTTAGATAATTAAATAATAAATAGTTAATAAAGAAATAAATATTGAATAATTAAACAATAAATAAGTAATTAAGTAGTAAGTAAATAAATAAATAATTAATAAATAGATAAATAATTAGTAAGTAAAAGGTTGACTAGTAGATAAATACCTTAGTATATAAAAATAATAATAATAATTAGCAACTACATAGTATTTATCTAATAAATAAATGATTAGTAAATAAATTGGAATGGGTAACCAATGATTACCCAAGCATTCATCAAATAAATAAATAAATAAATAAATGCTTATCAAGAAGTAAATAAATGACTATTATTTAAACAGGTGATTAATAAGTAACTACTTAGGAATTAAATAAGAGATTAATAAATATAGATAGAAAATTAATGAATAGTTAAATAAGTAATCAATAAAGTCTAAATAACAATTATAATAGTCATGATAATCATAATATTAGTAATAGTAATCATATTAATAACATTTAAAATTAATGAGTTGATAGGAGGAACGCTATTGCCGATGATAGCAAAACAAAAGAAACAACGTTGAACATAAACAATAGAAAAGCTATGGCCGACAATGATAGCAAAACAACAAAAAAAATAACATTGAATAAACATGGCATTGCCGACCAGATGACAAGATTTAGTGTTTTTTTTTTAAAAAAAAAAATTGCTATGGTGCTGCCGACAAGATGAACCAATTTTAGAGTTTAAAATGGGTGGTGCTAATTCTTTAACAATATTAGCAGCACTGATGGCACAAATTGTTCTACCCAAGATAGAATATTAATTCCACAAGAACACTATATACAGCAAAACACCTGCCTAACTCAGTTGCACAAAGCTGATGCCACACTCCAGAACCCACAACAGCCAAAACATGCCTTACGAGAATAGGATTAACAAAGAAAAAATAATAATCAACCTTGGCATTATACATGGTTTATGGTTTCCCATCTGACAACAAAATACCCCAACGAGCATGCATTCAACCACATCACCATTCTCAAGCCACAACAACACAGATTTCACCGAATCTTTCACTAAATCCGCATAGACAACACATCTAGTTACGCTCTCCTTCACAAAAATTTAAAGCCTAGTTTGACAGGAACCTATTCATGAGAGGAACCGTCCTCCTAAACCATCCCACGCACAGCGAAAAAGAACGACAGGAGAGGGTTAAGACTTACTTGATTAAAACTGGGCAGGAAGTGATGAAGTTTGCTCAGTGCCTACTCGCTCCGATCGTCGATTGGAGAAGAGTTTTCCTGTTTTGGTAAATTGGAATGTGTTCTGCCTAGGTTTTGCAATTCTAAGAGTCTTCTTGGGTGCTCTGGGAAAGAAGAGAAGGCTTTGTTTCGTGAGTTCTTTTTTTTTTTTTTTTTTGTCAACAGCTTTTGCTTTGCTAATTCCAACATATATCTTATCTCTAAACAATCTAAAACCTAATAATGCTTTCATGCCCTTGATACAAAATTATAAAATCCTTCCTCTCCCAAACTAAATTTCCCAAGCAACCTAAATAATCATAATCACATAATCAAGCCATATAAAGCCCTAACCACTTAACCATATTAAATCTTATTTATTTATTTATTATTTTTTCCAACCAAATTCTCTTCTTATCTAAGCCTCAAGCCATCTTCCTATTTCGGCATCACTCAAAATTACCTTTTTACCCTTCCTGTCCAAGAAACATAAATAAGTCTTTTAACCTACAAACCATAATTCTAAAGCACATAAAATCATTCAAATACACACACACACACACACACACACACACACACACATTTATGCAGAATAATATGATATGCATCCCGACCCCCTTACTCCAAGGTTGGCTTTAGATGGGGTTTCACATGTGTCCTACTTTCTCTATTTTTCTTGTGTAATTTCTCTTCTCATCTAACTCCCCTCGAATGTAACTCGAGATTTCTTTATTTAAAGCTTATGTAATTAGATTACATTGGTTAGATAGGATTAGAATTTATTATAAGTCAAGAAGAAGGTGATCAAGATAAAAAAGAGGATGGTAAGACTTTCTTCCTAGATCATGCATGAACACTTAGGATTAACCAAATTAATTTCCTTTTTGGCTTAAGGAAATTAATATAGTAAAGTCCATAACCAAACAACGTTATTATTTTGCGATGTATGAATATGTTAATATTATGCATGCAATGTATGAGACCACTAATGATCACAAATCCCTCAAATTCATATTAAATCTAATGCCTTCCATTGATATAGTAAGAATGAAAGTCCTTTTTCGAAACCACACTGCTGGGCTAACCTAAGTCTACTTGACATCAATTGCGTTCAAGCTATAGAATTAAATTTTTGATTAATGGGTTGAGTTTACCTAATTTCTTTTTCCTGGTTGGGCTAACCCAAGCATAAAGAATATTAGAGACAAGGTTAGGTTAGCTTAAAGGCTTTAAGATTAAAAAGATACTAATCACCTAATGATTCGGTAATTACATTCAATGTAACTGATATTGGATACCTACAATTGAACTTAAGGGTGGCTTGTTGGGCAAATCTAAGGTCATTCTTGAGGAATTTGGATATTGGTCCACTAGGAAAGCTTCCAACAATCTTTCCTAAATCAATAGTGGGGGACTATTGGTTTGAGTAAAATAGTGAAATAAATACCTAATTATTTGCATTACATGTGCACATACAGTTAGCTAATTTCTCTATCTTTACTTCTAGGTCATCTGCATCATGTCAACTAACTTAAATTTACATAGCATCTTGGAAACCAATAAGTTTACCTAGTCAAACTTTTTGGATTGGTATAGAAACTTGAGAATTATTCTCAAGTTGGAAAAGTTATTCTCCATGCTAGATGCTTCTATTGTACCACCACCAACTTAAAATGCTCATATTGATGAGCATGCTGTCTACAAAAAGCACAAAGAGGTCAGTGACACCGCATCCTGTATGATGTTGGCATCAATGACCTCGAAATTGGAAAAACAACATGAGCATATGGATACTTACTTGATCATTTTATATCTTTGAGAGCTATTTGATGCCCAAGCCAGAACGGAGAGATATAAGATCTCAAAACAACTGTTTTGTTCTAAGATGGCTGAGGGCACTTTTATGGCTACCTATGAGCTGAAGATGCTGGGCTTAATTGAGAAGCTTAAGTCTGTTGGGTTTGTAATGGACAATGAGTATTGACTTAATTCTGTAATTTTTGCCAAGTAGTTTTTCACAATTTATGATTAACTACCAAATGGACAAGATTAAGTCCACTATACCTGAGTGATCAATCGTCTCAAGACTGTGGAATCCTCCATGAAGAAGGAATCCAATTTAGTCATGATGATAGAATCTTCCTCTTCTAAGAAGAAAGTTCCTAAGAAGAAGAAGAAGGCTCCTACTAAATCTAAACATGGCATAAAGAAGAAGGAGGTAGTTGCTAAAGACTCATGTCATCATTGTGGCAAGATGGGCCATTGGAAGTGCAACTGCAAAGCCTACTTGGAGACCGTTAAGGACAAGAAGGAGAAGGAGAAGCTTGCGGGCACTTCTACTTCTACTCCTGGTATGTTTATGATTGAGATACATATTGTCTTTAGAAATAAGATATAGGTATTGGATACCGGATGTGGATCTCATTTGTGCAATAACTTATAGGAACTAAAGGACAATAGAAGGCTTGAGAAAAGCAATGTGGACATACATGCTTCAAATAGAGCAAAGGTTGATGTACTTGCTGTGGGGGCTTATGACCTACACTTACCTCCTGGATTAATTTTAGAACTTCAAAACTGTTATTATGTACCATTTTTATTGAAAAATATTATCTCAATTTCTTGTTTAGACTTATATGGATTCTATTTAATTTTTAAGAATAAATATTCTTTTTCATTGAATGATATCCATTATAGATCTGTAACTTTGATTAATAGTTTATATGTTCTAAACATGGATAATCCAACTCTCAATATAAACAATAAGAAACTAAGGATTGAAACTTAATCTCAACTTATTGATGGCATTATCGTTTAGGCTATATAAATGAGAATTGCATTTCTAAATTACACAAGTTTGGTGACTTAAAGTCATCAGATTATGAATCATATGGCACATGTGAATCTTATTTACTTGGTAAAATGGCTAAAACTCTTTTTTCTAAAAAGGGAGAAAGGGGCAAAGAGTTATTAGAACTTATACATACTGATGTATATAGCCCAATATCTATACAAGCAAGAGGAGATTATCACTATTTCATAACCTTTATCGATGATTATTCACAATATGGCATTTAATGAAATACAAATCTAAGACCTTTGGTAAGTTCAAAGACTTTAAGAATGAAGTAGAGAAACAACTTGGGGAAAAGAATCAAGACTCTAAGATCTGATCAAGGAAGTGACGATTTGAGCTAAGAGTTCTAAGGTAATCTTAGAGATAATGAGATATTATCTCAATAGACTCCACCATATACACCTCAATTTAATGGTGTATCTGAGAGAAGGAATCTAACCCTTCTAGACATGGTATGGACCATGATGGCTTTTGTAGACTTACCAAAATTATTTTGGAGGTACGCACTAGAGATTTCTATTTATATTCTAAACAGCGTTCCATAAAAAATAGCTGACCCTACCTTATTTGAGTTATTCTTTGGTAAGAGACCAAAATTATCTCACTTGAGAATATGGGGTTGCCTTACCTTTGTCATAAAGCCATAATCAGACCAAACTTGAGAGTAAGTTTGACAAATATTTATTTGTTGGATATCCGAAAGAGTCTTTTTGAATATTACTTCTACCTCCTTTCTGAAAACAAAGTGTTTGTTTTGAAACATGTTGTCTTTTTAGAGAAGGAGCACATACTCAAAGGAGACAGTAGGAGTAAAACTGAACTTAGTGAAGTTCAAGAAGAGCAAACAAACACAGATCAACCTTATGATCCCGCATCTATTGAGAGAATAGATGAATTTTCGTCTATACAAGAGCCTCATAGGTCGAGTAGGATACATGTGGCACCTGAGATATATGGATTTCATATAAGTGACTATAATGACGTATTGATCATAGATGAAGATGAGCCTACTACTTGCAAGGATGTTCTGAATAGTTTAGAATCAGACAAATGGCTTGAAGCCATGAAGTTAGAAATAGATTCTATGTACGATAACCAAGTATGGACTTTGGTTGGTCCACCCAAAAGAATCAAAACTATTGGGTGCAAGTGGGTTTTCAAGATGAAAATTAACATGGATGGTAATGTAGTACCTATGATGCACGACTGGTTGCTAAGGGTTATCATCAACAACATGGTATAGATTATGATGAAACATCCTCACCAGTTTTTATGCTGAAATCTATAAGAATATTCCTAGCACTTGCCGCCCATTATAACTATGAGGTCTGGTAAATGGACGTGAAAATAACTTTTCTAAACGAAAACCTAACTGAGGAAGTATATATGACACAACCTGAGGGTTTCATATCCAATGACAACACAAAAATATGCAAGCTATAAAGGTCTATTTATGGACTTAAGCAAGCTTCTAGGAGTTGGAATATAGATGAACCTTACGTATTCAAGAAGGTCAGTAGGAGTGCAATCGTTTTCTTATTACTTTATGTAGATGACATATTACTAATAAGAAATGATGTTCCTGTCATTCAATCAGTAAAAGTTTGGTTGTCCAAGAAATTCTCCATGAAAGACCTTGGAAAAGAAACCTATATTCTTGGAATAATGATCTATAGAGATAGATCAAAATAGTTGCTAGGTCCTTCACAGTCTACCTACATAGACAAAGTACTAAAGAGGTTTAGCATGGATCAATCTAAAAAGAGATTCTTACCCATGTCTCATGGGGAAAGCCTTTCAAAGTCGATATCTTTAAAGACATAAGTTGTAAGGGATCACATGAGTAGGATTTCATATGCTTCGACAATTGCCATCATGTATGCTATTAAATGTACTAGACTTGATGTGTCCTGTGCTCTCAATTTGATGAGTAAATACCGATCTGACCCTGGTGAGGGTCTTGTGAAGGACTAAAGATATATTCTTGGTTTATAGAGGAGGTGATTTAAAAATAAACGGGTATACTGATGCCAATTTTCAATCTGATAAAGATGATTTCACATCACAGTCTAGTTACGTAATTATGTTGTATAGAGGGGCCATAAGTTGAAAAATTTCTAAACAAGATACTATTGCCGACTTAATGACTGAAGCTACGTACATAGCCCCTTCTAAAGTAGTTATGAAAGCAGTTTAGATCAAGAAGTTCTTGACGGACCTTGGAGTGGTTCCTAGCATTACTAAACTAATATCTCTATATTGTGACAATAATGGAGCTAATGCACAAGCAAAGGAGCCACGATCTAACCAGCATTCTAAACATGTTCTTAGACGTTTTCATTTGATTAGGGAAATCATAGATCGATATGATGAAAAGATAAAGAGAGTTCCCACTGATGAGAACATAGTTGACCCATTTACTTGAAGGTGGATCATGAGCTAAGAGCATGCAAAAACAATGAGAAATAGAAGTAAAAACAATAGCGGAAGCTTTATACCTCTACATTTTCTTATTGTTTGCGATGGTTGAATCGAAAGGGTTGTTTGAACCGCTTCTGGCTGACTGTTTAAAATTTTTTGTTCTAATCTCGATGTCTCTGGCTGTTATCCCGTAAGTCTACGGCTTTTTCTCATTCACGATGGACTCTTAGCTTTCGGAATATAACCGATGCCTAAAGGCTTAGTGAAAGCTAATAGAGAACAAGAATTGGTCTTTGAATGTCTCTTGACCAACTGCTAAAGAGCAGTATCAAGAGTGGTAATACTTTGTTTCTATATCTTTTTCTGAAAACAATATATGGAGAAGGAATATAGAGAGAATGACAAATGTAGTGCAAGAGCTAGACACACAGTGAATTTTTAACTACCTTACTCCCATCTGTTCAACCATATCAGAGTCCTGATAGCCTTGAAGAATTCAAGATAGATACAAACACAATCTGAGCTATCATCCGGGAATTCAAAATAGTTGAACCAGATTCGTGTCTTAACTTCTTCACCTAACGCCAAATTGGCTCGAGCCTAGCCTATCGAATCTAGTTTAAGCTTTTGGACCAAATTAATTATTTTAACCAGGACTAAATAAATAGCCCAATAATTAATTATTCAACCCAAATAAACTGATCTAATACTGTAGTCTATTTTTAGTTTAGGCCCAAGTTAATTTAATTATTCAATCCGGGCTCAAGCCCTGAACAACTAATTAACCCATTAAACTAATTAATTAATTCTCTCTGGACCTTTTATTTTATTCTAACCCAATAAATAAACTAAGCTACTTGAATAAAATAAAATCTATTTTATTTAAGACCAATTCCTTATTCTAAAACTATTAGGACTTATGGGCACTTCGGAGGACCAAAAGACACATCTCTTGGCTACTAAAATGATCAAAATACCCCTACTGTAGAAATAGTTGTATTTTTTATTTTAAATAATTCCTAATATCACCATAAGGAAATATTGACCCCCAGGACAATGTTGCGTTAGCAAAATCTTTGTCATATAGGGGTAAGGATAAATATACCCCTCTACATAATGTCGTACATTTAGAAAGGAAGAGTGTACTATTACCTCTCCAAATGATATCTGCCATCCTTAAACCTCTTGTCCAATGATCTATGACTTCCTAGAATATTTCAACTTTCTAAGGGAGCTACCTTAAAGCAAACATCCATACCATGTTCCATAGGGTCTTGGATATTTAGATTATTCGAACAGTCACAAGGGGCGATATACCGTGGAAGCTATCATGTACAAGTCTGTTTTGACTAATTAGACAAATATACCAGCATACGAGTATATTAGTCTTATGATAGAACCTCAACTATAGCAAACCAAAGTATATGCTTCTAGCTTCATCAGACCACCAATCCGTACTCAATTCGTAGGGTGTAAGTCCATGTTGTAGCAATAGCAGTCTAGGTTTATGCCAATATAGTACTTTTAGAAACCATTACTACAGGTCCAGTTCTACATATTCGAAATACACTTTGATAGGGCATAAATTAATAATATATTTTATAGTTATTTGAGGCCATTTTGTGATACATTTTATGCAATAACTAGTCATATTCCTTCATATTTGAGATTTTACCCTTGAAAAGATATTTTGTGCATTATTTCAAATTTTATAGGTAAAATAAGGTAAAATCGTTGCTAAACAGACTAGAGGCGGCGCCGGCCACTTGCTGTCGGCAAGCACTTTAAGGCAATAAAAAATCGGTGAAACAAGGGCTGAACAAAACATAACCAGTGCCGGTTGGGAGCCTAGAGGCGGTGCCGACTGCGACCTGGAAGAACTTGGCACGAAAATTGAGAAAAATCGACGAACGGATAGAGAGACAAAATGAAACTAGCGCCGGCCCTAGGCAGTACAGGTGGTGCTGGCTCTGCACTAGTACAGAGGCGGTGCCTCGATTTTCATGTGCGTTTTTGGCAATATTTAGAGTTTTTGTATTTTCCTACTTCTATTCGGCCAGAAACCCTAGATGGACGAATTTAGGCATTTCTAAAGCCTATAAATAGAGAAAAAACACAAGTCAAAGGGATGAATTCAAGGAGCAAAACACAAAACCACTTAAGTTCAAGGAGGAATTCATCAAATCAGGGAGGATTGTACAAGAAAGTCTATGAAGGAAGAAGGAGGATGCTTGTCTATGAGTGCTTTCTTTTAACTTTGTATTCTATAATTGAATAATGATGTATTAATTTTTTTATTGTAATTTGACATTGTTTTCAGTATTCATGATTTTTAGAGTTACTTTGATCTTTTGATTAATTGATTGCTATTCTTGGCATTTAATTACTTATGCTGATTACGAGATTAATTTATTGTTTCTTTCTATTAACTTACTTGGAAAAAGGGGTTGATGGTGGCCTCAATTTATTAATTTCATATTTGTTGTCTATTAACTTGCTTGGAAAATGGGTTAATTGCTAAGAACTGGGTAATTAAAGGTTAATTGATATCTGTCAGGATATAGATTCATTAGTTAATTTCATGTTTTAAATTTACCAGGATAAGGGGATTTAATCAAGGATTATGTTTAATGCATCTTTTGGGTGAATTAGTTGAGACAGTATATGTGATACTAATTTGTCTAGAAGATAGTGATTTCATGGATTGGAAAAGAAATGAATTTATCTTAATCCTTCATAATGCCAAGAGAATGATTAGTTATGATAATGATTGGGCACTTTAAGGTCATGTTTGTCAAAATAATGGTTTGAGTTACATAATTCTCCATCCTTGACATGTATATTTTATTTTATTTTCCTTTTTATTCTTTTTCACTTTATTGAGTCGGTTAAACAATAAAAGAAAAGTGATTACTGCGTATTTGTTCCTTGAGGATCGATACTCATTTTAAACCCTATGTTATGTTTAATGAAGAATACGCTTGCTCATATGTGTAATTTGGGGTTAACATTTTAATTTAAATTTGATTGGGAATGTGCTTATTTTTTAATGATTTTTTATACCCAAATTCGTACTCATCAAGTTGTTGGCGCCGTTGCCGGGGAACAATATCATGAAATTTTGGATTTTGTTGATTTAACCATGTAAATATGTAAATTTGTACAATTGTTCTATTTACAAAAAGGTGCCTTCTTTTGTATCATGTGTATCTTTGTAATCTAATTTACTAACTTTGACTGATTTTTAATTGACTAATTTGTTCTTTTAATTTTGTTTGAATTGTGAATTCCGTTATCTAACTTTCTTCTTGTCTTTTCTAAGTGTTAACCTTGGTACATGACCCGATGATCTGAAGGCGATTTAGAAGATTTTGATCCTGAAATCGAAAGAACATTGTCAAAAATCCACCGGACAGTCAAAAGGAACTTACTCGCAGACATGGACGGTGCTCAAAACAACAATGCTGGAAACAACAGAAGGGTTATGGATGACTTTGTGAAACCTGCAATCTCAGGCACGGGCTCGAGTATCACTAGACCTAGGGTAGATGCGAATAATTTTGAAATAAAGCCCAATATCATCTAGATGGTCCAAAATATGGTCCAATTTGATGGGCTACCTGAAGAAGATCCTAATGCCCACCTAACTAGTTTTCTTGAAATTTATGATACCTTTAAGATGAAGATGCCATAAAACTAAGACTTTTTCCTTTTTGTTTGAGAGATAGAGCCAAATCCTGGTTAAAGTTTTTACCTACAGGTTCCGTCACCACTTGGAATACCCTAGCTAAAAAATTCCTTTCCAAATATTTTCCTCCAGCTAGGACATCTAAACTCAGAAACGAAAATTTTGTTTTCCAACAATTAGATTCTGAACCTTTGTATGAAAGTTGGGAGAGGTTCAAGGAGATGTTGAGAAAGTGCCTACACCACGGATTTGAGTTAGGAATGCAGATGCTCATATTTCTTAATGGCTTTACGTTTGCAACACGACAAGTGGTGGACTCTTCCGCAGGGGGTTCCATTAATCATAAGACCCCGGAACAGGTATTTGATCTCATTGAACATTTGGCTTCTAATAACTATTCTTGGGGAAGTGCAAGGTCTAGAGCTTGTGTGCAAGGAGTGCACAAAGTGGATGCTGTGGCAGCTTTGAAAGCTAAGGTGGAAGCTTTAACTCAAAAGATAGAACAAATGGTTATACTTCAAGGCCAAGTGCTAAATATAAGTTGTGACTTCTGTGGAGAAGGGCACCTAAATCATGAGTGCCAAAATATAGGTTCATTCCAAGAAACCACGGAATAAGCAGCCTTTGCAGGTAATGGCCGTCCAGGTAACAATCCCTATAGCTCTACTTACAATCCTGGTTGGAGAAATCATCCTAACTTCTCCTGGAGCAATTCAAACTAACCTAGGTAGGGCTCTTTCAACTTTGGGGGAAATCAAAAGAACCAACCTCCTTTGAACAACAATTTGGCACCTTCCAAGCAACCATTGGAGGAATTGATTGGCCAATTGGTAAGTACAATGTAGACTAAGTTCCAAGGGGTTGATGCTACAATAAGGAACTTAGAGGCCTCCATGCGCAACTTGGAGAGCTAAATTGGCCAATTGGCTAAATTACTTGGGAATCGTCAAGCAGGGATATTACTAGGGAACACCGAAGACAATCCATGTGATCAAGGCTGTGGAAAGCATTGAAGTCTTTCTTGCTTTAAGTTTTTGTGATTTGGAACAAGTTTTTATTTTCTTTGTTTTGTTTCATTTTTATTTATTTTTTCATGAATTGAATTTCATTATTCATCACTACTGTGTGTTTATTATTTTTATTTCATTTTTCACAAAAAAAAAAAAAATCGGCCAGGCCCATTTGGACATTTTTTCTTTCAAACTCTCCAACTCCCTCTCAAATTCTCCCTAACCCGCATCGGCTCCACATCGTAAACCTTTAAAAATTTGATTTTTCACCTTCCAAACACTTCTAGAGTATTAATCTATCATTCTTTTGTTGATTTTACGGATCAAAATCTTTTAAATCTTCCGTTTTTCACAAAAACCTAATCTTCAATCTGCCTTCAAAGAGCTTTGATTTTTGAAAAAAGGATGCATATTTTGCTTGCCCATGTATAGGAGAACATAAAGGTATGTTTTTTCTTGAATTCCCACGGTTAAAATGTTGTAGGTAAATTTTTCTAATTTTAGGTATATATATATATATATATATATATATATATATATATATATGCCAAAATTTGGGATATTTAATGTTCTTTTGCATTGTGAATCAATTTGTGAGCTTCATGACATTGGATATATTATGAGTTGATGATTCTTGAGTACTTTATTCATTCACATAATCATTATGGGGTTTGTGTATTCGTTTAAGGGTATGATTATGGTTATTATGATGATTGAGAAAATAGTTGCACATTGTCCTTAAATTATCTTACACTTGATCACTATAATGCCATGATGATTCCATAATTCACATGATCATGTTATGAGCATCTAGTTACATTAGGTTTGTTCAGCACATTTACGCTTTCCAATGAGATATTATGCTTATTCTTAAAGGTTGTGTGAAAATTGTGGTGGATTGATTGGAGGAGGTTGAATTGGTTATTGTGTTCGTGAAATGTATACTTTAAGGAGTTTGGGAATTGTGGTGTAAGCTGGTTAAGAGTTGAGTGTTGTGTTGTGTATTGTGTTTGAAAAAGGGGAGATTATGTTCTTCTGAAATCTTTGAACTTCCTAGTACTTATACTCCTATCTTCACCACTATCTACTTTCAAAAATGTCTAGAGCACGGGGCCAATCATCTAAAAGGGCTAGAGCTTCTTCTTCCTCAGCCCTTTTGTCTATAGACCCCATGTTTCTCAGGCCAGCATATTTCATTTATCCATCCTGTGAGGAGTGGTACAATATGAGATCCTGAAATAAGATTATTGTGGAGCGTACCTTTGCACCTACCCTAGACCATGCCCTTAAATTAGGAATGATGTTTAGGAGACTAGGGTAGGGACTTATAGTACATCTTAAGGGGGATTATTGTCCAGTGCTCATAAAAGAATTCTATGCTAACATGGTTGCAAAGGACAATAACCATCTTCCACACATTGAGACACGAGTGAAGGGAACCCCCATTTTCATCACAAGAAACCATTTAGCCATTCTTCTCCATGTGTATGATGATGATTCTTGGCTAGGGATAGATACCAATCATCAAAAGATTCTTTCTGACCCTAATTGGGATGCCATTGGAACTAGAGCTACTCTAAGGTTGCGCAAGAAAAATGCTTTCAAAGCTAACAACTTCTACTCTAACAATGATGTTAATGCCCACTTTTAGGCTCTAGTATACATGTTTGCTTTTAATGTCGTACTCCAAGCTAGTGGATTTAATGAGACACGCACTATTGATATGTATATCTTGCATAGGATGTTGACCACTCAGCCTATCCCTCTTGCCCCATTGATTATACAATCCATTAGGGATGTGGTTCATCATCGTCTCTCGACCAAAGCCTTTGTCTTTCCTCTAGTAATCATGAAAATTCTGAGAGATTTTGGTATTAGTACTAAGGAGGAATTGACTGAGACTACCGCTGAGCATGACCTGGTCACGGAGCAAACGTTGATGAGCTGTGGGTACAAATATAGCCAGGAGATGAAGAAATGACTAAATCCCTATGAGGCAAAGCATCCCGGACAAGTTCAGCCACCACCTGTGGAGGGGCAGCACCCACCACCATCGCGAGCACAAGCCAGTAGTTCACAGTCACAACCAAAGGCTGACTTTGAGATAACGGTGATGGGACAGTTAGCTCAGTAGACAGAGATGTTGCTACACATGTGAGACTCCATTGATGATATTGCCTGGAGGTAGACTATTCAGGAGCAGCAATGGGCTCAGTGGATGCAGCATTTTTCGAGACCGCATGGCGATGATGGCACTTCAGCATATGATGATGATGATGGGGAGGATTGAGATGATTTTTCTGCACTTGTTCCTACTTGTCACTTTCTTTTTCATTTATATTTTCATGACTTTTCTAGTTATTTCTTGTACTTTTCTTTTTCATATTATTTTCTTTACTTTTTGCTTATTCTTCTTTTCTAGTTTTTATGCTTTAGTGTGTTTTTTTTGTGTATTTTTCTTTCTAGGTACTTCAACAATGCTCTTTTCTGCTAGAATTCAACTCTTTTGTAAAAGAATGCACAATGTAGTGGAAGTATTTTCTTTCTT
The DNA here is from genome assembly GCA_026120185.1 of Voacanga thouarsii. Taxonomy (NCBI): domain Eukaryota; kingdom Viridiplantae; phylum Streptophyta; class Magnoliopsida; order Gentianales; family Apocynaceae; genus Voacanga; species Voacanga thouarsii. The sequence goes on from JANUWF010001165.1 coordinate 5,203,714, forward strand.
CTCTTTTCCCCTTTATTTTTGGTCCCGTGGCAATATTTCCTTACTCTATTTGTTTGGCCATTGAGGACAATGTCCAGTTTAAGTGTGGGGGAGTGGTTAGAATAGGAATTCTTCTATGCTTCATTCTTTTGAAATTCTTTGAACCTTTTGAGAAAAAATTTCAAATTTTTTTTCCTGATTTTTTGAGCTTTCAAGATGTATTTTTAATGCATGTCTTTGTGCTAAATCATAGAGCATATGTTCTATATCATTTGTGGTTTATGCATGACTTTTTGCATGCACTTAGACTAAGTAGTTCTTGATCAAATGCTTTACATTGTTTTTAAACCTGTTTTTATGCTAAAATTCATTGGGCATTTTAGAACTTACTTGAATACCTCTCGAGGTGAAATAAGAAAGGCATTCATGATTTAACTTAGGGATGACGATAATAGGCATTCTTTGGATAGTTTGAGCTTTTCAAGCCTACCTATTTTATATTATCCCAAGTGCCTATTTTGAGCTTAAATTGTTAATTTCTTTCTTAAACCCATTATCATACTTTGTCCAAAAAAAGTACAAGTAGAAGAATAATGAGAGAGAATTCTTGTGTAAATGTCATGACTTGTTACTTTCAGTCATGCATCATGTGTTGAGTTGGAATTGTGAAAGGAGAAAGAAGGAAGAAAAAGAAAGATTGAGAAAAACAAAGAGTTGCTAGAAAATGTTGAAAGAAAAAACTGAGAAACAAACAAAAGCAGCATTTGAAAAGAAGAGAAAAAGAAAAGAAAAGCTGAAAGAAAAATAAAAGAAGAGCACAAGAAGAATGTTGGTTGAGTTGGAATAAGAATTGCTGAAATTTTGATGATCTTGTGTAATATGATTGATGCGTTGAGAACTATTGATGAAAAGAATGAAAGATTTGCTTGAACTGTAAGATGATTGCTATACAAGGTTTTGGGTTTTAGATTGGTTTTGTAATAGGAGAGTAAGAAAAGTTTGGAATCTATTGGTGTATTTTGTTTATCCCTTTTTTGCAAACTCTCATCTTCTTTGATATTTGATTTTCCTATATCCTTCGTTTAACAGTTACATTACAAGCTTAAAAGTCCAACTTGACCTAAGTAGAATCATGATATGTCTCGAATTAGTGGAGAGAGTGGATGAAAAGTAAGCTTATGGAATGTATTTTTGAACTAAATTCTTTCCAATGGTTTGAGAATGATGTTAAGTGTTGGGATGGTTTTACTAGTCATTCTTCACTTACACAAGTCTTGCACTTGTTATGAAAGGTATAGTAGCGTATGTTTTGTTGTCTTGAATAAAGAAAGCATTGAAAATATTATTTTGAAATTGATTGAGTGATTTTGTGAAAACTTGTGTTTTTCTATTTGTCTTTGATACTTTGCTTGAGGACAAGAAAAGAGCTAACTGTGGGGGAATGTAATAGGGTCTAAATTAGTCATATATTTTCAAGTTATTTGAGGCCATTTTGTGATACATTTTGTGTAATAACTGGTCATATTCCGTCATATTTGAGATTTTACCTTGGAAAAGGTATTTTGTGCATTATTTTAGATTTTAGGGGTAAAATAAGGCAAAATTGTCGCTAAACAGACTAAAGGCGGCCCTGACCACGTGCTATTGGCACGCACTTTGAGGCGATAAAAATCAGCGAAACAGGGGCTGAACAGAACACAGCCGACGTCGGTTGGGAGCCCAGAGGTGACGCTGGCTGTGACCTGGAAGAACTTGGCACGAAAATTGAAAAAAAATCAGCGAACGAATAGAGAGACAGAATGCAATTGGCGCCAGCCCTAAGTAAGACAGGTGGCATCGGCTGTGCACTGGTACAGAGGTGGTGTCTTGATTTTTATGTGCATTTTTGGCAATTTTCAGATGTTAGTGTTGTGCCCTAAAGGCAATCACTTGTACATTATATATGACACATTTTATTTTAATAAAAGACATTATTTATCTTAGAGTTTCTTTTGTTTACTTTTAAGTAATATAACTGTTTGATAAAGTCCCTAGTATAACACTGTGTTAAGAAAATCATGATAGAAATCATGGTATGAGATTCCTATTACATTGTATAGTGTTAGTAATTAACTAGTCCCTAGTCATAGTATTAATGAGACGGGACATCATTAATGCGTTAAGACTAATATGTGTTAGACTTCCTGATTTGATCAGGCGGTGGTTCTCATGTCCGTGAGTATTGAGATACTCAAAGTTAACACATAGATGCTTGTTAATGGAATAAGTTTATTGGATGGCCTAGCTATGAGATAATTACATGGATAACTATTTAGTGCCAGTGATATAATCTCAATATAGCAAACATGCAAGTATCTTTGGACTTGAGATCTCCAATGTACTTTGTTTGCTGAGCATTGTACTTTGATTTCAATCTCTGGAGCTCGATCGAGGGCCACCTATGGGATTGATATTAGGTACATTGTGAGGTAAATGAATGTAGTTGAGAGGGTCAATAAAAGATTCATCACTCCTAATAGTAGGGGTGAATATCTCACGACCACTTGTAGGAATTACTATTCTAGTAGTCCTTGGCCAAGGAGATTGTGTATTGGAAATAGTTTCAATTGATACACATCTAGAGTAGCGGGTTCTTGGGATAAGTACTATTGTATTCGGGTCAGAATTAATTCTGGAGGGAGTTGGCACTAATTCTGTACTCCAAACCGAATGAGATATTGTATGGTGAAAGGAGTTAATTGCACTGTAGTTTGTTATTGAAGGGTTCATGTCAAGCCACTTGACTTCCTGGACTCTTGGTGTAACACCCCGGAAAACCTAGGCCTGCCAGGGCCGGGGATGTCGTCCCGTCCAAAGGACAAGGGGTCTTTATAACTAGGTCACAAGTAAAAATTACTGGAATAAATAATACTCAAGCTAAAAGAATTTATTACAACCCAAAAATACTTCAAAAATACATCCATGAAATTCCAAAACAAAAACCATAATTAAAATCATCCACACTCGTCTCCCAAAGCATACATAAAATCAAAAAACACATTCTCTTCCAAGGTAGCTACTCACCCACAATAGGATCAACCTGAAATCATGATAAAAGGTGGTGAGACAGAAATCTCAGTAAGTCCGTGTGTGCTTTGGGTGTTTAGCAAAAACAGTTCGTGGATGCAAAGTGTGAAATCTTTATAAGAGAAGCATTGGCAAGAAATAAACATTAGTCAAAAGCAAGAGTGGCGTTTTGGCTCTTCTAGCCATACATAAGTAATTAAATCAACCACTCGAAAGAAAGGGATATGGGTTACCACACTATGGGCCCCATAACCGGTCAGAATGCCTAACACGTTGTGCAGACTGACAAAAGTAGGTGATCGGCCTACTGGGCAAGATACTCCTCCTTCTCTATACCCAAACAACCACCGAGTGTCCATTCCGGCAAAAACATAGTCACTTGACTGAAACAAAATAAACTGCTAGCTCGGACCGGCACGACTCACTGGAACTGGCATCTTATCCGGGAAGGACTCACCCCTCAGAGGTGGCCACCTACTGAGAGACTCACCCTAACCCTTCAAAGACTAGTCCTAGTAGTCCACCCTTATTGAGTACTCAACGACATTCCCCACTTGGGATAAAATGAACAAAGCATTGTTCTTCATGAAAATAACAATTTGAGGGTTTCCAAAGCTTCGGGAGAAATTAGTTTTAGAAAGAGTTTCAGGTTTGGAAGAATCTGCTCAAAGACTTTTAAATAATTTAAGCGTTAGAATTAATGATGAATTCAACCCTCAATTGCTTTCAAATAACCGAGTGTCCTTGCACTCCACATTTGGCTTGCCATAAGGAAATCATTTCACATCAATCAGGTTTTGTGCAGGAGCTTACCTGATTCTTGCTCACAACAACAAGGTCTCGAACAGCTGACCTAACCCCACATGGGCAAATACAAATCTTAATCAGATTCAAGCCACAATCCACTTCCTCAGTTTTAAATCAACTCAATTCACTACTACCATGATCCTAGTGTCCCAAGCTTTAAGGCAAATCAATAATTGAATAGGTTTATAAGCTAAGTTTAATTCGTTATTTAAAATAATTAATGGATTAGGAAATAAATTTTATTAAGTTAAAAGTTCAACTCTTGTTAAGGAAAATTTAGAGTTTATTTGATCAAGAGCCATAGGTGGTACTAGGCAAAATAGTGATTTAATGATAGCTTAGTTGTTAGAAAATAATTGATAGCTAAAACTAGTTAAGATTAAATTTAATAAGTCTTTCTTGGAAAATAATAAGTAAATCCTTAAGGGTTTTGATCTAGTAAATATTTTATTAAGTATAAATCTTTTCTATAAAGGCTTTAATTAATTTCTTTATTTTAAATATTATTTATTTATTTTATTTTCTAGAATAGTTATTATTTACTTGACTAAAATATCCTTTACATATATTAAAATTCCAAATCTACCATTCCTAGGGTTTTCAAAATTCTCCAGCAAAATTTATTAGTAAATATTTTATTTATGAAATAAAATTTGCTTAGGGATAACTAGATCATGATCAAGATTCCATAGTCAACCATAATCATTAACATACTCAATCCTTCAATTCATCAAATTATCCAATCTTGCACATAGGCATAGATCTAAATTTATTATTACATGATTTAACCTCTACTAGCATAAACATGATCATGGCTCCAAAATCTAATCATGCATATAAATCCTATTCACCCATGGTGACATAATCTCTAGCATGCTTCATCACAAATACTACCTATGACATGCATCAAATCTCAACTCATCATTAAATCCACCAATATATTCCTTCCATGCATAAATCCCATCTTCTTCACAATCATACATATACTCATGCTTCAATCCACAACATCACGTACACAAACCCATCGCCATTCATCAACCTAGAGACATGATTCTAAATTTTAAAAAGAGGATTGAAGGTACTTCCTTGATTGATGAATGACTTGAAGGAGTTTAGAGAAGATCTCAACCCCTAGATGGCTAATCTTGTCCAAGAAGGGTGGCGAAAGCATGGTCATGGGAAAAGAGACCATTCGGCCAAGGGAGGAAATTTCGGTCCATGAGAGAGAGAGAGAGAGAGAGAGAGAGAGAGAGAGAGAGAGAGAGAGAGAGAGAGAGAAAGAAGAAGAGATCATTAGCATGCTTATTCATATAGGTTTTCATTAGAGATTAAGTTTGAAGAGGATGAAGTTGTTAGAATAAGTTTACCTTGAAGATGTTCTTGTTCTTCACAGAAATTTCTGCTTTTTGAGCCAAAGTAGCAAGATGATTAGTGGAGTTTGATGTTAATAAGGGTGTTGATGAATGCACAGCAAGGAGTAGATCAAATCTGGAGATTTTTGTGAGGGTTTGAAGTGGTTTGGAGGGGTATTAGGTGTGGAGAAGGAGTAGGTATTCTTGGTGTAGTGTGTGTGTGTGTGTTCTTGTTGCTTGAAGAAAATTGAGAGAGAGAGAAGAGAAGCTGCCGATTTTTCTGAGGAGTTGTGGCTGCCAAAATTCTGTAGGGTTTAGGGAGTGACTTCTCTGATTTGGAAGGGAAAGGAAAGACTAGTTGTTACAATCCTTGAAGAATATTTTTAGGAAGAGAATTTGGAAACTAGATATTCCAAGAATATCTTTATTTTTCTGGACAGCTTTGAAGTCTCCTATGGCCGACTGGATTGGCCGACTGGATTGTGCAGTTTTCTGGGGAGTTAAAGCTGGTTAAAGGAGGCTTGTGATGGCCGAAACTAGGGTGCACAATAGTGAAGAAGATGTCTGATCAATTGAGCAAAATTTTATGGAAAGTTGTTAAACAAGATGGCTGAAATTTTGGAAAGTAATCAAGCTAAATTGCCGGGATTTGGTTGAGAGATTTTAGGTCAGCCATGGAGGGAATTTCGTGCAGAAGCTTCAGGGAATAATGGAGCTTTGTTAATGGAGGTTTAAGGGAGGTTTTGACAGAAGTAGGTTGGGGTTTTCGGTTGAAACAAAATAGGAAACAAGTTGGACAAAAATTCTGCTCAGGAATTTCGCTGAACAGAAATTTTCTGGCAGAATTTTCGTCTGCCATTTCCAGCAGATTTGTAGCGAGTTTTGAAGGGGATTTCAGGGGTATTCAAGGCTGGTTTCCAGCCTTATTTATGGAGGAAAAACAAGGCTAAGGTGCTGCACAAAATCTGGGAGAAAACAGCTTGGTTTGGAGCTCACAAAGCTGATTTTCGTACAGGAATTTTTCCTGTTTTGCTCCAGCTTGTGCAGTCCGAATTTGGGCAAAAACTTTCAGGTTTCAACTGATCCTAAAGACCATTTTTCTGGTAGCATTTGGGAGGGAATGTGAGCTAGAATTTTTGACCTTTTGAAGGTACAACAAGCTGGAAAATTTCAGCTCATTTCATGAAGATAGATGAACTAAGTTAGAGGAAAAATTTCAGCAATCTTTCAAGAGGGATTTTCCTCTTGAATTTTTCCCACAAATCATTTACATTTTCCAAACCATGAGAAGCCTTTTTCTAGGACATTTTGATCCTAAAAGACCTTAGTCCTCTACTGAATTTTCTGGAAAGGAAAAGGATAGAACACCTTGATCAAACTAAGGAGTTGGAAATTAAGAAAAGCTAAAGATCAAGGGAGAATGAATTCCCTTTAGGCATTTCACGAAGAACAAAAGAGTGAAGTGAGAATTCTCCTAACATGTCTCTCCTAGGACATCATCACCACATTGATCTAGGCCCTCATAGCCGAAACCATCCTTTTCCAAGTAAAATAAAATTTACTCAAGCTAAAGCTTCTATGATGGGCTTTGAACCTTAGACCTCAAGAATTAATTCCAAGGCTCTAACCACTAAACCACAACAACTCTTGTTGCTATTTCTACTAGAAAAATTATTTCCTATTCAATCCACAAGCTATCTCCCTATTTTCACCTCGGGCAAAAATGACCATTTTGCCCTTCTCACACATCACTCACCAACAAGACTTCAAGATAATAAAAATCAAATTCAAAGTACATAGAAATCATATGAAAACATATTTAATCATGAAATAAAGCATGATATGCATCCCAACCCCCCTTACTCTAAGGTTGGTCTTGACTAGGGTTTCACACTTGGGTGGTCATGATGTGTTGCTAGATACCGCTCATGATATGAGAATATGGGTTTATTAATTGATGAATTAATAAACCAATCCTGATTAGAATCAATATGATTAATTCTAATTAATTATGGATTATTAATCTCAAAGACGTATGGATTAATTCATTTTCGCTACCAATTGACTGGGAAACCTAATTGGTCACACACAATACATAATTGTATACTCAAGATGTTATTTGATAACATAGTGGGGTTAATTGCGAAAAAGAGAAGTTGTTTTGACCAAATTATAATTAGTTATAATTTATGGTCCAAATTGTTATTGTGAGAACTTAATGTTTCCAATTACAATTAGGGAATTCTAATTGTTTAGGATTTCAATTTTTTCAGTCAATTTTTCGTTTTATATGATGATATAACCAAAACCCTAGGTGGGTGATTCACACAAAAATTGCAGCTGCCAAAAACTCTCTTCTCTCTTCTCTCTCTCTCTCTCTCTCTCTCTCTCTCTCTCTCTCTCTCTCTCTCGTTTTGTTGAAAACGAGAAGAGCCGCCATCTTTTTCTGCAAGCACAGGAAATTTTGGTGCTTAAGTGTTCTTCTTTGTGGATTTCTATTAGAGATAATCACACACTGTGATTATAGTGGTTGGATGTTCAACTCTCGTGGAGTTTGATCAAGAGGATTGCTGGATCATGCCTCGACTTGAAGAAGAAATTTTTGTTCTTCGGACGATAAAAAAAAGGTAAAAAGCTGTTACCTTTGATCTATTTATGTCTTGTTTTTCACACATATGCGGGTCTTGGGATGGTATCTCATTTTATTCTTCTACTGCGCCGTATAGGATACGAGCCTGAGATACCCAACATAAGAGTTTTGGTATTTTACTACTTCTATTTGACCAGAAACCCTAGAGAGATGAATTTAGGCACTTCTAAAGCCTATAAATAGAGGAAAAACACAAGTAAAAGGGATGAATTCAAGGAGAAAAACATAAAATCACTCAAGTTCATGGAGGAATTCATTAAATCAAGGAGGATTGTACAAGAAAGTCTACGAAGGAAGAAGAAGGAGGCTTGTCTATGAGTGCTTTCTTTTAACTTTATTTTATTTTCTTGAACAATGATGTATTAATTGTTTTATTGTAATTTGACATTATTTTTGGTATTAATGATTTTTAGAGTTACTTTGATCTTTTGATTAATTGATTGTTATTCTTGGTATTTAATTACTTATACTGATTGCGAGATTAATTTGTTGTTTCTTTGTATTAACTTGCTTGGAAAAGGGGTTGATGGTGGTCTCAATTTATTAATTTCATATTTGTTGTCTATTAACTTGCTTGGAAAAGGGGTTAATTGCTAAGAATTGGATAATTAAAGGTTAATTGATGTCTGCTAGGAAATGGATTCATTGGTTAATTTCATGTCTTAAATTTGCTAGTGATGCGTATGGATTTGGGTATAAAAAATCATATAAAAATAAGCATATTCCCAATCAAGTTTACATTAAACGTTGAACCCAAATTACACATATGAGCAAGCGTACTCATTATTAACATAGCATAGGGTTCAAACGAGTGTCGATCCTCAAGGAACAAGTATACATTAATCACCTTTCTTTTATTGTTTAACCGACTCGATAAAGTGAAAAAGAAATAAAATAAAAATATATACATGTCAAGGATGGAGAATTATGTAACTTAAACCATTATTTTGACAAACATGATCTTAAAGAACCCAACCATTATCATAACTAATTATTCTATTAACATCATGCAGGATTAAAGTAGATTCATTTCGATGGTCAATCTATGAAATCACTATCTTCTAGATAAATTAGAATAACTTGGTCTCTTCTCAACTAATTCATCCAAAAGATGTATTAAACACAATCCTCAATTAAATTCCCCTGGTCACGAAAAATTTAAAACATGAAATTAATCAATGAACCTTTGGTCTCGGAAGACATCAATTAACCTTCAATTACCAGTTCTAAGCAATCAACCCCCTTGGTCCAGTAAGTTAATAGTCAACAGAATATGAAATTAATAAATTGAAACTACCATCAACCCCCTTGGTCCAGTAAGTTAATGGAGTGAACCAACCAACTAATCTCGTAATAAGCACAAGTAATTGAATACCAAGAATAACAATAAATTAATCAAAAGATCAAATAATTCTAAAAATTATGACTATCTGAAACAATGTGGAATTACAATAAAATAATTAACATATCATTGTTTAAGAAAAAGAAAACAAAGTAAAAGAAAGCACTTATAAACAAGCCTCATTCTTCTTCCTTTGAAGACCTTCTTGCACAACCTTCCTTCAATTGAAGAATTCCTCATTTGATTTGAGTGATTTGTTGTGATGATCAATGAATTCTCTCCTTTTCTCTTGTGTTTTCCATCTATTTATAGGTTTGGGAAGTACCTAAACTCGTTGGTGTAATGTTCTTAGCTGAGTAGAAGTTGGAAAGTACTAAAACTCTATAGATTACCAAAAATTGCGTAGAAAAAATGAAGCACCGCCTTAACTTCAAGGCACAGCCGGCGCCGCCTTGGGTCTTGGAGCTGGCTCCAGTTGTGTTCTGGTTCTCCAATTGTTCGTCGATTTTTTCCCGAATTTCACACTATGTAGTCCAGCATATAGCCGACGCCACCTTGGCTACTGGATCCGATGCCGGTTCCACTATGTTTCTCTCTGTTTCACCAATTTTTTGTTACCTCAAAGTTCGTGCAACCAGTGCATGACCGGCGCCGGTTGCTCTATCCCAGTTGACGGCGCCTCTAATTTGTTTTGCGACGTTTTTGCTTTGTTTTACCCCAAAAATCTAAAATAATGAACAAAATACCTTTTCAAGGGTAAAATCTCAAATATAAAAGAATACAACTAGTTTTTGAACAAAATGTATTGCAAAAGAGCCTCAAATAACTAGAAAAAATATGACTAATTTAGCCTTTATCAATTCCCCCACACTTATCTCTTTACTTGTCCTCAAGCAAAGTATCAAGAACAAGTAGGAAAACACAAGGTTTTATCAAATCACTCAATCAATTTAAAAACAGTATCTCCAATGCTTTCTTCATTCAAGAACATAAAAAACACATTCTACTACATCTTTCACAACAAATGTAAGACTGGTGTAGTGAATAATGACTTAGTAGAACTATCTCAAGACTTAACAATATTCTCAAACCATTGGAAAGAATTTAGCTAAAAAAGAATATGCATTCCATAGGATTACCTTTCATACACTCTCTCCACTAATCCGAGACATATCATGATTCTACTTAGATCAAGTAGGACTTTCAAGCTTGTAATGTAAGGCTAAAGGTTTGTAATGTAGCTTATCAAACGAAGGATATAGGAGATTCAAATAGTAAAGAAACTGAGAGTTCGCAAGAAAAGGATAAACAAATGAATCAATAATTTCCAACTCTTCTTGCTCTCCTATTCCAGAAATCAATCAAACCATAACCTTATTCAGCAATTACAACTCCACTCAAGCAAATCCTGCATTTTTTCTCTTTTTTCTTTCTTCTTCTTTCATCAACTCTTCTCCATTTCTTTCACAAGATCACTCAAATTTCTAGCAATGGTATCAAGTACTTTATATGAACTGAACTTTTACAGCTGAATCACCATCCCTTTTGTGATCTTTTGTCTCTCTTTTCCTTTCAAAAAATTTTCTCTTCTTTTTCTTTTCTCTTCTTTTCACTCTTACTGCTGCTTTTCTTTTCTTTCTCAATTTCTTTCTTTCCATCTTTTCTAGAAGCTGTTTCTTTTCTTCTCTTGTTTTCAATCTCTCTTTTCTTTTTCTTCTCTTTCTTTGCTTTCTTTTTTTTTTCTCTCTTTCCAGCTCAATTCACTATTGATACATGACTGAAAGTAACAAGTCATGATCTTTTTCAAGTATTCTTCCTCAACATTCTCTTACATATACTTTCATCCATCAAGAGCATAAAGATTTGGAAAATTTCAAACTCTCAAAACAAGCAATGGACAAAGTATTGTGATGGGTTTTAAAGAAAGAAATCAACAATTTAGGCTCAAAATAGGCACTAGGGATAATATAACAATAGGTAGGCTTGAAAAGCTCAAATTATCCAAATAAAGCCTATTACCGTCATCCCTAAGTTAAATCATGATTGTCTTTCTTATTTCACCTCGAGAGATATTCAAGTAAGTTCTAGAATGCTCCATGAATTTTAGTAGAAAAATAGGTTTAAGAACAATGTAAAGCATTTGATCAAGGACTACTTCGTCTAAATGAGTGCAAAAAGTCATGCATAAGCCAAAAATGATCTGGAACATATGATCTATAATCCATTATAAAGATATGCGTTAAAAATATAGCTTGAAATCTCAATGAAAATCAGAAAAATTTTGAAAAAAATTCGCTCAAAATTTTCTCCCAAGAAGGCTAAAGTATGTGTATAGAAGACTTGTCAATCAAATCACTCCCCACATTTAAACTGGACATTGTCCTCAATAGCCACATAAATATAACAAAGACTAAACCATACCATGGGACCAAAAATATAAAAAGGAGAAGAGATAAGAAAAATAAACTTCCATGATGGAGTAGCTCTAATTTTCCAAACTTTGTGCTTAGAATAAAATTGATAAAAACTTAGACAAAGCATATCACTAAATCACTCCCTCACACTTAAATTGGACACTGTCCTCCTTGGCAAAAAATAAACACAAGAAAGTATCTCCAAAGGGACCAAAAATAATAAAGGAGTATAAAGTTTAAGTAATACTTTCCAAGTGCAATAATGCTCCAATAGATATCCAAACTTGAGGTAAAGAGAAGGGCTTGTCCAAGAGGACTTTATTCCTATAAAATAAAACACAAATAAAAGAAGAAAGATAATAATAATAAAATAAAAACAGACATAAATAAAAGAAAACAAGCTAAAGAAAAATACTAAAATAAAAAATAAAACAAAAACTTTTCACACTCATCATGCTTCCTCATCAAACCTTTTGAAAAGAAATTAAAGCTCAAAATAGAAGATATGCATGATAAATGTAGAATGGAGAGAGGTTTTTGAAAAATAAAAGGTTTATGAAAATAATTTTTATTACTAAAGCAAAACACATAAACCTCGTTTTTTAACATTCCTTTAGATACATAAATATCTTTTTCAACATATGAGTGCACAGGGTATTTAATGGATGCATCAACTTTGAAATCACCTTTTAACCCTTTAAAAGATTTGTTATAATTGAAATTCCCCTTAGAACTTAGCAATTGAGTTCTTAAAGATGGGATCAAGAAAATCCTTACTTTTCAAGGCATGGTCTACAATAACTAAGTTACCTCCCTGAAATTTGGGGGTGAAGGGTAGAGTTTGTCAACATCCTCAAAGAGTTTCTTATGATGTAGCATTAAAAGATCCAACTCCTTGAGGTATGATAAATTTAACACAGCATCATTTGGACCCTTGTTTTCCAAGAATCGAGAGGAACCTAAAAAAAAAAAAAATCAGGTGATAAAGAGAGATTAGAATTATTAGCACGTAGAATAAAATTAAATACCTCCCTATCCACATTGGATAATTGGTCCTCATATCATCTCTCATTTCCTTGAAGATTCTCTTGTTCAAGCATATGGGCCTTTATGGCATCCTTAATCAACTTGACTAGTTGTGTTCTTTGATAGCTCAATTGTTGAGACGCTTCTTCATGCTACTGAACAGATGAATTTGTATTGGCAACAAAAGATTTCACCAATGTTATTAATGACGTCTCACTAAGAACATCAATGTGAGCTTGTAATCTTGCCAATCTAGTATCATTGTAACTCCTTTGATTTTGTGCCCAAAAATAGTTGTCCATGATAATATCAACCTCGCACAAAAAAAAAAAAAAAGAAAGAGAAACAAAGAAAAAAAAAAAACAAAAAGGTAAAAGCAAAGAATCGAAAAAATAAAGAAAAGAAAAACATACACATTAGATATATTCACAAGCTACCGAAACAAAAAAAGTTAGTGGTATTTAGAATACAACATGAAGTATGTTAGTCAATTAAGTCAAAGTTAGTAGGTTACAAGGGTATGCACACATACACAAAATACAAAAGATAGCACCTTTTTGTGGAAAGAACAAGTACACATATTTACATATTTTCATATTTACATATTTACATGGTTAAATCAACAAAATCTAAACTTTCATGCTATTGTTCCCCGGCAATGGCGCCAAAAATTTGATGCGTATGGATTTGGGTATAAAAAATCATATAAAAAAAAGCATATTCCCAATCAAGTTTACATTAAAACGTTAAACCCAAATTACACATATGAGCAAGCGTACTCATCATTAACATAGCATAGGGTTCAAACGAGTGTCGATTCTCAAGGAACAAGTATATATTAATCACATTTTTTTCATTGTTTAACCGACTCGATAAAGTGAAAAAGAAATAAAATAAAATAAAAATAAAAATATATACATGTCAAAGATGGAGAATTATGTAACTCAAACTATTATTTTGACAAACATGATCTCAAAGAATCCAACCATTATCAAAACTAATTATTCTCTTGGCGTCATGAAGGATTAAAGTAGATTCACTTCAATGGTTAATCCATGAAATCGCTATCTTCTAGATAAATTAGAATCATTTGGTCTTGTCTAAACTAATTCATCCAAAAGATGTATTAAACACAGTTCTCAATTAAATTCCCTTGGTCTCGAAAAATTTAAAACATGAAATTAATTAATGAACCATTGGTCTCGAAAGACATTAATTAACCTTCAATTACTAGTTCTAAGCAATCAACCCCTTTGGTCCAATAAGTTAATAGCCAACAAAATATGAAATTAATAAATTGAAACTACCATCAACCCCCTTGGTCCAGTAAGTTAATGGAGAGAACCAACCAACTAATCTCGTAATAAGCACAAGTAATTGAATACCAAGAATAACAATCAATTAATCAAAAGATCAAATAACTCTAAAAATCATGAATATCTGAAACAATATGGAATTACAATAAAACAATTAACATATCATTGTTTAAGAAAAAGAAAACAAAGTAAAAGAAAGCATTCATAGACAAGCCTCCTTCTTCTTCTTTTGAAGACCTTCTTGTACAACCCTCCTTCAATTGAAGAATTCCTCCTTTGATTTGAGTGATTTGCTATGATGATCAATGAATTCTCTCATTTTCCCTTGTGTTTTCCATCCATTTATAGGCTTTGGAAGTGTCTAAACTCATTGGTGTCATGTTCTTGGCCGAGTAGAAGTTGGAAAGTATTAAAACTCCACAAATTACTAAAAACCGAGTAGAAAAAATGAAGCACCGCCTTAACTTCAGGGCACAGCCGCCGCCGCCTTGGCTCTTGGTATCAGTGCTAGTTGTGTTCTGGTTCTCCAATTGTTCACCAATTTTTTCCCGAATTTCGCACAATATAGTCCAGCATATAGCCGGCTCCGCCTTAGCTACTAGACCCGACGCCGGTTCAACTCTGTTTCACCAATTTTTTGTCGCCTCGAAGTTTGCACAACCAGTGCATGGCCGGCGCTGGTTCCTCTATCCCAACCAGTGCCGCCTCTAATCTGTTTTGCGATGTTTTTACTTTGTTTTATCCCAAAAATCTGGAATAATGAACAAAATACATTTTCCAAGGGTAAAATCTCAAATATGATGGAATACGACTTGTTTTTGAATAAAATGTATCGCAAAAGAGCCTCAAATAATTTGAAAAAATATGACTAATTTAGCCCCTATTAGCCCGGATAAGGGGATTTAATCAAAGATTGTGTTTAATGCATCTTTTGGGTGAATTAGTTGAGCCAGGATATGTGATGCTAATTTGTCTAGAAGATAGTGATTTCATGTATTGGAAAAGAAGTGAATCTATCTTAATCTTTCATGATGCCAAAAGAATGATTAGTTATGATAATGATTGGGTACTTTAAGGTCATGTTTGTCAAAATAATGATTTGAGCTACATAATTCTCCATCCTTGACTTGTATATATTCTTTTATTTTATTTTATTCTCCTTTTTATTCTTTTTCACTTTATTGAGTTGGTTAAACAATGAAAGAAAAGTGATTTCTGCGTACTTGTTCCTTGAGGATTGATACTCGTTTTAAACCCTATGCTATGCTTAATGATGACTACGCTTGCTCATATGTGTAATTTGGGGTTAACATTTTAATTTAAACTTGATTAGGAATGTGCTTATTTTTTTTAATGATTTTTTATACCCACACTCGTACATATCACGCTTCTATTATAAAGTGAGAGGATTACTCACTGGCTAAAGGTAAGTCATTCCCTATTTGAAATCTGTAACATAATAACCTTATCATGATGAGATTTCCATTCTCATCATTTGGTTAAGAACAATAGTGTATGTGTTACGTAGCCCGTGATCCATACCTTATTGTGAAAGACTTCCATTTATATGAATCACTTACTTATATACAATAGGTCTTTTCTTACAAAATTGTGCAAAAAATAAATTTTGCAAACACAAATAATTTATGAGAATAAAACCTTTTATTAATACAATTGAAATTACAACAGAAATACAATCTTAGTGGGCATACATTTCAATATTCTCCCACTTGCACTCTAAGACTATCTAAGTCAATAGGTGCCCACCCCTATGGTGTCTAAGTGGTTTCTAAAGACTTTCTCAGCTAAAGGCTTGGTGAATGAATCAGCTAGATTGTTCTTTGAGGCTATCTGTTCCACCATGACTTCCCATCTCTGAATAAATTCCCAGATCATATGGTACTTTTTCTCAATATGCTTCCCCTTCTTGTGGTTCCTGAATTCTTTGGATTATGAGACTACGCTTGTGTTGTCGCAATTTAATGCAATAGGCTTGTCTATCTACGACACAACTCCTGTAAGGTACTTTTGGAGCCAGATAGCTTCCTTGGATGCCTTCGAAGTTGCCACATACTGAGCTTCCATGGTTGAGTCAGCGATACAAGATTGCTTAATACTTTTTCATGAAATACCTCCTCCAAATAAGGTGAAGACATATCCACTAGTGGATTTTCTTTCATTCTTATTCGCCTAGAAGTCTAAGTCTATATATCTTGTAAGAACCAAGTCATCAGCCTTGTAAACCAGTATATAATCTCTTGTTCTCTTGAGGTACTTGAGAATATACTTTATAGCTTGCCAATGAACCTTCTCGGGTTTTGACTAATATCTGCTGACTAAGCCTATAGTAAAAAGATATCTCGCCTGGCACATATCATGGTGTACATGAGATTTTCGACAGCCAAAGTGTAGGGAATCCTACTCATCCTGACGTTTTCTTCTTATGACTTAGGAAAGTCCTATAAAGAAAGAGATAACCCATATCTACAAGGGATTAGAGCTCCTTTGCATGAGTCCATGCTGAATTTAACCGACATCATGTCAATATATGTAGTTTGGGATAAACCTAACATTCTCTACTTCCTATTTCTAAAAAGTTAAATGCCGAGAATGTAACTGTATTCTCCTAAGTCTTTCATGCTGAATTGACTGGACAACCAAACTTTAGTAGATGACAATGTCCCTACATCATTTCCAATGAATATAATATTATCCACATATAGCATAAAAAAATCACATTAATACTTTTCAACTTCCTGTATACACATAGTTCATCCTCATTTTGAGTGAAATTATAAGAATTTGTAGTCTCATCAAAATTAATATTCCATGCTCTTAACACCTACTTAAGTCCGTAGATGGATTTCTTAAACTTACAAACCATGTGTTTCTGGCCTTCAGCAATAAAGCCTCTGGTTGGGACATATAGATATCTTTGCTAAGATGGCCATTGAGAAAGGCCGCCTTGACATCCATTTGCGATATTTTGTAGTCATAATGACATGTGATGGTAAGGAGGGTATATATAGATTTAAGTATGGTTACCGGGGAAAAGATTTGTTCATAATCAATTCCCTCTTTCTAAGTATACCCTTTTGTCACAAGCCTAGAATTGAAGGTTTCTACCTTCCCATCTGTGCCTCTTTTCCTCTTATATACCCACTTACACCTAATGGGTTTTATCCTTTTGGGTGAAGCTACAAGATCCTAAACCTGATTGAAGTACATAAATTCAATCTTGGCTTTCATTGCCTCATGCCATAGATTTGCATCGGCATCAGTAATAGCCTCCTCGTATCTAGTAGGATCTTATTTCTGGTGATGGGAGACTAGGTCAAAGACCTATCCAGTCCACCTTTCTAGAACCCTAGATACCTTCCTACTATGATGAGGCTCCCTTTGTATAGGTTCTTGAGGTTGTGTCTATTCTTGTTCAATAATCGGGTTAGAAGAAGTCGATTCAGAAGTAACTTCTCCTCGAGTTCCAACCTAGTTGAACCTTTCGTGGATGTACTTTAATCATCTTTCAAGTATCTAGCATTAATACTTACCAGTACTTTATGCTTCTTAGGATGATAAAAGTAACCACCTTTAGTTCTTTTTGGGTATCCGACATAGTAGCATAACTCTGATTTTGATTCTTGCTTGTCTCCATTGATCAGTACATAATCTAGATAGCCCAATAACTTTTGATAATTCAGACTTTGCTTATGCCCAATCCATATCTCATAGTGCGTCTTAGGTACTAATTTGGACGGCACCAAGTTCAGAATATATGCCACTGTTTCCAAGGCATATCCCCAAAAAGAAATAGGAAGAATAGCATGAGACATCATACTCCAAACCATTTCTATCAACGTCCTGTTCTTTCTTTCAACTACTTCGTTCTGCTAGGGTGTCCCTGACATAGAGAGTTAGGATACTATCTCATGATGTACCATGTAATCCTTGAATTTATCGAGAAGGTACTTCCACAATGATCCGATTGTAAGGTTTTGATCATTTACCTGTTCGACGCTCTATTTTAGCTTTAAACTCTTTGAATTTATCAAATAAGTCAGACTTGCACCTCATTAGGTAAACATAATCATACCTAGTACAATCATCCGTGAATGTGATGAAGTACTCAAACCCTTCTCTTACTAGTGAAGAAAAAGGACCATACACATCAGTATGAATAAGACTCAATATCTTCTTAGGTATATTCGCCTTTTAGGCAAAAGACCTTTTGGTCATCTTTCTTATTAGGTAGGATTCAAACTGAGGCTAACTTTCCAATCTCAATGAGCCCAAAAGCCCATCATGGATTAACTTCTGAATCCTAATTAAGTTAATGTGCCCAAACTTAGATGCCAACTATATGAATTATTGACAGTGGTCTTTCTCTTCTTACTTAAAGGTTCAATTTGAGCATTGTTTAGTTGATTGTTTATAGGGTTTATAAAGAATAAATTGCCATACATGTACCCAGTACATAAAACGTTTCCATTTCTACTGATAGTAATACCTGAATGGAAAGAAACAAAGTAGCCATGATTTATTAGTTTTGCAACCAAAATTAAATTCTGTCTAAACCTAAGTATATATAAAATATCCTTCAAAATAACTATTCCATTACACTAAAAAAAGAAGTTCTAGCTTTCCTACTATTTGGGCCCATACTTGTGCTCCATTTTCCACTCGTAGTCCATGTTCGCTCTTCTAGAGTTTTTTTTATCTTCCTAAACCACTGCAATGAGTTACAGATATGATCAGTGGCTCCTGAATCAACAATTAAAGTAAAAGTTGATCCAACCATAGATACAAACTCTAGATAGTAAACATTACCCGTGGGGTTTTTTTTGCCTGAAGATCTAGACACTCTTTTTTCCAATGTCCCTTCTTCCTACATTTGAAGCACTTACCCTTGGATTTGTCTTTAGGCTGGGATTTGGGATGGACTGCAGCATGTCCTTCGAAGAAGAAGCCTTAGCTATCATAGCCTTTGACTGTAACTTCATAACCTTCTTCGCCACCTGAAGCTCTTTGATTAACTCCGTTAATCTTATGTTTAACTTATTCATGTTGTAGTACAACTTGAACTGAGTAAAAGTGCTTGGCAGAGAATCAAGAATCATATCCATTTAGCTCTCGGGGTCAATCATGAAGGATTAAAATGGAAAACATCAAAGAAAATGCAGCAGAAAATTTTTCAATTTTTTGAGCCACATCTAGGAAGGAGTACTTACTTTTCTTTATTGGTCACGGATTAACCAACGAGGGGCTAGGCTGCACTGGAACCTCTTGCGTTGGAAGGGGAGAAAGAGGCGCCTACTGTTCAATCAGAATTCTCGCTAATCTTTTACTCTTATGCATTAAGCGTCTCTAAGCTTTTTCTCTTTATCTTCTGGAGTATGACTCTACCTTGCTCTAGGCATTAGTTTGGTGAGAGATCCTTTTGGATAATCAAATCACACTCTACTATCGAGAGGGAAGAGAAAGGATGAAAGATGAGAGAAAGAGAAGAGGAGATGACACACACTCTAGAGAAGAGAACTCACAAGAACAACCTCATTTTTTCCCCTCCTCATGTCACTATATTCGGCCAGCCTAGGGCTTTCTCAAGCCCTAATGGCACAAAACATAAGGCCCTTATGGGCTTGGTTTCGTGCTCAAAAACTAATCTAAGACTAGCCCAATCTTCTTAATTTATTAATTATCTTTTCGGGGCCTTATTAAATATCTAAGACTAATTAATTAATTATAATTGGACTCTTAATATATATCAACATATATCAGTGCAATTAATTAATTTATTCCAGCCCAATTCTCTTAATTAATTAATTATTTTTTATGGGCCTCATTAAAATCCAAGACTAATAATTAATTCTAATTGAACTCTTAGAATAAATTTTATTTCTCTTCTAAATAATTATCTATTAAGCCTAGATCGTGTCTAAACAACACTAAGGTAACTTAAGCTACTCCGGGGATACTAAGAGACATATTATTCATGGCTACTAAAATGACCAAAATACCCTTACTATTAAATAGCCTCATTTTATTGTTTTAAATATTTGCATTTATCACCATATGAAAATATTGACCCTAAGAATAACATTGCTAAAGCAATGTCTCCGACCTACAAGTGAAATGACGAAAATACCTATCTATGTAACACCCATCAATAAGACAGGATAAATGTACTAACACCCATATCAAAGACATCTACCATCTTTAGATCTCTAGTCCAACAATCCATGACTCACTTGAATGTACTTGTTTATCATTGGACGTTACCCAAAAGAACATATTCTAAAGTCAAGTTCTCAGGGCTCTGGATCATAAAGATTATCCTGGACAATCATAAGGGGGTGATTTAACCTCATTAAGTGAAGTATAGAACTCTGTTATATCAGTCCATCTTAACTAACTAGATTAATACACCCAATATACAAGGATATTGATCTCATAAAATAAATCTCATCTAACATACATCAAAGTATAAAACTCTAACTTTGCCAGACCACCAACTCATACTTAAGTATGAAGGTATCCGTCCACGCTGTAGCAGTAATAGTCTGGTCTTTATAATTATAGTACTTTAAAAGAGACCATTACTACTTTTCCAATTCTACGTATTCAAAATACACTTATGTCAATGATGTGAGTGAACTACTCACCGATTCAGGGTAAAACATTCCTTATTGAAAATTATGGCATAATAGTCTTACCTTGATGAAATACCCAGTTCCATCAAACGACTAAGAACTCAATTTTACTTATATGACAAGTACCATGGTCTATACCTTACTGTGAAGAACGACCCAACACATAGACCATTACTTATCATACTTTGACCTTTAAATATGCAATAATATACGAAACAAACTAAATTAAATGAATAAACATTTTATTGCAATATGTTTACACAAAATACATAGCCTTTGAGGGCATACTATCCAACAATCTCCCACTTGCACTACAAAAACTAAGAAAGTCCATAGGTGCCTACTCCTATGACATCTAAGCATCTGCGAAACACCTTTTCTATCATAGGCTTGGTAAAGGGATCCATCAAATTATTGATAGAGAAAATCTGATCGACTACAATCTCCCATTTCTGGATAAACTCCCAGGTGAAGTGATACTTCCTTTTTCTATTCTTGCCCTTCCTATGGTTTCTAGAGTTGTCACAATAATTGTGACACCATTCCAGAGTTGTCACAATAAATTGTAATAGGCCTATCCACATGTGGTACTACTCTTGGTTCTATGAGGAATTTCTAGAGCCACACAGCTTCTGTAAAAGCTTCTGAAGCAGCCAAGTACTCAACTTCTATGGTAGAATCAGCAACGCAAGATTGCTTGATACTTCTCTATGAAATAGCTCCTCCAAACAAAGTGAAGACATATCCACTAGTAGATTTTCTTTCAACTTCTTCTACCTGGAAGCCTGAGTCTGTGTAACCGGTAAGAACTAGATCATCAGCACGATATACAAGCGTATACTCTCTCGTTTCCTTGAAATATTTGAGTATATGCTTTACGGTTTGCTAGTGAGCTTTCCCTAGGTTTGACTGATATCTACTAACCATGCCTACTGCAAAGTAGATATTTTGCCTAGTAC
The DNA here is from genome assembly GCA_026120185.1 of Voacanga thouarsii. Lineage (NCBI taxonomy): Eukaryota > Viridiplantae > Streptophyta > Magnoliopsida > Gentianales > Apocynaceae > Voacanga > Voacanga thouarsii. The sequence continues at coordinate 5,225,275 of JANUWF010001165.1, forward strand.
AAAGCATAGCATACATGAGACTTCCCACAACCGAAGTATAAGGGATCCTGCTCATTTTCTACTTATCTTCCTGTGTCTGAGGACATTGTTTGGAAGATAAGGATAATTCATGTCTAAAAGGTATAATAGCCCCTTTACATTGATCCATACTGTACTTAACCAATATCTTGTCAAAATAGGTAGGCTAGGATAAGCCTAACATTCTTTGCTTTCTATCTCTAAGAATGTTAATGTCTAGAATGTAGCTAGTGTCTCCCAAGTCTTTCATGCTAAATTAACTAGATAGCCAAACCTTAATAGACGACAATGTCCTTACATCATTTTCAATGAGTAGAATGTCATCCACATAAAGTACCAAGAAAATCACATTGCCATTGTCTGATTTCCTATACATACATGGTTTATCCACGTTTTGAATGAAACCATAAGTTTTCACGATTTCATCAAAACGTATGTTCCATACTTGTGACGCTTGCTTAAGTCTATAGATGGACTTCTTGAGCTTACAGACCATTTATTTTTTACCTCTAGTAACAAAATCTTTTGGTTGTGACATATAGACGTCTTCGCTAAGATAGCTATTTAAGAAGGCCGTCTTGACATCCATCTGCTATATCTCATAGTCATAATGATATGCAATGACTAAGAGAATTCGGATAGACTTAAGTATGGCTACTGGTGAAAAGGTTTCCTCATAATCGATCTCTTCCTTCTAAGTATAACCTTTAGTAACCAACCTTGGATTATAGGTTTCAACCTTTTCATCTGCACCTCTCTTCCTCTTGTATACCCACTTACACTCAATAGGTTTTATCCTATCAGGTACAGTGACAAGATCCCAGACTTGATTGTGGTACATATACTCAATCTTGGTATTCATTGTTAGCTGTCATTTGCCTGCATCAGCATCAACAATGGCCTCCTCATATCTAGTGGGATCTTATTCCTGATGATCATAGACTAGATTATAGATCTCTCCGATCTACCTTTCTGGAACTCTTGTGATTCTCCTACTACAACGAGGCTCAGTTTGTATAGGAACATCCGGTTGTATTTCTCTTGGTTACACAATCGGGTTGTTAGAAGTAATTGAAGTTGAATCAGTGACCAACTTATCTTCTAACTGTATTCTGTTTGAACCCGTGGTGGATGTAACTTGTTCATCCTCTAAGTGTCTAGTATTAGTACTAACAAGTACTTTATGCTCTTGAGGATGATAGAAATATCCACCTCTCATTCCTTTTGGATACCCAACGAAGTAGCATAACTCTGATCTTAGTTCTAGCATACTTTTTTTTTTCCATATCTTAAGATGGTTTAGGCTGGGCTTTCATTCAGTCCATATCTCATAGGATATCCTAGGTACTGATTTGGAAGGTACCAAGTTCAAAATATATACCGTTATTTCTAAGGCATACCCCCAAAAGGAAATAGGAAGAGATGCATAACTCATTATACTTCTAACCATTTCCATCAAAGTTCTATTTCTTCTCTCAGCTACTCTGTTCTGCTAGAGAGTCCCAGGCGTAGTTAACTGAGATACTATACCGTAATATACCAAGTAATCCTTAAACTCATTGAGGAGGTACTCTCCACTGCGATCCAATCTCAAAGTTTTAATTAATTTACCTTTTTGATGCTCCACTTCAGCCTTAGACTCCTTGAATTTATCAAAAGAGTCAGATTTGCATCTCAACAGATAAATGTAACCAAAATGAGTGTGATCATCTGTAAAAGTGATAAAGTATTTATAGCCTCCTCTAGTTGGTGTAGTCATCAGACCACAAATATCCGTATGAACTAATGTTAGTATTTCCATGACTCTATCTGCCTTTTTGGTAAGGAACCTTTGGGCCACTTTACCTTTAAGGTAAGATTCACACTGAGGCCATTCTTCCAGTCTCAATGAATCTAAAGGTATATCATGGATTAGCCTCTGAATCCGATTGGGATTTATATGTCCCAATCTTAGATGCCACAAATACGAGTCATTTGATATAGCATTTCTCTTTTTATTATCAAGTTCACTTTAAATATTATTTATTTGATTTCGAATAGGATGTATAAAAAGAAGATTCCCATACATGTTTTATGTACAAATTAAATTACCATCTCTACTGATGGAAACACCAAAATGGAAAGAAAGAAAATATCATTGATTCATTAATTTAGAAATTGAAATCAAATTCTATTTAAAACAAGAAATATATTAAATATCATTTCCTATTACAATAAAAAATAAGCTCAAGATCTCTTATTGCTTCAACTAATATTCTTGTTCAATTGCCCACTTGAAGTCCATGCTCACCCTTACTGAGCTTCATTGTCCTTCTAAACCCCTGCAAAGAATTACAAACATGGTCAGTGTTGGGTATCTCAAGCTCATATCATATACGGCGTAGCGGAAGAATAAAATGAGATACCATCCCAAGACTCGCATATGTGTGGAAAACAAGATAAAAATAGATCAAAGGTAATAGCCTTTTGCCTTTCTTTAATCATCCGAAGAACAAAAATTTCTTCTTCAAGTCGAGGCGCGATCCAGCAATCCTTTTGTGCAAACTCCACGAGAGTTGAACGTCTAACCACTATAATCACAGTATGTGATTATCTCTAACAATTATTCACATAGAGGATACACTCAAGTATGAAGTTTTCTATGCTAGCAGAAACACTAAGTGGTGGCTAGGGTTGTTACACAAGAATAGTCGAGAGAGAGAGAGAGAGGAGAGAAAGATTTCGTGTGTTGGGTTTTGGTGTCACACCTTACTAGGGTTTTCGTGTATCTCATCTATATGTTACATGAAAATCCCCTACTAAAACTGTGAATTCTAATCCTAATAGAATTCTCTAATTGTAATTGGAAATATTAAATTCTCACAATTATAATTTGGATCATAAATTATAACTAATTATAATTTGTCCATAACAACTTTTCTTTCTCTCAATTAACTCCACTATGTTATCAAATAACATCTTGAGCATATAATCCTCTATTGTGTGTGACCTATTAGGTTTCCCAGTCAATTGGTAGAGAACATGAAGTAATCCAAACGTCTTTGAGATTAATAATCCATAATTAATTAGAATTAATCCTATTAATTCTAATCAGGATTAGTTTATTAATTCATCAATTAATAAACTCATATTCCCAGATCATGAGCGGTATCTAACAACACATCATGACCACCTAAGAGTCCAGGAAGTTAAGTGGCTTGACATGAACCCTTCAATAACAAACTACAGTGCAATTAACTAATTTCACCACACAATAACTCATTCGGTTTGGAGTACGGAATTAGTGCTAACTCCCTCCAGAATTAATTTTGGCCGAATACGATAGTACTTGTACTATGAACCCACTACTCTAGATGTGTATCATTTGGAACTGTTTCCAATACAAAATTGCCTTGGCCAAGGACTTCTCGAGTAGTAATTCATACAAGTGGCCGTGAGATATTTACCCCTACTATTAGGAGTGGTGAATCCTTTTTGACCTTCTCAACTACTTTCGTTTATCTCACAATGTACCCAATATTCATCCCATAGGCGGCCCTCGATCAAGCTTCGGAGATTGGAATCAAAGTACAATGCTCAGCAAACAAAGTACCTTGGAGATCTCAAGTCTAAAGATACTTGCACGTTTACTATATTGAGATTATATCACTGGCACTAAATAGTTATCCATGTGATTATCTCAAAGCTAAGTCATCCAATGAACTTCTTCCATTAACAAGTATCCATGTGTTAACTTTGAGTATCTCAATACTTACGGATATAAGAACCACCGTCTGATCAAATCAAGAAGTTTAACACATAGTAGTCTTAACGCGTTAATGATGTCCTGTCTCATTAATACTACAACTAGGGACTATTTAAGTACTAACACTATACAGTGTAGTAGGAATCTCATATCATGATCTCTATCATGATTTCCTTAACACAGTGTTGTACTAGGGACTTTATCGAACAATTATATTACATAAAAATAAACAAAAGAAACTGTAAGATAAATAATGAATTTTATTAAAATAAAATGTGTCATATACAATGTACAAGTGATTGCCTCTAGGGCACAACAATAACAGTCAGTAGCTCTAGAATCAACTATATAGGAAGATTTGATCCAACCATCAAAATTGACTTTAGGTATACAGCAATACCTGAAGTTGACTTCGCTAAGAAGTTTGGACAATCTTTTTTCCAATGCCCTTTCTTCCGACATTTGAAACATTTAACTTTGGGCTGCTCGTTTGGCTTATCTTGACCAGATGCTTTAGGCTGGGCCCTTGCATTGTTCTGGACTTTCTTCTTCTTGAATTTCTTAGACTTTACCTTAATTCCAGAAGAAAATGTAGAACGAGTGACCAAAACTTTTGACACGGGCTTCATGATCTTCTCTGTCGCTTGGAGCTCTTTCATAAGCTTTGTGAGATTTATATCTAACTTGTTCATATTGTAGTTCAACTTGAACTGAGAATATGAATTAGATAGAGTCTCAAAAATCATGTCAATTTGGCTCTCAGGATCTGTCATTGTGCCTAGGACCTCGACCTTCTCAAAGTAAACAATCATCTTGAGTAGATGCTCTTGAACCTGTGCTTCCTCAGCCATCCTAGTGTTCATGATTTGTATCACCCCACTACCTAGGCCCAACAGGGCCAGGGATGTTGCCCCGTCCATAGGACAAGAGGTCTTTATACTAGGTCACATAAAATAAAATAAAAGAAATACTTTAAAATTAATCTTATTACAACCCAAAAATACATGAATAAATCCAAAATAAATTCCTTGCTACCATCTCTCAAAACATCACATAAGAAAAATAACATAATATTTTCAAAGCATAGGCAATAAATCTAGCAATTGACCTCCACAGCAGGATCGACTTGAAAACATGGCATAAAAGGCGATAAGATAAAAATCTCAGTAAGCCTGTGTGTTTTTTGAGTGTTTCAAGTAAAATAGTTCATGTATGTAAGTTGTAAAAGTCTTATAAGAGAAAGTGCTGATAAGCATTAAATAAATGCTGAAAATAAAGAGTGGTGTTTTTCTTTTCAAACCATACATGTGCACAATAAATACAACCACTCAAAAGGTAGCCATGGGTTACCACACGTTGGGCCCCATGACCACATGGTCAGTATGCCACACGTTGAGCTTATTGCCAGTCAGATTGCCACATGTTGAGCATACTGACAAAATGTAGGTTTACGGCCAATCGGGTGAGATACTCTTCCATCTCTACACTCAAACTTATCGGTTGTCAATTCTGGAAACACACAGTCCATATGACTGAAACTTGCTAACTTAGATGAATTGACTAAGTAGTACTGTCGCTTCTCCAAGTTGAGTTAGTCTTCTGGAGGTGGCCTCTTACCAGAAGACTCGCTCTTACTCTTCAAAACTAGTACTACTAGCATACCCTTATTGAGTACTCAATGTTGATTGTCCCACTTGGAAGAAAATTGATCATGCATTAATTTATTTGGAAATAGCAATTAAGGGTTTCTAAAATTCTTGTCAAAGTTGGGTTTTAGAAAAAGTTTAGTATTTTGTGTAAAATTACTTGTATAATTTTCAAATGATTTGTTTGATTGAAATAAAAATGGAAACAGTCATTAATTGCCTTTACAAAATGAATGTCCATACACATCACATTTGACTTGCCATAGTAATTTTTTGTTTTCAAATAATTCCATGTAGGAGCTTACCTGATCCATTACTTACTCGAACTCAAAAAAAATCCTCCAAAGCTGACCTAACCTCGTCTGGGGTAAACACAAGGTATAAGGTTATACTCGAGCTATACTTGCCTTACACAAATAATTTCTAGTTCAACTAATTACAACCATGACCTTAATGTCCTAAGCTTTAAGGCTAGATGATAAATGATTTTATAAAATAAGTCTAGCTTGATAAGTTAAAATAACTAGGGGTTCTAAAATAATTATTAATAAGTTATAGGTTCAAATAATAAATCTCAAGTACTATTGTTAATAAATTAACTAGGGTTTAAATGTTGAATAATCCTAATTAATATTAGTAAATGGTAATTTAAAAATAGATTTATTATAAATAAATAATAAATTACAATTAATTTTTAATAGATAATAAATTATTAGTAATAAATAAAATTAATAATAAATGAATTATATTAAAATTTTGTTTAATAAATAACAAAGAAATTTTAATATAAATAATATTTATGAATATAGGTAAAAGTTTGAACTATGGTCTACAAGGTCATTAATATTTTATTTATTATTATTATTTATATAAAAGATCTTATTTAGTATTATACACATATATATATATATTATTTTTAATAAAATATATTATTTATTTGATTAGTAAAATATCAATATTTCATTTAATATTCCATTTCCAAAACTTCCCAGGAATTTCGAAATCTTTAGAGAAAAATATAGTAATAATTTTAATTAAGGTAATAAAATTTGCTAATTAAAATAACCTAGGATCAACAAGAACATAATCATGGTTCTTATTGCTAAACAAGATCATGAACACATTCTCCAATATCAAACATTAAACCAATCCATTCATGAGCATAGGCTTAAAGCAACACTTGCTATCACATGGTCAAATCCCTACTAGGCATAATCATAATCATAGCTTCAAAGGAGATAAGAACATAAAAATCCTATTCACCAAAGGTGTCATAATATCTAACATACTTTAAACATCCATAATTTCCTTAAGGCATGACGAACATACATTGATTTTCAAGAAAATCCATATAGCTTAAACATACACGACCATTCTCATGTCCTAATCTCAACCCCTTCATTCATATGCATATACTCAATCCCCCATTCATATTCTATTCTCCCTATCAACGTCTAAGAGACATGAATTCAGAATAAAAAAGAAGAATTAAGGAGAAATACTTGATTGACGTGTACTTCGATGAAGATTTAAGAAGGTCCACGCGATTGAGAGTCTTGAATTGACCATTAGTGGAGAAAAACAGCCATGGTTGTTGTAACACCCCACTACCTAGGCCCAACAGGGCCGGGGATGTCGCCCCGTCCAAAGGACAAGGGGTCTTTATAACTAGGTCACACAATCAAAATAATAGAATGAAAATAATACTTTAAACTTAAAACTTATTACAATCCAATAATCCAAAACACAAATCCAAAATAAAATTGTTCACTCTCAACTCCCAAAGCATTACACAAGATAAATATAAAAAAATCTTCCAAGGCAGGCAACAACTAGCTACTCATCCCCACAGCAGGAACAACCTGAAATCATGATAAAAATGGTGATGAGATAAAAATCTCAATAAGTCCGTGTGTGTTTTGAGTGTCCAGTGAAAATAGTTCGTGAATGCAAGATGTAAAATCTTCATAAGAGAAATACTGGCAAGCAATAAACAATAGTCAAAATCAAGAGTGGTGTTTTGGCTTTTCCAACCATACATGTTCAAGAAAATCAACCACTCAAAAAGGTGGACATGGGTTACCACACGTTGGACCCCATAACCATACAATGGTCAGAATGCCACACTTTGTGCAGATTGACAAAAAGTAGGTGATCGGCCTACCGGGCAAGATATTCCTCCTTCTCTATACCCAAACAAAACCGGTTGTCCATTCCGACAACACACAGTCCACTTGACTGAAAACTGCTAGCTCGGACCGGTACGATCTACTAGACTAACATCTTATCCGGGAAGGACTCACCTCTCAGAGGTGGCCACCTACTGAGGGACTTACCCTAACCTTTCAAAGACTAGTCCTAGCAGTCCACCCTTATTGAGTACTCAATGTAATATATATTCCACTTGGGAAAATGAATAAAACATAGTTCCACTTGAAAATGGCAATTAAGGATTTCCAAAGTTTGGGGCAAAACTAGTTTTAGAAAGAGTTTTAGAGTTTGAGTAAATCTGCTTATTGATTTTCAAATAATTTGTTTGACTGAAATGAAAAAGGAGACAATCCTCAATTGTCTTTACAGAAATGAGTGACCATACACTCGACAATTGGCTTGCCATAGAACCATGTTGCATCAATCATGTTTTATGCAGGAGCTTACTTGATCCTTAGCTTGAGATAAAATAAAGGTCTTCAACAGCTGACCTAACCCCACCTGGGGTAAATATAAGCCATAATTAAAATCAAGCCAAAATTCACTTTCACAAATAATTCTTGCTCAACTTACTGCAACCATGATCCTAGTGTCCCAAGCTTTGAGGCCAGATAATAAATAAAAAGGGTTTATAAGCTAAGTCTAGTTTGATATTAAAGTAATTAGGGTTTTGGGAAATAGGTACTAATAAGTTGAAGGTTTAAACCTTGCTAAATATAAATTAGAGTTTATTTGATGAAGGGTCCTAGGTGGTATTATGTAAAATAATAATCTATTAATAATTATTTGTTAGAAAATAATTGGCAACTAAAATTAGTTGTAAGAAAATTTTAATAGTATTTATGAATATAAGACTTACAAAATTAATATTTTACTTATTATGATTATATATATATAAGGCTTTATTTGATATTATTATTTTATACAATATCTATATATTTTATTTCTTTAACAAAAGCTATCATTTATTTGACTAAAATATCATTATTTTATATATAATAGTCAAAATCTACCTTCCCTAGGGTTTTCGAAATTTACTAGAAGAAATTATAGCATTAATCATTTTATTGATGAAATAAAGTTAGCTTAGGGACAACTAGGTCATGATCATATTTCTATTGCTAACTACAATCATGAACATATACTCCACTCCAATTCATCAAATCATCCAAATCATGAATGAAGGCATATATCTAAATTTACCAAGACATGATCCAAACTCTACTATCATAAACATAATTGTGGCTTTAACAAAAATACATGAACATAAACCATATTCACTAAAGGTGATATAATCTCTAACATACTTGATCACATATACCACTCACGACATGGAGAGCATGCAACAAAACCCTAAAAATGCCATACAATCAACCAAGACAATCAACTCATGCATTAATCTCATCTCCATCATAGACACACATTTATTCATGCTCAAATCTCAACTTCTTCACAACAACAGATGCTTAAATCCTAATGATAATCCATCTCCTTCCAATATCATCATAGAGACATGAATCTAGAATTTGAAAAGAGGGTTGAAGAGGCTTACTTGATTGCTGACTACCTTGGAGTAGTTTCGAATGGATTCTGACTCTTAGGGACTTGATCCGTCCAAGAGAAATGAAGAAAATATAGCCATGGTTGAAGTCACCGTTCGGCCGAGAGAGAGAGAGAGAGAGAGAGAGAGAGAGAGAGAGAGAGAGAGAGAGAGAGAGAGAGAGAGAGAGAGAGAGAAAAGAGAAAAAGAGAGTCCATTAGTACGTTTACATATACATATATTCATTAGAAGTTGAAGATGAGAGAAGGTGGGGTGATTGATCATGCTTACCTTGAAGGTGCTCTTGAGCCTTCACAAAATACTGGTTTTTCGATCTAAAAGAGAGATTTGGATTTTGGTATTTGATGTTAAAAATTACAAAAGTGGTTTCAAGGGGTTGAGTAGGTATGATCTGGAGTTTTTGGAGGAGATTGGAAGAGTTTGGAGTGATCTTAGGCGTGAGGATGTTTAGTAGGTGTTCTTGGTTTTGAGAGAATGGAGAGAGTTTTGGTTGAAGCTGGCCAAAATTCTAAGGGATTAGGGTGGCCGAATTAATTTGGAGGGTTTAGGAAGTTGAATTTTCTGATTTGAGAGGAAAAGGAAAGCTGGTTGTTTGAAATCCCAAAAGAATATTTTAGGGAATCAATTTTGGAAACAAAATATGGTAAGAAGATCTTTAATGGAGGAGAGCTTTTGGAAGCTCCAATGGCCGGCTGTTTGTCTGTGAGTTTTTCTGAGATGAATGATAGTTGAAGGAGCTTAATGGTGGTCGAAAATATGGAATACAATGGTAGAGGGATTTCTGGTTGTTTGAGAGATGAATTATGGTAGTTTACCAAATATGATTGCTGGAATTTTGGTCTCCAATCAATGGCTTGATTGGAAGGATTGATGGAGATATTTTAGGAGCAGCCATGGGACTGGTTTCGAGCAGAATGCTAGAGAAGATGATGGAGCTCAGTTCATGGCTGTTCAAGGGAAGTTTGTACAGAAAAATAGTGGAGGTTTCGAATAAGACTGAAGAAGGAACAAAGCTGGAAAAATTCCTGGGCAGATTTCGCAAGTTGCTGGAATTTTTCTGGGTAGATTTTGCTGCCATTTTTCAGTCAGTTTGCAGAAGATTTGAAGGGGAATTCAGAGGTCTTTCAAGGCTGGTTAGCCTTCTTCATGGAGGAAAAATGAGGTTAAGATGTTGGGTGAAAAACTGGAAGAAACAGCTTGGTTTAGGTTCACCAAAGCTGCGAAAGTGTCCAGAAAATTTTCTGGTTTGCACAGCATTTGTGCAGTCCGGTTTGGCCTCATAATTTTAGACTTCAAGTTGGTCAAGAGGGCTATTTTTCTGGCAGCATTTGGGAGGGAATGATGGCTGAAAATTTCGACACTTGGACTGAACAAGAAGCTAGAAAAAAAAAAATTCTAGTTTACAACATGAACAAGATGAATACACTTAGGTTGGAGTTTGAAGGTTCAACCATGGAGATTAATTCTCTTGGGAACCTTCCACAACCCCTCCCCATTTTCGGCCCATAAGATGTCTTACACTTAGACATTTTTGAACCTTCAAAGCTACAACACTTTGTTGGAATTTTCTGAAATAGAATTGGCTTAGTTGAATTGAACAACCTAATGAATTGAGAAATAAGAAAACTAAGGATCAAGAAGGGTATGAATTCCCTTAGAAAGTTTTGTAGGGCACAAGAGTAGGATTAGGACATTCCTATCATGTCTCCCCTAGGACAACACTCCTACTCTTCACTAAGTCATGCAAGGCCGAAATATAGCCTTCCTACACAAAATAAAATTTATTCATTCTAAAACTCCAAATGATGGAATTTGAACCCAAAACCTCAAGAAATAATTTCAAATCTCTAACCACTAAACCACCACAACTCTTGTTCTTATGTTCTTTCCCAAATATTTTTCCTATTTAATCCTCAAGCTATCTCCCTATTTTCACCTCAAGCAAAAATTACCATTTTGTCCTTCTTACTCAGCCAGCACAAATAAGCCACCTAGGCTACAAACCACAAATCCGAAGCACATAAAATCATATAAAATATATATATATATATATATATATATATATTTATGCATGCATTAAATTATGATATGCATCCCAACTCTCTTCACTCTAAGGTTGGGTTCAATTGGGGTTTCACAGTTGTAATCCACCATTTCGGCCGAGAGAGAGAGAGAGAGAGAGAGAGAGAGAGAGAGAGAGAGAGCATTAGCATGATATGTTGTAGGTTGAATGGAAGAAGATGAACAAATGAGTTGTTCTTGGTTACCTTGATGATGTTCTTGAGACTTCAATAAAAAAAAAAAAAAACTGGTTTTGATCCAAATGCCAATTCTTGTTTTCGAGATTTGGGGTTATAAATTCTAGAAATGAACTCTAGGGAGTATGTAGGAGTAATCTGGAGTTTTTGAGAGGGATTGGAGGTGTTTAGAGTGGGTTTTAGCTTGAAGAAAGGTAGTGTGTGTTGTCGGTGAAAATTGAGAGAGTTTGAGGGAAATATGCTGCACAGAATCTGGGAATGTTGGCCGAATGGTTTAGGAAGTTTAAGAGTTTTTGTTTTTAGCTTAGAGAGGAAGAGAGAAATCTGATTGTTTGAAATTCAAATGGAGAGATTTGAGGAATGGTTTGAGGTATAGGATATGTTAATGGTGTTTGATTGATGGAGGTTTCTTGGAGTTGCAATGGAGTCGGCTGGACTATTTTGTTTTGCTGATATGAATGGAGATTGATAGAGCTTTAAGGCTGGCCAAAATTCAGAGCTCCATAGCAGTGGAATTTTTGGTTATGAAGCCTAGTACAAGGGTGTTTTCATAGAGCAAATGCTGGAAATTTTTGAAGTTCAAATTGTAGTTTGAATGGAGCAATCTTAGGAGATATTTGAGGTGTGGTTATGGAGTCCAAGTGTGCAAGGTAAGTGGAGAGATTAATGGTGTTTAGATCATGGCTGAACAAGGGTCATTTTACAGAGGTTTGAGGGTGGCTTCTTCGGTCTAGGCCTAAGGGAACAAAGCTGGAAATTTCTGGTTTCATGGTGTCCTAAGTTTGAATGGTTGCTGCGATTTGTGTAGTTTGCAATATTCCAGCCCGATTTGTAGACATTTTTTAGAGGTGTTTGAGGGTCCTTTGAGGCTGGTTTCTAGTCTTCTTTATGAAGGAAAAGCAGAGGAGTTCTGCTGGATTGAAGGTAGAAGAAAACAACTTCATTTTCTGGTTGAAGGTAGCAAAACTGCCCAGAATTTTTTTCTGGTTTGTGCAGTTTTTTTTGTGCAGTCCGAATTGCACAGAATTTTTAGTCTTCAAGCAGAATAAATTGGCCATATTTCTGGCAGTAAATGAGTAAGAAAGCTGGCTGTGTTTTTCGAAAGTTAGGCTGCTCAAGAATCTGGAAAATTTCCTGGTTTCTTCCATGAAGAACATGATCACTATGAAGATGAGTTTGAAGGTTCAACCATGGTAATTAATTTCCCTTGGGAACCTTTCCTAACTCCTCTCCTATTTTTAGTCAATCCTCCATCTTCCAATTTTATTGAAAACATGACTATAAACCACTTCGCAATTATCACAATCAATTATTATCTTGGTCTTATGAAGGATTTAATATAGACCCACTTTGTTTGCAATTCATGGAATCACTACCTTCTAGTTAAATTAGTGAACATATTCTATCTCAACTAACTTATCCAAAAGATGCATTAAAATCAATCCATATATAAACCCCTATATTCTAGGCGATTTAAAATATGAAATTAGTCAATGAATCTATATTCTAGTAATCATCAACTAACATTTGATTACCAATATTCTAGACAATTAACCACTTTTTTCAAGCAAGTTAAGAGATAACAAATATGAAACTAATTAATTGAAGTCATTACCAACTTCTTTTTCAAGAAAAGTTAACAACAAAAATCAATTAACCAGCTTCGTAAGCAAAACAAGTAATCAAATACCAAGAATAATAATCAATTGATCAAAAGACTAAGTTAATCAAGAAATCATAAATCACACGAATAATGTCAAATTACAATGGACATATTGAATACATGATTGTTTAAGGAAAAGAAAACAAAGGTAAAAGAAAGCACTCATAAACAAGCATATTTCTTCCTCTATGAAGACTCTCTTGAACAACCCTCATTGATTTAGGTGAACTCCTCCTTTATTGAGCGAATGAGATTTTATGCTATTTAATTCACATCTTTTTGTTATATATCAAACCCTTTGGTTCTCTTGTGCTTTTCTAGGTCTCTTGGATGCCAATTTCATGGCTGAGAAAATCTTAAACGAGTAGGAGTAGAAAAATACCAAAATAATTGGATAACCCCAAATTACATGTACAGAATTTTCGTTTCCAGAGCAAACCTGACGTCGGGTACCTTCGACCCACCTGGTGCCAAGTGCATTCTGTTCTTCCCCTGTTTTTGCTCTTTTTTTGGCCGCTTCTCCTCGGCAGACAGAATGGACTCGGCGCCAGGTGCACTTGCCAGACTTGGCGCCAGGTCTGTTTTGGAAATCCCCGAAGCTTGCTTAATTTTTGCTGCTGGAGCAGAATGGACCCGGCGCTTGGTCTTCTGGCTGGGCCGGCGCCAGGTACATTTTGGTTCTGTGCACTTTCTACTTGATTTTAACTTAAATATGCACATATTTGCCAAAAACACTTTTTAGAACCAAAATGTCAAATAGAAAGAAATATACCTAGTTATTACAACAAATGTATATTAAAATAACCTCAAATAACTAGGAAAAGAATGGTTATTTTAGCCCCTATCAATTCTCCCACACTTGAACAATTGCTTATCCTCATGCAAAACACTTTCGTCCAAGAAAATTCATTAAGAAAACACAAGTTCTTTCTCATTCAAAAATTTCTTTACCATAGCAAAAATCATGTCTTCTTTTCAAACTTTAGATACAACTTTTCATCATTCATACCCTTTGAAACCAATACAAACTTTGAAATATTGGACTCGACATCACAAAACTCTTGAAGTCAAATTAATCAAGTGCATACCTTAGAGTAAGAAGATTATTTCACTCTTCAAGTAAAAATATAGATAATATGAATCACATAAGTCAAGCCACCTACCAACTCAAGCATTATAAATCTAAAAATCACACAACTTAAGTTATGATGTGAGGAAAACACTCCAATTTTTTTCTCCTAATTTTTTTTAATGAGTTAGGGAATTGAACCCTCAAGTGCATAGATTTCTTTTCACATACCATATTGGTCCTCTTATAGTCAGTATACGTGTTTTCAACAATTTCCTTATTTCTTTCCTCACCTTGTTGCTTTTGGGATAGACTCAAGAGAGTGTGATGCTTTTTTGTTTCTTCTCTTCCACTCACCATATTGGCCACCTTTTCAGTAAAAAGGTCTCTTTTTTTTTTCTTTCAGAGATAAAAGCATATATAATTTTTTCAACTCAACATTTTCTTCTTCTCACATTTTTTCTTTTCACTCAATTTTTTTTTTCTCACATTCCTTATTCACAACTCAAAGTCAAGCAAACTTTAAATCTATCATACAAGAATTAGTCAACAACGCTTCCTATTCCTCATCATATCATCCACATTCAAACTTAAAGAATAAAAAAAAAACTTAAATTCAAAAAATAACCAAGGTTAACTTAAATTTTCAAGACTTAGAAAAAATCTAATTTAATACATACGTTTATTTCTTAATAGAAATCAGACTTTAATGAATGACAAATCCATATCCAAAGTTATAAAGAATATCACAACTCCATTATAGACAAATAAGCTCAATCTAGCTCCAAAATCTCCAAACTTGCAAGATTTCAAAATTTTCAATTTTTCAACAAAATTGTTTGGTACTAAGAAAACACCAAGATCATTGATAAAAACTTAGACAAAGAATATTACTAAATCACCCCCTACATTTAAACTGGGCAATGTCTTCATTGGTAAAAAATTAACACAAGAAAGCATTCTCCAAAGGGATAAAAAATAATTAAGGGGTAGAAAGTTTAAGCAATACTTCCCAAATGTAATAAAGTGCCAATAGATATCAAAACCGGAAATAGAGAGAAGGGCTTGTTCAAGAAGTATTTATTCAAACCTAGAAAAGAAAACCCATATAAAAACACTAGGAAAATTATAACAAAATAATGAAACACCTCAATAAAAGAAAACAAACCAAAGAAACATAAAAATCCTAACAAAGCAAGGAAAGACAGGAATCACTCCCCCACACTTAAGATGGAAAATATTTTCTTATTGGGGAGTAAAATGACACTTAACAACTACTAAAATCAAACAAAGATTCAAACTCTTTCTACTCATCATGCTTCCTCATCAAACCCTTGTCAAAGACCTTTAAGCTCAAAGGAGAAAATAGGCAATATGAATGTAGAAAGAAGGAAGGTTTTTGAAAAAGGTATTGCTCATGAAAATAATTTTTCATAGTAAAACAAAACACATGAACCTCATTCTCTGACATTCCTTTAGACATACAAATATTTTTGCGAACAAATAAATGCACATGGTTTCTAAAGAATGCATCAAATGTGAAATAACCATTTATCCCTTCAAAAGATTTGTCACAATGAAAATTCTCCTTAACACTTAGCATTTGAGTTTTCAAAGATGGGATCAAGAAATCCTTACTTTTCAATGCATGGTCTACAAAAACTAAATTACCTCCCTGAAATTAGGGTGAAGGGTAGAATTTGTGAGCATACTGTAAGGGCTTCTTATGATGTATCAGTGAAAGATCAAACTCCTTGAGGCATGCTAAGCTTAACTCATCACCATTTGGACCATTGTCCTGCAAGGATGGAGAGAAACCTAAGAAATCATGTGATAAAAAGAGATTAGAATTATTAGCATATAGAGTAGAATCGAATACTTCACTTTTCACATTGGGCAATTGTTCCTCATATCTTTTCTCTTCTCTTTGGGGATTCTCTTGTTTGAGTGTATAAGCATTTATGGCATTTTTAACCAATTTGGCTAGTTGTGTTCTTGTAGAGCTCATTCGTTGGGATGCTTCTTCATGCCGCCCAAGGGACGTGGTTGTGTTGGTAATAAAGGATTGGATTGAAGCTTCAAGTGATGTCTCACAAAAATTGTTAATCTGAGCTTGTAATTTTGCCAATCTATCATTATTATAGCTCCTTTAACTTTGTGCCTAGGAATAATTGTCCATGATGATGGTTTGAACCTCACACTCAAAGAAAAATAAATATCAAATCGAAAATAAAAATAAAAAATATAAAAATACACAAATTAGAAATTTTCACAAAGTACCTAAACACAAAAGTTAGTGATATGTACAAATACAATATAGGCTAAATAAACAAGATTCGAGTGTTTCCGATAATGCCCAACCTCGGCAACGATGCCAAAAACGTGATGTGCAAATTTTGGGCATATAAAATCATCAATTTTAAATCAGTCCCTTAATCAAATTTTAATTAAAATATTAATTTCAAAATACACATGTGAGCAAGTATACTCACCGCAAGTATAGTGTGGGAGTTAACAACTATAGATCCTCAAAGGAACAAGTACACACTAGTCACTTTTATTTATTGTTTAACTAACCCAAATAAAGTGAGAAAACAGTAAAAAGAAAAATAAAGTAATATATACAAATCAAGGATATGAAAATATATAATTAAACAAATATTCTTGAAGACATGACTATGAACCACTTAGCAATTATCACAATCAATTATTATCTTGGTCTCATGAAGGATTTAATATAGACCGATTTCGTTTGCAATCTATAGAATCACTACCTTCTAGTTAAATTAGTGAACATATTCTGTCTTGACTAACTTTTCCAAAAGATGTATTAAAATCAATCATCATATAAATTCCTATATTCTGGGTGATTTAAAATATAAAATTAGTCAATGAATCCATATTCTAGAAATCATCAACTAACCTTTGATTGCCAATGTTCTAGACAATTAACCCCATTTTCAAGCAAGTTAAGAGATAACAAATATGAAACTAATTAATTGAAGTCTTTACCAACCTCTTTTTCAGGCAAGTTAACAACAAAAATCAATCAACCAACTCCGTAAGAAAAACTAGTGATCAAATACTGATAGGGCCTAAATTAGTCATATTTTTCTTAGTTATTTGAGGCTAAATTAAGACATTTTTTATACAATAACTAGTCATATTCTTTTCTATTTGATATTTCTCTTATAAAAATACTTTTCTGTAATTTTATGTAAAAATAAGGAGAAATTAGAGTTAATTGTGTGATTTTTTTAGCACAGAACCAACACCAACCCAGGAAGTGGAGCTGGCGCCGGTTAGCTACTGGTAGAACAAAGGCATAGCAAATAAATTGAGTGAAACATGGGAGTGCAATTGAAATTGGAAATTAAAGAAAGTGAATTCGGCTAGACAAAGAAACTAGGCTCAATCATGGCTCAATTCCAATTCAACAACAAAGCCGACAGCAAAGAGCAAGAAGAGAAACAAATTCGGTGGGGCCAAGAAGAACGAAAGTCAACAATGTCAGGCGGTGGCTCAATCGAGCCGGTGCCACAGCAAGAAAAGAGAGTAGCAATTCGGTCGTCGACTGTGCAAGAATAGAAACAAAGAAAAGAAGCAGTAGCTGTGCGGCTCGATGGTGGCTCAATTGAGCCGATGCAATAACAGGAGAAGAAAGCAGAAATTGATGTCGGTGGGCTTGTCTGGAGGCTGAGCAAGAAGACAAGAAAAAGAAAAAATTCTGGCTCGGTTGTCCGCATGTTTGGAAGCCGAATTCTACAATCACAATTCAACATCAATTGATAATCTTCATGTAACACCCCACTACCTAGGCCCAACAGGGCTGGGGATGTCGCCCCGTCCAAAGGACAAGGGGTCTTTATAACTAGGTCATACAAACAAAAATAAAACAATACTTTAAAATTTAAACTTATTACAATAAACAAATTCAAGACAAATCCGAAATAAAAATTGTTCATTCTTAACTCCCAAAGTATTACATAAAATAAATAACAGAATATCTTCCAAGCAGGCAACAACTAGCTACTCATCCCCATTGAAGGATCGACCTGAAATTATGGTAAAAAGGGTGATGAGATAAAAATCTCAGCAAGTCCGTGTGTGCTTTGAGTGTTCAGTGAAAATAGTTCATGAATGTAAAGTGAAAGAACTTCATAAGAAAAAAAAAAAAAATACTGGCAAGCAATAAACAATGTTCAAAATCAAGAGTGGTGTTTTGGTTTTTTCATCCATATATGTACAATAAAATCAACCACTCAAAAGGGGTGGTCATGAGTTACCACACATTGGGCCGCATAAACATATAACGGTCAGAATGCCACACTTTGTGCAGATTGACAAAAGGTAGGTGATTGGCCTATCAGGTAAGATACTCCTCATTCTCTACACCCAAACAAAACCGGTTGTCCACTCCGGCAACACACAGTCCATATGACTGAAACCTGCTAGCTCAAACCGGCATGACTAAGTAGTACTGACGTTTCTCTAAGTTGAGTTCATCTTCTGGAGGTGGCCTTCTGCCAGAAGACTCACTCTTACTCTTCAAAACTAGTACTACTAGTCTACCCTTATTGAGTACTCAACGTAGTTCATCCCACTTGGGAGAAAACTGATAAAACATAGCTTTACTTGAAAATGGCAATCAAGGGTTTCCAAAGACTTTGTCAAAATTAGTTTTAGAAACAGTTTAGTGTGTGAATAAAACTACTTGTTGTTTTTCAAATAATTGGTTTAACTGAAACAAGAAAGGAAACAGTCCCTAATTGCTTTTACCAAATCAGTATTCACAAACTTTGTGTTTAGCTTGCCATAACAACTTTTGCAATAAACAGGTTTTATGCAAGAGCTTACCTGATCCTTTGCTCGAGGTAGAAAAAAGATCTCCAAAAGTTGACCTAACCTCGCCAGAGGTAAACATAAGCCATAATTAAACTCAAGCTAAAATTTGCTTTCGTAAATAATCCTAGTTCAACTTACCACAATCATGACCTTAGTGTCCCAAGCTTTAAGGCTAGATAATAAATAAAGGGTTTATAAAATAAATTTAGCTTGATATTAAAATAACTAGGATTTGTGAAATAGTTACTAATAAGTTGTAGGAAAAAATCTTGCTATAAATAAATTAGGATTTATTTGATGAAGGAACCTAGGTCCTAGATGATATTATTTAAAATAATGATTTATAATAACTAATGGTTAGAAAAATAATTGGTTAATAAAATTAGTTGTAAGTAAATTTTAATACATTTGATTAGAAGATAATAAATAAATTTTATTATTATTTATGAACATAAGACTTACAAAATTAATATTTTCCCTATTATGATTATTTATATAAAATGCTTTATTTGATATTATTATTATTATTATTATTATTATTATTATTATTATTATTATTATATAATATCTATATATTTTATTTCTTTAATAAAAGTTATCATTTATTTGACTAAAATATCATTATTTTATATAATAGTCCAAATCCACATTTTCCTAAGGTTTTGCAAAATCACTAGAAGAAATTGTAGTATTAATCATTTTATTGATGAAATAAAATTGGCTAACTCAATTAGCTTAGGGATAACAAGGTCATGATCATAATTCCTATTGCTAACCATAATCATGAATATACACTCTACACTAATCAACAAAACATCCAAATCATGGATAAAAGCATAGATCCAAATCTACCAACACATGATCCAAACTCCATTAAACATAATCATGGCCTCAACAAGAATACAAGAATATAAAACCATATTCACCAAAGGTGACATAATCTCTAACATGCTTGATCATTCATACTACTCACGACATGAATGCAACAAACTCTAAAAATGCCATACATTCAACCAAGACAAATCATCACATGCATCAATCACATCTCCATCATACAAACACATTCATTCTTATGCTTCAATCCTAACTCCATCACAAAAACACATGATCAATCTCCAAATATATTCCAATTACATCCAAGAGACATGAATCTATAATTTAAAAAGAAGATTGAAGAGGCTTACTTGAATGATGACTACCTTGAAGACATTTCAAGAGAATCCTCTCACTAGGAAGGCTTGATCTGTCCAAGGAGAAGAAGAAAAATGGCTATGGTGGAAGTAACCATTCGTCCGAGAGAGAGAGAGAAAGAGAAAGAGTTTATTAGTATATATTCATTAAGATCGAAGATGGATGAAGGTGGAGTTATTTGTTTATGCTTACCTTAAAAGTGTTCTTGAGCCTTCAAGAAAATTCTCGTTTTTGATCCGAAAGTGGAACTTTGATTTCAGCGTTTGATGTTAAAAATTACAGAAATGGATTCAAGAGGATGAGTAGGTGTGATCTGGAGTTTTTGGAGAAGATTGGAGAGGTTTTGAGTGGTCTTAGGCGTGAGAATGGTGGTAGGTGTTCTTAGAGGTTTGGAGAGAATAGAGAGAATGGATGAAGGCTGGCCGAAATTCTGCTTGGAAGGAGTGGCTGAATGGTTTGGAGATTTTTGGTAATTGTATTTTTAGATTTGAAAGGAAAAGGAAAGCTGATTGTTTAAAATTCAAAAGGAATACTTTAGGGAATCAATCATGGTAGCAAATATGGTACGTAGATCTTTGTTGATGGAGGTCTTTTGGAAGCTGCAATGGCTGGCTACTTGGCTAGAATTTTTGCTGAGTTGAATGATGTTTGAATGAGCTTTAGGGTGGCTGAAATATGGAGCATAATGGTGAAGGAATTTTCTGGTTAGTTGAGGGTTAATCTATGGGAGTTTGCTGGAATATTTTGCTAGAATTTTGGACTCCAATTGATGGCTTGATTGGAGTGATTAATGGAAAGATTTTAGGAGCAGCCATGGAGCTCCTTTTGTGCAGAACACTGGTGGGGATGATGAAGTTCAGTTCATGGTTGTTCAAGGTGGGTTTTATAGAAAAATGGGATAAGTTTCGGATAAGGGTGAAGAAGGAACAAAGCTGGAAATTCTGATTAACCTTTCGCAAGGCCTGTTGAAATTTTTGGGTAGATTTTTCTGCCATGCTTCAGCTCACTTGCAGAAGCATTAAAGGGGTTCTAGGGAATCCTTTAAGGTTGGTTTCCATCCTTCTTTATGGAGGAAGAACAAGGTTGAATTGCTAGTTGAAAAGTTGGAAGAAACAACTTGGTTTTTGGCCTACCAAGCTGCGAAAACTGTCCAGGAATTTTCCTGGTTTGCACAGCTTTTGTGCAGTCCGGTTTTGGCTGAAATTTTCAGTCTTCAAGCTGAGGAAATTAGTTATGTTTCTGGCAGTATTTGAGAGGGAAAGATGGCTGAAGATTTTGACAATTGAAATAATTAAGAACCTGGAAAAATTTCCAGTTTACTACATGAAGAAGATGAACACACATAGGTTGGAGTTTGAAGGTTTAACCATGGAGATTAATTCTCTTGGGAACCTTCCATAACTCCTCCCCATTTTTGGCCAACAAGATATCCTCACATAGACATTTTCAAAACCTCAATATCACAAAACTTTGCTGGAATTTTCTAGAAATAAAATTGGCTTGGATAAATTGAACAACCTAATTGATTAAGAATTAAGGAAAGCTAGAGATCAAAAAGGGTATGAATCTCTTAGAAATTTTTGTAGGGCACAAGAGTGGAATTATGACATTCCCTTCATGTCTCCCTTAGGACAACACTCCTACACTTCCCTAAGGCATGCAAGGGCCGAAATATAGCCTACCTAACAAAAATAAAATTTAATCATGCTAAAACTCAAATGATAGAATTTGAACTCAAGACCTCAAGTATAAATTCCAAAGCTCCATCCACTAAACCACAACAACTGTTGTCCTTATTTTCTCTCCCAAATATTTTTCCTATTTAATTCTCAAGCTACTCACTATTTCCACCTCAAGCAAAATTACCATTTTGCCCTTCTTACTCACTAAGCACAATTAAGCCATTTAGACTACAAATTACATATCCAAAGCACATAAAATTATATAAAAATATATTTATGCATGCAAGAAAATATGATATGCATCCCGACCCCTTACTCTAAGGTTGGTTTTAGTTGGAGTTTCACACTTCAGCACAAAACAACAAAGACAAAATCAAAAGTTCAATTCAATTTCTCAATCTCAAAGTCAAGGCAGTGGACTTCTTTTTCTTCTACTTAGTTTTTTTTCTTAGATTTTTTTAAAAATTTTACAACTCCTTTTTGGTTTTAGATTTTTTAGGTAATTACTTCTTCTTTACTTAGGACTCTTTTAGGAACTTTGTAAGCCTGTAAATAAAGGCCAATTTACCCTAATAAAGGGAGGTGCACAATGTAGAGACTTAGATATATTTTAGAGTGCATTACCAATATTTTCCCGGGATAATAATTCAAGGAGGGTTATGTAAGAAGGTCTTCAAAGGAAGAAGAATGAGGTTGTCTATGAGTGCTTTCTTTTACTTTATTTTCTTTTTCATAACAATGATGTATTAATTGTTTTATTGTAATTTGACATTGTTTTAGATATTCATGATTTTTAGAGTTGTTTGATCTTTTGATTAATTGATTGTTATTCTTGGTATTTGATTACTTGTGCTTATTACGAGATTAATTGGTTGGTTCTTTCCATTAACTTGCTTGGACAAAGGGGTTGATGGTGGTTTCAATTCATTAGTTTCATATTTGTTGGCTCTTAACTTACCTGGACAAAGGGGTGAAGAGTAGGAACAAAGTAGTTCAACGTTAATTGATGTCTGCAAGGATATGGATTCATTGGTTAATTTCATGTGTAATTTGCGAAGAATGGGAATTAAATCAAGGATTGTGGTTAATGCATCTTTTAGGTGAATTAGTTGAGACAGGATATGTGATGCTAATTTACCCAGAAGATAGGGATTCATGGATTGGACAAAGAAGTGAATCTACTATTAATCCTTCATGATGCCAAGAGAATAATTAGTTATGATAATGATTAGGTACTTTAAGATCATGATTGTCAAAATAATGGTTTAAGTTACATACTTCTCTATCCTTAACATGTATATATTTTTTATTTTTTTTATTTTTATTTCTTTTTACTTTATTGAGTCGGTTAAACAATGAAAGAAAAAGAATTAATGCATACATGTTCCTGGAGGATTGACACTCGTTTGAACCCTATGCTATGTTAATGAAGAGTACGCTTGCTCATATGTGTAATTTGGGGTTAACGTTTTAATTTAAATTTGATTGGGAATATGCTTATTTTTATATGATTTTTTATACCTAAATCCGGACACATCAAGTTTTTGGCGCCGTTGCCGGGGAACAATATCATGAAAGCTTGGATTTCATTGATTTAACCATGTTTATAAGTCTATATGTAAATATGTAAATAAGTAAATATATAAATTTGTACAATTGTTCTTTTTGCAGAAAGGTGTCATATTTTGTTGTTTGTATAATTTCACTATATGTAAACAGGTATATACATGTTCATAATAAATCACTTGTCTCTGTATGTTTGTATAAATTGTATATTTAGTTATTTAATTTTTCTAACCTAATGTTAATATGGAATCTGTGTAGTAATGGTATTTTTAATTTGTTGATTTTTATGTTTATAATTGTGAGTTAATACTAACTCTTTTTATTTTCGGGTTTGGACTTTAGCTAATACACTGTTGGAGACGGACTATTTTATTTTATTATTTTTTTCTTTATTTACAATTTTTACTTTTAGTTTAATTTAGGAATTCTTGTTTTAAATGTATTGTGGTCATGTATTCAATTAAGATAGTTTTCAGTAAAAAAAAAAAAGAAAATTAAACAAAAAATAATTTTTTTTAATAAAAAAATTTAAACGGAGCCTAAACAGAATGCAACCAGCGCCGATTGAGGCCCAGAACTAGCGCTGGCTCCGGTCTGGAAGGCTATTTAAATTTTTTTTTTCTTTTTGTCCTTTTTCGTTTGTTCCCTTACCCTTTTTTTCTTTTCTTCCAAAATTTTTCTTATTTGGTCTTTTTCTTCTTGTTTTCTTTTTCTTTAATTTTCTTGTTTGTTTCTCTTATTTGTCTTGTTCTTCTATTTTTCTTTCTTCTTTTATTTGTTTCTTCCTATTCCCTTAGAATGATACTTTTATTTCTTCCCTTCATCTTCCTTTTCCCTTTTTTTTTTTTGTTTTTTCCTATTCCTTTAGAATGATACTTTTATTTCTTCCCCCCATCTTCATTTTCCCTTAGAATGATACTTTTATTTGTCTTTCTTATTCTTCACATTACTTTTCTTCTTCTAATTATCCCTCATAGATTAAATTTTTTTTACAACTTATACGTTGGGGAATACATTAGTGCTGTAAAACTATCTCGATTTTATCCTCTTGAATTTCTTGGTAGTGTGTACATGTGTTTTTTGAGGAAAAATTTACTAGACATGGACAAATCATTTTTGAGTTTATTTGGTGAAAAAAAAAATGCATAGAATAAGTTGTAAGTCTTGTAATTGCTTCTAAGGGTGAGCTATGTATTTTTTCTGAATTTTTGCCAATTTGGACATCTTGGAATATAAAACCTCGTTGTGCTATTTTGTGTGATGATTGAAGATTGGTTGACATTGTACTTGTGCTATCTACGTTGGATATTCTTCTTGCTTTTCTTAAGAATCAAAAGTTTGGAAAATTCTTCACTGAAAAGAGAACCAATTGCGAAGTGGATCGTGTGAGCCCTTTGGAGGTCGTGGTGCTATTGGACAAATTTGGAGACAAAGAAGACTCTACTTCACGGGGGACTTAAAGGCTTGAAATTTCTATCTATCTTATACTTTGAGTTTTATTTTGTTTCAATTACTCTTTATACTTTTACTTGTGTGTTCATCTTTCTATTTATAGGTTGGATTTTGCTAGCAATAATTCTTCCAACTTCTTGAAGTATGAATTTCTCATATCTTGGAGCTAATCTACACTTGGGGAGTATTGCTTAAACTTTCTACCCCTTTTCAATTTTGGTCCCATTGGAGATGCTTTATTGTATTTATTTTTTGGCCACTGAGGACAATGTCCAGTTTAAGTGTGTGTGAGTGGTTTGGTGATATTCTTGGTCCAAATTTGAAAGTTTGATGATTTAATTTCTTTGCAAATTTGAAAGTTTGATGATTTGGAGCTAAATTGAGTTTATTTGTTTATAATGAAGATATATTTTCTTTTTAACTTTGGATATGGATTTGTCATTCAATATGATAGGATTTTATTAAAAGGTAAACTTGTGTATTAAGTTAGATTTTGCTAAGTCTTGAGAATTTAAGTTAACCTTGGTTATATTTGGTATTTGAGTTTTATTTTATTCTTTAAATTTGAATATGGATGATATGATGAAATATGAGAAGAGTTGTTGATTAATTCTTGTATTATGGATTTAGAATTTGCTTAACCTTGAGTTTTGAGTAAGGAATGTGAGTTGAAAAAATATATATGAGAAAAAATTGAGTTGAAAAAAATTGAGTGAAAAAGAAAAATTGAGTTGAAGAAAAATTTTCTTATTGTTTTTTATTTGTGAAGACCTTTTGCTGAAAAGGGGGTAAATAAGGGAAGAAGTAGCAAGTGTATTCAGTGCACTCTCTTGAGGCTATCCCGAAGGCAAAAAGGCAAGAAAAAGAAAAGAGAAAAAAATTGTTGAAAAATTATGAGAGAAAAAAAAAAACATTGAGTGATGATTGTAAAGGGGGCCAATATAGTGTGTGAAGAAAAATCCATACACTTAAGGCTATCAATTCCCAAAGTCATAGAAAAAAAAAAAAAAAACAAAGAGTGGAGTGTTCTCCTTATTTCACTAACTCAAGTTTGGTAAATTTGAGTTTGTAATGCTTGAATTGGTTAAATAACTTGACTTGTATGATTTATGTTATCTATGTTTCTGCTTGACAAGTGGAATAATTTTCATGCACTAGATATAAGCTTGTTTAACTAAACTTTGATGGCCTTGGGATTATTTGATTTAATGTATAAGTTTACAAAGGTTTTTAAAGGGTGAATGAATCACAAATTTTGTTGTATCTAAGGTTGGAAAGAAATTATAGCTTTGTTATAGATGAATATAAAAGAAATAAATTATTTTGAGTGCTTTGTTTAAGTGTTTACTTGAGGACAAGTAAAGATTTAAGTGTGGGAGAATATCATAGGGCCTAAATTAGTCATATTTTTCTTAGTTATTTGAGGCTAAATTAAGACATTTTTTATACAATAACTAGTACATTCTTTCATATTTGATATTTCTCTTATAAAAAAGCTTTTCTATAATTTTATGTAAAAATAAGGAGAAATTAGAGTTAATTGTGTGATTTTCCAGCACAGAACCAGCACCAGCCCAGGAAGTGGAGTTGGCGCCAATTAGCTACTGGCAGAACAAAGGCATATCAGTGAAATTGAGTGAAACAAGGGAGTGCAATTGAAATTGGAAATTAAAGAAAGTGAATTCGGCTAGACAAAGAAACAAGGCTCGGTCATGGCTCAATTCCAATTCAACAACAAAGCCGATAGCAAAGAGCAAGAAAAGAAATAAATTCGGTGGGGCCAAGAAGAATGAAAAGTCAACAATGTTAGGCGGTGGCTCAATCGAGCTGATGCCACAGCAAGAAAAGAGAGTAGCAATTCAGTTGTCGGCTATGCAAGAATAGAAACAAAGAAAAGTAGCAGTGGATGTGCAGCTCGATGGTGGCTCAATTGAGCCGATGCAATAACAGGAGCAGAAAGGAGAAATTGGTGTCAGTGGGCTTGGCTGGAGGCTGAGCAAGAAGACAAGAAAAAGAAAGAAATCTGGCTCGGTTGTCCGCACGTCGGGAAGTCGAATTCTACAATCACAATTCACCATTAATTGATAATCTTCAGCACAAAACGACAAAGATAAAATCAAAAGTTCAATTCAATTTCTCAATCTCAAAGTCAAGGCGGTGGACTTAGTCTTCTTTTACTTAGTTTTTTTTCTTAGATTTTTTTTTATATTTTACAACTCCTTTTTGGTTTTAGATTTTTTAGGTAATTACTTCTTCTTTACTTATGACTTTTTTAGGAACTTTGTAAGCCTATAAATAAAGGCCAATTTACCCTAAGGGTGAGTTTGGTTGGAGTGAAAGTGGGAAGGAAAAGATGAGGGGAAGTAAAATAGGAAGTAAATGTGTGATTTACTTAATTTGGTTGGAGTGATTGGAGGGGGGGAAGTATGTGTGGAAGGGAATTAGAACCCTTCCACCTTAGATTTTTCTTCCTCTCAATTTTGGAGGGTTTGGGAAGTAAACGAGGGTTAAAAGACCTTCTTGTCCTAGGGTATTTATTTTATTATAATTCTACCATACTTTGCAATTTTTTTATGAATTAGCCTTAGGAATATAATAGTAATTCAATAGTTATTTCCTCCCTATATACCTTACAACCAAACAATGTGAGGTAAATCATATTTACTTCCCTTCCACTCCAACCAAACAGGATGAAAGTAATTACATTTACTTCCTCTGATGGAAGTAAAATGTTCCATTCCCCTTCCTTTTTCCCCTTCCCCTTCATTTCATGAACCAAACTCACCCTAAGAAAGGGAGGTGCAAAATGTAGAGACTTAGATATATTTTAGAGTGCATCACCAATATTTTCTCGGAATAATAATTCAAGAAGGATTGTGCAAGAAGGTCTTCAAAGGAAGAAGAAGGAGGCTTATCTATGAGTGCTTTCTTTTACTTTGTTTTCTTTTTCTTGACAATGATGTATTAATTGTTTTATTGTAATTTGACATTATTTTAGATATTCATGATTTTTAGAGTTGTTTGATCTTTTGATTAATTGATTGTTATTCTTGGTATTTGATTACTTGTGCTTATTACGAGATTAATTGGTTGGTTCTTTCCATTAACTTGCTTGAACAAAGGGGTTGATGGTGGTTTCAATTCATTAGTTTCATATTTGTTGGCTCTTAACTTGCCTGGACAAAGGGGTGAAGAGTAGGACAAAGTAGTTCAAGGTTAATTGATGTCTGCCAGGATATGAATTCATTGGTTAATTTCATGTGCAATTTGCCAGGAATGGGAATTAAATCAAGGACTATGGTTAATGCATCTTTTAGGTGAATTGGTTGAGACAGGATATGTGATGCTAATTTATCCAGAAGATAGGGATTCATGGATTGGACAAAGAAGTGAGTCTACTATTAATCCTTCATGATGCCAAGAGAATAATTAGTTATGATAATGATTAGGTACTTTAAGATCATGATTGTCAAAACAATGGTTTGAGTTACATACTTCTCCATTCTTGACATGTATATATATATTTATTTTATTTTCCTTTTATTTCTTTTTACTTTTTTGAGTTGGTTAAACAATAAAAGAAAAGGAATTAATGCATACTTGTTCTTAGACGATCGACACTCGTTTGAACCCTATGCTATATTAATGATGAGTATGCTTGCTCATATATGTAATTTGGGGTTAATGTTTTAATTTAAACTTGATTGGGAATATGCTTATTTTTATATGATTTTTTATACACAAATCCGGACAAATCAAATACCAAAAATAATAATCAATTGATCAAAAGACTATGTTAATGTACAAATCATGAATCATAAGAACAATGTCAAATTACAATTGACATGTTGAATACATGATTGTTTAAGAAACAGAAAAAAGGTAAAAGAAAGCATTCATAGATAAGCCTCTTTCTTCCTCCTTGAACACTCTTTTGAATAACCCTCTTTGATTTGGGTAAACTCCTCATTCAATGAGAGAATGAGAATTTCTGCTCTTTAATTTACCGATTTCTATTGTGTTTCAAACCCTTGAGTTCTCTTATGCTTTTATAGGTCTCTTGGATGCCAATTTCGTGGCTGAGGAGGTCTTGGCCGAGTAGGAGTAAGAAAATACCAAAATCATTGGATAACACATAATTCTGTGTACAGAATTTTCGCGCCCAGAGCGGACCTGGTGCCGGGTACCTTCGACCCACCTGGCGCTAGGTGCACCCTGTTCTTCCCTGGTTTTTGCTCTTTTTTTGGCCGCTTCTCCTTGGCAGACAGAGTGGACTTGGCGTCAGGTGCACTTGCCAGACTTGGCGCCAGGTCTGTTATGGAAATCCCCTGAAGCTTGCTCAATTTCGGCTGTTGGAGCAGAATGGACCCGGCGCTTGGTCTACTGGCTGGGCCTGGTACACTATGGTTCTTTGCACTTTCTGCTCGATTTTAACATATTTACAAGAAAAATTTAAAATAGGAAGTTATATGCCTAGTTATTACAACAAATGTATCTTAAACAACCTCAAATAACTTGGAAAAGAATGGTTATTTTAGCCCCTATCAATTCCTCCACACTTGAACAATTGCTTGTCCTCAAGTAAAACACTTTAGTCCAAGAAAATTCATTAAGAAAACACAAGTTCTTTCTCATTCAAAAATGTCTTTATTGTAGCAAAGATCATGCCTTCCTTTCAAACTTTAGATTCAACTTTTCATCATTCATAACCTTTGAAACCAATACAAACTTTGAAACATTAAACAAGACATCACAAAAATCTTGAAGTCAAATTAATCAAGTGCATACCTTAGTCTAAGAAGATTATTTCACCCTTCAAGTAAAAATATAGATAATATGAATCATATAAGTCAAGGCATCTACCAACTCAAGTATTATAAATCTAAAAATCGCACAACTTAAGTTATGATGTGAAGAAAGCACTCTAATTTTTTTTTTAATGACTTAGAGAATTGATACCCTCAAGTGCATGGATTTCTCTTCACATACCGTATTGGCCCTCTTATAGTCATTATACATGTTTTCAACAATTTCCTTTTTCTTTCTTCTTTCTTTCCTTACCTTCTTACCTTCGGGATAGTCTCAAGAGAGTGTGAAGCTTTTTTGTTTCTTCTATTCCACTCACTGTATTGGCCGCCTTTTCAGCAAAAGGGCTCATTTTTTTTTTCTTTTAGAGATAAAAGCATATATATGTTTTTTCAACTCAACATTTTTTTCATCTCACATTTTTTCTTTTCACTTAAATTTCTTTTTCTCACATTCCTTATTCACAACTCAAAGCGAAGCAAACTTTAAATCTATCATATAAGAATTAGTTAACAACTCTTCCCATACCTCATCATATCATCGACATTCAAACTTAAAGAATTTTTAAAAAACTTAAATACAAAAAATAACCAAGGTTAACTTAAATACTCAAGACTTAGCAAAATTCAAACTTAATACATAAATTTACTTCTTAAAAAAAAATCAAATCATAATGAATGACAAATGCATATCCAGAGTTATAAAAAAATATCACAACTCCATTATAGACAAATAAGCTCAATTTAGCTCCAAAATCTCCAAACTTGCAAGATTTCAAAATTTTTAATTTTTCAACAAAATGGTTTGGTACCAAAAAAACACTAAGATCATTGATAAAAACTTGGACAAAGAATATTACTAAACTACTCCCCTACAATTAAACTGAACAATATCCTCATTGGCAAAAAATTAACACAAGAAAGCATTCTCCAAAGGGATAAAAAATTATAAAGGGGTAGAAAGTTTAAGCAATACTTCACAAGTGCAATAAAGATCTAATAGATATCAAAACTGGAAATAGAGAGAAGGGCTTGTTTAAGAAGTATTGATTCAGACCTACAAAAGAAAACCCAATAAAAGCACTAGGAAAATAATAACAAAATAAAGAAACACCTTAATAAAAGAAAACAAACCAAAGAAAAATAAAAATCCTAACAAAGCAAGGAAAGACACGAATCACTCCCCTACACTTAAGATGGAAAATATTTTCTTATTAGGGATGAAAAGGACACTTAACAACTCCTAACATCAAACAAAGATTCAAACTCTTTCTACTCATCATGCTTCCTTATCAAACTGTTGTCAAAGACGTTTAAGCTCAAAGGAGAAAATAGGCAAGATGAATTTAGAAAGAAGGAAGGTTTTTGAAAAAGGCCATGTTCATGAAAACAAATATTCTTCATAAAACAAAACACATGAACCTCATTCTCTAACATTCCTTTTAACACACAAATATTTTTGCCAAGAAATAAATGCAGATGGTTTCTAAAGAATGCATCAAACATGAAATCACCATGTAACCCTTCAAAAGATTTGTCACAATGAAAATTCTCCTTAAAACGAAGCATTTGAGTTTTTAAAGATGGGATCAAGAAATCCTTACTTTTCAATGCGTGGTCTACAAAAACTAAGTTACCTCCCTGAAATTAGGGTTAAGGGTAGAATTTGTGAGCATACTCCAAGGGCTTCTTATGATGTATCAGTGAAAGATCCAACTCCTTGAGGTATGTTAAGCATAACAAATCACTATTTGGACCATTGTCCTTCAAGGATGGAGAGAAGCCTAAGAAATCATGTAACAAAGAGAGATTAGAATTATTAGCACATAAAGTAGAATCAAATACCTCATTTTACACATTAAGCAATTATTTCTCATATCCTTTCTCTTCTCCTTGGGGATTATCTTGTTTGAGTGTATGAGCATTTATGGCATCTTTAACCAATTTGGCTAGTTGTGTTCTTGTAGAGCTCATTTGTTGGGATGCTTCTTCATGCCACCTAAGGGACGTGGTTGTGTTGGCCAGAAACGAAGCTATCTACTAGCTTCAATTGACGTCTTACAAAAAGCGTTAATCCGAGCTTGTAACCTTGCCAATCTATCATCAGTGTAGCTCCTTTAATATTATGCTCTGGAATAATTGTCCATGATGATGGTTTGAACCTCACACTTAAAGAAAAACAAAAATCAAATCTAAAATAAAAATATTAAAGTATAAAAATAAAAAAATATAGAAAAAAAATACAAAAATTAGAAATATTCACAAAGTACCTAAACACAAAAGTTAGTGAATGTACAAATACAATAAAGGCTAAATAAACAAGACTCGAGTGTTTCCGATAGTGCTCATCCTCGGCAACGACGTGAAAAACTTGATGTGCAAATTTTGGGAATATAAAATCATCAATTTTAAATCCATCTCTTAATCAAGTTTTAATTAAAACATTAATCCTAAAATACACATATGAGCAAGTAAACTCATCGCAAGTATAGTATAGGGAATTAACAAGTATCGATCCTTAAATTAACAAGTACATACTAGTCACTTTTCATTTATTGTTTGACCGACTCAAATAAAGTGAGAAAAGAATAAAAAGAAAAATAAAGTAGTATATACAACTCAAGGACGTGAAAATATATAATTAGACAAATATTCCTAAAAACATGACTATAAACCACTTAGCATTCATCACAATCAATTATTATCTTGGTCTTATCAAGGATTTAATATAGACTCGCTTCGTTTGCAGTCCATGGAATCACTACCTTCTAGTTAGATTAGTGAACATATTATGTCTCGACTAACTTTTCCAAAAGATGAATTAAAGCCAATCCTCATATAAATCCCTATATTCTAGGCTATTTAAAATATGAAATTAGTCAATGAATCCATATTCTAGAAATCATCAACTAACATTTGATTACCAATGCTCTAGATAATTAACCCCCTTTTCAAGCAAGTTAAGAGATATAAAATATGAAACTAATTATTTGAAGTCATTACCAACCTCTTTTTCAAGTAAGTTAACAATAAAAATCAATCAACCAACTCTATAAGGAAAATAAGTAACCAAATACCAAGAATAATAATCAATTGATCAAAAGACTAAGTTAATCAAGAAATCATGAATCACAAGAACAATTTCAAATTATAATAGACATATTGAATACATGATTGTTTAAGGAAAAGAAAAAAAAGGTAAAAGAAAGGACTCTTAGACAAGCCTCTTTCTTCCTCCTTGAAGACTTTCTTGAGCAAACTTCCTTGATTTGGTTGAACTCCTCCTTCATTAAGAGAATGAGAATTTCTGCTCTTTAATTCACCTCTTTCTGTTGTATATCAAACCATTGTGTTCTCTTTTGCTTTTATAGGCCTCTTGGTTGCCAATTTCATGGCTGGGGAAGTCTTGGCCGAGTAGGATTAGGAAAATATCAAAATAATTGGATAACCCCTAATTCTGCATACAAAATTTTTGCCTCCAAAGCGTACCTAACGACAGGTACCTTCGACCTACCTGGTGCCTAGTGCACTCTGTTCTTTTCCTATTTTTGCTCTATTTTTGGTCACTTCTCCTTGGCAAATATAATGGACCCGGTGCCGGGTGCACTTGCCAAACCTAGTGATAGGTCTGTTCTGGAAATCGCCTGAAGCTTGCTCAATTTCTACTACTAGAGCAGAATGGACCCGGTGCCTAGTCTACTGGCTGAAATGCATAGAACCAGAATGTACCTGGTGCCAGGCCTAGCAAATATTCTATGCATTTTCTGCTTGAAATATTTGCCAAAAACACCTTTTACAAGAAAAATGTCAAATAGGAAGAATATGCCTAGCTATTACAACAAATGTATCTTATAACAACCTCAAATAACTAGGAAAAGAATGGTGATTTTATTCCCTATCAAGAATGATTGACAATGGACTGAAACCAAACATTTCTAAAATATTGCGAAAAACATACATTTAGTTTGCAAGAAATAAAAATGCACATTCATTATATTATTTCTTTGATAATAGATAATTCTTAAAACCATTATCAATAATATAAATAGTTTAGCTCTTAGAAAAGCTAACAGAGCTTTGTAGGATGATTATTAGCATCTTAAGCTAAGTGTATAACTATTACAAATCAAAACTTCCTAAAATGGGTAATGGTCTAGAAGAAGTTCCACTGATAGGATGGTCACTAATTCACACCACCTATAGGCAATATAATGCTAAAAACCTCCAATGTAGGTTGGTCTACCCTAGCAAATACCCTAAGCTTTTAATTTTACTCTTCCATTAGTTCTAGATACTTGTAAAAATCCATCCTATAGGGGGGTCATGCTAAGAATGACACCAGGAAATCCACTATCTCTAATGGGAGTTGTGATGGAAGTCATGGGGTCGTTGGAACTCCTCTCCCACTTAATCTTTTATTGAAAATAGAGTTTTAAGCCCAAAAATATTTTCTATAATCTTACGGTTTCACTAAATTTAGTAAAAATCTAAAATTCAATATTATTCTCTATGTCAAGGATTTAATCATTTGAGAGAATAAACTATGAATTTATTTTACTATTCTAAGTTAATAACTCAATAAAACTTTAATAACTAACCTTAAGTTCAACATTATTCTCTATGTCAAGGATTATACCCTTTAAGAGAATAGACCATGAACTCTTTCATTTTTAAATTTTCGTAGATTAAAACATTTTATCAAAAATCGTTCTATCTAGTGAGACTTTGGTCTCACAAGAACTCGCCCATTTGTTCACAAAAACGAAATAAGCATGAGAAAACAAGTAAACTTTTTCATGCTCAAACTATTCATTTATTTCTAAGTGACCAAACAATGAATTAAACATCATGAATTAAAAATTAATGATCTTGTTTAATCTTAAGGTGGTTCCATCCTTTACTATTCATTTTCATGCAAATTATTCATCTATAGATAAATAAAAATATTGTAGAAAATTAACCTCATATAATGGTTTCAAAACATGATTACATCAAGGAAAAATTGAGGTGCAGAATTTCAACAGTACTCTCCATTTTCTTGGACAAAATTGCGTGCATCCGCCTTTGGATAGAATGGACCTGCCCCTTGGTCCATTGGGCCCTCCTGGTGCCGGTCCAATCCGTTTCTCCAAAAAATTTGGTTGGGTAGAGTGGACTTGGAGCCTAGTCCGATCGGCCCACCTTGCACCGACTCAGCTTTAGAGTTCACCTATTTCTTGAAAAATCTAGTTTTTAGCCATTTTTCGCCCCTCAAAGAATTCCTGCAATCACATTCTTTAGTCCCCAAGATTTATAGGTTAAAATAATACAATGAAATGCTAAACTAGGCATAAAAATAAATACCTTTACAAATGCCTATGCCTCTAACCATGAGGCGTGCAATGAATATACTTAAAACCAAAAAAACGATGGGAAAACCATTAGAATACATAGTCATATGCCTCTAACCACGAGGTGTACATGAACTCTAGAAACCAATGTATGAGGTATCACATGAAATCACAAAAAAATTCATTTTTAATAGTAAAGGAACTATCTTTTTCCAGTTTTAACCGTAGTACATGCTCTTAGATGAAAACTATGGCTCTGATAGCACATGAAGGATCAAAATGAAAAACATCAAAGAAAATGCAGCGGAAAATTTTTAAGTTCTCCGAGCCACATTTAGGAAAGAGTACTTACTTTTCTTTATTAGTTGTGAATTAATCAACGAGGGGCGAGGTTGCACTAGAACCTCTTGCATTGGAAGGGGAGAAGGAGGCGCTTTGTTGTTCAACTGGAACTCCTGCCAATCTTCTACTCCTATGCATTAAGCATCTCCAAGCTTCTTCTCTTAGTCTTTCGGAGTATGACTCTACCTTACTCTAGGCATTGGCTTGGTCTCCTTTTGGATAATCAAATCACACTGTACTATTGAGAGGGAAGAGAAATGATGAAAGACTAGAGAGAGAGAAGAGGAGACGACACACACTCCATAGAAGAGAACTCACAAGAACAACCTCATTATTTTTTTCCTCCTCATGTCACTATATTTGGCCAGCCTGGGGCTTTCTCAAGCCCTACTGGCAAAAAACATGAAGCCCTAATGGGCTAGGTGCCATGCTCAAAAACCAATCCAAGACTGGCCCAATCCTCTTAATTAATTAATTATCTTTTCTGGGTCTCATTAAATACCCAAGACTAATTAATTAATTCTAATTGGACTCTTAATATCTGTCAACATATATCAGCCCAATTAATTAATTTATTCCAGCCCAATTCTCTTAATTAATTAATTATCTTTTCTGGACCTCATTAAAACCCAAGATTAATTAATTAATTCTAACTAGACTCTTAGAATAAATTTTATTTCTCTTTCAAATAATTATCCATTAAGCCCAGATTCTGTCTAAACAACACTAAGGTAACTTAAGCTACTCCGGGGACCAAGAGACATATTATTCGTGGCTACTAAAATGACCAAAATATCCTTACTATTAAATAGCCGCATTTTATCATTTTAAAATTTTTTATTTATTACCATATGAAAATATTGACCCCAAGAATAGTATTAATAAAGCAATGTCTCCGACCTACAGGTGAAATGATAGAAATACTCCTTTATGTAACACCCATCAATAAGACAAGATAAATGTACTAATGCCTATCTCAAAGATATCTATCATCCTTAGATTTCTAGTTCGATAATCTATGACTCACTCGAATGTACTTGCTTATCATTGGAAGCTACCCAAAAGCACACATTCTAAAGTCACGTTCCTAGGGCCCTGGATCATTAGATTATCCTGGACAATCAAAAGGGGGTGATTTAACCTCTCTAAATGAAGTATAGAAACTCTTTTGCATGAGTTCATCTTAACTAACTAGAGTAATACACTCAACGTACAAAGATATTGATCTCACAAAAGAAATCTCACCGAACATACATCAAAGTATAAAACCCTGGCTTTGCTAGACCACCAATTCACAATAAAATATGAAGGTATCCATCCACACTATAGTAGTAATATTCTGGTCTCTATAATTATAATACTTTAAGAGAGACCACTACTACAGGTCTAGTTCTATGTATTCAAAATATGCTTATGCTAATAATGTGAGTGAACTACTCATTAATTCAAGGTAAACCATTCCTTATTAGAAATCATGGAATAATAGGCTTACCTTGATGAAATGCCCAGTTCTATCAAACGACTAAGAACTCAAATTTTCTTGTATAACAAGTACACATGGTCTATACCATACTGTGAAGAACGACCTAACACATAGACCATTACTTGTCATACTTGGACCTTTAAATGTGTAATAATATAAGAAACAAACTAAATTAAATGAATAAACATTTTATTTCCATATGTTTACACAGAATACATAGTCTTTGAGGGCATACTTTCCAATAAACACAGTCCCCAAGACTTCTACTCTCTCGAAAGTAGTAATTATACTGAGCATAAACTTCCTGCCTGGTGCTCTCTCAGCAATCTTGGTTTTGATGATTGTTCTAAAAGCCTCATACCTTGCGAGCAAATTCTTATCAGTGAACATCGTAGCTAATGACGTACTTATGTCATAAGCAGTGACCTTATGCTCGTGGTTGGATTGGAGCATATTAGACATGAAGGCTAACATATAGCAATGAGCTATCTTGTCGGCCTTCTTCTGTACCTTTTCAGCCTCTCTCTCTTCCTTTATGGAACCCTTGTGAACCCTTCCCGATAACAGGGTAGGTTTCATAAATAATATACTTATACTCTTTTGCAATAAGTATTATGTCCAGGTTCTTTTTTTAGTCAACACAGTTTGGTCCCGTTAACTTATTCTCGTGGAGAATAATGACTAAAGGACTAGAACCTCCACCAACCATTTTTGAAAATAAAAAAAATTTGAGTTTGTGAAAAAACAAATAATTTGTGCATTTTATACTCATATTAAAACTAGTAATAGATAACCCTATTACTATTATCTCTAATACGATCAATTTGGCACTTAGGAAAACTGACATAGCTTTTTGGGAAGATTAACAATTTTCTAAGCTAAGTGTGTTGACCACTATTAATCGACTACACTTCTAGGTAGTTATCCAGAAGATAACTCAATCGAGGGGATGTCTATTTTTTCTCATTTGCTATGGACAATCTGTTGGATTGTATGCCTTCTTAGACTAGGTTTCTAATGTAAAATCGAATTATTTAATAAAAGAATTTATTTTCAGAAATTATTTGTGAATTTACTTTTTGTTTGTGCACAATTTTCGTTTGGAACAGACCCATTGTGTTTAAATAAGTGATCCATGTGAATAGTGGTCTTTTACAGTAAGGTATGGATCACGGGTTATTTAACACATGAACATTTGTTCTTAACCTATTGATGAGACTGGGAACCTCATCATGTTTAGGTTATTATGTTATGAATTCCAAATGGGGAATGGCTTACCTTTAGCCAGTGGGTAGTCCACTCACTTCATGACATAAGCGTATTTCGAATACGTAGAACAGGACTTGTAGTAGTGGTTTTTCAAAGTACTATATGGTAGAAACCTAGACTACTATCGCTACAGCGTGGACTAGTACTCTACCACTTGAGTATGAGTTGGTGGTCTAGCGAAGCTGGAAGCATATACTTTGATTTGCTGTAGTTGAGGTTCTTTCATAGGGCCAATATACTTGCATGTTGGGTATGTGTGACTAGTTAGTTAAGACAGACTTATACAAGATAGTTTTTGCACTATATCGCCCATTGTGGTTGTCCGAATGGTCTAAATTATCCAGGGCCCTGGGAAACATGACTTGGATGTTTGCTTTAGGGTAGCTCCCTTGGAAAGCGAAAACACTCTAGGAAGTCGTGAATCATTGGACTAGAAGCCTAAGGAAGGTAGATGTCATTTACCTTGGAAAGCGAAAACACTCTAGGAAGTCGTGAATCATTGGACTAGAAGCCTAAGGAAGGTAGATGTCATTTAGGGGGGTGTTAGTACACTTCTTCCTCTCTAAATGTACGGCGATGTATAGAGGGGTATTTTAGTCATTTCACCTGTAGGTCGGAGACTTTGCTAATACAGCATTGTCCTTGGGGTCAATATTTCCTTATGGTGATATTAGGAAATATTTAAAATGCAAAATTCAGCTATTTATATAGTAGGGGTATTTTGGTCATTTTAGCAGCCAAGGCGATGTGTCTTTTTGGTCCTCGGGATAGCCCGTAAGTCCTAACTATTTTTTGGGTTGAGGAATTGGTCTCAGTTGAAGAGGATTTTATTTTATTTTGTTTTATTTTATTTTATTCAGAAAATCTAATTTATTATTGGACTGGAATAAAATAAATAAATAAATAAATAAAATAGAAGTTGAGAGAAATTAATTATCTAGTTTATTTGGTTAACTAATTATTCTGGGCCTAGGTCCAGTATGAATAATTAAGAAATTAACCTGGGCTTAAACTAGGGGAAATAATTAATGTTTAAATATTTATTGGGTTATTTATATAGGCCCAAGAAATAAATAATTAAAGATTAATTATTATAGTTCATTTGGGCTCATTAATTATTTATTGGGTTACTTATGTAAGCCCAGAAAATAAATAATTAATATTTATTATTTTGGGCCTTTTGGGTCCAAGAAAAATAATAAATATTTATCTGGCCCAATAGCTTGGACCTTAGGGTTTTTTCCAGATACGGTTAAGAGGAGTTTAAGGTTAGGCCAAACTGTTTCTCAGGATAACATCCGGGTATTTTGAAATCCCGGGGAGATGTTTATCAGA
This sequence comes from Voacanga thouarsii, assembly GCA_026120185.1. NCBI lineage: Eukaryota > Viridiplantae > Streptophyta > Magnoliopsida > Gentianales > Apocynaceae > Voacanga > Voacanga thouarsii. Next base: position 5,264,746 of record JANUWF010001165.1, read on the forward strand.
GATTGAGAGACCTAGTTTAGGCTAAATATAAACAACTCTTTGAAAAGGAAAAACCCTAATTTTCTTTCCCTAGCCTTACAAGCTTCACGTGAGTCTCTCTCAACGTCTCTCGCCTCCTCTTCTGGTTTTTCTCCTTGTTCTTTGCTAACTAATAGCGAGCGAACCAAGGAGAATTGAGACCGTTTTCTCTTTCCCATTGTGTTCACCAACTAGAGGTTAGGCTGAGGAATATCCCGAGAGCTGGAGTGCTAAGCGTTAATGCAAACAAGGCGAAGTCGAAGGCTAGCGGGTGTTCAATCGGAAGTTCCTTAAGTGTGCAAAGCGAGGCGATTCCAGCCGTTCATTCTGTTCCTACGCAACCTAGGAGGGTTAAGGAACGCAAAGGTATGATCTTCACGCTTCCGCATGGCCTTTATGGCTCGCGTTTAATTTTTCTCTCTGTTTTTTTTCCCGTCCATGGCTCCCCTGTTTCTGCGTTTTCCTTCAAAGTGGTATCAGAGCCACTGGTTTTGATCAATATAGGGAGCATGGTAGTTAATAAAATGGAGAAGATGATTATACCTGTGATCCTTCGCTGTTTTGGTATGGGATAGATGGTTTTGTAAGCTTCACAGTGGAAGCATAGGATCTCTGTAAATTTTTTTGCTTTGGTGTTTTAATCGTGTAAACCCAATTTTAATGGGTATAGGCGGTTGTGGTTTAATTTTGGATGAGTCTTTATAAGTAAAAATGTCCAAAGAAGCCAAAGAAGGTAAGAAAAAATCAAACCAGAGATGAACTGAAGAAAAAATTCGCGCGGGTGAAAAACGAAGAAGAAGAAAACTGTTCATAAGCTGCGGAGCCGCAGCCGAGCCGCCAAGCCGAGCGGGGTTTTCTGTGAGAGCAGCCTCTGTTCCCAAGCCGCGAAGCCGAGCCAATTGCCAGTGAATTCGAGCTGGTGCTGCGAATTTGCAATTGCAAATTTCTTCAATTGGCGCGCGGGTCAGCGGGGCTCCGGATGCGCTGATGCGGGCGGGAAGGCGGAGCGGGTTCTAGGGCGGGCGGGCACTCCACGGGCTGAGGCAGCGTCTGATCTGGTGCGGCTGGTGCACCGGGGGGCGCGGTGGACCACAGGCATGCTGGCGCTGATCCTGTGCATCCGGTGCAGTGGACCTCCAGCGATTTTTGCAAGTTATTTTATATTTTTTTTCCTTTTTCGTTTTGGGTCCCATACCTGGCGAAGTTAATATTTTTGCAATATTTATATTCTTGGAATATATTTGCATGAAAAATATTAGTAGGGGATTTTAGGATTAAACAAGATAATTAATTAATTAATTAATGTGTTTAATTCTATTATTTGGGCACTTAGGTTTAAAAAATAGAAAAGCATGAAAACGTTTATTGTTTTCTAGCATGCTATTTTTTTTTTATGTACCTATGTGTGCTTTTTTTCAAAGACCAAAGTCTTTGGGAACCTTTTGTTTTGGCAAGGAAAAATATTTTTCTTTAAAAACTAAATGGTTATTTTAATTGGTACAAAAATTAATCCTTAAATATTTTCTCAAAGGATTTAATCCTTGATATAGAAAATATATTAGATTTAGATATTTTTGTAAATTAAAATGGAGAGCCATTTTGTTTTGTTTTGGACTAGAAAAATGATTTTGTCAAATAAACTTGAGACCAAAGTCTCTAGAAAGTTTTAATTGGAAAATTTTTGAAATCATTAAGTTTTAACTTATATAAAATTAGTCCATGGAGGAAATCTTTCAATGGATATAAGCCTTGACATAGAGATTTTATTGGACTTAGATATTTTATTTTTGAGTTAAGAAAAACTTAATGGAAATTTCAAAAGGATATTTTCCAGAAAACCTTTATTTTAGAGGACTAAGTGGGAGAGGGGTTCCAACGGCCCCACGGCTTCCATCACGGTCCTCATTAGAGATCGTGGATCCCCTCGCATCACCCTGGGAGTGAACCCGTATAGGATGGGGATACCACAAGGATCTAGATCTAATGGAAGGATGTAATTAATAACCCGGGGCACGTACTATGATCGGCCAGCCCACGTTGGAGGTTATAGTGCGAGGTATGTCCATAGGAAATGAGAGGAAACGGCCATCCCACGATGGAGTTATTCTCTTTACCATTACCTAGAAGGGAAATTAATTTATGGTGGTTAATACACTTAGCTTAGGAAACTGTTAATCTTCCCAAGAAGCTATGTCAGTTTTCCTAAGAGCCAAATTATTTTCAGTGCACAAATTTCATTTTGTTTTCACAAACTAATTTCTTTCTTTTATTTTCAATTTTCAGAAATGGTGGGAGGTTCTTTTAGTCCATTGGTCGTTATTCTCAGGGAGAATAAGTTAACGGGTCCAAACTATGTGGATTAGAAAAGGAACCTGGACATAATACTCACAGCCGAGGAGTATAAGTATGTCCTTTACGAAACCTGCCCTGTTATCGGGGAAGGTTCCACCGCTGAAGAGCGAGAGGCTGAAAAGGCATGGAAGAAAGCTGACGAAATGGCACGTTGCTATATGTTAGCTTCCATGTCTAATGTGCTCTAGTCAAAACACGAGCACATGGCTTCTGCATATGACATAAGTCAATCGTTGGCAACTATGTTCGCGGACAAGAGCCGGCCCGCAAGGCAGGAGGCTCTTCGAACAATTGTAAACACTAAGATGGCTGAGGGAGCATCAGTCCGAGAGCATATGCTCAAGATGATTGCTGCTTTCGAGGAGGCAGAAATCTTAGGGACTGTCATTGACCCCGAGAGCCAAGTGGACATGGTTCTCGAATCTCTACCGGGCTCTTTCACTCAGTTCAAGTTAAACTATAACATGAACAAGTTGAACATGAGTTTGACTGAACTGATGAAGGAGCTCCGTATGGCGGAGAAGGTCATGAAGCCGCAGCCTAAGGCCATGATTGCTAAGGCCTTTTCTTCAAGAACCGGGCCTAAGCCCGGAAAGTTCAAGAGGAAGAAGGGGAATGCAAGCAGCTCAGCCCAAGAACCAGCCCAAGGACAAACCAAAGGGCAAGTGCTTCAAGTGTGGAAAGAAGGGACACTGGAAAAAGAGTGTCCAGATCTTCAGAGCCAAGAAAACCCCACAGGTAATGTTTACTATCTAGAGTCCATATCAATGGTAGGATCAACTTCCACTTGGATTGTTGATTCAGGAGCCACCGATCATATCTCGTAACTCCTTGCAGGGGTTTAGGAAGATAAGAAGACTCAAGAAGGGTGAACATGGGCTTCGAGTGGGTAATGGAGCACAAGTCTGGGCCCTTGCAGTGGGAGAGCTGGATCTTATTTTTTATTGTAATAAGATAGTGGTTTTAAAAGACATTTTATATGTACCTGGTTTTCGTCGAATTTGATTTCAGCTTGCAAAACTTATTAATCAAGGATATTCTCGTATCTTTCCATTCTCGGTATTTCTATCAAGAGAGATGGAGGTATTTTATGTACTGGGCACATGTATGGAAATTTGTTCTTTTTAAACCCTATTAACAACCAATCAGATAACGCTTTGTCTAAACCTTTAACTAAGAAGAAAGACCAATATCAATGATTCATACCTTTGGCACTTGAGGTTGGGTCATATTAACTCAACCAGGATTCAGAGGCTAATCCATGATGGGCCTTTGGGCTCATTGAGATTGGAAAGTTGTCCTCAGTGTGAATCCTGCCTGATGGGAAAAATGACCAAAAGGTCTTTTACACCAAAGGCGGATAGAGCCAATGAGGTGTTGAGTCTTGTTCACACTGATGTGTGCGGTCCATTGTCTACACCAGTTAGGGGAGGTTTTGAGTACTTCATCACGTTCACGGGATGATTGCACGAGGTATGGTTACATTTACCTGATGAGACGAAAGTCTGACTCTTTTGACAAGTTTAAAGAGTTTAAGGCTGAAGTGGAGCGTCGGACAGGTAAATTAATCAAAACCTTACGATCGGATCGTGGTAGAGAGTATCTCCTAGGTGAATTCAAGGACTACATGGTACATCATGGGATAGTATCCCAGCTCTCTGCGCCGGGAACCCCCCAGTAGAACGGAGTAGCTGAGAGAAGGAACAGGACGTTGATGGAAATGGTCCGAAGAATGATGTCTCATGCTACTCTTCCAGTATCCTTCTGGGGATATGCCCTAGAAACAGCGGCATATATTCTGAACTTGGTGCCTTCCAAGTCAGTACCTAGGACTCCCTATGAGATGTGGACTAGGTGTAAGCCAAGTCTGAATCATCTCAGGATTTGGGGGTGTCCAGCTTATGTACTGATCAAGGGAGACAAGTTGGAACCAAGATCAGAATTATGCTATTTTGTTGGGTATCCAAAAGGGACAAAAGGAGGCTACTTTTATCATCCTAAGGAGCAGAAGGTACTAATCAGTACCAATGCTAGATACTTGGAAGATGATCAAAGTACTTCCACTAAAGGTTCAACGAGGTTAGAACTTCAGGAGAAGTTACCTACGGAATCAACTTCTTCTGACCCGATTTTGGAACAAGAAGAGGCACAGCCTCAAGAGCCTGTACAAATGGAGCCTCGTCGTAGTGGGAGAGTGTCCAGGGTTCCAGATAGATGGACTGGAGAAGCCTTTGAGCTGGTTTTCGACCATCAGAAACAAGACCCCGCTAGATACGAGGAGGCTATTGCTGATGCCGATGTAAATCTGTGGCATGAAGCAATGAAAGCCGAGATTGAGTCTATGTACCTCAATCAGGTTTGGGATCTTGTAGCTTCACCTGAAGGGATAAAACCCATTGGGTGCAAGTGGGTGTACAAGAGGAAGAGAGGAGCGGATGGGAAGATGGAAACCTTCAAAGCTAGGCTTGTGGCGAAAGGGTATACTCAGAAAGAGGGTATCGACTATGAGGAAACCTTTTCCCCGGTAGCCATGCTTAAATCCATTCGCATCCTCCTTGCCATCGCCTATCACTATGACTACGAGATATGGCAAATGGATGTCAAGACAGCATTCTTGAATGGCCATCTTAGCGAAGACATCTATATGTCCCAACCGGAAGGCTTCATTGCTGAAGGCCAGGAACACATGGTTTGCAAGCTTAAGAAGTCCATTTATGGACTTAAGCAGGCATCAAGTGCATGGAACATTCGTTTTGATGAGACTGTAAAGTCTTATGGTTTTATTCAAAACGAAGATGAACCATGCGTGTACAGGAAACTTGAAGGCATCAATGTGGTTTTTCTTGTCCTGTATGTGGATGACATTCTACTCATTGGAAATGATGTAGGGACATTGTCATCTAAAAAAGTTTGGCTGTCTAGTCAATTCAGTATGAAGGACTTGGGAGAAGCCAGCTACATTCTCGGGATTAGGCTTCTTAGAAATAGGAAGCAGAGAATGTTAGGATTATCCCAAGCGACATACATTGACAAGATGTCGGCCAAGTACAAGCATGGACTCATGCAAGGGAGCTCTAATCCCTTGCAGACATGGGTTGTCATTTTCTTCGAAGGGCTGTCCTAAGTCTCAAGAAGAAAAGGACAGAATGAGTAGGATTCCCTACGCTTCGGCTGTAGGAAGTTTCATGTACGCCATGCTGTGTACTAGGCCGGATATCCGCTTTGCCGTGGGCTTAGTTAGCAGATATCGATCAAACCCGGGGAGGTTCATTGGCAAGTCGTAAAGCATATTCTCAAGTACCTCAAGGGAACGAGAGATTATATGCTCGGTTTACGTGGTCGATAATTTGGTTCCTACAGGATACACGGACTCGGACTTTCGAGTGGATAAGGATGAGAGAAAATCCACTAGTGGATATGTCTTCACCTTGTCTGGAGGAGCAATTTCATGGAGGAGTATCAAGCAATCTTGTATTGCTGACTCAACCATGGAAGTTGAGTATGTGCCAGCTTCGGAAGCGTCCAAGGAAGCAGTCTGGCTCCGGAAGTTTCTTTCAGAACGAAGTCGTACCACATATGGACAGGCCGGTTATGTTGTATTGCGACAACACTGGAGCAGTGTCGCAATCTAAGGAGCCTCGGAACCACAAGAAGGGGAAACACATCGAGAGGAAGTACCACCTGATCCGGGATTTCATCCAGAGACGGGAAGTCGTGGTGGAGCATATTACCTCAGAAAATAATCTAGCAGACCCATTCACCAAGCCTTTGGCTGAGAGAGTCTTCAAGAGACACTTAGACGGCATAGGGGAGGGCACCTATGGACTTACCTAGTCTTAGAGTGCAAGTGGGAGATTGTTGGATTGTATGCCCTCTTAGACTAGGTTTCTGATGTAAAATCGAATTATTTAATAAAAGAATTTATTTTTAGAAATTGTTTGTGAATTTACTTTTTGTTTGTGCACGATTTTCGTTTGGAACAGACCCATTGTGTTTAAATAAGTGATCCATGTGAATGGTGGTCTTTCACAGTAAGGTATGGATAACGGGTTATTTAACACATGAATATTTGTTCTTAACCTATTGATGAGACTGGGAACCTCATCATGTTTAGGTTATTATGTTATGAATTCCAAATGGGGAATGGCTTACCTTTAGCCAGTGGGTAGTCCACTCACTTCATGACATAAGCGTATTTCAAATACGTAGAACAGGACCTGTAGTAGTGGTTTCTCAAAGTACTATATGGTAGAAACCTAGACTACTATCGCTACAGCGTGGACTAGTACTCTACGACTTGAGTATGAGTTGGTGGTCTAGCGAAGCTGGAAGCATATACTTTGATTTGCTGTAGTTGAGGTTCTTTCATAGGGTCAATATACTTGCATGTTGGGTATGTGTGACTAGTTAGTTAAGACAGACTTATACAAGATAGTTTTTGCACTATATCGCCCTTTGTGGTTGTCCGAATGGTCTAAATTATCCAGGGCCCTGGGAAACATGACTTGGATGTATGCTTTAGGGTAGCTCCCTTGGAAAGTGGAAACACTCCAGGAAGTCGTGGATCATTGGACTAGAAGCCTAAGGATGGTAGATATCATTTAGGGGGGTGTTAGTACACTTCTTCCTCTCTAAATGTACGGCGATGTTTAGAGGGGTATTTTAGTCATTTCACCAGTAGGTCGGAGACTTTGCGAATGCAGCATTGTCCTTGGGGTCAATATTTCCTTATGGTGATATTAGGAAATATTTAAAATGCAAAATACAGCTATTTATATAGCAGGGGTATTTTGGTCATTTTAGCAGCCAATGCGATGTGTCTTTTTGGTCCTCGGGATAGCCCGTAAGTCCTAACTATTTTTTGGGTTGAGGAATTGGTCTCAGTTGAAGAGGATTTTATTTCATTTTGTTTTATTTTATTTTATTCAGGAAGTCTAATTTATTATTGGACTGGAATAAAATAAATAAATAAATAAATAAAATAGAAGTTGAGAGAAATTAATTATCTAGTTTATTTGGTTAATTAATTATTTAGGGCCTAGGTCCAGTATGAATAATTAAGAAATTAACCTAGGCTTAAACTAGGGGAAATAATTAATGTTTAATTATTTATTGTGTTATTTATATAGGCCCAAGAAATAAATAATTAAAGATTAATTATTATGGTTCATTTGGTCTCATTAACTATTTATTGGGTTACTTATGTAAGCCCAGAAAATAAATAATTAATATTTATTATTTTGGGCCTTTTGGGTCCAAGAAAAATAATAAATATTTATCTAGCCCAATAGCTTGGACCTTAGGGTTTTTTCCAGATACGGTTAAGAGGAGTTTAAGGTTAGGCCAAATTGTTTCTCAGGATAACATCCAGGTATTTTGAAATCCCGGGGAGATGTTTATCAGAGATTGAGAGACCTAGTTTAGGCTAAATATAAACAACTCTTTGAAAAGGAAAAACCATATTTTTCTTTCCCTAGCCTTACAAGCTTCACGTGAGTCTCTCTCAATGTCTCTCTCCTCCTCTTCTGGTTTTTCTCCTTGTTCTTTGCTAACTAATAGCGAGCGAACCAAGGAGAATTGAGACCACTTTCTCTTTCCCATTGTGTTCACCAACTAGAGGTTAGGCTGAGGAATATCCCGAGAGTTGGAGAGCTAAGCGTTAATGCAAACAAGGCGAAGTCGAAGGCTAGCGGGTGTTCAACCGGAAGCTCCTTCAAGTGTGCAAAGCGAGGCGATTCCAGCCGTTCATTCTGTTCCTACGCAACCTAGGAGGGTTAAGGAACGCAAAGGTATGATCTTCACGCTTCCGCATGGCCTTTACGCCTCGCGTTTAATTTTTCTCTCTGTTTTTTTTCCCGTCCATGGCTCCCCTGTTTATGCGTTTTCCTTCACAATGCTCGTACTATGACCTCCAACATGAGCTAGCTAATTTCAGTATGTGTCTCAAGCATCAATTATGTCCATTAATTAGGTCTAGATCCTTGTGGTATCCCCATCCTATAGGGTTCACTCCCAAAATGATGCGAGGGGATCCGCGATCTCCAATGTGGACCATGGCGGAAGCCATGGGGCCGTTGGAACCCTTCTCCCACTTAGTCTTTAAAAATAGGGTTTTCAAGAAAATATCCTTTTGTAAATTTCCCATTAAGTATCCCTTAACTCTTTGTAAAATATCTAAATTCATAAATCTCTATGTCAAGGAAAATCTTTTAAGAGATTTTCTATGGATTAATTTCACCTAGTTAAGTGCTTAATGATTTCAAAAATTTCTTTTAAAACTTTTATGAGACTTTGGTCTCAATTTTTATTTGATAAAAATAATTTTTTTTGTGAAAAGAATTGAAATGATTATTCCTTTTAATTCACAAAAATATCTAAATCCAAAATATTCTCTATGTTAAGGATTTTGCCTTAAGTTAAAATAACCATTTAATTAAAGAAAAATATATTTCCTTGTCAAAAATTCCGAAGACTTTGGTCTTGAAAAAATGTGCACATAGGTTGCTAAAAGAAAATAGCATGCTAGAAAACTATAAACATTTTCATGCTTTTATATTCTTTTAACCTATGTATCCAAATAAAAAATTAAACACATTAACGAATGAATGAATGAATTAATTAATGATCGTTTTGAATCCGAAATCCCTTACTATTATTTTTTATGCAAAATATACGAAGAATATTAACTATACAAAAATAATATCTTCGCCTGGTATAGGACCCCAAAACGAAAAAGAAAAAATGCATGGAAATACAAGGAAAAATCAAAATTTTCGCTTGTGGTCTTCATGCATTGGATCAGTAGTTGCAAACTGAACCCGCGAACTGTGCCTAGCCATGACCCAAAAAACCAAAACTAGAATAGCTACGGCTCGACAGTAAAAGTGCCTGGAGCCGCGGTACCATTAGGTAACGACTTGGGCTGCAGCTTGTCACTTTGTGCCTTGAGTTGCGGTACCATCTAGCCATGGCTTAGGTTGGGACTCGTCACCCAAAGCCATCCGCAGCTTTAAGACTTTTGTCTTTGAATCCATAGACTAATGCTACGTAACTAGGCTTGGCTTCTCCTTCTTTTCTATTTTCCATTGTTCTTGTTCTAAAATCTTCGTTTTTCCAGCGGCTTTACAGAGGCGAACTTGTTGCAGGATCCAACCAAAACAAATCCAAACAACTGCCTATACTCTTAAAACTCTGGGCTTACACGACCACTATAAAAGCAGATAAATGACAGTGTTCCTATGCTTCCACTTGCGAAGCTTATAGCTTTTCTATCCCATACCAGTAAAGAACGAAGGATCATAGGTATGATACCAAACAACCATTGGCCAGCTTTATTTACTAGCATGCTTCCTAAGCCGTAAAAATCGACATGCTCTGATACTAATTGATGGTAGATCATGACCTAATTGCATAAAGAAGCAATGAGAAATAGTAGTAAAAATAACAGCGGAAGCTTTATGCCTCTACAATTTCTCATTGTTTGTGATGGTTGAACTGAAGAAGTTGTTTAAACTGCTTCTAGCTGATTGCTTGAAGCTTCTGGTTCTGATCTTGATGTCTTTGGCTGTTATCCCGCGAGCCTATGGCTCCTTCTCATTCATGCTAGACTCTTAGCTTCTGGAACATAATCATTGCCTGAAGGTTCGGTGAAAGCTAATAGAGAACAAGAATTGGTCTTTGAATGTCTCTTAACCAACTACTAAAGAGCAGCATCAAGAATGGTAGTACTCTATTTCTGTATCTTTTTCTGAAAACGATACATAGAGAAGGAATGTAGCGAGAATGACAGATGTAGTGGAAGAGCTAGACACACGATGAATTTTTAACTACCTTACTCCTATCTGTTCAACCATAACAGAGTCCTGATAGCCTTGAAGAATTCAAGATAGATGCAAACACTATCTGAGCTATCATCCGAGAATTCAAAATGACTAAACCATACTCGTGTTTTAACTGGTTAGCCCAATGCTAAATTGGCTCGAGCCTAGCCTATCAAACCTGGTTTAAGCTTTTGGGCCAAATTAATTATTTTAACTAGGACTAAATAAATGGCCCAATAATTAATTATTCAACCTAAATAAACCGATCTAATACTGTAGTCTATTTTTAGTTTAGGCCCAGGTTAATTTAATTATTCAATCCAGGCTCAAGTCTTGAATAATTAATTAACCCACTAAACCAATTAATTAATTCTCTTTCTTTGGACATTTTATTTTATTCTAACTAATAAATAAACTAGGCTACCTGAATAAAATAAAATCCATTTTATTTAATACCAATTCCTCATCCAAAAACTATCAGGACTTTAGGCAATTCCGAGGACCAGAAGACACATAGCCTTAGCTATTACAACGACCAAAATACCCCTACTATAGAAATAGAGATTTTTACATTTTAAATATTTCTTAATATCACCATAAGAAAATATTGACCCCAAGGACAATACTGCATTAGCAAAATCTCCATTCTACAGGTGTAATGACAAATATATCCCTATACGTAACGACGTACATTTAGAGAGGAGGAGTGTACTAACACCTCTCCAAATGACATTAACTATCCCTCGACCTCTAGTGCAATGATCCACGACTTCTTGAAATGTTTCAGCTTTCCAAGAGAGCTACCCTAAAGCAAACATCCAAGCTATGTTTCCTAGGGGCCTTGGATATTTAGATCATTCGAACAGTCACAAGAGGCGATATAGTATAGAAGCTAGCTTGTACAAATTTGTCTTGACTAATTAGTCACATATACTTAGCATACAAGTATATTAATCCTACGATAGAACCTCAACTATACTATATCAAAGTATACGCTTCTAGCTTTATCAAATCACCAACCCGTATTCAAGCCATTGGATAGAAGTCCACGCTGTAGTAGTAGTAGTCTAGATTTCTACCAATATAGTACTTTTAAAAACCATTACTACAGGTCCAATTCTACATATTCAAAATATGCATATATTATGAAGTGAGATGACTACTCACTGTCTAAAGATACGCCATTCCCTATATGGAATCCATAACATAATCACCTTATTATGATGAGATTCCCATTCTCATCATCTGGTTAAGAATTATAGTTTATGTGTTAAGTAACCCTGATCTATACCTTAATGTGAAAAATCTCCATTCACATGAATCACTTATTTAAACGCAATAGGTCTTTCCCAACAAAATGGTGCAAAAATTAAGTTTTGAAAACACAAAGAAATCATGAGAATAAAATCTTTTATTAATACAATCGAAATTACATCAGAAATACAATCTTAGTAGGCATACAATCCAACATTACAAAAGCACTATCCCAAAAGAAACATGACAGACATGTTAAGTTATTCGGTATTAGATATATGAATAATTGACTCTAGTGCAAGTGAGAGTTTGTTAGTATTTTTCCCCAGAGGCAATCACATGTATTATGTATATTGTACATTAATTTAATAATGCAAGGCATTCTTTATCTTTCAGTTTATTTTATTTATACTATCATGTGAATATAATTGTTAGATAAAGTCCGAAGTGCAACACTATATTAAAAAAATCATGATAGAGATCATGATGTGAGCTTCCTACTACAATGGATAGTGTCCGTACTTAAATTATTCCTATTCATAGTCTTAATAAGATATGACATCATTAATATGTTAAGACTAGCACGCGTTATACTTCTTGATTTGATCAGGTGGTGGTTCTCACATCCATGAGTATTGTGATACTTAAAGTTAACATGTGAATGCTTGTTATTAGAACAAGAACATTGGATGACCTAAATATGAGTAATCATATGGATAACTATTTAATGTCGTGATAGAATCTCATCATAGCAAATGTACAAGTATCCTTAGACTTGAGATCTCCAAGGTACTTTGTTTGCTAAACGTTGTGCTTTGATTCCAATCTTTGGAGTCCTGACAAGACCGCCGATGGGATGGATATTGGGTACACCATAAAATAAACAAAAGTAGTTGAGAGAGTTAATAAAGGATTCATTGCTCCTAATAGTAGGAGTAAATATCATACAACCACTTGTTGGAATCACTACTCGAGAAGTCCTTGGCCAAAGCGACTGTGTATTGGAAGTTTTTCAATTGATACACATGATGAGTAATGGATTCTAGAAACAAGTATTAAAATATTAGGGCCAAAATTAATTAATATTTTGGAGGGAGTTGGTACTAATTCCATACTCTAAACTAAATGAGATATTTTATGGTGAGAGGAGTTTATTGTAATGATATTTGCTATTGAAAGGTTCATGTCAAGCCATTTGACTTTTTGAATTTTTGGGTGGTCATGATGCATTGCTAGACGCCACTCATGATCTGCTGAATATGGATTTATTAATTTGAGAATTAATAAATCAATTCTAATTAGTATTAATAAGTTAATTATAATTATTAAGGATTATTAATCTTAAAAATGATTGGATTAATTCATATGTCACTACCAATAGGCCAGGAAACCTAATGGGTCACACACAATAGGATTAAGAACTCAAGATGTTATTTCATAACATTAAAGGGTTAAATGTGAGAAGAAGAAGTTTCTGTTGTCAAATTATCAATAGTTATAATTTATGGGCCAAATTATGATTATGAGAACTTGTGGATTCTAATCATAATTATGAATTCCTAATTTGATTAGGAAATTGAACACACACACACACACACACACACACACACACACACACACACACACACACGTATAAGTATATCATATACATATGCCGTGGAGTATGGGTGAGATGGTTCATGAGGTTTTGGAAACCATATCCGGCACAGAAATAGTCCTTTTGTAATATTCTTCTTCCTCTGTAAACCCTAGCAGCCTATACTACTTGATAGAACCAGTGTAATGTAGTTTTCGAGATTTTTTCCTTGTGTACCTTGGATTGTAGTGGCTTGGTTTGAACGGTCAAAAAAAGAGAATTTTGTTCGTTTGTGGGGTTGCTGGATCACACCTTCAGCATCCAAGAGAAATTTTTGAAACCTTACGCAGCAAAGGTAAACTTCGTGACCATTGCTAGTTACCCATTTTAATTCATAGGCATGAGATCTAGGGATTGGAATTCAGTTTTTTTCTGCTACATTTTATGATACTGCATGACTGGAGTTCCATACACAAATATCGTATTATTATTCAATTTTTTATAGTTAATAGCCATACGTGCTTTGTTTCTAACTATCTCAGCATTGTTCCATACTATAAAAATAGGATAAATATGAGAAGATGTGCTAGCATGAATCAATTTCAAATCTAATAATTCTTTTACATGTTTTCTCATTTCTTCCTGATCTTTAGCATTATATCACATAGGGGGGATTTGAATTATTTTATTTTTATCTTTCATTTGTAAGGTTGCTATTATCTGATTCTATATATTTATCCATTATATATCCCATAGAAGCTTCTAATTTATTTAGAAGGACTTTATATTGTAAAAGAGGTGTTTTTTTTTTTTTTTTGGAAAAATCAGTTTAGATGTGTAGCCTAATCCACCATGTTGGGCTATGTGGGGGGTAAAAGAAATAGGATACGATTTAGCATAGGGTTTTTTAAAGCATTTAACAACAATCAAATGATGACAAGAAGTCTTAAAAATAATCTGATATAAGGTAATATCAAATATAACTTTATGAAATAATTGTAATAATTTATTTCCAAGTAAATATTAGTTCTAATATTATAAAAATAAAAGGGTAGACAATTTATTAAAAAGGGGTCCAAGTAAAATAATTGGATGTTCTATTCATTTATCTAATTCAATAGTATGATTGGAAATGTGTTTTCCTTTTATTATTTTCAGGGTCTGATGATATCATGTTAGAAAGCATTCTGGCTTACATAGACATGATCCTAAACTGCTATCAATATAAGCAATAAAATATTCTGCTTTTTAATCTAGATATGTAAGTCCTATAGGAACATATATATTGTAGGGACTTGTAATCGGTGTATATAAATCAATTTCCTATTATAGGTAAACTTTATACCATAAGAGGCAATCTAATATGGTATTAACATCTCTAAAAGTCTATTTCCTAACATTATTTCTATTGTATCATTTATTCATTCTTTTTCAATGAGCAATCGAAGGGCAATAGTTTCATTACCAAATTTTAGTATAATTTCTATTACTTCGTCTATTTCATGTATCTCAACATTAAAATTTATATATTGGTGGGTATCTTGGAGTTTATATGTTTGTAATTTAGTACATAGAGAATTATTTATGTAATTTTCATTCGCACCAGTATCTATCAGAATATTTATGGGAGAAAATTGAAGACCATCAAAATATTCCCCTCTTATTTTATGATTTCTTAATGCATCTTTTTTAATTACTGGAGATGCATAAATCTAGAAGTATTTGATCTTGTTAAAAGAGTAATATACACTTCTATATTTGTAAAGGATAATATTCGGGGTAGTTGATTTGCTAATATCAAAGGTTTCTGTGGTAAATCTAAGTTCAATGGGATTATCTCTAATTCTTGAATTTTTGGCAAACTAGGAAATTGTATCTAACTTTCTGCATCAAATAGATATGGAAAATCAATGGCGCTTTTAATCACCAAACACTCGGTATAATGAGTATTAGAAATTGCATATGAAATCATATAAGTTATCAAATAAGGTCGATTAGATTGACAAAAAAATCTTTTCTTTTAAAATATTGAATTAAACTTAGTGTTTTATCAAAATCTTTAATCTGTAAATGATACGAAATTATATGGTAAACATTCAATTTCAATTTCCTATATTGTAAATTTCCATGTATTCCAAAACATGCTTCTTCTCTACTTTAAATTCTATTATCTATAATGGCTAAGTCTATGGTTGTATGTAAACCTTCCTTAAATGTAGATTTAATAATTTTTTGAATAGCTCCTATATGTATCTATCGTAGTGTACCATGTACCTCAAGGTTTTTCTTTTGTAATTTATCATAAATATTTTTTTTATAATAAAGGGATCTCAACTTTATTTTCTATTAACAAAACATCTAAAACTCATTCTAGCATATTTAATCCATAAAAAAAAATGATGTTTTCGAGCCTTAATACCTAATTTTTCAAGCATATTTAAATTAAATCCAGAGTAATTAGATAAAGAAAATATTTCATCTTGTATTTGTTTTAATTTTCTTTTATCTATTGATATTGCTAGCCCTATGGGCGTTCTCCTGTGTTTGACTTATGACAAATATTGATGAGGACTAAGTTATGTGATCTACATGTTATAGGACATGTTTGACCTCAACTCTTCCAAGGCATATAAATAAGATTGCTAAGCAACTCTTGAGCAATAGAATCCAAGAATGGATAATTAAGTAGATATTCAAGCACAAGAGGTTGCATACCAAGAATTCATTATGGAAGAACTTTAGACTAGGAATCTTTGTTAAGGTATTATTTGTGTAAATTCCTATGTCTTCTTTATCTTATGATTCGGTTTAATTCTACCTTAAAGCACTAAAACAAAAAATATTTCAAAGTTTTAAATCCTCAGAATCTTAGATTAAGTAAGTTGGGTGACCATACATCTAAAAGCTTTGTTCAAAATTTTGTGAACAGTATCAAATCGATTCTACCCGAAAAAGTACCATTTTAGACTTACATTTTGGATGCACTATCGTCCAAAACTTGAGTCTAAAACTCTGAAAAACCTGACAGCGATTTGTTGGTTGATTGAGATTTTTGGTAAAACCAAGTGTAGTGATCCTCTCTTATATTTGGTGTAGATTGACACTGTTGAGTTAGGAGAATGAAATCTGGTTGAAAGTCCTTAAGTGTGAGCTTAATGTAGTGGATGTAGATCTTGATAGATCGAACCACTATAAATCTTATGTTATCTCTCTTTGCATTCATTTTCAATCAGTTGCAATCATCATTACCCCCCCCCCCCCCTCTTTTTTTTTTTGTTCCTCAAAAGAAATCTTTATTGCTCTCGCCAACTCATTTTTACTCCAACATTAATTGCATTGAGCGTCTTGCTTTATTCAGAGTGTAGGAAATTCTTAAGTCATTTTGAGAAGCTCTCATTGTTGCAAGTTCCTTTGGTCAGAAATTTGAAGGAGCTTTTTCCTTCAAGCAGAATTTTTTTTGAGCATTTTAAATTTGCCAAAAATCTTATTCACTCTCTTCTAAGGTTTTCCATTTCGTATCAAAGCTTGGGTCTACTCTAGTTTTGGTCTAACAACAATGTAGAAAAGATCTCTAAGGCAAACTCATCTGCTCTACCATATGTTGAAGGATCCTCAACAAATTGACCTTCAATAGAACCAATTATACATTCTGAAAAAATAGAATGAAGATTTATGTTTGTTCAATCAATTTTGAGTTGTGGAATCTGATTGAGAATGGTCCCTTTATCCTATCAAAATTTGTTTATGGCAGAAAAGTGCCAAAATAGAGTGACGAATCTAATGCTGAGGATAATGCCAAAATGTCATTGAACTTTCAAGCTATGAATATTTTGTGTTGTGCCCTTGATGCTACAGAATATAATCGAGTTAGTGGCTGCAACTTAGCCCATGATATGTGAAGACTACTTGAAAGCACCCATGAGGGACCAAATCAAGTAAAGGAACCTAAGTTTGGACTATTAATTCTTGATTATGAATTATTCACGATGAAGCCAAAGGAAAATATAACTTATATGTTTACTAGAGTTTTAAATATTGGTAATGGAAATAAAGCCTATAGGAAAGTCTATTCCCTTGGTGAACAAAATAAAAAAATTTTGGATGCACTGTTTAAGAGCTGGCAACTAAAAGCTCTAGCTGTGGAAGAATCTAAGGATCTAAAATCCTTACCAACCGAAGAACTGATTTTCTCTCTCCTAACGGATGAAATGAAACTTAAGAGGTTTCAAGAATCTGATGATCGTAATAAAGGAAAAAGGGGAATAGCATTGAAAGCTACAAATGAGAAAGTTGAAAGTAGTCAATCGAACAGTGGTGATGAAACTAAAGTAGACACTGAGGAAGTGGCCATGATTGCAAAGAAATTTAGAAGAATGTTTAACAAAAGAAAATTTAAAAGAGGAAAGAAGTTCATGAAATGAAAGGGACAGACCTCATCATTTAAGCCTCGATGCTATGAATGCAAGAGTACGAAATATTTCATTGCTAACTGCCCAATTGCTAAAGAAAAAGAAGGCAAAATGCTTAAAAAGAAGAAAAGGGACTCGAAAGCAAAGAAGGGCAAAGGACTAATGGGGACTTGAGACCAAAATGAGTCTGAGTTTGAGGTAAATAAAGATTCTAAAAATAAAACTGCTAACATATGCTTTATGGCAATGGGAAATGAGGTAAATTCCACTACCACTAACTCCATATCTGATTTACATAATTCTGATCATGAAAGGCATGATGATCCAAATGAATTGCTAATTGACATGCTCTATGAACTAAAAAAAACTGTCTAGAAGAAATAAAGAAATGAAAATGAAAATAGATTGTTTGTTTTATAAAAATGTAAAATTGTTGAATGAAAACAAAGTCTCTCTTGAGTCACATATGTGTGCAATTATAGAAAAGGATGTTATCATCACTACCCTACATCATGTGTCTCTAGAAAATGAATGCTTATATGAACAAATTCATTCTCTTGAAATTATGGTTAGCAATTTTGATGATATGAAAAATAGAGTCAATGATCTCACTACATGCATTGAAAAGTTTACAAATGGCAAAAACAACTTGAGAAAATTGCTTGGTGCTCAACAAACAGTTGGAAATTGAAATGGCCTAGGTTAAAGGCATAAGATCAAATCCAAGAATCACATATCTCACTTTGTAAAAGCTGCTTCATCACATATGATACACAAATGTTATATATATTATGAAAAATCTGGACATGAAGTATCCAAGGGTCATATTAAGAAGAAAGTTGAAACTGGTGCAAAAACAGTTTGAAAAATTAGAGGAACCATTACTAACCCTCATAGACCTAAGAAAATATGGGTACCAAAAATCACTCTCCCTTCTCTTGTATAGGTACCTTCATTGGAGAAAATGAGCTTTACAAAGTGGTTTTTGGACAACGGATGTTCAAGACATATGACCGAAAATGTAGCTCTATTAGAAGATGTGCAAACAACAAAAGATGGATTTGTTACCTTTGGAGACAAAAAGAGAGGAACAATTCTTGGCATAGGCAACATTGGTAAAGGATTTTCAACCATTATAAAACAAGTGTTATTAATTGATGAGCTGAAATATAACTTACTAAGTATTAGCCAATTATATGACAATGGTTGCAAAGTTATTTTTGTTAAAGATTCTTGGAAAATGTGATTTGGAATATACTCTGGGTTTTATTCATGAGCATTTTCCAAATCATATTTTCAAGCTCTCAAAGGCCCTTTATGGTTTAAAACAAGCCCGATGAGCTTGGTATGAAAGGCTTAGTAGATTCTTATTCTCAAAAGGCTTTTCAAGAGGCTTGATCGATACCCCATTTTTATTAAGTCAAAAAAATCTGGTGATTTTTTATTGTTCAAATTTATGCTGATGATATCATTTTTGATGCTACTAATGATTCTTTGTGCAAGATGTTTGCTAAGACAATGCAGCAAGAATTCGAAATGAGCATGATGGAAAAACTCAACTTCTTTCTTGGGCTACAAATCAAACAAACCAAGGATGGTATCTTCCTAAATCAAGCTAAATATGCTAAGGAATTACTCAACAGGTTTAGTATAAATGAAGCCAAAGAAATCTGCATACCTATGAACACTTCCCTAAAAGTTGACAATAATGAAAAGGCTAAAAAGGTAGACGAATCTAAATATAGAGGTATGATTGTAAGTTTACTCTATTTTACTGCTAGTCGACCAGATATCATATTTTCAGTCTGTCTTTGTACCCGATTTCAATCATGTTCAAAGGAATAACACCTATGTGCCGTGAAATACATCCTTAGATATTTGGTTGGAGCATATGATTATGGCTTATGGTATCCTCGTACTAACACATTTGATGTTATAGGATATACCAATACAGAATATGTAGGCTGTAAAGTTGAACAAAAAAGCACTAGCGGCCATTGCCAATTTCTTGGACATTCTCTAGTGTCATGGTATAGCAAAAATCAGGCCTGTGTATCCTTATCCACAATCGAGGTTGAATACATTGCAGCTGGGAATTGCTGTACACAAATTTTGTGGATGAAAAATACACTATAATGCCCCACTACCTAGCCCAACAGGGCTGGGGATGTCTCCCCGTTCAAAGGATAAGGGGTCTTTATAACTAGGTCACACCAACGAAAATAAAAACAATACTTTAAAAAATTGAACTTATTACAACCCAAAAATTCAGGAACAAATCCAAAATAAGTTGTTCACTAGCATCTCTCAAAGTAATACATAAAATAAATAACGCAAAGTTTTCAAAGTAGGCAACAATCTAGCTACTCATCTCCACAGCAGGATCGATTTGAAAACATGGCATAAAATGTGATGAGATAAAAATCTCAATAAGCTCGTGTGTGTTTTGAGTGTTTCAGGTAAAACAGTTTATGTATGCAAGTTGTAAAAATTATATAGAAGAAAATGCTCGCAAGCAATAAATAAGGATTAAAAATAAAAAGTGGCGTTTTGATTTTCAAACCATACATGAACACAATAAATACAACCACTCATATGGGTAGCCATGGGTTACCACACGTTGGGCCCCATAACCATATAATAGTTAGAATGCCACACTTTATGCAGACTGACAAAAAGGTAGGTGATCGGCCTGCCGAGTAAGATACTCCTCATTCTCTACACCCAAACATACCAGTTATCCACTTCGGAAACACACAGTCCACTTGACTGAAACTTGCTAGCTCGGACTGGCATGACTAAGTAGTACTGTCACTTCTCGAAGTTGAGTTCATCTTCTAGAGGTGGCCTCCTGCCAGAAGACTCGCTCTTACTCTTCAAAACTAGTACTACTAGCCTACCCTTATTGAGTACTCAACGTTGATTGTCCCACTTGGGAGAAAACGGATAAAACATTGCTTTACTTGGAAATAGCAATTAAGAGTTTCTAAAATTCATGTCAAAGTGGGTTTTTAGAAAGAGTTTAGTGTTTGTGCAAAACTACTTATTTGGTTTTCAAATGATTTGTTTGACTGAACAAGAAACGAAACATTCCTTAATTGCGTTTACAAAATTAGTCCATACACTTCGTGTTTGGCTTGCCATAGTAACCTTTTGTCATCAAATAAGTTTATGCAGGAGCTTACCTGATCCTTTGCTTGCAAATTCACAAATCTTCCAAAGCTGACCTAACCCCGCCTGGGGTAAACACAAGTCATATGGTTATACTGAAGCTGTATTCGCTTCTATAAATAATCCTAGTTCAACTTATTACAATCATAACCCTAATGTCCTAAGCTTTAAGGCTAAATGATAAAGGGTTTTATAAAATAAGTCTAGCTTGATAAGTGAAAATAACTAGGGGTTGTAAAATAATTACTAATAAGTTATAGGTTCAAATACAAATCTTGAGTGTTGTTATTTATAAATAAACTAGGGTTTAATTGACGAAGAATCCTAAGTCCTAGATGATATTATTAAAATAAATAATAAATTATTACTAATCTCTTAATTAATAATTAATAGATAGAAAATAATAAATAAATTTAATTAAATTTTGATCAATAGATAATAAATAAATTTTAATAGTATTTATGAATATATGGCCTACAAGATTTATATTTTACCTATTATTATTATTTATATAAAAGGCTTTATTAATTTATTAATTTATTATTATTATAATATATAAATATTTATACATATTATCTTTAATAAAAGATATAATTTAGTTGGCTAAAATATTACTATTCCATTTAATATTCCAATTCCAACTTCCTAGGGTTTTCGAAATCTTTAGAGGAAATCATAATATTAAAATTGGCCAATAAAAATAGCTTAGGATCAATAAGGTCATGATCATAATTTTCCTATTGCTAACAAGAATTATGAACATAAACTCCAACATCAATCAACAAACTATTCTATTCATGAATAAAGGCTTAAATCCATACCTACTATCACATGGACAAATCTCTACTAAGCATAATCATATTCATGGCTTCAATGAAAACAAAACATAATACCCTATTCACCAAAGGTGACATAATATCTAGCATGCTTAAACATTCATACTCACTTAAGACACGAAGAACATGCATCGATCCACAAGAAATTTTATAAAACTTAACCATGACCAAACATTCTCATGCTCCAATCTCAATTCCTTCATACATAAGCATATACTCAAACCCCATTCGTATTCTAGCCCTTTCCATCAACATCTAAGAGACATGACTTTGGAATTAAAGAGAAGGTTAAAGAGAAATACTTGGTTAATGACTATTGATAGGGGCTAAATTAGTCATATTTTTCTTAGTTATTTGAGATTCATTTGCAATACATTTTGTTCAATAACTAGTTATATTCCTTCATATTTGAGATTTTACCCTTGGAAAGGTATTTTGTTCTTTATTTTAGATTTTTAGGGAAAAACGAAATAAAAACGTCGCAAAATAGAGGAGAGGTGGCGCCGGCTAGGGCCCTAGAATCGGTGCCGGCCATGCACTGTTGAAACGAACTTCAAAGCGACGAAAAAATTATTAAAATAGAACAGAACAAAACCAAGGCAGCACCGGCTGTGAAGCTGGAACTGGCACCGGCTGCATTTTGGACACATTGTACAAAATTCGGAGAAAAATCGGCGAACGAGTAGAGAAGCAGAACACAACCGGCGCCGGGTCCGAGAGTCAAGGCGGTGCTATGATTTTTCTACGTAGTTTTTGCTAATTTGAGGAGTTTTACTATCTTCCAACTTCTACTCGGCCAAAAACTTTGTACCTAGGAGTTTAGGCACTTCCTAAACTTATAAATAGATGAAAAACACAAGGGAAAAGGGGGAGAATTCATTGATTATCATAGAAAATTACCCAATCAAAGGAAGAATTCTTCAAGTTCAAGGAGGGTTGTACAAGAAGGTCTTCAAAGGAAGAAGAAGGAGCTTGTCTATGAGTGCTTTCTTTTACTTTATTTTCTTTTTCTTGACAATGATGTATTAATTATTTTATTGTAATTTGACATTGTTTTAGATATTCATGATTTTTAGAGTTCTTTTATCTTTTGATTAATTGATTGTTATTCTTGGTATTGATTACTTGTGGTTATTACGAGATTAATTGGTTGGGTCTTTCCATTAACTTGCTTGGACAAAAGGGTTGATGGTGGTTTCAATTCATTAGTTTCATATTTGTTAGCTTTTAACTTGCTTGGACAAAGGGGTTAAGAGTAGGGACAAAGTAATTCAAGATTAATTAATGTCTACCAGGATATGGATTCATTAGTTAATTTCATGCATAATTTACCAGGAATGGGAATTAAATCAAGAACTATGGTTAATGCATCTTTTGGGTAAGACTGCTTGAGATAGGATATGTGATACTAAGTTACCTAGAAGATAGGGATTCATGGATTGGACAAAGAAGTGAATCTATATTATCCTTCATGATGTCAAGAGAATAATTAGTTATGATAAAGACTGGGTACTTTAAGATCATATTTGTCTAAACAATGGTTTAAGTTGCATAATTTTACATCCTTGACATGTATATATTTTTACTTTATTTTATTTTTATTTGTTTTTCACTTTATCGAGTCAGTTAAACAATAAAAAAAAAGGTGATTAATGTCTACTTGTTCCTTGAGGATCGACACTCATTTGAACACTATGCTCGGTTAATGATGAGTACGCTTGCTCATATGTGTGATTTTGGTTGAACGTTTTAATTTAAACTTGATTGGGAATGTGCTTAGTTTTTGTATGATTTTTACACCCAAGTCTAGACATATCAAATGTCTATCTCGATGAAGATTCAAGGAGATCCACACTCTTAGGAGGCTTGAATCGTCCAAGAAAGAAGAAAAAAAAACAGCCATGGTTATAGCAACCATTTTGGCTGAGAGAGAGAGAGAGAGAGAGAGAGAGAGAGTATTAGTATGACATGTTAAAGACTGAAGGGAAGAAGATGAACAAAAGTTGTTCTTGGTTACCTTGATGGTGTTCTTAAAACTTCAAGAAAAATTCTGGTTTTTTATCCGATTGTAAATTTTTGTTTTCGAGATTTGATGTTATAAAATCCAAAAATGGACTCTAGGGAGTGATTAGGCGTTATTTGGAGTTTTTGGAAGGGATTGAAGGTGTTTAGAGTGGTCTTAGGCTTAATGAAATGTAGTGTGTGTTTTTGGTGTTCTTGGAGAAATGGAGAGAATTGGAGAGAAAGTGCTAGACAAAATACTGACAGTGTTGGCCGAATGATTGAGGGATTTTTGTGATTTGATTTTTAGATTCGGGAGAAGAGCGAAATCTGGTTGATTGAAATTCAAGTGGAGTAATTTATGGAGTGTTTTATGGTAGAAGATATGGTAATGTTGTTTGATTGATGGAGGTTCTTTGGAGCTACTATGGCCGACTGGTTTTGCTGAAATGAATAAGGGTTGAAGGAGCTATAAGGTTGGCCGAAATGCTAAGTTCCATGGTGGGAGAATTTCTGGTTTTTGAAGCTTAATCCAAGGGAGTTTTCCTGGAGCAATTGCTGGAATTTTTTAACTTCAATTGAAAGATTGATTGGAGTAATTGAAGGAGGATTTTGAGGAGTGGCTATGGAGTCCAGTCGTGTAGGTCAGTGAAGGAGGGTAAAGGAGTTCAGTTCATGGCTGACTAAGGTTAATTTCACAGAAGTTTGAGGTGGTTTTCGGACAAGGCTTGAAGAGAGAGCAATGCTGGAATTTTTCTGGTTTGAGATTCAAATTGCTTGCTGGAATTTGTTATGAAGTTTTTCTACAATGTTCCAGCCGATTTGCAGAAGGTTTGGAGAGGTATTTGAAGGTCCTTTAAGGTTGGTTTCTAGCCTTCTTTATGAAGGAAAGGCAGAGGTAATCTATTGGTCTGAAGGGTAGAAAAAATAGCTTTGTTTTTGGCCTGCTAAGCATCGAAGTTGTCCAGAATTTTTTTTTTGGTTTGGACGTCCAGTTTTTGGCAAAGAATTTCAGCCTTCAAGCTAAATAAGTTGGCCATTTTTTTGGCAGTATTTGAGTAAGAAAGATGGTTGAAATTTTCAAAAGCTAGACTGTCCAAGAACCTGGAAAATTTTCAGATTGCTTCCATGAAGAAGATGAACACTATGGAGTGGAGTTTGAAGGTTCAACCATGGAGATTAATTCTGTTGGGAACCATCCTTAACTCCTTCCTATTTTCAGTCAAAACTCTATCCTCTAAAAGCCATTTTCAAAATTCCAAGACCAAAAATCCTTGCTGAAATTTGCTGGAATTAAAACATAGATTTGGATAAATTGAACAAACTTAATTGGTAAAGAATTTAAGGTAAGCTACGAAATAAAAAGACATGAATCCCTTAAGAATTCTTTTGGAGTATAAGAATAGGATTAGGACATTCCCTTCATGTCTCCCCTAGGACAACACTTCTATTTCTAGTTATGGAATGCAAGGGCCGAAAAAAAAATTCAACCTAAAAAAATAATCATGATAAAACTTAAATGATGGGATTTGAACTCAAGACCTTAGAGATTAATTCCAAAGCTCTAACCATTAAACCACAACAACTCTTGTTCTTATTTTCTCTCCTAAATATTCTTCCTATTTAATCCTCAAGCTATCTTCCTATTTTGACCTGAAGCAAAATTATCATTTTACCATTCCTACTTAATAAGCACAACTAAGCCTTCTAGACTATAAATCATAATTCTAAAGCACATAAAAGCATTCACATATATATATATATATATATATATATATATATATATATAGAAAATATGAAATGCATCCCGACCCCCTTACTCTAGGGTTGGCTTTAGGTGGGGTTTAACATACACTACTTGATTTTGGTCTCAATTTTAATTGTGTACCTATATTATGTGACAATAAAAGTACTATCAATCTAACTTAGAATCCTGTTCAATATTCTAGAACGAAGCATATAGAAGTCAAACATTATTTTATTAGGGATCATGTACTTAAAGGATATGTATGTATTGAATATATTTCAACTAATGAACAATTTGCAGATATTTTTACAAAACCTCTGGCCTTAGAAAGATTCAATAATTTGAGAAGAGGTTTAGGAATTACAAAGATCATGTGACCGACATGTTTTCCAAAGAACTGTTATTCTTATTTGGCAGAACCACTGAAGACAAGGCTTTTGGACACAATGTTCAGAAAACTCAACTCCAAAATTTCCTTAGTTAAACTGTTTTCATTCCACCTTTTCGGATGAACAATTTTGGACTTGTTATAAGTCTAAAATATCGGTAGCTCTTAATTTATGAAAAGCTAAGCAATTTATATTATTTGCAAAAGAAAACGTGAGCCTAGAAATGAATTTTCAAAATTTTCAAAAAGTCTGCACTTTCTTCAACACCTTTGAAAGCCTTTGATGAAACACTTTTGACTGTCCTATCCTGTCTACAACCTAGGAAATTTCAGAAAGGCTTTAACTCTCTCTCTCTCTCTCTCTCTCAAACAAAAAATCGACTTGCCCTCTATTACTCTCGACTTCTATAAGATTGAACAAAAATTTCTTCATCCTCTTCTCACTTCCTATATGGCAAAAACAGCGGAATATGACAGAGGAACCAAAAAAGAACCAGGATGGGAAAAACAACGGCCAAAATAAAAGATGCTACACTAGGGGTCAGCAAGCGGAAAGAGAAGGAAATCATTAAGGAAGCGTTACTATCAAAATCATCTACAGTGCATACCGCTCTAGAAAGTTCAGAAACACAGGTACCCCATTTCGTTCATAAAAAATGTGAAACTGATTTCAATGATTGGTTAGCAAGAAATAGAACTGTGATTTCTATTTATCGGCTAGAGGCTAGAGTTTTTTTTATAAAAAATTTCTCTGATATTCTGAACATGTTTGAGAATTTGGGTTGGGGAGCATTACTGACAGTTGATGAGAAGTTGTACACCCAGTTGGTTTGGGAGTTTTATGACAATTTGAAAAAGGGGCGACTTGAGGAGACCGGTGGAGGTTTTATGGTGTAATGGTATAGCACCAGAGTTGGGTAAGTGAATATTAAGTTTGATCATAGACTACTAAACAGAATTTTTAGTGTATGAGATGGGGGTATCTAGTTCTTTAAGACGAACAAGTTCCCTGAAAGAACTGACATCTTTAACTTAGGCAGATTTGTGGCAAGATTTTTCGGTAGCAAAAGTTTCAAAAACTCAGCAGATAAAAACATAAAATGGTTAAATGGCCTTGAAAGAGTGTTACACCATATTGTGTCAACAATGGTTGTTCTGATATTTGGACACAAAACCTCAGTAAGTATCATGCAAATGATACTAATGTTGGCCCTGTCTCAGGAGCAGCAGATTAGTTTTAGGTTTTTAGCTGTAAAACTAATAATGTAGTCAATGAAAACTTTGCTAAAGGCACTTCCATATGGTAATTTGTTGACCAAAATATTCAAATACTTCCTTGTCGATTTGGACAAAGTTATACTTGGATAGATGAAGACAACTGTGTATAACACAGAATCATTTGAAAGAATGGGATTTATTCTAGTGGATCAAAAACGGGTTCTACCAAGAGATCTCTTCGATGAAGAGAAAGCAAAAGTGCTAAAGATTAAGAAAGAAGAAAAAGGAACAACTTAATCGGCAGGGACCAAAAGGAAAACTGAAGCAGCAGCTCAAGCCGAGTCCTCTAGCAGAAGTAAATAGGGGACTCAGGATAAAGGCATAACTGAAAGCATTTTGGATGCCATAAATTCCCTGGTTGTTAAATTAGATAGCCTTAGTTCAGAGATTCAAACTCTTCGGAATAGGCAGACCGTTGTGGAATAAAAGGCTCAAAAGGATTAACTAGTGTATGCTCTATCAGTACCATCTCCAGTAGAGGCAATTACAGAGAAACTTGTCCCTGAGGCCGAAGAAGCAGCTGCAAAAGAGTAATAGGCTGAGGAAATGATAGTCCCAGAGCAAGCCAGAGAAAAATCCCAACATCAGGAAGATGTAGCATCCCCTGCCCCTACAAAACTCCCTGTCTCATCTAGAAAGAGACAAAAACATGTGGTTGTCAAGCAGAAATCTAGTTAGCTTGTTGGAAAACATTACAGAAATGGTGCTGGGTAAAAAGTCAAGAATGTTCACATTTCCTGAGTGATCGGATCAATAGATTGCTTTCCATCCTCCTTCTACCAGAAACTTCCTATTATTTTTCATTTAATAATTTTTTATTTTCTGCCCCAATATTTGAACAATTTACTTTCAGTCCTTTAAACTACAGTCTCTGCTTAGTTTATGAATGCTTCATATACACAATCTTCTCTACTTCACATATTTGCTTATTACTCTCCTTACTCTATATTTTGATGATGACAAAAGGGGGAGGAAAATGATAGCTGGGGTTGTGATAAATGAGTGTTGGGATTGTGATTGTGGTTGTGAATGATAGCTGGGATTGTGGCACTAAGTATGTGCACTTGGGAAAATGGTAATTTATGGCAAGTTGTGAACCATGTTGTGCTATTGTGCTCTCTGTGGCTATGTTGTTAATTCTACATTGTTCTATACTACACTACTGATTGATTGTTGCTATTATTGAGTACTCTGACCTTTATTTTACACCGATTGAACTAATGTTTGATGAACAGATGTTTGTGCAATGTTGTGCTATAAATTGAGAATAGTTATTATGTTTTACACCGAAACAAATCATGCGAAACTTTCTTTGGAATTCATGTTAAGAATTGGATTCGATCTAAATAGTATGCTTTGAAATTTTCTATTGGTTTATGATAAATATGATTTGTGATCTCTGAATGATTATGATCATAGTGGGTTCCTGGTACAAGTACTATTGTATTTGGGCCAGAATTAATTCTGGAGGGAGTTGGCACTAATTTCATATTCCAAACCGAATGAGATATTGTATGGTAAAATGAGTTAATTGCACTATAGTTTATTATTGAAGGGTTCATGTCAAGCCGCTTGATTTCCTAGACTCTTGGGTGGTCATGATGTGTTACTAGATACCGCTTATGATATGGAAATATGGGTTTATTAATTGATAAATTAATAAACCAATCCTAATTAGAATTAATAGAATTAATTCTAATTAATTAAAGATTATTAATCTCAAAGATGTTTAGATTAATTCATGTTTGCTACTAATTGACTGGGAAACCTAATAGGTCACACACATTAGAGGATTATATACGCAAGATGTTATTTGATAACATAGTATGGTTGATTTTCGGAAAGAGTTGTTATGACCAAATTATAATTAGTTATAATTTATGGGACAAATTGTAATTGTGAGAACTTGATGTTTTCAATTACAATTAGAGAATTCTGACTAATTTAGAATTCTAAGATGGAGTATTTTTCTGTAGAATTTTCATGAGATATATGTGATATGCACAAAATTCCTAGGGTGATAACACACACATGAAAAACTCCAAACCCTAGCACATGACTTCTCTTCTCTCTCTCGTCCTTCTTTTGAAGAACAACAAACCCTAGCCGCCATTATTTTTTTGCTAGCACAGGAAATTTTGGTGCTTGACTATATCCTCTGTGTAGATTACTGTTAGAGATAATCACACACTGTGATTATAGTGGTTAGATGTTCAACTCTCATGGAATTTGATTAAGAGGATTGCTAGATCACGCTTCGACTTGAAAAAGAAATTTTTTGCTCTTCGGACGATCATAGAAAGGTAAAAAGTTGTTACCTTTGATCTCCTTGTGTCTTGTTTTCCACACATATGTAGATCCTATGATGATATCTTATTTTATTCTTCCATTGCGCCATATAGGATACGAGCCTGAGATACCTAACACCTGAGAGATAAGGATTTCTCATTAGTGACCACAATGACGCATTGCTCATAGATGAAGATTAGCCTACTATCTACAAGGATGTTCTAAACAATTCAGAATCTGGAAAATGGCTTGAGGCCATGAAATTAGAGATGGATTCCATATATGACAATTAAGTATGGACTTTGGTTGATCCACCCAAAGGAATTAAACCTATTGGGTGCAAATGGGTTTTCAAGAAGAAAACAGGCATGGATGGTAACTTAGTTACCTATAAAGCATGTCTAGTGGCAAAGGGTTATCGTTAGCAACATGGTATTGACTATGACGAAACTTTCTCGCCAGTAGCCATGTTAAAATCCATCAGGATACTCCTAGCCATTGCTGCTCATTATGATTATGAGATTTAGCAAATGGATGTGAAAACAGCTTTCTTAAACGAAAATCTGATTGAGGAAGTGTATATGACACAACTTGAGGGTTTCACATCCAGTGATAGCACAAAGGTGTGTAAGCTACAAAGGTCCATTTATGGACTTAAGCAATCTTGTAGGAGTTAGAACATCCGTTTTGATGAAACAATCAAAGAGTTTGGTTTCATTCAAAACATAGATGAGCCTTGTGTATACAAGAAGGTTAGTGGGTATGCAATCGTTTTCTTATTGCTTTATGTAAATGACATATTGCTAATGGGAAACGATATACCTTGCAAATGGTTAAAGTTTGGTTGTCCAAATAATTCTCCATGAAAGACCTTGGGGAAGCAACCTATATTCTCGGAATAAGGATCTATAGAGATAGATCCAAAAGGTTGCTAGGTCTTCTGTAGTCTACATACATAGATAAAATGCTAAAGAGGTTTTGTATGGATCAATCTAAAAAAGGGATTCTTACCCATGTCACATGGTGCAAGCCTTTTAAAGTCGATGTCTCCCAAGACACAAGTTGAAAGGGATCACATGAGTAAGATTCCATATGCTTTGGGCGTTGGATCTATCATGTATGCTATGATATGTATTAGGCCCGATGTATCTTGTGCTCTCAGTTTGACGAGCAGATACCAATCTGACCCTGGGGTGGGTTATTGGGCGGGTATAAAAAATATCCTTAAGTACTTATGAAGGACTAAGGATATGTTCTTAGTATATGGAGAATGTGATTTGAAAATAAACGGGTATACTAACGCCCGTTTTCAATCTGATAAAGATGATTTCAAATCACAATTCGGTTACGTGTTTACTTTGTGCGAAGGGGTAATAAGTTGGAAAAGTTCCAAACAAGAGACTATTGCCGACTCTACGATAGAAGTTGAGTACATGGCTACTTCTGAAACAACTAAGGAAATAAAGATAGAGAGAGTTCACATGGATGAGAACATAGCTGACCCGTTTACAAAAGCATTAGCCGCCTTATTTTTCCGCTAGCACAGAAATATTTTGGTGCTTGAGTGTATCCTCTGTGTGGATTACTATTAGAGATAATCACACACTGTGATTATAGTTGTTAGACATTCAACTCTCGTGGAGTTTGATCAAGAGGATTGCTAGATTGTGCCTCAACTTGAAGAAGAAAATTTTTGTTCTTCGGACGATCATAGAAAGGTAAAAAACTATTACCTTTGATCTCTTTATGTCATGTTTTGCACACATATGTAGATCTTGGGATGGTATCTTGTTTTATTCTTCCGCTATGCCGTAAAGGATACGAGCCTGAGATACCCAACACAAAAACTATCTTGGCTAATGAGGTGTCGGACTTAATTCTTAGACCAAAGGAGAAATAATACCTTTACCATATTGGCTAAACTATTCAAAAATATCTTATCTTCTCTTGTTAAATTTGTTTTGTAGCAAATCTATTTGCATGTAGTTCTTTGTGTTGTTTGCTTGAGGACAAGTAAAAGCTTAAGTGTGGGGCTATGTGATGAGTGATCAACATGTATATATTTCCTATTATATTTGTACCTTAATTGTGTAAAATCCTGCTTAAATCACTCCACACCACACTATTTTCTTCTTGTTTTTGCTTAAGAAATGAAAAATACCAATTTCAGATGAACAAGGATGAAAAGGAATGAAAAGGAGCAAAAATAGAAATTGTGGACAGAAACAAGGCTGCCTAAGGAGATGGGCCACCTAGAAGCATGACTTTAGCTTCCAGGATAAGAGACCTGGCGGCCCAGGAAAGTAGATCTTTACTAGGCTGCCCAGGGAAATGGAGAGAAGTTTCACTTTCTTGGGCCTTCCCCTTGCATAGAAAACTCCTGTTCTGGTGAGTTTTGAAAACCCACGAATTTTTTGGCTATAAATACGCTTTTATAGTCTCAAATCAAACGAGGAGAGACATTTTGAGAGTCTTGGACTTGGGGTTTTTCTCCAAGAACCCTAGGGTTGAGAGTTTGCACAAGAAGAGGAGGAAGACCGAGGAATTCAAGAAGAAGAAGAGAGGATTGCAAGAAGATCTCAAGAAAGAGGAAGAAATAGCTTGTCTATGAGTGTTTCCTTACCTTTTTCTTTGTAATCTTCCTTTGTATTTTTTGGAGCTAAACCTTGATTTTTAATTGTAATAAACATTTGTACGCTAATTTATGCTTTGGGTTAATGTATTTTACTTGGATCTATGATTTTTAATCTATGGTATTTAGTTATTTGTGTTATTTTGGTTGATTTGGGTTTTAATTAATTTTCTTTAATTATTTGTTCTACCTTAATGATTTTGAGAGATGGAGTTAAAGCTTGAACACCTATTTAGCTAACTTAATGTTTGCTATTTTTGATTAACACAAGGGAGAGGTTGTAGATCAGGGCTAAATATCTAAAGGGCTTATGAAATTGCCTAAAGATAGAGATTTTGTGCTACCGGATAATTTAGGTTTGCGAGTGATGATTAATGCATCCTTAGGTTTGGTTAGTTAGGTAGAAATACCAATTAATTGAAACTAGGGATTAGGAATTTTATAACTTGAAAGAGAGTAAGATTGCTTTTTGACTCACATCAGTACCTAGAATTAGAATTTGTAGATTCAATATGTACTCTTCTTTTAGGTATTTAATTGGAGAATTCCCTTTTGTTACATGGCATTTATCTCTTTCTAATTCCTTGATGAACTTGTAACTCTTTCTTGTGTAGAAACTTGATATGTCTCCTATTATAGTTGGTTAATTGCACTTCATGTTTTTATTTGGCTAAACAATGAGAAAAGAAGGACGTAAGGGTAATTGTCACGTTCCCTAAGGTTCTTCAATACTTGCCAATGTTACCGTTACTACACGATGGATGCACTTGCCTTTATGTATATGTTGTGTGAATTGACTTGACATATTAAATTATAAAACTTGTGTGATTATGGGTTATTGTTGATTTATTTTCTATGTATGCAAATGCACACATCAAGCTAATTGAAATATCTGTCATTTCTATTATAGTTTTAGTCTAAAAAAAAATCATTTAGTAATATGAAATTAGAAGGCAAACATGGAGGACACATCAGTGAATGTGATCTAAGTCCAAAACTTTTTATATAAATGCATCCTATAGAACACATTTATAAACTATACCCTATAATAAATGCTTTCATTAAATGTGTCATATATAATTTAAGAATTCCCAAAATAAAATTTTAAAAAATAAAAAATGCGTCACCTTTTAATTAAGACACACTCAGTGAATACATTGAGGCTATTTTAGGATGCTCCTCTGTAGCTAGGCCAATTTAAGAGGAATGTCCCCAAACGGGGTGTAACACCCCACTACCTAGGCCCAACAGGGCTGGAGATGTCGCCCCATCCAAAGGACAATGGGTCTTTATAACTAGGTCACACAAACGAAAATAAAACAATACTTTAAAATTAAAACTTATTACAACCCCCCCCCCCCGCCAAAAAAAAAAAAATCTTCAAGAACAAATCCAAAATGAATTGTTCACTATCATCTCTCAAAGCAACATTCAAAATAAATAACACAATGTCTTCAAGAAGGCAACAAACTAGCTACTCATTTCCACAACAGGATCGACCTGAAAACATGGCATGAGATGAGAAAAAAATCTTAGTAAGCCCGTATGTGTGCTTTAAGAATTTCAGGTAAAATAGTTCATGAATGTAGGTTGTAAAAATTGCATAAAAGAATGTGCTGACAAGCAATAAATAAGGATTCAAATAAAGAGTGGCGTTTTGCTTTTCAAACTATACATGTGCATAATAAATACAACCACTCAAATGGGTAGCCATGGGTTACCACACGTTCGGCCCTATGACCACACACTACAAGAAAAAACCAAATTAGCGACGGATTACGTCCGTCGCTAAAAAGGGCGTCGCAATTTGCGACGGAAAGAAAATCCGTCTCAAATAGCGACGGATTTGCGACGGTCAAAAACTTTTATTTTAAAAAATAATTAATTAATTTAGCGACGGATTTGCGACGACAAAAAATTTTTAAATTTTGAAAAAATTAATTAATTTTGTGATGGATTTGTGACGGTCAAAAATTTTTTTTATTTACAAAAATTAAAATAATTTAGCGACGGTTTTGCGATGGAAAAAATATTATTTTTAAAAAATTAATTAATTTAATTTGCGGTAGCGAAAAAAATTATTTAAAAAATTAATTAATTTTGCGATGGATTTGCGACGGCCAAAAATTTTTTTATTTACAAAAATTAAAATAATTTAGCGACGGTTTTGCAACGGAAAAAAATTATTTTTAAAAAATTAATTAATTTAATTTGCGGTAGTGAAAAAAAATTATTTAAAAAATTAATTAATTTTTCGACGGATTTGCGACAGCAAAAAATTTTTATTAAAAAATTAATTAATTAGCTACTCGGCCCGCCCGTTCATCGGCCCAACCTGGCCCGATGAGAACCCGATCCATAACCCGACCCGCCAAGAATATTATGAGATTATGTCGGACTTGGTGCTCGAACCCGCGTCCTTGTTGTGGGGGAACACGCATTCCACGACTAGGCTATTGAAGTTCTTGTGATATATTGTGCTATATATTAATTATATAGTAATTTTTTTTGTGAATTAGCGACGGATTTGCTAGGGCTTTGCGACAGATCTGCAATGAAAGAATTTTCCATCGCAAATCCGTTGCAAAATTGCAACGGATTTGCGACGGATTTTTTTTTTTAATTTTAAGAAAATTAATTTATTTTTTAATTTTAGAAATCCGTCGCAAATCTATCGCAAAAGTGTGACGGTTTTTTTTTAATTTTAAGAAAATTAATTTATTTTTTAATTTTAGAAAATCTGTCGCAAATTCGTTGCAAAATTGTGACGGATTTTTTTTTTAAATTTTAGAAAATCCGTCGCAAATCCGTTGCAAAATTGTGACGGATTTTTTTTTTTTAATTTTAGAAAATCCGTCGCAAATCCGTTGCAAAATTGCGACGGATTTGTGACGGATTTTTTTTTAATTTTAAGAAAGTTAATTTATTTTTTAATTTTAGAAATCCGTCGCAAAATTGCGACGGATTTACGATGGATTTTTTTTATTTTAAGAAAATTAATTAATTTTTTAATTTTAAATATCCGTCGCAAATCCGTTGCAAAAGTGCGACCGATTTGCGATGGATTTTTTTTTAATTTTAGAAATCTGTCACAAATCCATTGCAATTTTGCGATGGATTTTTTTTTAAATTTAAGAAAATTAATTAATTTTTTAATTTTAGAAATCCGTCGCAAATCCGTTGCAATTTTGCGATGGATTTTTTAAAAAAATTAATTTATTTTTTAATTTTAGAAATCCATCGTAAATCCGTTGCAATTTTGTGACAGATTGATTTTCGTCGCTAATCCGTCGCAATTACCGATGGATTAGCGATGAAAATTTTAAAAAATAAATTTATTTTCAAAATTTTTGTTTCCGTTGCTGTTCCATCGCAAATTAGAGACGGCCTAAAGGCCGTCGCAAAAATTCGTCGCTAAATTAATGTTTTTCTTGTAGTGACACAACGGTTAGAATGCCACACTTTGTGTAGACTAACAAAAAAGGTTGGTGATTGGCCTACCGAGTAAGATACTTCTTCTTTTCTACACCCAAACATTCTGGTTGCCCCTTCCAGAAACATACAATCCACTTGACTGAAACTTGCTAGCTCGGACCGGCATGACTAAGTAGTACTATCGTTTCTCTAAGTTGAGTTCATCTTCTGGAGGTGGACTCCTACCAGAAGACTCGCTCTTGCTCTTCAAAGCTAGTACTACTAGCCTACCCTTATTGAGTACTCAACGTTAATTGTCCCACTTGGGAGAAAACTGGTAAAACATTGCTTTATTTGGAAATAGCAATTAAGGGTTTCTATGATTTTTAGAAAGAATTTACTGTTTGAGCAAAATTGTTTGTTTGGTTTTCAAAAGATTTGCTTGTTTGATCAAGAAAGGAAATAGTCCTTAATTGCCTTTACAAAAGAGAGTATCCTTACATTCTGTGTTTAGCTTGCCATAGTAACATTTTGACATCAAATAAGTTTATGCAAGAGCTCACCTGATCATTTGTTTGTAATTTCACAAATCTTCCAAAGCTGACCTAACCCTGCCTGGGGTAAACATAAGCTATATGGTTATACTCAAGCTATATTCGCTTCCATAAATAATCCTAGTTCAACTTATTACAATTATGACCCTAATGTCCTAAGCTTTAAGGCTAAATGATAAAGGTTTTCGTAAAAGAAGTCTAGTTTGATAAGTGAAAATAACTAGGGGTTGTAAAATAACTACTAATAAGTCATAGGTTCAAATAAATAAACTAGGGTTTATTTGATGAAGGATCCTAAGTCCTAGATTAAAGTAAATAATAAATTATTACTAATCACTTAATTAATAATTAATAGTTAGAAAATAATTAAAAAATAAAATTAATAATAAGTAAATTTTAATAAATTTTGATCAAAAGATATTAAATAAATTTCAATAGTATTTATGAATATATAGCCTACAAGATTAATATTTTACCTATTATTATTTATATAAAAGGCTTTATTTAATAATAATATTATTATTATATATAAATATATATTATTTTTAATAAAAGATATCATTTCTTTGGCTAAAATTTTACGATTTCATTTAATATTCTAACTCCAAGGCTTCCTAGGGTTTTCAAAATTATTGAGGGAAAATATAGTCTTAATTTTGATTAACGTGATAAAATTGGCTAACTTAAGTAGTTTAGGATCAAGAAGTTCATGATCATAATTTTCCTATGGCTAACAAGAATTATGAACATAAACTCGAACATCAATCAACAAACCATTCAATTCATGAATAAAGGCTTAAATCCATATCTACTATCACATGATCCAAACTTCACTAAGTATAACCATATTCATGGCTTCAACAAAAATACAAGAACATAAAACCCTATTCACCAAAGGTGACATAATATCTAGCATGCTTAACCTTCCAACTTACTCAAGACATGAAAAACATGCATCGAACCACAAGAAATACTATAGAACTTAACCATGGAAAAATATCCTCATGCTCCAATCTCAACTCCTTCATACACAAGTATATACTCAATCCCCCATCATAATCTATCCTTCTTCATCCATATTTAAGAGGCATGATTTTAGAATTATAGAGAAGGTTAAGGAGAAATACTTGGTTGATGACAATCTTGATAAAGATCCAAGGTGATCTATATGCGTAGGAGGCTTGATTTGTCCAAGAAAGAAGAAGAAGAACGGACATGGTTGAAACAACCATTTTAGCCGAGAGAGAGAGAGAGGGGGGCGGGGGGGGGGTATTAGTATATCATGTTTAAAGATTGAAAGAAAGAAGATGATCAAAATCATTCTTAGTTACCTTGAGAGAGTTCTTGAATCTTCAAGAAAAAATCTTATTTTTGATTCGATAGCAGAATTTTGTTTTCAATGTTTGATGTTATAAAATACAGAAATGGTCTCTAGAGGGTGAGTAGATGTGATTTGGAGTTTTTGGAAGGGATTGGAGGTGTTTGGAGTGGTCTTAGGCTTGGAGAATGATGGCGTGTATTCTTGGTGTTCTTGGAGAAATGGAGAGAATGGAGAGAATGCTGGACGAAATTGTTGAAAGGTGTTGGCCGAATGGTTAGAGTAAT
The DNA here is from genome assembly GCA_026120185.1 of Voacanga thouarsii. Lineage (NCBI taxonomy): Eukaryota > Viridiplantae > Streptophyta > Magnoliopsida > Gentianales > Apocynaceae > Voacanga > Voacanga thouarsii. The sequence continues at coordinate 5,302,090 of JANUWF010001165.1, forward strand.
TCTTATGATTGGTTTTTCAGATTAGGGGGAAGAGGGAAATCTGATCATTTGAATTTCAAAGGGAGTAATTCATGGAGTGAATTAAGGTAGAAGATATGGTTGAGTGGTTTGATTGATGGAGGTTCTTTGGGAGCTTCAATGGCCAGCTGGCTTGCAAAGGTTTTGCTGAGATGAATGAGGTTTGAAGTGGTTATAGGGTGGCTGAAATGTTGTATGTAATGGTGGGGAAACTTCTAGTTGTTTGAAGCTTAATCCATGGAAGTTTTCATGAAGCAATTTGTTAAAATTTTGAATTTTAATTAGAAGCTTGATTGGAGTAATTGAAGGAGGAATTTAAGGAGTAGCTATGGTGTTCATTCGTGTAGTTCAATGGAGGAGGTGATGAAGTTATGTTCATGGCTGACTAAGGTTAATTTCACGGAAAGTTGAAGTGATTTTCAGACAAGGTTTGAAGAGGGATCAAGGTTGGAATTTTTTTGGTTGGTCATTCAAATGGTTTGCTAGAATTTTTGTGCAATTTTTTTTGTAATGTTCCAGCCGACTTGTAGTGAGTTTGAAGAGGTATTGGAGGGTCCTTTAAGGTTGGTTTCCAACCTTCTTTATAGAGGAAAGGCAGAGGTGAATTATTCGTTTGAGGACTGAAGAAACAAATTTGGTTTTTTGTCTGCCATGCTGCGAAATTGTACAGAAATTTTTCCTGGTTTGCATAGCTTTGTGTAGTCCGATTTTTTGGCCAAGGATTTCAGTCTTCAAACTGAACAAATTGGCTATTTTTCTGGCAGCAATTGAGTGAGAAAAATGACTGAAGTTTTTGAAAGCTGGACTGACCAAGAAGCTAGAAAATTTCCAGATTGCTGCCATGAAGAAGATGAATACTTATGGAGTGGAGTTTGAAGGTTCAACCATAGCGATTAATTCTCTTAGGAATCTTCCTTAACTCCTTCCCTATTTTTAGTCAAAACTCTATCCTCAAGGAGCCATTTTCGAAATTCAAAGGTTAATAAACCTTGCTGAATTTTTTGGAATTAAAATGTGGATTTGGATAAATTGAATAAGTTTAATTGGTGAAGAATTTAAGGTAAGCGAAGGAACAAAAAGGGCATGAATCCCTTAAGAATTCTTGTAGGGCATAAGAGTAGGATTAAGACATTCCTTTCATGTCTCCACTAGGACAACACTCCTACTTCCACTTATGGCATGCAAGGGACGAAAATATTCTACCTCATATAAAATAAAATTTAACCATGATAAAACTTAATTGGTGGGATTTTAACTCAAGACCTTAGAGATGAATTCACAAAGCTCTAACCACAAAACCACAACAACTCTTATTCTTATTTTCTCTCCCAAATATTCTTCCTATTTAATCCTCAAGCTATCTCCATATTTTCACTTCAAGCAAAATTACCACTTTACCCTTCCTACTCAATAAGCACAACTAAACCTTCTAGACTATAAATCACAATTCCAAAGCATATATAAATCATTCAAATATATATATTCATGCAAGAAAATATGATATGCATCCTGACCCCCTTACTCTAGGGTTGGTTTTAGGTAGGGTTTCACATGGGGTTATTCTTATCAATTACCTAGACTAAGAAGGAGAACTGAGATAAAAGAAGCAGTAGAACCACATGAAATGCAATGTAGAAACAAATCAAAAGAAAGGAAAAAAGGACCGTGAAGTGTAGTTGAAAACTGAGAATGAGAGAAGCCAAGAAAGCTAAGGAAAATCTTGTGCTCAACTTGAGTTGATTATAGGTAAGATTATTTGTTATGATACTAAAAGTGATTCAAAAAGGAAAAGGAACCGCTTAGAGAAATTGATAGGAATCACCCTAGGCATGAAGGCTACTCAAAAGAAGACAAAGAGAAATCCAAGCAACAACTCATGTCACCTTGGGTGAGATCCATTTTCAAGAGGTTTCAACAGGAATTTGAGGCCAACCAAGCCAACAAACCAAAGGCTAAGAGATTAATAAAAGAGTGGATAATAAAATGAAGGCCAAAAGGAGGACAAATAAGGCAACAATCCTTATGAAAGGTCAAGCAAACAAATGAACAAGGATTAAAGGGCAAAAGATGGAATATGACCCAAATAAGCTTCAAATGGAAATAATCTTAGCTTCAAAACTATTTGGAAGATCAAGGGAATACATGGAAAAAGAATGAAAGGAATAGAGGTCAAATGAGTAGGGATGGGAGTGCAACAAACTATGAGAGGCTGCCCAGAGCTAACCCAATGCCAGCCCAGATCGACCGACTAGGCACTGGTTGTGATCCGCAAAATTCTTCAAATTTTGACGCAAGTACTATTCCAACAAAACAGACCCGGTGCTGGCCTCAGTAGCCAGACCCGTCGCCGGCCGTGGACTGGAAATAGCCTTGTTTGTATGTTCTGACTTTTGTGCAGAAGAACTGTTCCTCTAGATTGGACCCAGTGCCACCCCCAGGAAACCTACCCAGGTCGGCCCTATTCTAGCCAGTTCCAAATTTTTGCAATTTCTTTTTCTTTTCAATCCTTTTAGTTGTAATTTAATTTTCACGACTTTTATTATATTTTAACCTATTTTAAGGCATGTAATATGGCCTCAAAACATATATTAAGGCCATTTAATAGTTAGGACTAGTTGCTAAATAGCTTAGGTCAAAGCAACTATATATAGGCTATTATAGCTTTGTAAACATAACTTTAGTATTTTGGAAAGGAGAATTCAGATTTTCTCTCTAGGGTGAGAGTTCTTGAGGTGATCCTCATGGGTGATTCTATTAAACATCAAGACTAAATTAAAGAATTTAGTCCCACCTTTGATTTTGTCTCTAAATCTTAAGTGATAATCTCAACTCCTTCTCTATTCTATGTGCTAGGTTGCCTAGTATATTTGATAGGATTGAGTTAGGTGCCTTCAAATTCCTATCCTTGGTGTTCTAATCTCTAGTTAGATTAGGGTGTTAAGGTGTCTTTGAAGTAGGATAGATTCATATTATCACAAAAGAGTTAATTTCATTGCATTTTGATGTTCTTGTGTGTGAGTTTGTTAGGGTCCTTGTTTTAAGTACAATTCATATTTTTGGAGGTTCCCAAGATCATATCAAATGGTCTCAGAGCTTGTATTGTGTTGATTCTAATCAACTAACTTTTTTTTTTTTTTTTTTTTGCTAAGGTACAATCTTCTTCAAGATATATTGATTTTTAATTTTTCGTCACTTTTTCTCTTGCTATTTTTGGATGTCAAAAACTTGAAATTGTGCCATGGAAATGTTGTTAATTTGACCTTATATGGTATATTGATGTTTGAGGAGTCATTTGGTGTAAACTTTTGTTGATTTGGGGCCAAAACCAAGCTAAAATTTACTATACTAAATTGAGCTACGGAAATGCAAACAATGCGTTTGATATATTATCCCAACGAATTGTGATTGCTTATACTTAACTTCCAAAGCTTCCATTCATGAAGTATGATAACTAATTTGATTAGTAGCATGCAATTATGAAGTTAATCGGTGTTCTTGTTGAAGTTAGAGAATTTGTTCACATTGCATTTGTCTCAAGTTTGGAAAATATTTGCACATCTTGAACTCCTACAATTATTTCTTGAATTTGCTTATGACATCATTTCCTTAAGTAATTTTTAATTACTAAATTATGTTCTTAAGGTTTTGATAGCATCACATCATTTAACAACTCTTGAAATCCATGCAATTTTCTTATTGCACACCAAGTGTTTGATAATTTGGTTTTAAGACACCTTTCTTTCTTATTCCTTGGAATTTAATAGACTTGACTTGTGGAACTAAATTCTTTGAAGTGGGAAAGAGTTGAGAAGAATTTAAGTGTGGAGCTAAGAAATTAAAAAAGGCAAGAGAGTGAGCTTATTTTACAAAAGCCAAGAAGAGTGCAAACACGAATGAAGAGTGGCCACTAAAATTAAGTGTAAACATGTAGTGAGTGAGGTGTGAATTCTCTTGTGTTTTCTACTTATATTTTGGGGTATTTCTCTTGAAAGAACTTCACAATGGCTAGTTGGAGTGAAAGTGAAGGGTATGAAAATTATGAGGCATCTTGCTGTGGTGAGAGGGGATTATAATGAACATGATGAAGAATATCAGGAGGATGACTATAAGAGCATGAGATATTTGGATAAACATGATAAAAGGCTAAGTGGAACAAAGTATGATAGCTATGAAGGAGACCTAGGGAAAAGCGATCAAGAATATGAGAACTTGAGTCCTATGAAAGATTGGAGTAGAGAGAGTGAAAACAATGGAGAATCTTATTCAAGTGGGGAAGGATACGGTAGTTGAGAAATACAATTGGGAATGTGAAGAAGAAGGACATGGGAGTGAGGAATATTGGAATAAGGAAGTTTATATGGGTGGAGTACAAAAAAACAACAAAGCATAGGGAGCAAAAGAACTTGAGGGAACGTAAATGTAAAATGTGTGAGAGTTTTGAGCACACTTCCTATGATTGTCCAAAAAAAGTTAAACAAAAGAGTAGTGGAGGATTGACTTGTGAGATTTGTTAGTACAAGCCACATAAAGGTGGATTGTCTAAATAAATTTTCATATGAAAGATTTTATGGGGTGCACAATTGCGAAGGAGAGAGACTAAGTGAGAAGCAAAAAAGCTGGACTTGAGACCAACGTGGCCAAGAAAAATATTGTAGATGTTGATGAGAGCCAAGAAGGACAAGAAATGAAGAAAAGGTTGAGATGGTTGTGCAAAATGAATTACATGGCTTTGAGAAGGAGGAAAAGCTATAAAATAAGGCAAAGTGCTAAGGAATACTCCATTAAAATGATGAAGTAGTGCATGAAGTGAAGGATCAAAACGGAAAACATCAAAAGAAATGCAATGAAAAATTTTTAGTTTTTTGAGGCACATCTAGGAGAGAGTACTTACTTTTCCTTATTGGTTGCTGATTAACCAGTGAGTGGCCGAGTTGCACTGGAACTTGCGTTGCAAGGGGAGAAGGAAGCGCCTGCTGTTCGACCGGTATTCCTGCAAATCTTCTACTCTTTCGCATCAAACATCCCCAATCTTCCTCTTTTCGTCTTTCAAAGTATAACTCTACCTTATTCTTGGGTTTGCTTGGTGAAAGCTCCTTCTTTGGATAATCAAGATACTCTCCTACTAGAGAGGAGGAAGAGAAAAAATGTTCACCAAAAAGAAAGGGAGAGACGACACACAGAGAGAGAAAGCTCAGGAAAAACTACGTTATTTTTCCTCCCTCTCTTACACCTTAATTTTCGACCAGCCTTAGGGCTTGATGAAGCCCTAATGGGCTTGGTGTTGTGCTCTGAAACCAATCCAAGATTGGCTTAACCCTCTTAATTAATTAATTATATTTTTTGAACTTCATTAAATACCCGAGACTAATTAATTAATTCTAATTGGAGTCTTAATATATGTTAACATATATCTTTCAAATAATTATTCATTAAGCCAAGATTTTGTCTAAACAACACCAAGGTAACTTGAGCTACTTTAGGGACAAAAAGACATATTATTCAAGGCTACTAAAATGACCAAAATGCCCTTACTATTAAATTGCTGCATTTTTCCATTTTAAATATTCCTCTTTACCACCATATAAAAATATTGACCATAAGAATAATATTGCTAAAGCAATATCTCTGACCTACAAGTGAAATGACAAAAATACCCCTCTATGTAACACCTATCAATGAGACAGGATAAATGTACTAACACCTATTTCAAAAACATCTATCATCCTTAAATCTCTAGTTCGATAATCCATGACTCACTTGAATGTACTTACTTATCATTGTAAGCTACCCAAAAGTATACATTCTAGAGTCACATTCTCAGGGCCCTAGATTATTAGATTATTCTGGACAATTACAAGGGGGTGATTTAAATTCACAACATGAAGCGTAGAAACTTTGTTGCATAAATCCGTCTTAACTAACTAAAGTAATACACCCAATGTACAATGTTATTGATCTCCAAAAGAAATCTCACCTAACATACATCAAAGTATACGACTTTAGCTTTGCCAGACTACTAACTTATACTCAAGTTTGAAGGTATCCGTCCACGTTGTAGCAGTAATAGTCTAGTCTCTATAATTATAGCACTTTAAGAGAGACTACTACTACAGGTCCAGTTTTACATATTCAAAATACGTTTACGCCAATTATGTTAGAGAACTACTCACTAATTCAAGATAAATTATTCTTCATTGGAACTCATGACATAATAGTCTTACCTTGATGCAATGCCCAATTCCATCAAAACGACAAAGAATTCAATTTTACTTGTATGACAAATACCCTTAGTCTATACCTTACTGTGAAGAATGACCCAATACATAGACCATTACTTGTTATACTTAGACCTTAAATGTGCAATAATATAAGAAATAAACTAAATTGAATGAATAAATATTTTATTGCAATATATTTACACAGAATAGATAGTCTTTGAGGGCATACTTTTCAATATAAAGAAGTTGAGGAAAATGTGGATGAGCTTGATGAGGAGCTTAGTGATGATGATGAAGAAAATGTGGAACCATTGAATTCAACAAATGGGGTGACTAAGGAAATTTACAACATTCTATCCTTTCTGGAGGATGAGTCAAATCCATTAGGAGTGTTAGAGGAGAATGAGCAAGAATGAGTTGAGCAAAATAGAGTGGAATTTGTTGAAAAGCAAACACATTCAAAGAATGAGGTAGAGGGGGAGCAAATGCGTGCTATAGATGAAGGTTCTGAAAGTGTTTCAAGTACTTATGAAGTAGGAAAAAACATGTATCCACAAGAGAAGAAAAGGAGGAGTTGGCTAGAAGTGATGCAAAAGCAAATGAAAATGAGTGAAATTAGTTAGAATGAAGCATCTAGTTCAACTTCACAAAATGACACGAAATCTAGTGGAGGAGATGGAGTGGATGGAAGAGATGAGGATAAACTTGAGAAACCATATGCACTGATTGGAGCAGCAATAGAAATTGAAAATGCTTTTGAGGGTGTGGAAAAAGGAAAAAATTCTCAAAGAGAGAATATATTTTTTTTCAAGGTGTCTAATCATGCAAAAACTAAGGAAAAATAACTATCTAACTATACTCTAGAAAACCCTTGAATAACTAAGCATCAAAGACCCATAAGAATAGCAGCAAGATCTACTATAAATTCTCCCAAAAATCCTTGAAATAACAAAGGTAATTAAGAACAAAAGAAGTAGAACTATAGGCACCCAAATAATAGAATTCAAGACAAACCTTAGAAGAATAAAGTAACTAAGACCCAATCAAGAGAAATCACATTGGATTATCCACAAGATTTAGAGACTCATTCAAAGGGAGGACCAAGCCCTAAGCATTGTCTTGAATAAGATAAACAGGGAGGTAAAGACCTCTCAAGATTCTCTTTCAAATTTGAATAAAAGTAGATTGATTGTCTTGTCAAATCACCAAAAAAATGTATTTATAGTACTCTAATCCTAGATAAGTGATTACTAAGGCCCTAAGACAAAATAAGGCCTTAAAAGGTCTTTAAATAGTGTTTAAAGTAGAAAGAAACAGGGGGGGGGGGTGATATGTTCGGACTTGGGTATAAAAATCCTACAACAACTAAGCACATTCCCAATCAAGTTTAAATTAAAACGTTTAACCCAAACCACACATATGAGCAAGCGTACTCATCATTAACCGAGCATAGGGTTCAAATGAGTGTCGATCCTCAAAGAACAAGTAAACATTAATCCCTTTTCTTTCATTGTTTAACTGACTCAATAAAGTGAAAAATAAATAAAAAAGAAAAATAAAATAAAAATATGTACATGTCAAGGATGGAGAAATATGTAACTCAAACTATTGTTTAGACAACCATGATCTTAAAGTACCTAATCATTATCATAACTAATTATTCCCTTGGCATCATGAAGGATAATATAGATTCACTTCTTTATCCAATCCATGAATCCCTATCTTCTAGGTAACTTAGTATCACATATCCCGTCTCAACCAGTCTTACCCAAAAGATGCATTAACCATAGTCCTTGATTTGATTCCCACTCCTGGTAAATTATGCATGAAATTAACTAATGAATCCATATCATGGCAGACATTAATTAACCTTGAATTACTTTATCCCTACTCTTAACCCCTTTGTCCAAGCAAATTAAAAGCTAACAAATATGAAACTAATGAATTGAAACCACCATCAACCCCTTTGTACAAGCAAGTTAATGGAAAGACCCAACCAATCAATCTCATAATAAGCACAAATAATCAATACCAAGAACAACAATCAAATAATCAAAAGATCAAAGAACTCTAAGAATTATGAATATCTAAAACAATGTCAAATTACAATAAAACAATTAACATATCATTGTTCAAGAAAAAGAAAAAAAAGTAAAAGAAAGAACTCATAGACAAGCCTCCTTCTTCTTCCTTTAAAGACCTTCTTGTACAACCCTCCTTGAATTGAAGAATTCCTCCTTCGATTGAATGATCTTCTATGATAATCGATGAATTCTCCCCTTTTCCCTTGTGTTTTTCATCTATTTATATGCTTAGGAAGTGCCTAAACTAGTAGGTACAAAGTTCTTGGACGAGTAAAAGTTAGAAGATACTAAAACTCCCCAGATTACCAAAAACCGCGTAGAAAAATCACAACATCGCTTTGGCTTCAAGGCACAGTCGGCGCCGCCTTGACTCTTGGAGCTAGCATCGGTTGTGTTCTGTTCCTCCACTCGTTGGCCGATTTTTCTTCAAATTTTGCACAATGTGTTATAGAATGTAACCGGTGCCACCTTGGTTCCGTTCTGCTCTTTTTTCACATTTTTTCCGTCACTTCGAAGTTCGTTTCAACAATGCATGGCCGACACCGGTTCTAGGGACCTAGCCGGCGCCGCCTCTCCTCTGTTTTGCGACGTTTTTGTTCCGTTTTACCCTAAAAATCTGAAATAATGAACAAAATACCTTTCCAAGGGTAAAATCTCAAATATGAAGGAATATGGCTAGTTATTGAACAAAATGTGTCACAAAAGAACCTCAAATAACTAGGAAAAACACGACTAATTTAGCCCCTATCATTTTCCCCTACACTTAGCTCTTTGCTTGTCGTCAAGCAAAGTATCAAGAACAAGTAGAAAAATATAAGGTTTCATCAATCACTTAATCAATTTCAAAACAATATCTTCAAGGCTTTCTTCATTCAAGAACATAAACACACATGCTACTACATCTTTCACAACAAATACAAGACTTGTGTAAGTGATAAATGATCTAGTAGAACCATCTCAATACTTCACACTATTCTCAAACCATTGGAAAGAATTTAGCTTAAAAAGAATATGCATTCCATATGCTTACTTTTCATACACTCTTTCCACTAATTTGAGACATATCATGATTTTACTTAGATCAAGTAGGACTTTTAAACTTGTAATGTAAGGCTAAAGGCTTGTAATGTAGCTTATCAAACGAAGGATATAGGAGAATCAAACGTCAAAGAAAAATTGAGAGTTAGCAAGGAAAAGGATAAATAAATGAATCAATAATTTCCAACTCTTCTTGCTCTTCTATTCCAAAAATCAATCAAACCATAATCTTATATAACAATTACAACTCCACTCCAGCAAATCCTGCATTTTTTCCTCCTCTCTTTCAACTCTTCTTTTCATCAACTCTTTTCTATTTCTTTCATAAGATCACTCAAATTTCCAGTAATGGTGTCAAAGACTTTATATGAACTTTAACTTTTTTTTATCTCAATCACCTTTCCTTTTGTGATATTTTCTTTCACTGCTGCTGTTGTTTGTTTTTCCCTTCTCTTCTTTCATTCTTTCTAGCAGCTTTTTGCTTTCTTTTTCAACTCCTTTGTTTTTTTTTCACTCTCTCATCTTTCTTTCTTCTCTTTCTTTTTCTTTTCAGCTTAACTTGTTATTGATCCATGATTAAAAGTAACAAGTCATGATCTTTATCCCAACATTCTTCCTCAACATTCTCATACATATACTTTCATCCATCAAGAGCATAAAGATTTGCAAAATTATTCAAACTCTTATAAACAAGTAATGGACAAATATTGTGATGGGCTTTCAAGAAAAAAATCAACAATTTGGGCTCAAAATAGGCACTAAGGATGATATAACAATAGGTAGGCTTGAAAAGCTCAAACTATCCAAAGAATGCCTATTACCATCATCCCTAAGTTAAATCATGATTGTCTTTCTTATTTCGCCTTGAGAGGTATTCAAATAAGTTCTAGAATGCTCCATGAATTTTAGTAGAAAAACAGGTTTAAGAACAATGTAAAGCATTTGATCAAGAACTACTTCGTCTAAGTGAGTGCAAAAAGTCATGCATAAGCTATAAATGATATAGAACATATGTTCTATACTCCATCCTAAAGACATGCACGAAAAAATATAGCTTGAAACCTCCAGAAAATCATAAAAATTTGAAAAATTTCGCTTTCGCTCAAAATTCTTTCAAGAAGGCTAAAGTTTATGTATAGAAGACTTGTCGATCAAATCACTCCCCCATACTTAAACTGGACATTGTCCTCAATGGCCAAATAAATATAACAAGGAATAAACACTGCCACGGGACCAAAAATATAAAGGAGAAAAGGTAAGAAAGACAATACTTCCATTATAGTGTGCCCAAAATAAAATTATTTCTCAATTTCAAAAATTTCAAAGTAGCTCAATACTAAGAAAATACCAAGATAATTGATAAAAGCTTGGACAAAGTATATCACCAAACCACTCCCCCACACTTAAATTGGACAATGTCTTTCTTGGCAAAAAATAAACACCAGAAAGCATCTCCAAAGGGACCAAAAATAATACAGGGGTAGAAAGTTTAAGTAATACTTCCCAAGTGCAATAGTAATCCAATAGATAGCCAAGTTTGAGGTAAAGAAAAGGGCTTGTCCAAGAGAAGGACTGTATGCCTATAAAACAAAACACAAATAAAAGCACACAAAAAATAATAATAAAATAAAAACATACCTAAATAAAAGAAAACAAACTAAAGAAAAAGACTAAAATAATAAAAATAAAACAAAAACGCTCTACACCCATCATGCTTCCTCTTTAACCATTTTGAAAAGAAATTAAGCTCAAAATAGAAGATAGGCATAATGAATGTAGAAAGAAGAATGGAGGATTTTGAAAAATTGAAGGTTCATGAAAACGATTTGTCTTAGCAAAACATATAAACCTCATTTTCTAACATCCCTTTAGACACATAAATATCTTTTCCAACATATAAGTGCACATAGTATCTAACGAGTGCATCAACTTTGAAATCACCTATTAACCCTTCAAAAGAATTTTTACAATTAAAATTCCCCTTAAAACTTAGCAATTGAGTTCTTAAGGATGGGATCAAGAAATCCTTACTTTTCGACACATCTACAAAAACTAAGTTACCTCTCGTTGAATGGGGGTGAATGGTAGAAATTTCCACCATCCTCCAAGGACTTCTTACGATATAGTGTTGAAAGATCCAACTCCTTGAAGTATGCTAAAGTCAACACATCATTATTTGGACCCATATTCTCCAAGAAAAGAGAGGAACCTAAGAAATCATGTGACAAAGAGAGATTTAGATTATTAGCACATAAAGAAGAATTGAATACCCCCCTTCCCACATTAGACAGTTGTCCCTTATAGGATCTCTCCTCTCTTGGGAGATTCTCTTATTTGAGTGAATGGGCCAACATGAACTTATGATTCTCCTCAAAAATCTTAACTAAGTTTTTCCTTTGATCACACAATTGTTGGGGAGCTTCTTCACGCCACTGAGTAGATGAATTTATATTGGCAACAAAAGAATTTACTAATGCTTCTAATGACGTCTCACTAAAAACATCAATGTGAGCTTGTAATTTTGCCAATCAATACACTAATGCTTTTTTTTTTTTTTTTTTGAATGCAACATGCAGTACTGATGAATCATGTAATTTAATTCATGCAGACACGATAAAAAGAACAAAACAAAACGGCAAAAATAAAAATTATTTCAAACAGCAAAAATGACTTCACTGCTTTCCACAACCTACACCTATAAAAGACAAGAAGAAAGTTAGATAACCAAAAGTCATATTTAAAAAAAAATTAAAAGAAGAAAAATTTAGTAAAATTAAATAACTAAATATACAATATATACAAACATACAAAGGCAAGTTAGTGATTATGAATATGTATATACCTATTTACATATTTACAACATATAGCGAAATTACAATACAATTATACAAACAACAACATAGGCACTTCTTTATACAAGGAACGCATATACATATTTACATATTTACTTATTTACATATTTACATGGTTAAATCAACAAAATCCAAGCTTTCATACTATTGTTCCTCGGCAATGGTGCCAAAAACTTGATATGTTCAGACTTGGGTATAAAAATCATACAACAACTAAGCACATTCTCAATCAAGTTTAAATTAAAACCTTTAACCCAAATCACACATATGAGCATGTGTACTCATCATTAACCGAGCATAGGGTTCAAACAACAATCAATTAATCAAAAGATCAAAGAACTCTAAGAATCATGAATATCTAAAAAAATGTCAAATTACAATAAAAAAATTAACATATCATTGTTCAAGAAAAAGAAAATAAAGTAAAAGAAAGAACTCATAGACAAGCCTCCTTCTTCTTCCTTTGAAGACCTTCTTGTACAACTCTCCTTGAATTGAAGAATTCCTCATTCGATTGAGTGATCTTCTATGATAATCGATGAATTCTCCCCTTTTCCCTTGTGTTTTTCATCTATTTATATGCTTAGGAAGTGCCTAAACTCGTAGGTACAATGTTCTTGGCCGAGTAGAAGTTGGAAGATACTAAAACTCCTCAGATTACCAAAAATCGCGTAGAAAAATCACAACACCGCCTTGGCTTTAGGGCACAGCCAGCACCGCTTTGACTCTTGGAGCCGGCGCCGGTTGTGTTCTGTTCCTCCACTCGTTGGCCGATTTTTCTTCAAATTTTGCACAATGTGTTCGAAAATGTAGCCAGCGCCGCCTTAGTATTGTTCTGCTCTGTTTCCATAATTTTTTCGTCGCTTCGATGTTCGTTTCAACAATGCATGGCCGGCACCGGTTTCCACAATTGTTAATGCATCTTTTGGGTAAGACTAGTTAAGACAGGATATGTGATGCTAAGTTACCTAGAAGATAGGGATTCATGGATTGGATAAATAAGTGAATCTATATTATCCTTCATGAAGCCAAGAGAATAATTAGTTATAATAAAGATTATGTACTTTAGGTCATATATGTCAAGATAATAGTTTAAGTTACATAATTCTACATCCTTGACATGTGTATATTTTTATTTTCTTTTATTTTCCTTTTTATTTATTTTTCGCTTTATGGAGTCGGTTAAACAATGAAAGAAAGGTGATTAATGTCTACTTGTTCCTGGAGGATCGACACTCGTTTGAACCCTATGCTCGGTTAATGATGAGTACGCTTGCTCATATGTGTAATTTGGGGTTAACATTTTAATGTAAACTTGATTTGGAATGTGCTTAGTTTTTATATGATTTTTATACCCAAATAAATATGCATAAAGTTTTTGGCGCCGTTACCGGGAAATAATATCATGAAAGTTTGGATTTTGTTGATTTAACCATGTGAATATGTAAATATGTCAATATTTAAATATGTAAATTTGTACAATTGTTCATTTTGCAGAGAGGTGCCATCTTTTGTATTTTGTGTATCTTTATAATCTAATTTACTAACTGTGACTTAATTGACTAACATACTTCCTGTTGTACTATAAATACCACTAACTTTGTTGTTTAGGTAACTTGTGAATATATCTAATGTGTGTGTGTGTGTGTGTGTGTTTTTTTTTCTATTCTTTGCTTTTACCTTTTTTTTTTCTTTGTTTTTCTATTATTTTTGTTTGTTTTCCTTTTTTTTTTTTATTTTTGTGCGAGGTTGATATCATTATGGACAACTATTTTTGGACACAAAATCAAAAGAATTACAATGGTGCTAGATTGGCAAGATTACAAGCTCGCATTGATGTTCTTAGTGAGACGTCATTAATAACATTGATGAATTCTTTTGTTGCCAATACAAATTCATATTTTTAGTAGCATGAAGAAGCGTCTCAATGATTAAGCTATCAAAGAACACAACTAGCCAAGTTGGTTGAGGATGCCATAAACACCCGTATGCTTGAACAAGAGATTCTCCAAGGAATTGAGAGAGGACATGAGGACCGATTGTCCAATGTGGAAAGGGAGGTATTCAATTCTACTCTACATGCTAATAATTCTAATCTCTTTATCACATGATTTTTTTTTAGGTTCCTCTCAATTCTTGGAAAATAAAGGTCCAAATGATACAGTGTTAAATTTATTATGCCTCAAGGAGTTAGATCTTTCACCGCTATATCATAAGAAACCCTTTAAGGATGTTAACGAACTCTACTCTTCACCGTAATTTCAGGGAGGTAACTTAGTTTTTTGTGGACCATGTCTTGAAAAGTAAGGATTTCTTGATCTCATCTTTAAGAACTCAAATACTAAGTTTAAAGGGGAATTTTACTTATGAACATTCTTTTGAAGGGTTAAAAGGTGATTTCAAGCTTAATGCATTCTTTTGAAACCATGTGCACTTATATGTTGACAATAATACTTGTGTGTCTAAAGAAATGTTAGAAAAAGAGATTTATGTGTTTTGCTTTAGTGAGAAAAATTATTTTCATAAACCTTCTATTTTTCAAAAACCTCTCTCCATTGTACATTCATCATGCCTATCTTCTATTTTAAGCTTTAATTTCTTTTCAAAAGATTTGATGAGGAAGCATGATGAGTGTGAAAAGTTTTTGTTTTATTTTTATTATTTTAGTCTTTTTCTTTAGTTTGTTTTCTTTTATTTAGGTATATTTTTATTTTATTATTATTTTCCTTGTGCTTTTATTTGTATTTTGTTTTATAGGAATAAAGTCCTATTTGACAAGCCCGTCTCTTTACCTCAAGTTTGGATATCTATTGGAGCATTATTGCACTTGGGAAGTATTACTTCAACTTTCTCACCCATTATTATTTTTAGTCCCTTTGGAGATGCTTTCTTGTGTTTATTTTTGGCCAAAGAGGACATTATCCAATTTAAGTGTAGGGGAGTAGTTTGGTGATTTACTTTGTCCAAGTTTTTATCAATTATCTTAGTGTTTTCTTAGTATTAAGCTACTTTGAAATAATTTGAAATTGAGAAATAATTTTATTTTGGGCACACTGTCATAGAAGTATTTTCTTTCTTATTTTGTCTCCTTTATATTTTTGGTCCATTGGCATTGTTTATTCTTTATTATATTTATTTGGCCATTGAGGACAATGTCCAGTTTAAGTGTGGGGGAGTGATTTGATTGACAAGTCTTCTATACATATACTTTAGCTTTCTTGGGAGCAAATTTTGAGTGAAAATTTTCAAAATTTTTCCAACTTTCTTTGAGATTTCAAGTTGTATTTTTAATGCATGTCTTTATGATGGATTATAGAGCATATGTTCTAGATCATTTATAGCTTATGCATGACTTTTTGCACTCACTTGGATGAAGTGGTTCTTGATCAAATGCTTTGCATTGTTCTTAAACTTGTTTTTCTACTAAAATTCATGGAGCATTCTAGAACTTACTTCAATACCTCTTGAGGCAAAATAAGAAAGACAATCATGATTAAACTTAAGGGTGACGGTAATAGGCTTTCTTTGGGTATTTTGAGCTTTTCAAGCCTACCTATTGTTATATTATCCATAGTGTCTATTTTGAGCCTAAATTATTTATTTCTTTCTTTAAAACCCGTCACAATACGTTGTCCATTGCTTGTTTTTGAAAGTTTGAATAATTTTCCATATCTTTATGCTCTTAATGGATGAAAGTACATGAAGGAGAATGTTAAGGAAGAATACTTGGAGAAAGATCGTGACTCATTACTTTCAGTCATGTATCAAGAGTTGAGTTGAGCTAGAAAGAGAAAAGAAAGAAAAGGAAGAAAAGAAAGAAAAAGAAAAGAGAGACTAAAAGCAAGAAAAATAAAGGAGAAGCTGCTAGAAAAGATGGAAAGAAAAAAAAAACTGAGAAAAGAAAAGAAAAACAGCAGTGAATGACAAGAACAGAAAAGAAAGAGAAGAGAAAAATTTTTGAAAGAAAAGAAAGATCACAAGAGAAATGGTGATTGAGCTGTAAAAAGATAAGTTCATATAAACTATTTGACACCATTGCTGAAAATTTAAGTGATTTTGTGGAAAATAGAGAAGAGTTGATGAAAAGATAGAAGAAAGAAAAAAGAAAAAAAAATGCAGGATTTGCTTGAGTGGAGTTGTAATTGCTGAATAAGGTTATGGTTGATTGGTTTTTGGAATAGGAGAGCAAGAAGAGTTGTAAATTATTGATTCATTTGTTTATCCTTTTCTTGTGAACTCTCAACTTCTTTGATATTTGATTTTCCTATATCCTTCGTTTTCTAAGCTACATTACAAGCCTTTAGCCTTATATTACGAGCTTGAAAGTCCTACTTGACCTAAGTAGAATCGTGATATGTCTTAGATTAGTGAAGAGAGTGTATGAACAGTAAGCCTATGGAACGCATATTCTTTTTAAACTAAATTCTTTCCAATGGTTTGAGAATATTGTGAAGTATTGAGATGGTTCTACTAAGTCATTTATCACTTACACAAGCCTTGCATTTGTTGTGAAAGATATTGTAGCATGTGTTTTTATGTTCTTGAATGAATAAAGAATTAGAGATATTATTTTGAAATTGATTGAGTAATTGATGAAACCTTATGTTTTCCTACTTATCTTTGATACTTTGCTTGAGGACAAGCAAAAAGTTAAGTGTGGAGGAATATGATAGGGGCTAAATAAGTCATATTTTTTCTAGTTATTTAAGACTCTTTTGTGATACATTTTATTCAATAACTAGCCATATTCCTTCATATTTGAGATTTCATCCTTGGAAAGCTATTTTGTTCATTATTTCAGATTTTTAAGGTAAAATGAGCAGAAACGTCGCGAAACAGATTAGAGGCGGTGCCGGCCAGGATAGAGGAACTGGCGCCGACCATGCACTGGTTGCATGAACTTCGAGGCAACGAAAAATTGGTGAAACAGGACGGAACAGAGTGGAACCGGTGCCAGCTCCAATAGCCAAGATGGCGCCGGCTGCATTCTGGAATACATTGTGCGAAATTCAAAGAAAAATCGGTGAACAATTGCAGAACCAGAACACAACCGGTGCTGGCTCCAGTAGCCAAGGCGGCACCGGCTGTGCCCTGAAGTTAAGGCGGTGCTTTGATTTTTCTACGCGATTTTTGGTAATCTGTGAAGTTTTAGTATCTTCTAACTTCTACTCGGCCAAGAACATTACACCAACGAGTTTAGGCACCTCCCAAGCCTATAAATAGATGGAAAACACAAGGAAAAAGGGGGGGAATTCATTGATCATTATAGAAAATCACTCAAATCAAAGGAGGAATTCTTCAATTCAATGAGGGTTGTGCAAGAAGGTCTTCAAAGGAAGAAGAATGAGGCTTGTCTATGAATGCTTTCTTTTACTTTTTTTTTTCTTTTTCTTAACAATGATATATTAATTGATTTATTGTAATTCAACATTATTTTAGATAGTCATGATTTTTAGAGTTATTTGATCTTTTGATTAATTGATTGTTATTCTTGGTATTTGATTACTTGTGCTTATTACGAGATTAATTGGTTAGGTCTTTCCATTAACTTGCTTGGACAAAGGGGTTGGTGGTGGTTTCAATTCATTAGTTTCATATTTGTTAGCTCTTAACTTGCTTGGATAAAGGGGTTAAGAGTAGGGACAAAGTAATCAAGGTTAATTAATATCTGCCAGGATATGGATTCATTGGTTAATTTCATCTGTAATTTACCAGGAATGGGAATTAAATCAAGGACTATGGTTGATGCATCTTTTGGGTAAAACTTGTTGCGACAGGATATGTGATGCTAAGTTACCTAGAAGATAGGGATTCATGAATATGGATTCATTGGTTAATTTCATGTGTAATTTACCGAGAATGGGTATTAAATTAAGGACTATAGTTGATGCATCTTTTGGGTAAGACTAGTTGAGACAGGATATGTGATGCTAAGTTACCTAGAAGATAGGGATTCATGGATTGGACAAAGAAGTGAATCTATATTATCCTTCATGAAGCCAAGAGAATAATTAGTTATAATAAAGATTAAGTACTTTAGGTCATGTATGTCATGATAATGGTTTAAATTACATAATTCTACATCCTTGACATGGGTATATTTTTATTTTTTTATTTTCATTTTTATTTATTTTTCGCTTTATGGAGTCGGTTAAACAATGAAAGAAAGGTGATTAATGTCTACCAGTTCCTGGAGGATCGACACTCGTTTGAACCCTATGCTTGGTTAATGATGAGTACGCTTGCTCATATGTGTAATTTGGGGTTAACATTTTAATGTAAACTTGATTGGGAATCTGCTTAGTTTTTATATGATTTTTATACCCAAATAAATACACATAAGAAGTTTAGATCACTTGGGTTTACAACGGATCATGAATTAATTATAGACTTAATTCTTTAATCTTTGCCAACTAGTTTTTCACAATTTGTGATGAACTACAAGATGAACAAGATTGAATCCACTTTATCTGAATTGATGAGTCTTTTTAAGATTGCAGAAAGTATTGTGAAAAAGGAAAATAATGCAATCATGTTGGTTTATTTTTTAACTTCTAAATGGAAAAATGTTTCTTAGAAGAACAAGAAGAATTCAACTAAGACAAAAGAGGGAATTAAGAAGAATGAGATAGCTATCGAAGGCCCACGTCATCATTGTCGCAAAATGGGCCATTGTAGGCTCAATTATGAATGCTACCTAGAGATCGTCTAGGAAAAGAAGGAAAAGGAGGAGCATGTAAATACTTCTACTTCTATTCATGGTATATTTATGCTTGAGATCAATACTATTTTTAATAATGAAATATGGGTATTAGATACCAGATCTAGATCTTATTTGTGTAATAATTTGCTGAGGCCAAAGAGCAGCAGGAATCTAGAGAATGGTAATATGGACCAACGTACTACAAATAGAGCAATGGTTGTTACATTTGCTGTGGGGACTTATATCTACACTTAATTTTTAGATTGATTCTAGAACTTACAAATTGTTATTATATTCTATTTTTATTAAAGACCACTATCTCAGTTGCTTATTTAGACATGGTTGGATTTTATTTAATTTTGAGAATAAAAGTTGTTCCTTTTTATTGAATAATATCCATTATGGTACTGCAACTTTGATGAATGGTTTGCATGTTCTAGACATGGAAAAATAAGTTCTCAATGTAAACAATAAGAAACAAAGAAAAGATAAAATGAGCCCATCTTACTTATAGCATTGTTGTTTAGGCCATGTAAACAATAATCGTGTTTCCAAGTTATATAAGTTTGGTGAATTAGAATCATTTAATTATGAATCATATGATTCATAATTAAATGATTCTAATTCACCAAACATTTTTACTTGATAAAATAACCAAGACCTCTTTTTCTAAGCAAGGGGAAAGGACTATGCAATTATTGGAACTAATACACAGTGATATATGTAGACTAATAACATTGCAAGTAAGATATGGTTATTAATACTTCATAACCTTTATCAATGATTATTCTTAATTTGAGTATTTTTATTTAATATAATAAAAATTTGAAGCCTTTAACAAGTTCAAATAATTTACGATTGAAGTAGAGAAATAACATGGTAAAAGTTTTAAAACTTTAAGATCCAATCGAGGAGCTGAATACTTGAGGCAAGAGTTTCAAAGTTATTTTAGAAATAATGGAATATTATCTTAATGGACTCTACCACATACACCTCAGTATAATGGATTATCCAAATAGTACCTAGTATTGTTGATCTAATACTTTTGTATTGTGATAACAATGGAACTATTGCATAAGCAAAGGAACCACGGACTCATCAATGATACAAACATGTACTTAGGTGCTATCACTTGATTCATGAAATCATTGATAGGAAAGATGTAAAAATAGAAAGAGTTCCCACTAGTTAGAATATAGTTGATTTTCTTACTAAGGCATTATCCCAGAAGAAACATGATAGTCATATTAAGTCATTTGGTATTCGATAAATGGATGATTGGGTTAAATGCAAGTGAGATATTATTAGAGTTATGCCCTAGATCCAATCCATTTGCACAATATATTTTGCACATTTATCTAATAAAGGTGCTCTTTATCTTTTTTTTTCTTTGTTTCAAATATGTATGCATATAAAATTAATAAATAAAGTCCCTAGTACAATGTATAGTGTTAAGAAAACCATGATAGAGATAATGATATGAGATTCTTACTATACTATGCAATAACTATGCTTAAACCATCCCTAGTCATAGTAATAATAAGACGAGACACCATTAATGCACAAATACTAACGCGTGTTAGACTTCTTGATTAGATCAAGTGGTAGTTCTCATATCTATAGGTATTTCGATCCTCAAAGTAAACACGTAGATGCTTGCTACATAAACAAGTATATTGGATGACCTAACTATGAGATAATCATATAGATAACTATTTAGTGCGAGTGATAGAATCTCATTGTAGTAAATGTACAAGTATCCTTTGACTTAAGATTTCCAAGGTACTTTGTTTGCTGAGTGTTATACTTTGATTCTAATCTTTGGAGTCTCATCGGGACCGCCTATAGGATAGATATTAGGTACAACGTAAAGTAAATGAAAGTAGTTGAGAGGGGCAATAAATGATTCATCACTTTTTATAGTAGAGGTGTATATCTCACAGCTACTTGTAGAGAATCATTACTAAAGAAGTCATTGGCTAAGGTAATTATGTGTTGGAAATAGTTCTAAATGATGCATACATTGAGTAATGGATTCTGGAACAAGTACTAATAAATTTGGGCTAGAATTAATTATATTGTAGAGGGATTTGGCACTAACTCCATACTCTAAGCCGAATAAGATATAGTATGATGAAAGGAGTTTATTATATTGATATTCAGCTATTGAAAGATTCATGTCAAGCTACTTGAATTTTTAGACTTTTGGTGGTCATGATGCATTGCTACATGCCGCTAATGATTTGCTAAATTTGAATTTATTAATTGAAGAATTAATAAATTAATCATAATTAGAATTAATAAGTTAATTCTAATTATTAGGGATTATTAATTCTAATCAAAATATAATGAATTCATATTTTTCTATCAATAGACTAGGAATCCTAATAGGTCACACATAATAGTGAAGGCGTGGAAAGAGGGAAAACACAGAGCACGCAGCAGAAGCGAACATGAAAAACTGGAAAAAACAAGAATTGGGAGTCTAGGGCAGGGCCGGCGCTGGCTTCGGTAGCCCTAGCCTGCACCAATTACGCCTTGTCCCAATCCCGAGGTTTTGAAAATTTTACCTCTTTTCATCATTCTAGGTGTTGGCTATACCAGAACATGTGCAATCAGTGTAGGTGTGCTGGTAGAAGCCTCTGGTGCGATTCCTGCAAGCCTCCTACTCCGCCTTTGCTTGTATGTGGACGCCAAACTCTTGGTCTTCCAATATATGGCCTGTCTAACTACCGTTTGGTGAACAACTAATAAGCTAGGGAAGTTTTTGGAGAGAGAGAGAGAGAGAGAGAGAGAGAGAGAGAGAGAGGAGAGAGAGAGAGAGAGAGACGTCTGGCTTCCACAGAGAAGAAGCCGTCTCAGAGTTTGTGTGTTTTGTCAACAACGATATTTCCAATCCTCCTGTTTAACCTAAAAAAAAACCTAGGTTAAACTGGACTGGGCCATTGGACTCTTAGTTTAACCTATTGGGCTTAATTAATTATTCTAGTTAGAACCAACTCAATGGCCCAACAAATAATTAATTTTTCAGCCCAAATAAACCAGTCCAATTAAATAAGCCTAAATCAGTTTAGTCCCAAGTTAATCCCTAATTATTCAAATTGGGCCAAAGCCCTGAATAATTAATTAGCCCACTAAACTAATTTAATTAATTTTCTCTCCATGGACCTTTATTTTATTCTAGCCCAATAATTAAATTAGACTACTTAAATAAAATAAATTCTATTTAATTTAAGATCAATCCATTAGCCCGTATTTAATTAGGATTCATGGTCTATACTAGGGACCAAAAGACACACTGCCTTGCCTACTAAAATGACCAAAATACCCTTGCCATATAAATAGTTATATTTTGCTTTTTAAATATTTTCTAATATCACTATAAGAAAATATTGACCCCAAAGACAGTGCTGTGTTAGTAAAGTCTCCGACCTATAGGTATAATGACTAAAATACCCCACTATATATCGCCGTATATTTAGAGAGGAAGAAGTGTACTAACACCTCTCTAAATGACATCTACCATCCTTAGGCCTCTAGTCTAATGATCCACGACCTTCTGGATTATTTCCGTTTTTCAAGAGAGCTACCCTAAAGCAAACATCTAAGTCATGTTTCTCAGGGCCCTGGATATTTAGATCATTCAAACAACCACAAGGGGCGATATAGTATAGAAACTATCTTGTACAAGTCTATCTTAACTAACTAGTCACACATACCCAACATACAAGTATATTGACCCTACGATGGAACCTCAACTATAGCATATCAAAGTATATGCTTCCAACTTCGTCAGACCACCAACTCATACTCTAGTCGTGGAGTACTAGTCCACACTAGGTTTCTACAATATAGTACTTTTAAGAAGCCACTACTATAAGTCATGTTCTACGTATTCGAAATATACTTATGTCATGAAGTGAGTGGACTACTCACTCGCTAAAGGTAAGCTATTCCCTGTTTAGAATTCACAACATAATAACCTAGACATGATGAGATTCCCATTCTCATCAATCGGTTAAGAACAAAGTTTATGTGCTAAGTAACCCGTGATCCATACCTTACTGTGAAAGACCACCATTCACATAGACCACTTATTTAAACACAATGGGTCTTTTCCAAACATAATTGTACACATATAAAATTATAAATTCACAAACAATTTCTGAAAATGAATTCTTTTATTAAAACATTCGATTTTTACATCAGAAATCTTGTCTAAGAGGTCATACATCCCAACAATCTCGCACTTGCATTCTAAGACTAAGTAAGTCCGTAGGTGCCCACCCCTATTGCGTCTAAGTGTCTCTTGAAGACTCTCTTAGCTAAAGGCTTGGTGAATGAATCAGTTAGATTGTTCTCGGAGGTAATCTATTCCACCACGACTTCCCGTCTCTGGATGAAATCCCGGATCAGGTGGTATTTCCTCTCGATATGCTTCCCCTTCTTGTGGTTCCTGGGTTCTTTTGATTGTGATATTGCTCCAGTGTTGTCACAATACATCACAACCGACCTGTCCATGTGTGGCATGACTCCAAGTTCTGAAAGGAACTTTCGGAGCCAGACTAGCTCCTTGGATGCCTCCGAAGCTGCCACATACTCAGCTTCTATGGTTGAGTCAACAATGCAAGATTGCTTGATACTCCTCCATAAAATAGCTCATCTAGACAAGGTAAAGACATATCCACTAGTGGATTTTCTCTCATCCTTATCCGCCTAGAAGTCTGAGTCTGTGTATCTTGTAGGAACCAAGTCATCAGCCCTATAAACCAGCATATAATCTCTCGTTCCCTTAAGGAACTTGAGTATATGCTTTACAGCTTGCCAATGAACCTTCCCAGGGTTTGATTGATATCTACTAACCAAGCCTACGACAAAGCAAATATCTGGTTTAGTACACAGGATGGCATACATGAGACTTTGCATAGCCGAAGCGTAGGGAATCCTACTCATCCTATCCTTTTCTTCTTGAGACTTAGGACTGTCCCTTGAAGAAAATGGCAACCCATGTCTGTAAGGAATTAGAGATCCCTTGCATGAGTCCATGCTATACCTGGCCAGCATTTTGTCAATGTATGCAGCTTGGGATAATCCTAACATTCTCTGCTTCCTATTTCTTAGAAGTCTAATCCCGAGAATATAGCTTGCTCTCCCAAGTCCTTCATACTGAATTGACTAGACAACCAAACCTTTGTAGATAATAATGACCCTACATAATTTCCAATGAGTAGAATATTATCTACATACAAGACAAGAAAAACCACATTAATGCATTCAAGTTTCTTGTACACGCATGGTTCATCCTTATTTTGAACAAAACCATAAGACTTTATAGTCTTATCAAAACAAATGTTCCATGCCCTTGATGCCTGCTTAAGTCTATAAATGGACTTCTTAAGCTTACAAACCATATGCTCTTGGCCCTCAGCAATAAAACCTTCTGGTTGGGATATATAGATGCATTCACTAAGATGGCCATTTAAAAATGCCATCTTGACATTCATTTGCTATATCTCATAGTCATAATGACATGCGATGGCAAGGAGGATACGGATGGACTTAAGCATGGCTACCGGGAAAAAGGTTTCCTCATAATCGATTCCTTCTTTCTGAGTATACCTTTTCACCACAAGCCTAGCTTTGAAGGTTTCTACCTTCCCATCTATTCTCCTATTTCTCTTGTATACCCACTTACACCCTATGGGTTTTATCGATTCAGGTGAAGCTATAAGATCCCAAACCTGATTGAGATACATAGACTCAATCTCGGCTTTCATTGCTTCATGCCACAGATTTGCATCGGCGTCAACAATAGCCTCCTCGTATCTAGTAGGGTCTTGTTCCTAATGGTCGAAGACCAGCTCAAAAGCTTCTCCTATCCATCTCTCCAGAAGCCTAAACACTCTCCTACTGCAACGAGGCTCCATATGTACAGGCTCTTGAAGCTGTGCCTCTTCTTGTTCCACAATTGGGTCAGAAGAAGTTGCTTTCGAAGATAACTTCTCCTCAAGTTCCAACGTAGTTGAACCTTTCGTAGAAGTACTTTGATCATCCTCTAAGTATCTAGCATTGGTTCTTACCAGTACCTTTTACTCCTTAGGATAATAAAAGTAACCACCATTAGTCCCTTTTGGATACCCAACAAAATAGCATAATTCTAATATTAGTTCCAACTTGTCTCCCTTGATCAGTACATAAGTTGGACAACCCCATATCCTGAGATGATTCAGACTTGGCTTACACCCAATCCATATCTCATAGGGAGTCCTAGGTACTAACTTAGAAGGCACCAAGTTTAGAATATATGCCACTGTTTCTAGGGCATATCCCAAAAAGGACACCGGAAGAGTAGCATGAGATATCATGCTTCAAACCATTTCCATCAATGTCCTGTTCCTTCTCTCAACTACTCCATTCTGCTGGGGTGTCCCCGGCGCAGAAAGTTGGGATACTATCCCATGATGTACCGTGTAGTCCTTGAACTCACCAAGGAGATACTCTCCACCATAATGTGATCGTAAGCTCTTGATCAATTTACCTGTTCGACGTTCCACTTCTGCCTTAAACTCTTTGAACTTATCAAAAGAGTCAGACTTGCGTCTCATCAGGTAAACGTAAGCAAACCTTGTACAATCATCCGTGAAAGTAATGAAGTACTCAAAACCTCCTCTAGCTGGTGTAGACAAAGGATCACACACATCAGTGTGAACAAGATTCAATACTT
This sequence comes from Voacanga thouarsii, assembly GCA_026120185.1. Lineage (NCBI taxonomy): Eukaryota > Viridiplantae > Streptophyta > Magnoliopsida > Gentianales > Apocynaceae > Voacanga > Voacanga thouarsii. The sequence goes on from JANUWF010001165.1 coordinate 5,327,727, forward strand.
CCTTAGCTCTATCTGCCTTAGGGGCAAATGACCTCTTGGTCATCTTTCCCATGAGGCAGGACTCACACTGAGGCCAATTTTCCAATTTCAATGAGCCCAAGGGCCCATCATGGATTAACCTCTGAATCCTAGTTGAATTGATATGACCCAACCTTAGATGCCAAAGAAAAGAGTCATTGACATTGGTCTTTCTCTTCCTTGTTAAAGGTTTAGATTGAGCATTATTTAATTGATTGTTAATATGGTTTAAAAAAAAGAAATTTCCATACATGTGCCTAGTACATAGAATTTGTCCATATTTACTGATAGAAATACCAGAATGGAAAGATACAGAATATCCTTGATTTAATAGTTTTGCAACTTAAATCAAATTCTATCTAAATCCAGGTACATATAAAATATCTTTTGAAACGACTATTCTATTACAATAAAAAATAAGATTTAGCTTTCCCACTGCAAGGGCACAAACTTGTGCTCCATTTCCCACACGTAGTCCATGTTCGCCCTTCTGAAGTCTTCTATTCTTTCTAAACCCCTGTAAAGAGTTACATATATGATTAGTGGCTCTTGAATCAACAATCCAAGTGGAAGTTGATCCAACCATCGATATAGACTCTAGATAGAGAACATTACCTGTGGGGTTTCTCTTGACTTGAAGATCCGGACACTCCTTTTTCTAGTGTCCCTTCAGTCCACACTTGAAGCACTTACCCTTGGGTTTGACTTTGGGCTGGGTCTTGGGCTGGCCCACTGCGTTTCCCTTCTTCTTCTTGAACTTTCTGGGCTTGGACCCAGTTCTAGAAGATGAAGCCTTAGCAATCATAGCCTTTGGCTGTAGCTTCATGACCTTTTCCACCATCTGGAGCTTCTTCATCAACTCAGTCAAACCCATGTTTGACTTGTTCATGTCATAGTTCAACTCGAATTGAATGAAGCAACCCGATAGAGATTCGAGAACCATGTCCACTTGGCTCTCGGGGTCAATGATAGCCCCTAAGATTTCTGTCTCCTTGAAAATAGCAATCATCTTGAGCATATGCTCTCTGACAGATGCTCTCTCAGCTATCCTAGTGTTAATGATGGTTCGAAGAGCTTCCTGCCTTGCAGGCCGGCTTTTATCCGTGAAAATCGTGGCTAATGATTGGGTAATGTCATACGCAGTGGTTGTAACACCCCGCTACCTAGGCCCGCCAGGGCTGGGGATGTCACCTCGTCCAAAGGATAAGGGGTCTTTATAACTAGGTCACACAAATAAAATAGCAAAATAAAAATAATAATTTAACTTAAAATTTATTACAACCCCAGAATAAATCCAAGAATTCCCAAAAGAAAAACAAATCCATAAATAAAATCATCCACTCTCAACTCCCCAAAGAAATACATAAAAAAAAAAAGACAACATTCTCTTCCAAGGCAGATAACACTAGCTACTTATCCCCACAGAAGGATCGACCTGAAATCATGGTAAAAATGTGATGAGACAGAAATCTCAGTAAGTCCGTGTGTGCTTTGGATGTTTAGTGAAAACAGTTCGTGGATGCAAAGTGTGAAATCTTTATAAGAGAAATATTGACAAGCAATAAACATTAGTCAAAAGCAAGAGTGGTGTTTTTCTCTCTTTGAAACCATACAAGTGCATAATAAAATCAACCACTCAAAAAGGGTGGTCATGAGTTACCACATGTTGGGCCCTATGTCCACATGGTCAATATGCCACACTTTGTGCATACTGCCGGTCAGAATGCCACACTTTGTGCAGACTGACAAAAGGTAGGTGATCGGTCTACTGGGCAAGATACTCCTCCTTCTCTATACCCAAACAACAACCGTGTGTCCATTCCGACAAAACACAGTCACTTGACTGAAGTAAAAACTGCTAGCTCGGACCGACATGACTAAGTAGTACTGACATTTCTCTAAGTTGAGCTTATCTTCTGGAGGTGGCCTCCTGTCAGAAGACTCACTCTTCCTCTTCAAAACTAGTACTACTAGCCTACCCTTATTGAGTACTCAACGAACGTATCCCACTTGGGAGAAAATGAACAAAACACAGTTTCAGATGAAAATGGAAATTAAGGGTTTCCAAAATCCTTGTCAAAATCAGTTTTAGAAAGAGTTTTGAGTTTGAGTAAATCTGTTGATTGATTTTCAAATAATTCATTTGACTAAAATAAGAAATGAGTTAATCCTCAATTGCCTTTACAGAAATGAGTGTCCTTGCACTCTACATTTGGCTTGCCATTAAAAAAAATCATTTTTTCAAATCATTTTTGCATCAAATAAGTTTTATGCAGGAGCTTACTTGATCCTTGCTCACAACAAAGGTCTCCAACAGCTAACCTAACCCCATATGGGGTAAATACAAACCATAATCATGAACATTTACAACCCTTCAATTCATCAAATCATCCAAATCATGCATATAAGCATAGATCTAAAGATATCAAGACATGATCTAACCTTTTCTAGCATAAATATGATCATGGCTTCAATAATCTAACATGAATATAAATCCTATTCACCAAAGGTGACATAATCTCTAGCATACTTGGTCACAAATACTACTTACGACATGGAGACATGCATTAAACCTCAAATCATCATACAATCAACCAAGATAATCCATCCATGCATAAATCCCATCTCCTTCATATTCATACATACATTTATGCTTCAACCTCAACAATATATACTCAAACCTTATCCGCAATCCATGTTCTATCAACATCATCCTAGAGACATGAATCTAGAGTTTAAAAGAAGGGTTAAAACGACTTACTTGATTGATGAAATCCTTGAAGGAGTTTCGAATGGATCTCAACTCCTAGAGGTCTAAATTCGTCCAAGGAAAATGAAGAAAGCGTGGCCATTAGTGAAGAAGTCATTCGGCCAAGAAGGAGAGAGAGAGAAAAGAGAAGAAGAAAGCTCATTAGCATGCTTAAACACATATATGTTCATTAGAGATTGAAGATTAGCGAAGATGAAGTTGATTGAATAATCCTACCTTGAAGGTGTTCTTGAGTCTTCACAAAATTTCTAGTTTTTTATCCAAAAGTGCAAGTTGGATTTTGTAGTTTGATGTTAAAAATGGTATGGATGGACTCACAGCAATGAATAGATGAAATCTGGAATTTTTAGAGGCAGTTTGAAGTGATTTGGAGAGGTATTAGGTGAAATGAAGGAGAAGTGTTCATGGTGTACTATGTGTTCTTGAAGGTTGAAGAGAGTAGAGACCTTTTGGATGGGAGGCTGCCGAAATTCTGAAGAGATTAGGGCTTCCAAATTGTTTGTAGGGTTTGGGAAGATGATTTTCTGGTTTGGAAGGAAAAATGAAAGGCTAGTTGCTGAAATCCTTAAAGAATATTTTTTGGGAAGCAAATTTGGAAAGTAGATATAACAAGAATATCTTTTATTATTGGAGGGCTTTTGGGAATCTGCCATGGACGAATTTTGGAGCAGTATTTTAGCTGAATGAAAGCTGGTTGAAGGAGGCTAAGGGTGGCTGAAATTAAGGAGTATAATGGTGAAGGGAAGGTCTGGTTGTTTGAGGGATATTTTATGGAAGGCTGCTAAATCATGGTGGATGGAATTTTTGGTATCCAAATCAAGGCATGATTGCAGATTTTTTTTTGGAAATCTTTTAGGTAGCCATGACTGGATTTTTTGTGTAGAACTTAGGGAGGATAATGGTGTTCAGTTAATGGAGGTTTAAGGGTGGTTTGTGTAGAAAAAGGAAGGAGGTTCGGCTAGGAGAGAATTAGGAAACAAAGCTGGAAAAACTACTGCACAGATTCGCTACTTGCTGGAATTTTTTGGGCAGTTTTCGGCTGCCCTTTTCGAGACGGTTTGTAGGAAGTTTGAAGGGGAATTTCAGGGGCTTTCCAGCCTTCTTCATGGAGGAAAAACATGGCTAAGGTGCTGAACAAAAATTGGAAGAAAATAGCTTGGTTCGGACCTCCAAAGCTGTGATTTGTCCAGGGATTTTTCTAGTTTTGCACCACCTTTGTGCTGTCCAAAAATAGCCAGAAAAATCCAGATTCTAAGCTAATCAAAAGGGCCATTTTTTGGCAGCATTTGGGAGGGAATATTGGTTAAGAATTTTGACACGTTGAAGGAACACAAAGCTGGAAAAATTTCAGTTCTATGCAGGAAGGGAAATGAACCTAGCTAGAGTGAATTTTTAGAAAGTTCACTAAGGAATTTAATTCACTTGAAATCCTTCTATTGTTTTGGTCCATAAGATGTCTTTTACTAAGACATTTTAAACCTTCAAAGCCATAGCACATTGCTGGAATTTTTCTAGAATAAAATTGGCTTGAACAAAATGAATAAACTAATAAATTGAGAAATAGGAAAATTTAATGATCAAGAGGAAATGAATTCCCCTTAGGAATATTGTGTAGAGAAAAAGAGTAGGATTTGAAGACTCCTATCATGTCTCTCATAGGACAACATCTATACCCCACTCCAACCACCACTAAGGCCGAAAATGATACTTACCAAGCAAAAATAAAATTTAACCAAGCAAAAGCTCATATGATAGAATTTGAACCCAAGACCTCAAGAATTAATTCCAAAGCTCCAACCACTAAACCACAACAACTCTTATTCTTATTTTTCCCCTAAAAATATTTTCCTATTCAATCCTCAAGCTATCTCCCTTTTTCCACCTCAAGTAATAATTATCATTTTGCCCTTCTCACTCAATAATCATAATCAAGCCCTCTCGACTATAAAACACAAATTCAATGCACATAAAATCATATAAAAATATATTTAAACATGCAATAAAATATGATATGCATCCCACCGCCTTACTCTAAGGTTGGTTTTGACTGGTGTTTCACATCCTCCCCTCTTTAGAAGAATTTCGTCCCGAAATTCAGGCGTACTTCTATTTCAGATCGGGATACTTCCGCTTAACCCACTCTTCTGATTCCCATGTGGTATCTCACGTGCCATGATGCTCCCACTGAACCTTTACCATCGGTATCTGCTTGTTCCGGAGATTCTTGATACTACGGTCTAATATTCGCACGGGCTTCTCCACATAGCTCAGATCGGGTTGCAACACCAACAGCTCATTATTCAGAACATGACCGAGAATGGCATTGTACTTTTTCAATTGTGACACATGAAACACATCATGAATTCCCGTCAACCCATCTGGCAAGTCGAGTCGGTATGCTACTGGTCCAATCTTTTCCTTTATCGGGAACTGCCCAAAATACCTTGGATTCGACTTTCCACCCTTCTGTCCAACACATTTTGAACCACTTGAATCTCCTACACTCTTAGTCTGGCCATATCGACTTTTCTGCTCAGTGCATCAGCAACAATGTTGGCCTTCCCGAGTCTCCTACTCCTGGTTGGTAGGGCACTTGTTGGATTGCTGCCTCTGGAAAGGTCCATGTGGTTGCCTTAAACGGCTGGAAAGGCCTCGATGCCATTCTATTGTGGTCCTCATTTTCTGTCCGGGTAGTTGCGTCTACGGGCCCTAAATAGGTCGTTGGAGGAGAAGGTGCCAACGCCTTCCTCAATTCCGGCTTCAATCCTATAACAAACTGCCTTGTCCTATTCTACTCGGTGTCCACTAATCTTTTGTAGTATTTCAATAGCTGGGTGAACCGTGCTGCGTACTAGGCCACTGACATGCTTCCCTGCTTCAAATTCTGAAATTCGTCCTCTCGCTTTTCCACTATCCACTGAGGGATGTACTCAGCTCTGAAGGCTTTGACGAAACTGGACCACGTCCATTCCTGCTCGACTATTTCCCCGTCGTCTTGAATCTACTGCCACCATACCCGAGCTGGGCCTCTCAAACGGAATGCTACAAATTTAACCATCCACTCCTCGATGTATTGGAGCGTTTCAAATATATCCTCCATCTACTCGATCCATTGCTCTGCCTTCTGCTCTTGCTCAACTTCGCCCAAGAAGACTGCGGCTGAAACTTCAAAAACCACTCTAATGCCTCATCTTCTCCCTTAGGGACCCTCCGCTCCGTCAGCGTTTGTAGAACCTCCGCCATCTTACTGATTGCCTGTCCCATCGACACATCATCTGCTGCTTCAGACCCCCATTCCGAATCTGGCTTATTCTCATCCCCCCGATTAGGTGACGGCATTTGAGTCATCTCAAACTTCGGTGCTACAGGCTCTGCTTTCGGAACTCTTCTGTTAATGTGGCTACACGGCGCTTGGGTGCCATTCTCAATCATGCCCAGATAATGAGTGTATGCATTCAAGTTTAAAATATTTTGAGCATGCATTCACATTCAGAATTAAGTAAAAGAAAGTCAGATGCAAATTTTGTATAAAAAATTTGCATAAAAATTTTTCAAACCTTAGAGTACTCAGGTACTCCTACTGTAACACCCCACTACCTAGGCCTATCAGGGCCAGGGGTCTTTATAACTAGGTTACATAGAATAAAATAAAATAAAGACTTTAAAATTAAACTTTTTAAAACCCAAAGGATGAATACTGGAACAAATCCAAAATAAATTGTTTGCAACAATCGCTCAAAACATCATATAAAGAAAATAACATGAGTCCTCAAAGCATAGGCAACAATCTAGCTAATGACCTCCACCGCAGGATCTTCTTGAAAACATGGCATAAAAGGTGATGAGATAAAAATCTCAGGTAAAATAATTCATGTATGCAAGTTGTAAAAGTTTCGTAAGGAAAAGTTCTGGCAAGTAGTAAATAAGTGTAGAAAATAAAGAGTGGCGTTTCGCTTTTCAAATCATACATGTGCACAATAGATACAACCACTCAAATGGGTAGCCATGGGTTACCACACATTGGGCCCCATGACTAAATAACGATCAGAATGCCACATTTTATGCAATCTGACAAAGGATAGGTGTACGGCCTACCAGGTGAGATACTCCTCTATTTCTACACCCAAACTTCCCGGTTGTCCACTCCAAAACACACAGCCCACAGGACTGAAACTTGCTAGCTCGGACCGGCATGACCTACCGGACTAGCATCCTATCCAGGAAGGACTCACTCCTCAGAGGTGGCCACCTACTAAGAGACTTACCCTAACCCGTCAAAGACTAGTCCTGATGGTCTACCCTTATTGAGTACTCAACGTCGATTGTCCCACTTGGGAGAAAATTGCTCATAATCTGCTTTATTTAGAAATAGCAATTAAGGGTTTCTAAAAGTCTTGTCCCAGTTGGGTTTTAGAAAGAGTTTAGCATTTTGTGTAGAACTGCTTGTTTAATTTTCAAATGATTTGTTTGTCTGGAATAAAAAGGAGAAACAGTCCTTAATTGCCTTCACAAAATAAATGTCCGTACGCATCGCATTTAGCTTGCCATAGTAATTTTTGGTCTTCACAAAATTCCATGCAGGAGCTTACCTGGTTCTTTGCTTGCTCAAACTCAAAAGTCTTCCAAGGCTGACCTAACCCCACCTGGGGTAAACACAAAACATAAGGTTACATTCAAGCTAAACTCACTTACACAAAATAATCCTAGTTCAACCCATTACCATCACGACCCTAATGTTCTAAGCTTTAAGGCTAGCTAAAAAAGAATTTTATAAAATAAGTCTAGTTTGATAAGTTAAAATAACTTGGGGTTCTAAAATAATTGCTAATAAATTATAGACTTAACTAATAATTCTTGAGTGCTATTATTAATAAATAAAAGAAGGTTTGAATTTTAAATAACATTAAGTCCTAATAATATTAATAAATGGTAATTTAAAAATATATTTATTATAAGTAAATAATAAATTACATATAATTTTTAATTAATTTTTTAATAGATAATAAATAATTAGTAATAAATAAAATTAATAGTAAATTAATTATTTTAAATTCTTAATTAATAAATAACAAATAGATTTTAATATAAATAATATTTAGGAATATAGGTAAAAGTTTGAACTAAGGTCTACAAGGTCATCCATTAATTCTAATATTTTATTTATTATAAAAGATTTATTATTATATATATATATATATATATTTAACAAAAGATCTCATTTATTTGATAAAGAAAATATTAATATTTTAATTAATAAACCACTCCAAATCTTCCCAGAGTTTCGAATTTTATAGAGAAAAATGTAGTAGTAATTCTATTTAAAGTAATAAAATTTTGTTAATAAAAATAACCTAGACTTAACAAGGAAATACTCTTCCACCATGATTTTCCTATTGCTAGAAAAGATTCATAAACATATTCTGCAACATCAAATAATAAACCAATCCATTCATGAATACATGCTTGACTTAACACATACTATCACAAGGCTAACTTCCTTCTAGGCATAATCATCATTAATGGCTTCAATGGAAAATAGAAACATAAGAGCCTAATCACCTTTGGTGTCATGATCTCTAACATGCTTCAAACATCCATAAAATTCATTAAGCAAAAAGAACATACAATGATTCAAAAAGAAAACACATACAACTTAGCAATATACAACAATCATCATGTCTTAACTCCATCCCCTTAATCCACATGCATATACTCAATCTCCATTCATACTCTCTCTCCCTATCAACACCTAGGAGACATGATTGCGGAATTTAAAAAGAAAGGATTTAAGAATGGATACTTGATTGTCGATTGCTTTGATGAAGACAAAAGAAGGTCCACGCGCGATAGAGAGTCTTGAGTGATCCACCGGGAAAAACAGCCATGGTTGATGGTTGATCAACCATTTCGGTAGAGAGAGAGAGAGAGAGAGAGAGAGAGAGAGAGAGAGAGAGAGAGAGAGAGAGAGAGAGAGAGAGAGAGCATTAGAAGGGTATATTAAGAATTGAATGGAAAAGGATGAACAAGAAGGTTGTTCGTGATTTACCTTATTGATGTTCTTGAGACCTTCAAGGGAAAAGGCTAATTTTGATCCGTTTGAAAATTCTTGTTTGCGAGATTTTGTGTTATAAATACTAGAAATGAATTCTAGAGATTAAATAGAAGTGATCTGGAGTATTTGAGAGTGATTGGAGGTGTTTAGAGTAGGTTTAGGCTTGAAGAAGCTTAGTGTGTATTCTTGGTGAAAATGGAGAGAGTGTGAGAGAATGCTGCACGAAATCTGGTAGAGTGCTGGACGAATGGTCTAGGTTGAAGGGAAGTTTTGATTTTCAGCTTGTGGGAGAGAGAGTGATCAGATTTTTTTTTGAAATTTAAATGGAGAAAGTTGTGGAGTTGGTTAAGGTAGGTGGTTAGCTATGGTGTTTGATCAAGGAAGGTTTCTTCACTCTTCAATGGTGCCGGCTGAACAAGGTGGTTTTGATGGAATGAATGGAGCTTGTTCAGGCTATAGAGCTGACCGAGATTCAGTCTATGAAGGCAGAGGAAATTTTGGTTAGTTAGCCTAATGCAAGAGTGGGTTAATGGAGTAAAATGCTAGAATTTTTTTGAAGTTGAAAAAGAGTTTGAAAAGAGTGATCTTAGGAGTGTTTTGAGGTGTGGTTATGGAGTCCATGAGTTCAAGGTAAGTGTGAAGGTTAATGATGTTCAGTCCATGGCTGAACAAGGATCAATGTTACAGAAGTTGAAGGGTGGTTTTCGACCTAGGCTTGAAGGAAGCAAAGCTGGAAAAATTCTGGTTTCAAGCTGTCCAAGGTTTCAAAGTTGGGTGTAGAATTTCTGTGCAGAATTTCTGCACTTCTTCTACCCGATTTGCAGCTGGCTCTTGAGGAGGTTTGAATGTCTTTCAAAGGTGATTTTCCAGCCGTCTTTCTGGAGAAATACAGAGGAGTTTTACTGGCTTGAAGATGGACTAAAACAGCTTCATTTCCTTGGTTGAAAGCTGCGAAATGTCCAGAATTTTTTTCTGGTTTTGCATAGTTTGTGCAGTCCGAAAATTGCACAGATTTTCCAGTCTTCAAGCCACATGAAATGACCATTTTCTTGACAGTAAATGAAGGGGTTTGCTGGCTGAATTTTCGAGGAGATGGTCTGCAAAAATTCTGGAAAATTTTCCAGATTTCCCTTCACTAAAATATGAACAACATGAAGGTGAATTTTGAAGGTTCTTTCATGGTGATTGATTTCTCTTGGAAACCCTTCCTATTTCCCCTCCTATTTTCAGCCAACTCCCCATCCTCCGAAGCTGATTTTCGAAATTCAAGGTGAAGGAATTATCACAGAATTTTGGAGTTCAAAAGAAGAGATTTAATGGATTTAAATTATAAAGATGTTAGGACATGCTAGAGGTAATAAAAAGGACAAGAATTCCTCTAGAATTCTTTTTAGGACATGAGGATAAGATTAGAACATTTTCTTCATGTCTCCCCTAAGACAACATACCTATTTTCATGGAATGCAAGAAAAAAAAAAAAATTCAAACTTAGTTAAGATAATCATGACAAAAGCTTAAATGATGGGATTTGAACTCATGACCTTAGAAATTAATTCACCAAGCTCTAACCACTAAACCACGCTAATTCTTGTTCTTATTTTCTCAACCGTATATTATTCTTATGAAATCCTCAAGCTATCTTCCTATTCTGACCTCAAGCAAAATTATCATTTTACCCCTCCTACTCAATAAGCATAACTAAGCATTTTAGCCTATAATCCACAATTCTAAAGCACTTAAAATCATTCAAACACATATATATTCATGCAAAATAATTTGATATACATCCCGACCCCCTTACTCTAGGGTTGGCTTTAGGTGGGGTTTCACATCCTCCCCTCCTTAGGAAAATTTTGTCCCGAAATTTAGACGCACCTTTATCTCAGATCGGGATGCTTTCGCTTTACCCATTCTTCTGTTTCCAATGTGGCATCTCGCGTGCCATGATGCTCCCACAACACTTTTACCATCGGAATCTATTTGTTCCGGAGAGTCTTGATACTTCAGTCCAATATCTTTATGAGTTTCTCCACATAGCTCAGGTCGGGTTGAAGCACTAACGGCTCATCATTCAAAACATGACCGGGATCGGCATTGTACTTTCTCAGCTGCGAAACATGGAATACATCGTGAATTCCCGTCAACCCATCTGGCAAATCCAATCGATACGCCACCGGCCCGATTCTCTCTTTTATTGGAAACGGTCCCAAGTACCTCGGATTCAGCTTTCCCCCTTTCGGACGTTTCAGGATTCCCCTATTTGGTGTCAGTTTTAGGAATACGCTGTCTCCCACCTAAAATTCTAACTCTCTTTGCCTATTGTCTGCATAACTCTTTTGTCAACTCTGGGCTGCTTTCAACCTTTCCCTAATTAACTTGACCTTATCCAACATTTCTTGAACATAGACCTCTCCCGATTTGCTTATGTGTCCATTCTCTGACCAACTCCAGTATAACGGTACTTGACACTTACGACCATATAGAGCTTCATACGGAGCCATTCCAATCGAAGCTTGATAACTGTTATTGTATGACAATTCGGTATACAGCACACTTTCGATCCACTTATCCCCGAAATCCAATACACAGGCTCTCAGCATATCCTCCAATATCTGAATAACCCTTTCTGACTGTCCATCGGTCTGCGGATGCGCTGTCGTACTAAACTTCAGACTAGAACCCATAGATTCTTGAAACTTGCCCCAAAATTGGGATGTAAATCTCGGATCACGGTCGGACACAATACTTGAAGGCACTCCGTGTAATCTGACTATTTCCTGCACGTAGGTCTGAGCCAATTTTTCCAATGAATCCTTTACATTCACAGTTATGAAATATGCCGACTTGGTCAATCGATCTACCACTACCCATATGGCGTCCTTTTGGTTCCTTGCCATAGGGAGTCCGGTAACGAAGTCCATGGTCACCTCTTCCCATTTCCATTCCGGTACTGGCAACGGTTGTAATAATCCTGCCACCTTTTTGTGCTCCGCTTTGACCTTCTGATAGGTTAAACACGTTGAGACATACTTAACCACGTTCCGCTTCATCCCGGGCCACCAATAAGACTTTTTCAGATCTTGATACATCTTGACCTCTCCCGGATGAATGGCGTACTTGCTCTTATGCGCTTCTTCTAAAATTCTGTCCCTCAACTGGTGCTCTTCGGGTACACACAAATGATCTCGAAAGTACAACACTCCCACTCCGTCCTGTCGGAATTCATTGCCTTGCCGTTTAAGCTCCTTGTCCTTGAAAAGCTGAAATTCTGCATTACTCTGCTGGGCTTCAATAATCTCCTGTCTTAGATTTGGTATCAACCTCAGGTTATTAATAATAATCTTCTCTTGTTGCACTTCTGCTCTTCTATCCAACATATCCTGAACTACCTGGACCTCCTGTACCCTTAGCCTGGCCATTCTGACTTTCCGGCTCAGGGCGTCAGCAACGACGTTGGCTTTCCCGAGGTGGTAGTTGATAGGACAACGGTACTCTTCCAGAAATTCCATCTATCTTCGCTGCCTCAAATTCAAGTATTTCTGGGTGAAAATGTACTTCAGGCTTTTGTGATCAGTGAACACCTCATATTCCGTTCCATACAAATAGTGTCGCCACTTCTTTAATGCGAACACAATAGCAGCCAACTCTAGATCATGTGTGGGATAATTGACTTCATTCGGCTTCAATTTCCGAGAAGCATAGGCGATCACCTTCCTATCTTGCATCAAAACTGCTCCCAAGCCTTCCTTCAAAGCATCCGTATATAGAGCGTAAGGTTTATTTGCCTCTGGTAGACTCAACACAGGCGCTGTCATTAATCTCCGCTTCAACTCTTGAAAACTCTTTTCGCATTTTTCATTCCAAACAAAGGGTACGTCCTTTCTCAGCAGCCAGGTCATAGGAGATGCTAGCGTTGAAAACCCCTTAATAAACCTCCGGTAGTAGCTAGCCAATCCCAAGAAACTTCGAATCTCGGTGATGTTCTATGGTTGCTTCCAGTCTGAAATGGCTTCAACCTTCGCTGGGTCTACTTTGATCCCCTCCTTGGTCACCACGTGACCAAGAAATGCCACACTATCCAGCCAAAACTCGTACTTGCTAAACTTGGCGTAAAGCTTGTGCTCCCTTAGCTTTTCTAGTACCAACTTCAAATGTTCTGCATGGTCCTCCGGGCTCCTAGAGTATATAAGTATGTCATCGATGAAGACCACCACGAACTTGTCCAAGTAGCGCTGGAACACTCGATGCATCAGATCCATAAATACCGCGGGCGCGTTGGTTACCCCGAAAGGCATCCCCACAAACTTATAGTGATCATATCTTGTATTGAAGGCCGTCTTGGAAATATCTTCCTCTTTTATCCTCACTTGATAGTAGCCTTGCCTCAAATCCAGTTTGGAGTAACAACTGGATCCTTGCAACAGGTCAAATAGCTCGTCAATTAACGGTAGAGGATATTTATTCTTGATGGTCAGGTTGTTCAAGCTTCGGTAGTCAATACACAGCCTTAGAGTCCCATCCTTTTTCTTCACAAATAGCACAGGTGCTCCCCAGGGTGACGTGCTAGGTTTGATATAGCCTTGCCTCACCAACTCTTCTAGCTGCTCATTTAATTCTTTCAACTCCACCGGTGCCATCCGATACGGAGTTCGAGACACCGGTTCTGCTCTTGGGACTAGATCAATGGTGAACTCAATTTCTCGATTGGGAGGTAGAGAAGTGAGTTCCACAAGGAACACGTTGGGAAAATCCTTTACTACCTCAGTATCCTCCAGGGTGCACTGGTCCTTTGGCTTGTTTATAACATAAGCCAGATATCCTTGACATCCTTGCCTCAATAATTTCTAGGCTTTAGCCCCAGCTATAAAAAACCTTAATTCTTTTACTTTCTTGCCATTGAACTCCAACACAACACATCCTGGTCTAATGAACTGAACTGACTTATTCTTACAGTCTACTCTAGCACCATGCTTCACTAACCAATCTATTCCCAATATTAAATCATAATTATCAATAGCTAAGACTATTAGATCTCCCTCCAAGCTTTCTCTCCCTACTTCAACTTTACAATTCTGCACATACCGATCCGCTTGCACCATTTTCCCCAAAGGTGTACTTACCAACAAGGTAAAAGGTAGTTCTACTCCATCCCAACCCAATTGATATGAACAATTCTTATTTAAATAGAAATGGGTAGATCCAGGGTCTATCAATGCATTAACGAAACGACCTTGGATAGTAAACGTACCTTCCACTACTGCTGCATCAGCTCCAACCTCCTCCCGGTTGAAAGCGAAAACTTTTGCTTTCACCTGCGGCTTCTACGTTCCACTCCCGGAAGCTCCCGAGGTATTGGCTCGATTGGGCCCCGGGTTCTGAGCTGGGTTCCCCTGTCCGATCTGGAGAAGTTTAGGGCAGGTGTTCCACAGATGATTCGGGTCTCCACAGTGGTAGCACTTCCACTCACCTCCTTTAGACCAATAATTTTTCTCAATGTGGCCCTTTTTTCCATAGTGCCGGCATAATGGAAGATTCTGTGCAGGACCAACCGATGCTGTTCGGGCTTGCTTTCCCCGATTCTGCCATTGCTGGTTGGCAGGGCGCTTGTTAGGTTGCTGCCTCTGAAAAGGTTTCGGCGGCTGTCTTGACGGTACGAACGGTCGTAGAGCCAATCGGTTGCGATCCTCATTCTCAGTACGGGTGGTTACGTCCACAGCCCCCGAATAAGTCGTCGGTGGAGAGGGTGCTAACGCCCTTCTTAACTCTTGCCTTAATTCCTTAACAAATTGCCTTGTTCTATTCTGTTCAGTATCCACCAGCCTTTTGCAGTACTTTGATAGTTGCGTGAACCGTGCTGTGTATTGGGCTACCGTCATGCTTCCCTACTTTAGATTCCAGAACTCGTCTTCCCGTTTCTCAACTATCCACTGAGGGATATATTCTGCCCGGAATGCTTCTACAAAATTAGCCCATGTCCAGTCTTGGTCAATCATCTCCCAGTCGTCCTGAACTCTTTGCCACCATGCCCGAGCTGGACCCCTCAGCCGGAACGCAACAAACTTCACCATTCGCTTCTCCATGTACTGGAGCGTAGTAAAGATATCCTCCATTTGTTCCACCCATTGTTCGGCTTTCTGGTCTTGTTCGACCTCCCCCAAGAAGATATGGGGTTGAAATTTTAGAAACCGCTCCAATGCCTCATCTTCCCCTTTCGGATTCCTCCACTCAGTCAAGGTTTGTAGAATCTCAGTCACCTTGTGGAACGCTTGCGTCATAGTTACGCTAACCGGTTCTTTCGATCCCATTTCTGGCTCTAGTTCATTCTCATCCCCCTGGTTCGGTGATAGCATTTGTGTTGTATCAAACTCTGGTGTCACGGGCTCTGCCTCATGAACCCCTCTGCTGGATGTGGCTGCACGACGTCTGGGTGCCATTCTAAACCATTCCCCAGATAATGAGTTTATGCCTCAAAGTTAAAAATATCCAAATTGACCATGCATTCACATTCAACTTCAAGTGGAAGAAAATTGGATGCAAGTTTTGTATAAAGAATTGCATATAGATTTTTCCTCAAGATCTAGAGTACTCCATGTACTCTTATTTGCATAAATTCGAAATTAAAACAGTAAACATGAGAAAAGAGAAGAAAATCCTTAGCATAGGAATTTATGAAAAGCAGTAAATAAAACATCCCAATTGTAGCAGCACCTAGCCTTTTTAGTCCTCATCAGAATCTTCAAAGTCAGCCTCATATAACCACCCCCCAAAATTCCTAGTGAAGTCTCTCCCAGCCCCATTAGCAAACCCATCCATTGGCTCCTTTCCAGGTCTCCTAGAACTCTCCCCGGTTTCAACCTGATTGGGTGGGGTTACAAAGGAAGGTCTAGGTGGAGATTCATAATCTATCTCCCCTGGGTCATCACTGTCAGCTGCCAAGTCAATTATGGGAGTAGGAGGGAGGGGAACATATTTCATGTCTATCTCCTCATCTTCACTGTCAGTAACCAGGTCGATCACGGGTATTGGAGGTGGCTCAATGATCTGGACTTCATCATCACTACTATCATCCAGGACAAGGATTGGCTGTGGAGTAGGCTGAGGCACTGGTAAGTCCTCCGGGTAGATAGGAATGGGAAGGTGCCATTGTTGCCCTTTCCTTGCGGTCCTAATCATTCTAACCATCCTACAGCACAAACAAGACCGGTCAAACAAACAGTTCGAACTCAATAAATCAAAACATATACTATCAATACTTGCCTAAGCCTGTCTCTGATACCACTTGTAACACCCCACTACCTAGGCCCATCAGGGCCGGGGATGTTGCCCCGTCCAGAGGACAAGGGGTCTTTATAACTAGGTTACATAGAATAAAATAAAATAAAGACTTTAAAATTAAACTTATTACAACCCAAATGATGAATACTGGAACAAATCCAAAATAAATTGTTTGCAACAATCTCTCAAAACATCACATAAAGAAAATAACATGAGTCCTCAAAGCATAGGCAACAATCTAGCTAATGACCTCCACTGTAGGATCTTCCTGAAAACATGGCATAAAAGGTGGTGAGATAAAAATCTCAGTAAGCCCGTGTGTGCTTTGAGTGTTTCAGGTAAAATAATTCATGTATGCAAATTGTAAAAGTTTTGTAAGGAAAAGAGCTGGCAAGCAGTAAATAAGGGTTGAAAATAAAGTGTGGCGTTTTGCTTTTCAAATCATACATGTGCACAATAAATACAACCACTCAAATGGGTAGCCATGGGTCACCACACGTTGGGCCCCATGACTAAATAACGGTCAGAATGCCCACATTGTGCAAGCTGACAAAGGGTAGGTGTACGGCCTACCGGGTGGGATACTCATCCATCTCTACACCCAAACTTACCGGTTGTCCACTCCGGAACACACAGCCCACAGGACTGAAACTTACTAGCTCGGACCGGCATGACCTACCAGATTGGCTTCCTATCCAGGAAGGACTCACCCCTCAGAGGTGGCCACCTACTGAGAGACTTACCCTAACCCTTCAAAGACTAGTCCTGGTGGTCTACCCTTATTGAGTACTCAACATCGATTGTCCCACTTAGGAGAAAATTGCTCATAATCTGCTTTATTTGGAAATAGCAATTAAGGGTTTCTAAAAATCTTGTCCCAGTTGGGTTTTAGAAAGAGTTTAACATTTTGTGTAAAACTGCTTGTTTAATTTTCAAATGATTTGTTTGTCTGGAATAAAAAGGAGAAACAGTCCTTAATTGCCTTCACAAAATAATTGTCCATACGCATCGCATTTGGCTTGTCACAGTAATTTTTTGTCTTCACAAAATTCCATGCAGGAGCTTACCTGGTTCTTTGCTTGCTCAAACTCAAAAGTCTTCCAAGGCTGACCTAACCCCGCCTGGGGTAAACACAAAACATAAGGTTACATTCAAGCTAAACTAACTTACACAAAATAATCCTAGTTCAAACCATTACCATCACGACCCTAATATTCTAAGCTTTAAGGCTAGCTAAAAAAGAATTTTATAAAATAAGTCTAGTTTGATAAGTTAAAATAACTTGGGGTTCTAAAATAATTGCTAATAAATTATAGACTTAACTAATAATTCTTGAGTGCTATTATTAATAAATAAAAGAAGGTTTGAATTTTAAATAACATTAAGTCCTAATAATATTAATAAATGGTAATTTAAAAATATCTTTATTATAAGTAAATAATAAATTACATATAATTTTTAATAGATAATAAATAATTAGTAATAAATAAAATTAATAGTAAATGAATTATTTTTCTTAATTAATAAATAACAAATAGATTTTAATATAAATAATATTTAGGAATATAGGTAAAAGTTTGAACTAAGGTCTACAAGGTCATCCATTAATTCTAATATTTTATTTATTATAAAAGATTTATTACTATATATATATATATATATATATTTAACAAAAGATCTCATTTATTTGATAAAGAAAATATTAATATTTTAATTAATAAACCACTCCAAATCTTCCTAGAGTTTCGAATTTTATAGAGAAAAATGTAGTAGTAATTCTATTTAAAGTAATAAAATTTTGTTAATAAAAATAACCTAGACTTAACAAGGAAATACTCTTCCACCATGATTTTCCTATTGCTAGAAAAGATTCATAAACACATTCTCCAACATGAAATAATAAACCAATCCATTCATGAACACATGCTTGACTTAACACATACTATCACAAGGCTAACTTCCTTCTAGGCATAATCATCATTAATGGCTTCAATGGAAAATAGAAACATAAGAGCTTAATCACCTTTGGTGTCATGATCTCTAACATACTTCAAACATCCATAAAATTCATTAAGCACGAAGAACATACAATGATTCAAAAAGAAAATACATACAACTTAGCAATATACAACAATTATCATGTCTTAACTCCATCCCCTTAATCCACATGCATATACTCAATCTCCATTCATACTCTATCTCCCTAACAACACCTAGGAGACAAGATTTTGGAATTTAAAAAGAAAGGATATAAGAATGGATACTTGATTGTCGATTGCTTTGATGAAGACAAAAGAAGGTCCACGCCTGATAAAGAGTCTTGAGTGATCCACCGGGAAAAACAGCCATGGTTGATGGTTGATCAACCATTTTGGTAGAGGGAGGGAGAGAGAGAGAGAGAGAGAGAGAGAGAGAGAGAGAGAGAGAGAGAGAGAGAGAGAGCATTAGAAGGGTATATTAAGAATTGAATGGAAAAGGATGAACAAGAAGGTTGTTCTTGATTTACCTTGTTGATATTCTTAAGACCTTCAAGGGAAAAGGCTAATTTTGATCTGTTTGAAAATTCTTTTTTGCGAGATTTTATGTTATAAATACTAGAAATGAATTCTAGAGATTAAATAGAAGTGATCTGGAGTATTTGAGAGTGATTGGAGGTGTTTAGAGTAGGTTTAGGCTTGAAGAAGCTTAGTGTGTATTCTTGGTGTTCTTGGTGAAAATGGAGAGAGTGTGAGACAATACTGCACGAAATCTGGTAGAGTGCCGGCCGAATGGTCTGGGTTGAAGGGAAGTTTTGGCTTTCAGCTTGTGGGAGAGAGAGTGATCAGATTTTTTTTTTGAAATTTAATTGGAGAAAGTTGTGGAGTTGGTTAAGGTAGGTGGTTAGCTATGGTGTTTGATCAAGGAAGGTTTCTTCACTCTTCAATGGTGCCGGCTGAACAAGGTGGTTTTGATGGAATGAATGGAGATTGTTCAGGCTATAGAGCTGACTAAGATTCAGTCTATGAAGGCAGAGGAAATTCTGGTTAGTTAGCCTAATGCAAGAGTGGTTTAATGGAGTAAAATGCTGGAATTTTTTTGAAGTTCAAAAGAGTTTGAATGGAGTGATCTTAGAAGTGTTTTGAGGTGTGGTTATGGAGTCCATGAGTTCAAGGTAAGTGTGAAGGTCAATGATATTCAGTCCATGGCTGAACAAGGATCAATGTTACAGAAGTTGAAGGGTAGTTTTCGGCCAAGGCTTGAAGGAAGCAAAGCTGGAAAAATTCTAGTTTCAAGCTGTCCAAGGTTTCGAAGGTGGGGGCAGAATTTCTACACTTCTTCAACCCAATTTGCAGCTGGTTCTTGAGGAGGTTTGAAGGTCTTTCAAAGGTGATTTTCAAGCCATCTTTCTGGAGAAATACAGAGGAGTTTTACTGGCTTGAAGATGGACTAAAACAGCTTTATTTCCTTGGTTAAAAGCTGCGAAATGTCCAGAATTTTTTTCTGGTTTTGCACAGTTTGTGCAGTCCGAAAACTGCACAGATTTTCCAGCTTTCAAGCCACATAAAATGACCATTTTCTTGACAGTAAATGAAGGGGTTTGCTGGCTGAATTTTCGAGGAGATGGTCTGCAAAAATTCTGGAAAATTTTCCAGATTTCCCTTCACTAAAATATGAACAACATAAAGGTGAATTTTGAAGGTTCTTTCATGGTGATTGATTTCTCTTGGAAACCCTTCCTATTTCCCCTCCTATTTTCAGCCAACTCCCCATCCTCTAAAGCTGATTTTCGAAATTCAAGGTGAAGGAATTATCACAGAATTTTGGAGTTCAAAAAAAGAGATTTAATGGATTTAAATTATAAAGATGTTAGGACAAGCTAGAGGTAATAAAAAGGACAAGAATTCCTCTAGAATTCTTTTTTGGACATGAGGATAAGATTAGAACATTTTCTTCATGTCTCCCCTAAGACAACATCCCTATTTTCATGGAATGGAAGAAAACAAAAATTCAAACTTAGTTAAGATAATCATGACAAAAGCTTAAACGATGGGATTTGAACTCATGACCTTAAAAATTAATTCACCAAGCTCTAACCACTAAACCACACTAATTCTTGTTCTTATTTTCTCAACCGCATATTCTTCTTATGAAATCCTCAAGCTATCTTCCTATTTTGACCTCAAGCAAAATTACCATTTTACCCCTCCTACTCAATAAGCATAACTAAGCATTTTAACCTATAATCCATAATTCTAAAGCACTTAAAATCATTCAAACACATATATATTCATGCAAAATAATATGATATGCATCCTGACCCCCTTACTCTAGGGTTGGCTTTAGGTGTGGTTTCATACCTACTTGCATAAATTTGAAATTAAAGAAGTAAACAGAAAGGAAATCCTTAACATAGAAGTCTATGGAAAGCAGAAAATAAACAATCTTGATCCTAACAGCCCTTAGCCTTTATAGTCCTCATCAGAATCTTCAAAGTCGACCTTATAAAACCATTCCCCAGGATTCCTAGTAAAATCTATCCTATCCCCACTTGCAAATCCCTCCATTGGCTCCTTCCCGGGGTGCCTAGAACTCTCTCCGGGCTCAACTCGGCTAAAAGAAGGAATGAAAGAAGGCTTAGGTGGAGACTCATAGTCTATCTCTCTGGGTCATCACTATCTGCTACTAAGTCCACTACGGGACTAGGATGGTAGGGTACATACTCTACGGCTATCACCTCATCTTCATTGTCAGAACTTATATCTTTCACTGGGATTCAGGGTGGCTCATGAATCTAAACCTCATCATCACTGCTATCTTTCAATGGGATAACTGGCTGAGGGGCAGACTGGGGAATTGGAAGGTCCTCCGGGTGAATAGGGATAGGCGGGCACCACTACTGCCCCTTCCGCGCAGTTTTAAGCATTCTAACCATCCTATAGCATCAATAAGATAGGTTAGATCAAGATTTAAACTTAAATAAATAACACATATACTATCAAAAATTGCCTAAACCTAGGCTCTGATACCATTTGTAACACCCTGCTACCTAGGCCCGCCAGGGTCGGGGATGTCGCTCCGTCCAAAGGATAAGGGGTCTTTATAACTAGGTCACACAAATAAAATAGGAAAATAAAAATTATAATTTAACTTAAAATTTATTACAACCCCAGAATAAATCCAAGAATTCCCAAAAGAAAAACAAATCCATAAATAAAATCATCCACTCTCAACTCCCCAAAGCAATACATAAAAATAAAAGACAACATTCTCTTCCAAGGCAGATAACACTAGCTACTCATCCCCATAGCAGGATTGACCTGAAATCATAGTAAAAATGTGATGAGACAGAAATCTCAGTAAGTCCGTGTGTGCTTTGGGTGTTTAGTGAAAACAGTTCGTGGATGCAAAGTGTGAAATCTTTATAAGAGAAATATTGGCAAGTAATAAATATTTGTCAAAAGCAATAGTGGTGTTTTCCTCTTTTTGAAACCATACAAGTGCATAATAAAATCAACCACTCAAAAAGGGTGGTCATAGGTTACCACACGTTGGGCCCTATGTCCACATGGTCAGTATGCCACACTTTGTGCATACTGTCGGTCAGAATGCCACACTTTGTGCAGACTGACAAAAGGTAGGTGATCGGCCTACCGGGCAAGATACTCTTCCTTCTCTATACCCAAACAACAACCGTGTGTCCATTCCGACAAAACACAGTCACTTGACTGAAGTAAAAACTGCTAGCTCGGACCAGCATGACTAAGTAGTACTGACATTTCTCTAAGTTGAGCTTATCTTCTGGAGGTGGCCTCCTGCCAGAATACTTACTATTGCTCTTCAAAACTAGTACTACTAGCCTACCCTTATTGAGTACTCGACGAACGTATTCCACTTGGGAGAAAATGAACAAAACACAATTTCACATGAAAATGGAAATTAAGGGTTTCCAAAATCCTTGTCAAAATCAGTTTTAGAAAGAGTTTTGAGTTTGAGTAAATCTGTTGATTGATTTTCAAATAATTCATTTGACTAAAATAAGAAAGGAGTTAATCC
Organism: Voacanga thouarsii; assembly: GCA_026120185.1. Lineage (NCBI taxonomy): Eukaryota > Viridiplantae > Streptophyta > Magnoliopsida > Gentianales > Apocynaceae > Voacanga > Voacanga thouarsii. The sequence continues at coordinate 5,349,875 of JANUWF010001165.1, forward strand.
TCAATTGCCTTTACAGAAATGAGTGTCATTGCACTCTACATTTGGCTTGCCATTAAAAAAAATCATTTTTGCATCAAACAGGTTTTATGCAGGAGCTTACCTGATCCTTGCTCACAACAAAGGTCTCCAACAGCTAACCTAACCCCGCATGGGGTAAATACAAACCACAATCATGAACATTTACAACCCTTCAATTCATCAAATCATCCAAATCATGCATATAAGCATAGATCTAACGATATCAAGACATGATCTAACCTTTTCTAGCATAAATATGATCATGGCTTCAATAATCTAACATGAATATAAATCCTATTCACCAAAGGTGACATAATCTCTAGCATACTTGGTCACAAATACTACTTATGACATGGAGACATGCATTAAACCTCAAATCATCATACAATCAACCAAGATAATCCATCCATGCATAAATCCCATCTCCTTCATATTCATACATACATTTATGCTTCAACCTCAACAATATATACTTAAACCTTATCCGCAATCCATCTTCTATCAACATCATCCTAGAGACATGAATCTAGAATTTAAAAGAAGGGTTAAAACGACTTACTTGATTGATGAAATCCTTGAAGGAGTTTTGAATGGATCTCAACTCCTAGAGGTCTAAATTCGTCCAAGGAAAATGAAGAAAGCATGGCCATTAGTGAAGAAGTCATTCGGCCAAGAGGGAGAGAGAGAGAAAAGAGAAGAAGAAAGCTCATTAGCATGCTTAAACACATATATGTTCATTAGAGATTGAAGATTAGTGAAGATGAAGTTGATTGAATAATCCTACCTTGAAGGTGTTCTTGAGTCTTCACAAAATTTCTAGTTTTTTATCCAAAAGTGCAAGTTGGATTTTGTAGTTTGATGTTAAAAATGGTATGGATGGACTCACAGTAATGAATAGATGAAATCTGGAATTTTTAGAGGTAGTTTGAAGTGATTTGGAGAGGTATTAGGTGAAAGGAAGGAGTAAGTGTTCTTGGTGTACTATGTGTTCTTGATGGTTGAAGAGAGTAGAAAGCTTTTGGATGGGAGGCTGCCAAAATTCTGAAGAGATTAGGGCTTCTGAATTGTTTGTAGGGTTTGGGAAGATGATTTTCTAGTTTGGAAGGAAAAAGGAAAGGCTAGTTGTTGAAATCCTTAAAGAATATTTTTTGGGAAGCAAATTTGGAAACTAGATATAACAAGAATATCTTTTATTATTGGAGGGCTTTTGCGAATCTGCCATGGACGAATTTTGGAGCAGTATTTTAGCTGAAAGAAAGCTGGTTGAAGGAGGCTAAGGGTGGCCGAAATTAAGGAGTATAATGGTGAAGGAAATGTCTGGTTGTTTGAGGGATATTTTATGGAAGGTTGCTAAATCATGGTAGATGGAATTTTTGGTATCCAAATCAAGGCATGATTGCAGATTTTTTTTTGGAAATCTTTTAGGCAGCAATGACTGGATTTTTCGTGCAGAACTTAGGGAGTTTAATGGAGTTCAGTTAATGGAGGATTAAGGGTGGTTTGTGTAGAAAAAGGAAGGAGTTTTGGCTAGGAGAGAATTAGGAAACAAAGCTGGAAAAACTACTGCACAGATTCACTACTTGCTGGAATTTTTTGGGCAGTTTTCGGCTACCCTTTTCGAGACGGTTTGTAGGAAGTTTGAAGGGGAATTTCTGGGGCTTTCAATGCTAGTTTCCAGCCTTCTTCATGGAGGAAAAACATGGCTAAGGTGTTGAACAAAAACTGGAAGAAAATAGCTTGGTTTCGGACCTCCAAAGCTGCGATTTGCCCAGGGATTTTTCTGGCTTTGCACCACCTTTGTGCAGTCTAAAAATAGCCAGAAAAATCCAGATTCTAAGCTGATCAAAAGGGCCATTTTCTGGCAGCATTTGGGAGGGAATAATGGTTAATAATTTTGACACCTTGAAGGAACACAAAGCAGGAAAAATTTCAGTTCTATGCAGGAAGGGAATGAACCTAGCTAGAGTGAATTTTTAGAAAGTTCACTATGGAATTTAATTCACTTGAAATCCTTCCATTGTTTCGGTCCATAAGATGTCTTTTACTAAGACATTTTGAACCTTCAAAGCTACAGCACATTGCTGGAATTTTTCTAGAATAAAATTGGCTTGAACAAAATGAACAAACTAATGAATTGAGAAATAGGAAAAATTAAGGATTAAGAGGAAATGAATTCCCCTTAGGAATATTGTGTAGAGAAAAAGAGTAGGATTTGAAGACTCCTATCATGTCTCTCATAGGACAACATCTCTACCCTACTCCAACCACCACTAAGGCTAAAAATGATACTTCCTAAGCAAAAATAAAATTTAACCAAGCTAAAGCTTATATGATGGAATTTGATCTCAAGACCTCAAGAATTAATTCCAAAGCTCCAACCATTAAACCACAATAACTCTTATTCTTATTTTTCCCCTAAAAATATTTTCCTATTCAATCCTCAAGTTATCTCCCTTTTTCCACCTCAAGCCAAAATTATCATTTTGCCCTTCTCACTCAGTAATCATATTCAAGCCCTCTAGACTATAAAACACAAATTCAATGCACATAAAATCATATAAAAATATATTTAAATATGAAATAAAATATGATATGCATCGCAACCCCCTTACTCTAAGGTTGGTTTTGACTGGGGTTTCACAGTGGTGATGTGCTCATGTTTGGATTGGAGCATATTAGACATGGAGGCCAACATGTAGCAACGAGCCATCTCTTCGGCCTTCTTCTATGCCTTCTCAGCCTCACGCTCCTCAGTGGTGGAACCCTCCTCAATTACAGGACAGGTTTCATACAGGATATACTTATACTCCTTAGTTGTGAGTATAATGTCCAAGTTCCTTTTCTAGTCCACATAGTTTGGTCCCATTAACTTATTCTCTCAGAGAATAATGGCCAATGAACTAAAATAACCTCCTACCATTTCTGAAAAATCGAAAAATAAAAGAAAATTTCAGTTTGTGAAAACAAAACAAATATGTGCACTTTATCCTTATTATCAAAATTGATAATAATCAATTTGGCTCTTAGGAAAATTGACACAGCCTCTTGGAAAGATTAATAGTTTCCTAAGCTAAGTGTGTTAACCATCACAAATTAATTTTCCTTCTAGGTAATGATTTAGAAGATAACTCCATCGAGGGGATGGCCGTTTCCTCTCATTTCCTATGGACATACTTCGCACTATGACCTCCAACGAGGGGCTAGACGATCATAGTACGTGCCCCGAGTTATTAATTACATCCATCCATTAAATCTAGATCCTTGTGGTATCCCCATCCTATACAGGTTCACTCATAGGGTGACGCGAGGGGACCTACACTGATGTATGTATTTTGATAAGAAAAATGACCCTAAGGTCGTTCCCCTAAAAGGTTGATAAAGCCAATGAGATATTAGGCCTTGTTCACACTGATGTATGTGGTCCTTTGTCTACATAGCTAGAGGAGGTCTTCATCACTTTCACGAATAACTCTACAAGGTTTGGTTATGTCTACCTAATGAGGCACAAGTCTAACTCTTTTGACAAGTTCAAAGAGTTTAAAGTTGAAGTGGAGCGTTGGACAGGTAAACTTATCAAAACCTTAAGATCGGATCGTAGTAGAGAGTACCTCCTCGTTGAATTCAAGGATTACATGGTATATTATGGGATAGTATCCCAGCTCTCTGTGTCGAGCACACCCTAGCAAAATAGAGTAGCTAAGAGAAGGAACAAGACATTGATGAAAATGGTCCGAAGCATGATGTCTCATGCTACTCTTCTTGTATCTTTTTAGGGATATGCCTTGGAAAACAACCGGCATACATTCGGAACTTAGTGCCTTCCAAGTCAGTACCTAGGATGCCCTATGAGATGTGGACTGAGTATAAGCCAAGTCTGAATCATCTCAAGATATGGGGCTTTCCAACTTATGTACTAATCAAGGGAGACAAGCTAGAACTGAGATCGGAATTATGCTATTATGTTGGGCATCCAAAATGGACAATATGAGATTGCTTTTATCATCCCAAGAAGCAAAAATTACAGGTAAGTACTAATGTTAGATACTTGGAGGATGATCAAAGTACTTCCACTAAAAGTTCAACAAGGTTGGAACTCAAGGAGAAATTATCTTCGGAATCAACTTCTTCAGACCCCATTGTGGAACAAGAAGAGGCACAGCCTCAAGAACATGTACAAACAGAGCCTCGTTGTAGTAGGTGCATGGACCCCAAAACCAAAAGAAAATGCATGAAAAATTACAAGGAAAAATAAAATAATTTCCTTGGTCCACTGCACCCACCACGCTGGATCATGCACCCATTTACATTGTGGTCCACTACACCTGCCGCACAGAACCAGGACCCTCGAGAAACCAGCGCGCGAACTGGCCTTCCAGAGCCAAGCCGGCACCGATTCCGTCCTGGATGCTGGATCTGTAGTTTTTTTTTCTGCGTATTTCTCTTGTTTTTCTGCACGACTTCTGGTACCATTGGCTCTCTGATTTCAAACTAAATACAATGAAATCAACCAAAACCAACAACTGCCTATACCCATAAACATTGGGCTTACACGATTTACTAAGAAAAATTGAAAGTTACAGATTCCTATACCTCCACCCGTGAGGTTTAATAGATAGTTTATCCATACCATAAACAGCGAAGGATCACAATTTTAATCACACATATGTATCCAATTTTATTTATCTAGATGCATGCTTCCTATATTTTCACAAAAACCTTCATACTCTAATACCAATTGAAGGCGTGAAAAGTGGGAAAACACGGAGGACGCAGCGGAAGCGAACATGAAAAACTGGAAAAAACAAGAACAGGGAGTCTAGGGCAAGGCCGGTACCGGCTCCGGCAGCCCTAGCCAGCACCGGTTGCAGCCTGTCCCAATCCCGAGGTTTTAAAAATTTTATCTCTTTTCCTCGTTCTAGGTGTTGGCTGTACCAGAACATGTACAACCAATGTAGGTGTGCTGGCAGAAGCCTCTTGTGCGATTCCTGCAAGCCTCCTACTCCGCATTTGCATGTACGTGGACGCCAAACTCTCGGCCTTCCAGTATATGTCTGAAACCCCAGTCGAAACCAACCCTAGAGTAAGGGGGTTGGGATGCATATCATGTTTTATTTCATGTTTAAATATATTTTTATATGGTTTTATGTGCATTAAATTTGTGTTTTATAGTCTAGAGGTCTTGATTGTGATTATTGAGTGGGAAGGGCAAAATGGTAATTTTTGCCTAAGGTGGAAAAAGGGAGATAGCTTAAGGATTGAATAGGAAAATATTTTTAGAGAGGAAATAAGGACAAGAGTTGTTGTGGTGTAGTGGTTAGAGCCTTAGAATTAATTCTTGAGTTCTTGGGTTCAAATTCCATCATTAGAACTATAGCATGATTAAATTTTATTTTTGCTTGGGAAGTATCATTGTCGGCCTTAGTGGTGTTTGGAGTAGGGTAGAGATATTGTCCTATGATAGGAGTCTTCAAATCCTACTCTTTTGCTCTACACAAAATTCCTAAGGGGAATTCATTTCCTCTTGATTCTTAATTTTTCCTATTTCTCAATTCATTAGTTTGTTCATTTTGTTCAAGCCAATTTTATTCTAGAAAAATTCTAGCAATGTGCTGTGGCTTTGAAGGTTCAAAATGTCTTAGTAAAAGACATATTATGGACCAAAACAACGGAAGGATTTCAAGTGAATTAAATTCCTTAGTGAACTTTCTAAAAATTCACTATAGCTAGGTTCATTTCCCTTCATGTATTGAACTGAAATTTTCCAGCTTCTTGTGCCTTAAAGGTGTCAAAATTCTTAGCCATTATTCCCTCCCAAATGCTGCCAGAAAATGGCCCTTTTGAACAGCTTGAGATCTGAATTTTCCTGGCCATTTTCGGACTGCACAAATACTGTTCAAAACCAGAAAAATTTCTGGGCAAATTCGCAACTTTGGAGGTCCGAAACAAAGCTGTTTTCTTCCAATTTTTTTCTCAGAAACTTAGCCACGTTTTTCCTCCATAAAGTAGGCTGGAAACCAGCCATGGAAGACCCCGGAAATCTCCTTCAAACTCCTTGCAAGCTAGCTGGAAGTGGCAGCTGAAACTGCCCAGGGAAAATTCTAGCAAGGGCGAAAATCCTGTGCAGGATTTATTTCCAGCTTTGTTCCTAGTTCTATCCTAGTCGAAACTCCATCATTTTCTATACAAACCACCCTTAAACCTTCATTAACTGAGCTCTATTATCCTCCCTAAGTTCTGCACTAAAAATCCAGTCATGGCTACCTAAAAGATTTTCAAAAAAAATCTGCAATCATGATCTGATTTGGATACCAAAATTCTAGCCACCATGATTTAACAACTTTCCATAAAATATACTTCAACCAGTCAGACCTTCCCTTCACCATTATACTCCATAATTTCGGCCACCCTTAACCTCCTTCAACCAGCTTTCGTTCATCCAAAACACTACTCAGAAATTCGTCCATGGCAGACTTCCAAAAGCTCTCCAATAATCAAAGATCTCCTTGCATATTTAGTTTCCAAAATTGCTTTCCAAAAATATTCTTCAAGGATTTCAACAACTAGCCTTTCCTTTTCCCTTCCAAACCAGAAAATCATCTCCCTAAACCCTACAAAAATTTGGCTAGCCCTAATCTCTTCAGAATTTCGGCAGCCTCCATCTAAAAGCTCTCTATTCTCTTCAACCTTCAAGAACACATAGTACGCCAAGAACACCTACTCATTCCTTTCACCTAATACCACTCCAAATCACTTCAAACCACCTCTAAAAATTCTAGATTTCATCTATTCATTGATGTGAGTCCATCCGTGCCATTTTTAACATCAAACTACAAAATCCAACTTGCTCTTTTGGATAAAAAACTAGAAATTTTGTGAAAGCTCAAGAACACCTTCAAGGTAGGTTTGTTCAATCAACTTCATCTTCGCTAATCTTTGGTCTCTAATGAATATATATGTGTTTAAACATGCTAATGAACTCTCTTCTTCTCTTCTCTCTCTCTCTCTCTTTCTCTCTCTTGGCCGAATGATTTCATCAACCATGGCCATGCTTCCTTCATCTCCTTTGGACGGATTTAGGCATCTAGGGGTTTAGATTCATTCGAAACTCCTTCAAGGTATTCATCAATCAAGTAAGCCTTTTTAACCCTTCGTTAAATTCTAGACTCATGTCTCTAGGATGATGTTGATAGAAGATGAATCATGAATAGGGTTGAGTATATATGGTTGTGATGAGTTGAGATTGAAGCATGAATATATGTATGAATATGTTGGAGATGGGATTTTTGCATGAGTTTCTTATCTTGGTTGAATATATGGTGTTCTAGGGTTTGATGTATGTCTCTATGATCAAGTATGCTAGAGATTATGTCATCTATGATGAATAGGAATTATATTCTTGTGTGATTATTGAAGCTATGATTATATTTATGCTAGTAATAGTTAGATCATGCCTTAGTAAGTCTAGATGTATTCTTATATGTATGATTTGGATGATTTGATGAATTGAAGGATTGTATATGCTCATGATTGTGGTTAGCCATAGAAATATGATCATGACCTAGTTGTCTCTAAGCTAATTTTTATTTCACGAATAAAATATTTCCTAATATGATTTTGCTAGTAATTTCGAAAAAAAAAAACCTTAGGAGGGGTAGATTTGGATTATTATATATAATAAGGATATTTTAGTCAAATAAATAATAGATTTGCTAGAAAAATAATATATATATAGATATAGATATAGATATTATTTAAAATAATGAAATCAAATAAAGCCTTTTATGTAGATAATTATAATTAGTAAAATATTTATTACTAAAAATTTAATTATTATCTTTTAATCAAAACCCATTAAAAATTTATTTCTTATTTTTTGAGCAAGACTTATTTTCAACTAATTTTAGCTATCAATTATTTTCTAACAACTTAATTATTAATACATCATTATTTTACCTAATATAACCTAGGACCCTTTATCAAATAAACTCTAAATTATTTTAGCGAGATTTAAATCTTCAACTTATTAGTACCTATTTCCCAAAACACTAATTATTTTAAATATCAAATTAGACTTAGCTTATAAACCCTTTTTATTTATTATTTGGCCTTAAAGCTTGGGACACTAGGATCATGGTAGTAGTGAGTTGAGTTAGTTTTATTTGTGAAAGTGAATTTTGTACTTGATTTTCTTTTGGGATGATCTAGGAAGTGCTGTGATTAATTTATATGAACTCTTTGCTAGATTTAGAAGATTGTCAAGGGTAAGGACCAACTTACTAGAGTTCATACCCTAAGCTTAAGGATAAGGTAAGTTCCCTTGCATTCATGAAATTGATTTTATTTTATTATGTTAGTTTGAAAGTAAGGTTGGTGAGTATCTCTTGCAAATACGGAATTTTAGCACGGTAGCTAATTTTGAAAACCTCTATATTTGGAACCTTCTTATTTTGGAAACTTTCTACATTTGGAAAACTTCTAATTTTAGAAACTTCTAGATTTATAAATTTTTAAAATGTGTCAGGCATGACTTAGGAGCCAAGCATCAAACATTTTGATTTGTTTTGAATATGCAAGAGATAAATTTTTGGGCATGCATCTAATTTTTTAAAATCACAGCATGACTTATTTGAGCATGTGGCTCCTCCACTATGAATTTGTGGAATAAATTATTGACTTAAAACCATGCCTTCTAAAATTTTTGTACGAGTTGAAAAATGTTGTTTGGAACTGTATTGAGCTAATTTTCTTATTTAGATTCTTATTCAATCAGTCAAGATATGGTTATCAAATAAATTTTCCATGAAAGGCCTTGGCGAAGCAACCTATATTCTTGGAATAAGAATCTATAGAGATAGATCAAAAAGGTTGCTTGGTCTTTCACAGTCTACATACATAGACAAAATGCTAAAGAGGTTTAGTATGGATTAATCCAAGAAGGGATTTGTAACACCCCAACTACCTAAGTAACAAAAAAGGTTGGGGATGAACCCCCGTCTAAAAGACCAGAGGTTTTTATAATGAGGTAAAGAAAATCAAAGTAAAATATGTCCTTAACTTATTACAAAGGAAATAATAAATTTAGTGCAAGTCTCAGAACTTAACAAATAAAAATTGTCTCTGAAAAGAATTTATAATAAAATAGAAATAGTATTCTCCAATCTCTAACATGCCCAAACCTGATCAAATATGGTATCTCCTGAAATATGATTCAAATGTGTAAGACAATAGTCTCAGTAAGTTATCTATGTGCTTATGTATGGTTTATAAAAGATTTCCCATATTTGCTTTTGAAACCATTCATAAAAAGTTGATTACAAGTCAAATATTTTTGTTAACAACAATAAGTGGTGTTTTATTAATCTTCTCAAGAAATCATAGTTGTATAATTTTTCAAAGAAAAACTACTCAAAAAGGTGGAATGTGAAACCTTGCATCATAGCCCTTGCGATAAAACCCTGCATCATAGCAGATATTATGAAATCCTACATCACAGTATAAGAGGTGATTGGCCCACTACGTAGGATACTCCTCCATCTCCTTACTTGAAATTTTCAAATGTCCTACTCCGGATAATAGCCCATTTGGACTAAGTTGCTAGCTCAGACCAGCTAAGACTTACTAGAACTATCACCTTCTCCAAATAGAGGTTAACCCTCAGAGGTGGCCTCCTACTGAGCGACTTATTCCATCTTTCAAAGGTTAGCCCTAGTGACCTACCCTTATTGAGTACTCTATATAACAACACAAAGCTCAAGAACCAATCTTAGGTGATCATTTTCAAACATTTTAGACATGTAAGCTTAGTTTTTAGATAATTTATAGAAAAATATTTTATAAATAAAAGGTAGTTGTTTTGCTAAAACCTTGTTTGAATAAAACCCTTTTAATAAAAATAAACAAGCGTGCACCCAAAACAATCACATTGTTGAGATAATCAATCCACAATTGACTTGCAATTCAAATCTTTACTTTATAAAATTTAATACAATGACTTGTAGCGGTTCAGACATATATATAATATTAGCTATCTTGATCTTTCACTTCAGATAAATCCTTTATCTAAAAACCATAAAATCAGTCATAGTCACAATATGTCCTAATACATAATATAATCAAAATCATTCAAATTAGCCAGATCTAAGATCCTTATAGGCATTCTCATATTCAACTGTCTCACAATTGCATAAAATTTTCCAAAATAATAATCATAGATCTCATATTTTCCTAAATATTCAAAGCAATCTATTCATCAATGTATCCCAAAGTAATCATATGACCATATTATAGTATAAAGGTCCTTCAACCACAACATCATACTTATAACTCAACAACTCCATCTTCAACTCATAAAGATTAAACAGCTAAAAGTGTAAATCCTTAATATCATATATTTGATATGACATACTCAATTAAAATATAGATCACATCTCAACTTATCACATTCTCTAGACAAATTAAGTCAACTAAGTCATTTGAATAATTTTGATAGACTTAACACTTACCTCTTAGAAGAGGAATCTATATTGAACAAAAGAGACTCCCTTGGTGATCAATTTGAATGCACTTGAGAGGAAAAGAAGTTGTCTTACCTAGATCTTCTAGGTTGATCGTGATTTTATAAGGAAAAGGATAAATCAGTCCCTTTGTTTCATTTGATAGAAAAGATGAATAATGGAGAAAGAAAAGTAATTGAAGCTATTACCTTTGAAGGGATCTTAGGTAGTCCAAAGGATAGAGAGATTGTTTGGATAAAGAATTGTGTGAGTTGTATATGTGATTTTGTCTTAAAAGAAGTGGAAAAGAAGAGTGTTTCGATTTACCTTCAAAGAAAATGAGAGAGAGAGTTTGTGATGTTGCTTTGGTAGCTTTTATTCATGTGTGAGTGAATAAGAACAATGCTTGCTTTTGTGTATTTTGCTGGAGGAAAAGAAGTTTGAGAATGACCAATTGCTTTTGGTAAGCAATATGGCTGAAAGAATGGTAAGTTGTGTATGTGTGCTTTCGGATTTCCTAGAGAGATATGAGAGATCTTGTGTGTTTCTGTGTTTTGGTAAAACAAATGAGTGTTCTGTGTGTGTATAGTGGCCGAGAGAAAGACTAGGATTTGTTCTTAGTGTAGTAGTTTGGATAGATTAAAAGTCTATCCAAAGAAAAAAAGATAGGACTTAGAGTTTTAGATAGAACAAAGTTCTATCTTCTCATATCTTATTTCGGCCAAGTAGGGTAGGATAATTGGAGAGGGTTTTCAACTTCTATGGAAGTGTGTTGTTCAGCCAAGAGAGGAGAAGAGAGAGCTATAGTGTAACCAAAATTATGAAGGAAAGAAAGAAGGGTTTTGAGTGGAGGAAAATTCTGGTTTTCTAGAAGATAATAAATAAATTATCTAGATAAAAATCATTCCTAGATTTTAGGCAGTCTTCTCCTAAACTTCTTAGGAATTTGATGAGAGTACAAAGTCTCTCAAAGATGGCAGATGTTTTGTGAGAAAATAGCTGAAAACATGTCAAATAAATACTTAAGGAATTTAAAATAGAAAAGATAATAATTAGTAAAAGGATAATTAAATTGGATTTTATCTTTTAGCTAGATTTTAGGAGAGTTTTCTCCTAACATGGCGACTGGAATTTCTTCCTATAACCAGCCAAAATTCAAGTGTTATTAGAACACTTGATAGGCATTTTAAATACAAAAATAAAGATAATGTGGAATGGATAATTAATAGCTAATAGATAATAGGAATTAATTTGATTTTAAAAGATATAGTCATAAAAGAAATTCTAGTTTTTATCAAATACTTCTCAAGATAATAGAGATTCGAACCCAAGTCATCGAGAGAAAATTCTCAAACCTTAACCACTAGACCACAATAATCTTGTGTTTATAATTCTTGAACATATTTCATTGACCTTCATACTAAACATCTCATATGCCAATATAAATTCTAATTTCTATAATAATACATCTAGCTCAACCAAGGTTTTACCATAACCTTACTAGAAAATCAACATATATATAAGTGAATGCAAGTTCAATCATACAAAAAAAAAAAAAGCACAAAATCATCAATCACAGAGATAAAGGTTTTGAAAATCCATATACTCATGATAAATGCAAAACAATGCCCTTGTTTCCCCCATGAGTCTAAGGTAGAAATAGATAAGGTATTACAGGATTCTTTCCTATAACCCATGGGGTAAGCCTTTCAAAATCTATGTGCCTCAAACATAAGATGGCAGGGATCAAATGAGTAAAATATCATATACTTTAGCAATTGATTATATCATGTATGTTCTGATATGTACTAGGCTCGATGTATCATGTACTCTTAGATTGACGAGCAAATACCAATCTGACCTTGGAAAAGGTCATTGGGTAGTACTTAGGAAGAACTAAGAATGTGCGAAACCCCAGTCAAAACTGACCTTAGTGTAAGGGGGTTGGGATGCATAACATACTTTACTCCATGATTAAATATATTTTTTTTTTATTTTTGTACCTTGGATTTGAGTTTTAATGTCTTGGAGGCTTGTTGGAGAATAGTGAGTGAGAAGGGCAAAATGGTAATTTTTGCCCGAGGTGAAAATAGGGAGATAGCTTGAGGATTGAATAGGAAATAAGTTGCTAGTGAAAATAACAAGATTTTGTTGTGGTTTAGTGGTTAGAGCTTTGGAATTAATTCTTGAGGTCTTATGTTAAAATTCCATCATAGGAGCTTTAGCTTGGTTAAATTTTATTTTTGCTTGGGGAAGTAATAATTTCGGCCTTAGTGGTGTTTAGAGTAGGGTAGAGATGTTGTCCTATGGGATGCATGATAGGAGTCTTCAAATCCTACTAATTTGTTCTACTCGAATTTCCTAAGAGGAATTCATTTTTCCTTGATCTTTGATTTTTCCTTAGTTCTCAACTCATGAGGTTGAGCAAATTGTTCTAGCCATTTTCTTTTCAGAAATTTCAGTGAAGTGCTGGGGTCTTGTAGGATCAAAATGTCTTAGTAAAGGACTTCTTATGGTCCGAAAATGTGAAAGAGTTATGGGAGATTTCAAGAGGAAAATTCCTTTAGTGAGCTTGATGAAAAATTCACTCTAGCTAGTTCATCTTCCGTCTTGGAATGAACTGAAAATTCTCCAGCTGAGTGTGCAATCAAGGTATCGAGATTCTTAGCTAACATTCCCTCCCAAATTCTGCCAGAAAAATAGTCTTTTGGATCAGCTTGCAACCTGAATTCTTTAGCCATTTTCGAACTGCTCAAAGCTGGAGCAAAACTAGGAAAAATTCCTGTACAAATCGCAGCTTCGAGAGTCCAAAACCAAGCTATTTTCTTCCAGAATTTGTTCAGCACCTTAGCCATGTTTTTCCTCCATGAAGAAGGCTAGAAACCAGCCTTGAAAGCCCCTGGAATTCCCCTTCAAACTCCTTGCAAACGGGCTGGAAAATGGCAGCCGAAAACTGCCCAGGAAAACTTCAGCTTGCGAAAATGCTGTGCAGAAAATTGCGAAAATACTGTGCAGAAAATTGTCCAGCTTAGTTTCCTAAACATCTTCCAGCCGAAGCACCATCATTGTTCTGCATGAACCTTCCTTAAACCTCCAGTAACTGAGCTCCATTATTCCCCTTAAGCTTCTGCACGAAATTCAGACATGGCTGCCCCAAAATCTCTCCAACAAATCCCTGCAATTATGCTTGATGGATTACCAAATTTCCAGCCACCATAGTTTAGCAACTTTCCATAATGTATCCCTCAAATAACCAGACTTCTTCTTCACCATTATGCTCTCTATTTTCAGCCACCATAAGCTTCCTTGAGCCAGCATTAATCCCACCGAAATTCTGCTCAAAGCAATCAGCCATGGCAGACTTCCAAAGCTCTCCAACAATCAAGATATTCTAGGATATTTAGTTTCCAAATTTACTTTCTAAAAATATTCTTCAAGGATTTTAACCACTAACCTTTCCTTTTCCCTTCCAAATCAGAGAATCATCTTCCTAAACCCTACAGAAATTCGGCCAGCCCTAGTTCTCACAGAATTTCAGCAGCTGCAAACTACAATCTCACAAATTCTTTCAACCTTCAAGAACACATACACTACACCAAGAACACCTACTTCTTCCTTTCACCTAATACCCCTCCAAACCACTTCAAACCTTCTCTAAAATCTCCAGATTTGACCTACTCACTGCCGTGAGTCCATCAACACCATTTTTAACATCAGACTCTACAAATTAACTCGCTACTTCGGATCAAAACCAGAAAATTCTGTGAAGGATCAAGAACACCTTCAAGGTAGGTTTGTTCTAACAACTTCATCTTCTCCAATCTTGATCTCTAGTGAGAATATATGTGAATAGACATGCTAATGGTCTCTCTCTCTCTCTCTCTTTCTCTCTCTCTCTCTCTCTCTCTCTCTCATGTCCGAAACTCCCTCTCTTGGCCGGATGGCTTTTTCCTCCATGGCCATGCTCCCTCCACCTTCCTTGGACGATTTTAGGCATCTAGGAGTTGAGATCCATTCTAAACTCCTTTAAGGCATCCCTCAACCAAGTAAGTCCCTTCAATATTTCTTTTAAATTCTAGATTCATGTCTCTAGGATGATGTTGATAGTATGTGGATTGTGATAGGATTTGAGTATGCATTGTAGAGATTGAAGCATGAATATATGTATGATTGTGAAGGAGATGGGATTTATGCATGGAAGGATTATATTGTTTGATTGAATGATGATTTGGGGTTTGATGCATGTTTCCATGTCATAGGTAGTATTTGTGATGAAGTATGCTAGAGATTATGTCACCATTGGTGATTAGGACTTATATTCATGTTGGATTATTGAAGCCATGGCCATATCTATGCTAGTAGAGGTTAGATCATGTCTTGATAAATTGAGATCTATGCTTGTGAGCATGATTTGGATGAATTGATGAGTTGAATGGTTGAATATGTTCATGATTGTGAGTAACCTTGGAATTATGATCATGATCTAGTTGTCCCTAAACAAATTTTTATTTCATGAATAAAATATGTAGTAATATAATTTTGCTAGTGATTTTGAAAAACCCTAGGAAGGGTGGATTTGGAATATTATATTTATATAAAGGAAAATTTAGTCAAATAAATAATAGTTTTAATAGAAAAATAAAATATATAGATACTTTATAAAATAATGAAATCCACTAAAGTCTTTTATGGAAATAATCATGACTAGTAAAATACTTATTTCTATAAATTTAATTATCATCTTTTAATCAAAACCTATTAAAACTCATTTATTAATTTTCAAGCAAGATTCATTAAAATTCATTTTCAACTAACTTTAGTTATCAATTATTTTCTAACAACTAAATTATTAAAAAATCATTAACAAATAAACTCTAAATTTTTCTTAGCAAGTTTTAAACCTTTAACTTATTAGTACCTATTTCCCAAAACATTAATTATTTTAAATATCAAATTATCCTTAGCCTATAAACCTATTTATTTATTCAGTGGCCTTAAAGCTTGGGACACTAGAATCATGATAGTAGTAAGTTGAGTTGTTTTAAAATTGAGGAAGTGGATTATGGCTTGAAATTGATTGTGTTTTGTATTTACCCATGTGGGGTTAGGTCAGCTGTTGGAGACCTTTTATTTGTGAGCAAGAGTCAGGTAAGCTCCTGCATAAAACCTGATTGACGTGAAATGTTTTCCTTATGGCAAGCCAAATGTAGAGTGTATGGGCACTCATTTATGTAAAGACAATTGAGGGTTGAACTCTCTCTTATTTCAAACAATTAAATTATTTAAAAATTAAATAGCAGATTTGCCAAACTCAAACTCTTTCTAGAGCTGATTTTTACAAGGACTTGGAAACCCTCAAAATGCCATTTTCATATGGAACAATGTTTTGTTCATTTTATCCCAAGTGGGAAATGTCGTTAAGTACTCAATAAGGGTGGACTACTAGGACTAGTCCTAGAGGGGTTAGGGTAAGTCTCTTAGTAGGTGGCCACTTCTGAGGGGTGAGTCCTTCCCGGATAGGACATCAGTCCAGTGGGTCGTGCCGGTCCAAGCTAGCAGTGTTCTTTTCAGTCAAGTGAATGTGTTTTGCCGGAATGGACACCCGGTTGTTGTTTGGGTGTAGAGAAGGAGAAGTATCTTGCCCAGTAAGCCAATCACCTACTTTTGTCAGTCTGCACAAAGTGTGGCATTCTGACCGGCGGTATGCACAAAGTGTGGCATACTGACCATCCGGTTGTGGGGCCCAACGTGTGGTAACCCATAATCCTTTCTTACGAGTGGTTGAATTTGTTGATCATGTATGGCTGGAATAGCTAAAACGCCACTCTTGCTTTTGACTAATATTTATTGCTTGCCAATATTTCTCTTATAAAGATTTCGCACTTTGCATCCATGAACTGCTTTCACTAAACACCCAAAGCACATATGGACTTACTGAGATTTCTGTCTCATCACCCTTTTACCATGATTCCAGGTCGATCTTGCTGTGGGGATGAGTAGCTAGTGTAATCTGCCTGGGAAGAGATTGTTATCATTTATTTCTATGTATTGCTTTGGGGAGTCGAGAGTGGATAATTTTATTTATGGTTTTGTTTTGGGAATTCATGGATTTATTCTTGGAGTATTTTGGAATGTAATAAATTTGTTTTAGTTAAAGTATCATTTTATTCCGCTATTTTATTTGTGTGACCTAGTTATAAAGACCCCTTGTCCTTTGGACGGGGTAACATCCCCGGCCCTGGCGGGCCTAGGTAGCGGGGTGTTACAGAATGTATATGGAGAAGGTGACTTACAAGTCAAATGGTATACTGATGCTAGTTTCTAGGCTGATAAAGATGATTACAAATCTCAATTTAGCTACGTATTTACTTTTAGCAGTAGGGCAGTTAGTTGG
Organism: Voacanga thouarsii; assembly: GCA_026120185.1. Taxonomy (NCBI): domain Eukaryota; kingdom Viridiplantae; phylum Streptophyta; class Magnoliopsida; order Gentianales; family Apocynaceae; genus Voacanga; species Voacanga thouarsii. The sequence goes on from JANUWF010001165.1 coordinate 5,366,780, forward strand.
AAAAGTTCCAAATAAGACATAATTGTCAATTCAACCATTAAAGCTGAGTATACAATGGCTTCTAAAGCGGCTAGAGAGGTGGTTTGGATCAAAATGTTTATAACAGAATTAAGAGTTGTACCTATCATTGTGGATCTAATACCCTTGATTGTGATAATAATAGAGCCATTGCACAAGCAAAGGAACTACAATCTCATCAATGATCTAAGTATGTACTTAAACACTATAACTTAATTAGAGAAATCACCGATAGGAAATATGTAAAAATAGAGAGAGTTCCTACTGATCAGAATATAATTGATCTATTCACAGAGGTATTATTCCAAAAGAAATATAATAGTCATGTTCAATCATTTGGTATTCGAAACATTAATGATTGGGTCTAGCGCAAGTGGGAGATTGATAGTGATATACCTTAGAAGCAATAATTTTTTACAATATATTTTACACATTTATTTTAATAAAGTCATTCTTTATCTTTTAGTTTCATTGTTTCATATACATTGGTATATAAAACTGATAGAAAAAGTCCCAAGCACATGGGACAGTATTAAGAAAATCATTATAGAGATTATGGTGTGAGATTCCTACTACAATATATAGTACTGTGCTTACACCATTCCTATTCATAATATTAATGAGATGGGACATCATTAATGCACTAAGACTAGCTCGTGTAAAACTTCTGAATTGGATAAAGCAGTGGTTCTTATATATGTGGATACTGTGATACTCGAAGTTAATACGTGGACACTTGTTATATGAACCAATACATTGGATAACCTAAATATGAGATAATCACATGGATAACTATTCAATACCAGTGATAGAATCTTATTATAGCAAATGTGCAAAATATCATTAGACTTAAGATCTCCAAGATACTTTGTTTACTGAGCATTGTACTTCAATTCTAATCTTTAGAGTCTTATCAAGGATCACCTATAGGACGGATATTTGGTACAATGTAAAGTAAACCAAAAATGTTGAGAGAGTCAATAAAGGATTCTTCCCCCCTAAAAATAGGAGTGTGTATCTCACGACTACTTGTAAGGAATCATTACTCAAAAAGTCTTTGGCCAAGGAAGCTATATGCTGGAAATAGTTCTAAATGATACACATATTGAGTAATAGAATCTAAAACAAGTACAAATAAATTTGGGTAAGAATTAATTATATTCTAGAGGGAGTTGGCTCTAATTTCATACTCTAAACTGAATGAGATATAGTATAATGAAAAGAGTTTATTACACAGATATTTTGCTATTAAAAGGTTTATGTCAAGCCACTTGACTTTCTGGACTTTTAGGTAGTTATGATGCATTTCTAGATACCGCACATGATCTACTTAATATAAATTTATTAATTTGAGAATTAATAAATTAATCTTAATAATAATTAATAAGTTAATTCTATATGGATTATTATTTCTATAGCAATTAGAATTCATTCATATTCCACTACTAATAGTGATAGGGATCGAGCTAACCAAACAGCTCAATCTCATGAAGGGGGAGCGTCAATGCAAGGGCCACTGACAAGATCAAGGACCAAGAGACTTCAAGGCGATATCCAATTGCTCCTACAACCATACTTGAAGATGGAAGAGATTTGGAAGAGTGATGAAGGCCACTGCAAACTCAATTTGATGAGCATCCAAGTGGAATCCCAACAACAGCCCATTCCTGCACCAAAAGAGGGTGTAAAGGAGGGAGAAAATGCTAAAATATAGCTAGCAGATTACACCTAGCATCGGCCCCAGTAGGCAGACCTAGCACTAGATGCGTTCGGCCAGGCAACGCTGGAATTCCAGCACTAACCTGACACTAGGTCCAGTACCTGCTCCTAGCGTCGAGTCCAATTGAACAAAGTGCTAGAATTCCAGTGCTAACCTGGCGTTAAATCCAGCAATACTCCTGGTGTCGGGTCCAGTAGGGCAGGACCCCCTGTTTTACTCATTGTTACTATTTTCTCCATATTTTCTCTATTTTAAACACTTTTTAATGACCTTTTAAGCCCTTAAATTGTCTTGGGGTCTTAGTAGTCACTTAGTTAGGGCTAGGGTATTATAAATACATCTTATGTGATTTAACAAGACAATTCATCTTACATTATTTCAAATTGTGAAAGAGAGCTTTAAGAGGTTTAACCTCCTTATTCATCTTCTTCTAAACCTTACTTAGGCTTTAGTCCTCCCTATGTACGAGTCTCTAAAATCTTTGGATAATCTAATTTGGTTTCTTTTGATTGGGTCTTAGTTGCTTTGTTCTTCTAAGGTTTATCTTGGATTCCATTACTTGGGTGCCTATAATTCTACTTCTTTGATTCTTGATTTCCTTTGTTGTGTTAAGGATATTTGGGTGAATTTATGGTAGGTCTTGCTAAATTTCTTATGGGTCTTTGATGGTTTGCTCTTCAAAGATTTGCTAGGGAATAGTTAGATAGTTTCGTTCTTCATTTTGTCTCAACTTCTCACTGTTTTAGTTATAGTTGTTTAGCCAAGGGTTTTGCCCAATTGTTTGCCATTGTTCCACAAATTTGCCAATGCAAGATTATATCAAAGAGTTTGGTATCAGAGAAGGAAAGCCTTGATTCCAATCAAAGCTTAACATTAAGAAATATGAGCCCTACAAGTTGAAGAAAAAAAAATAAAGGAATCACGTAACTAAAAAACATGCTCCAAAAAGGTCATAAAATCTTTGTTATATCTTGATTTTTCTTTGAGGAAATTGCTCTTTGATGTTATTATAATTCTTGGGAACAAATTTATCTTGTGTTTGCGGTGCAAATGGGCTTGAATATGGGTAAAAATATTAGTTGTTCTTAACTGACGGGATTGCAACCAAGGTGTTTAATAAATAATTTATGAGGATATTTGTGGCTATAGTTGTGGGTTTTGACTTTTAATTTTCATTCATTGGGATGTTGGAACTTGATATATCACTCTATTGTTGAAATCCATGCTCATTGAACTCATCTTTGCCATTGCACATTTGTGGTATTCTTGTTCTTCCTATTCCTATCTACTAGTTGTTCTTGTTTCTTGTTCTTATTAATTCTTGTTTGTTTCTTGTTTAAAATTGCTTCCTTATATTTTAGTGACTGTTCCTACACTCAGCAATGGCTAATGGGCCGGCCCACACGATTTCGGACCGTGCCGGGCCGGGCCCTAGGACCGGCCTACCATCCAGGTGGGCCGGTCTCGGAGAGAGGAGGGCCGGTCCAGGCCAATCCCTTGGCCCATGTGGCCCGCGGGCCGGCCTATGGCTTATTCTTTTTTTTTTTTCTCCTACTTAACATTATTTTTTAAAATTATAAAAAGCCACCTTGAAGTGGTGGGGGGTTTAGCTTGGACCCCTACCTGTTTTATTAATTAATAAAATAAAGATTACATACGAGGGGGGCTTAATGCCTAAACCTCTTTAAAATATTACAATGATTAAAATTTAAAAATATAATAAATATCCTAAAAATAAAATTAAATACATAATATTACTTATTCTAAATTCCTAATTTCAAAAATACTAAACTAACTACTTGGTTCACTCTATTCATCATCTGAGTCATCATCAATAATCTACGAATTAGTCGTCTATCTTCGGCTGCAAACCAACTACTACAACACATTAACATCTCCAAAGTTTTAGGAGCCAATCGAGATCTTCTTTCATCGATTGTTCGAGCATTCTCACTGAAGACGCTTTCCGATGGCACTGTAGAGACTGGTGGTGTCAAAAGATCACGTGCCATTTTAAATAAAATGGGGTATTGGCTTACATGAGCCTTCCACCAACCACAAATATCAAAATGCTTATCTTCATTTTCTACCAAGGGCTGCATCTCATAAATTGCCATCTCGTTGTAGGTAGTAGTCGATCTTTTTTTACGTTTCATAATACCCCATGGATTAAATACTGATGAAATTGAAGAGGTAGATTTTCGTGGAGGTTGAAAGTAACTACTAAATGATGAAGCTTGCCTACTTAAACTAGGAGAACTAGAACAAGAAGACTCAAACTCATACAAATTATACATGTTAGATAAAGCTTTAGCTGTTTTATCTTTTATGTCTTTTATCATACATTGTTTAAGTGCTTGTGATTCATCAAAATCTAATGTTTCATATAAATATTCAATAATACTATGAAAACCAGGCATCTTTACTCTAGGATCCATACACAATGCCATACAATATAAAATAGGAATATCTTCATAATATTTTTTATATTTTTCAAACATACTTCTCATAAAAAAAACCATATTGGGGATGATACATATATTCACAAAAAATATGTGCTACCTTAGCAAGTGTTGGAAGAATTTGATGAGTAGTGGGATAGTAGGATCCCGGTAAAAGTTCAGTAGCTTCTTTGAAAGTAAATAAAAATGTTGAAAGTGCAGTACAATTTTCAAAATGAGTTTCAGTTAGTGGAGGTTGAAAATTATTACTATTACAAAATTCAATAAGTTGGTTTTGAAAAGGTATAACACTTTCAAACATATCTAAAGTTGAGTTCTATCTAATTTTACAATCTAATCTAAATTTTTTAAAAGATGCACCTTGTTCTCGGCATAATGCCTTAAAATTTTGTTGCCTAGTTGGGGAGGTTTTAATAAATAAAACAATATTTCTAATTATATTAACAATATCATCAATATATTTATATCCTTCTTTAACACATGAATTAAGTATATGACAAGTACACCTAGTATGAAATAAAATACCATCTAACATAGGATTCATAGTATTGTTTTTAAAATTGTTATGGCAGAATCATTATTTGAAGCATTATCTAAAGAAATAGAAATAATTTTATTTAAAATCCTATATTCACGACATGTTTGAGTAATCATTCTAGCTATACTACTACCTACATGAGGATATTCAAATAATTTAAAACAAATAGTTCTTTTTTGTACTAACCAATTATGATCTATCAAATGACATGTAATGCACAAATAAGATTCATTAGTAATTGCAGTCCAACCATCACAAGTAAGAGCAAATTTCCAATTACAAGAATCAAACATATCAATTAGACACTCTTTTATTTCTTTATATATCATTATTATATCATTTTTTAATGTTGTTCTAGGAATTCTTTTCCATGCTGGTTGACAATTATTTTGCATATATTGTTCATAATGTGGATTTTCTACAAAATTAAAAGGTAATTAAGTTTCAACAATCATTTTAGCAAATGCATTTCTATTTTTTCTATGATCATATTGAAAATTACCAACCATTTGACCTCTTGTAGTACGTATTTATTATTGTTTAAGTAGGTTTTCTAACCAATCATTATGTGACCTTTTCATATGTCTAACTAATGTTCCCGTCCCTCCTCCCTTCTTATGTGCATATACCGCTCTACAAATTTTACATGTTGCCCTATCACTATCATTATCTTTTTCAAAAAGATTCATTCCAAACCATAGATGTTTTCGCTTTAGTTGTAACACCCATTGTTTCAACATTATCCTCACCTATATTAGATTCGTCGGGATTAATTATTGAAGTTGGTTGTGATTGTGAAACACTAACACTAGGCCTACTAGGACCTTCATCTTCATTACCTATTTCATTATTTATTAAATTCAAAGCTGGATCTATATTAAAATCAAAATGTACAGATAATTGGGATGAAGAAAAATGATGATATTGATTTGGATCCATTATTTCTTAAAAAAAAAAAAAGCAATCAAAATTCAAATAAAAGTTCAAAAAAATAAAGTATTAACAAATAATGAAATAAGAGAATTGAAAAATATCAAAAATAAATTAACTTAAACATTAAACATATAACTAAAACAAATAAACAATTAATAAAAGCCAAAATATAAGAATGTAAGATTAAGAAATACTAACTCGTTGATGACCAAGATTCAAGAAAGAATAACAATACTTTGTGGAGTTTTTTACTTCTTGTTTCCACTATTCTGCTACTCAACAATCTTCCAAAATATGAAAATTTCTTGAAGAATTGAAAAAAATATAACACAAAAATAAATTCTATTCTAATACTTTTTTGTAGAGAAAATGGAGAATTGGAGAGAGTTTGAGAGAGTGTTTGATGAGTTTTGGGTTGAATTGGGGGGTATTTATAGTGTTTTGGAGGTTAAAAAAGAGTATATAACCGTTAGGGACCAAAATGCAAAAAAAAAACATTTCAACCGTTGGGGGGCTGAAATGCAAAAAGAAAAACTTGGACAGCCGTTGCCAACGGCTCTCCCCAGGCGAGCCAGGGGTTTTACCCCCTGGCCCAGACCGGCCCTAGGCCCGGACTGGCGCACAGTGCGCGGTTTACCGTGCGGGCCGGGCCGACACACCGGCCCACTTGCCATTGCTACCTGCACTATTTGAGTCCTTGTTCTTTGAAATTCTTACTTGGAAAAATTGTTTACTTAGGGTGCCCAACAAGTGTTTGTTAAAATTCCTCCTAAGACCTCCTAATTAGAAAATCCATTAAATTTTGTTGATTCACTTGGTTAGACTAAATCTTTGGCTATTGGGGAGGATTGGATTGAACAAGAGGGTTTGAGTGTTGAGAAAAAGGCAAAAGGGAGAGATTATCATCAAAAGAGCCAAAGATGGTAAATACGAATGTAGAGTGAAAACTATTGAGAGTAAACATGCAAAGGAATGAAGAGAGAAACTACTTTTTTTTTATTAATCTCTTTTGTAGGTATAACTCCTTGAGTAATTTCATTACCATGGCCCATGAACAAGAACTTCCTAGACCTAATCTAAGTGGTCCTAGCAGACCATAAGAAGAACTATTTGATGCTAGAAGTTTGCAAGATGATTTGCAAGCTATGTTGAGAACGATGTAAAGTGAGTTTCAATACATAACAAGGGAGCTAATAGATTAAGGAATCAACTTGGTAGCTCTTCTACCGTTGCACAAAGAAGAGGTCAAGAGAGATTCGAATCCCCTAACTCTAGAATAAGGGATGGTGATGCACATACTCCTCTATTGAATACTTAACAATTTGAACAGTGGGACGAGCACTCTATTAGAGGATTCCAACAAGCTCCCATAAGTGGGGGTAGGCATGGTATGAGAGGAGGATAATGTAGGGGTCAAGGAAGGAATGAGGGAAACAATCTAAGAGGGTTGGAAAGAGAATCTAATGAAGTTGATGAATGGTACAAGGGAGAACATCGTGATGCATATAGGGAACCCAATAGAGGATGGAGCAATATAGGAGGTAGGAAAGAAGGAAATGATGAGGATAAGGAGTTGAACCATATCAAGTTGAAGCCACCAACATTCTATGGGAAGAGTGACCCCAAAGCCTATTTTGAAAGGGAAAGCAAAATGGACATATATTTTCAATGCTACACCTATAGTGAAAGATCCAAGGTGAGGCTAGCTATCTTGGGGTTTTTAGAGTATGCATTAGTTTGGTGAGAATAAGGTGGCACTCAAAGGAGGCAAATGGGAGTAAAAGACGTGGGCAATTGGAACTTGTTAAAAAATATGATGAGGGCTAAGTTTGTCCCACACCACTACTATCAAGACCTCTACCAAAGAATTCAATCCCTTAAATAAGGGGATAAAGGTGTGGATGACTACTATAAGGAAATGGAAATGATGTTGATGAGAGTCTAAATCCAAGAGGATCCTAGGGCAACAAGGGCTAGATTCTTGGGTGAATTAAATAGGAAAATAGCCAATTTGATAGAGTTGTACTCCTATGACCGACTTGAGAACATGGTTCATGCCGCCACCCAGATTGAAAAGCAACTAAAGAGGAGGACTTTTGCTAAGCCTACATTTCAAAATCCGAACACCACTAGCAAGATACTAATCAAGAAGGAGGATGCTCCTAAACCTTTCCAAAGGGAGTGCAACAAGCCAAAAGAAAGATCAAAACTCAGGGAAGATTGGAAACCTAAAAAAGTTGGAACACAGATAAGGGAAAAGCCATGAAAGGACCACAACGAAATAGGGATATCAAGTTCTTCAAATGTCTTGGTTTTGGGAATACTTCTCATGAGTGTCCAAGTAAAAGGGCTATGTATACTAACCTCTATGGAGAAGTCTTAACAGATGAAGAAGATAAGAGAGAAGGATACAAAGGAGACCAAGAAGAAAATATGGAAGAGAAAAGTGATGAAGGAAAAGTGGTTGGTTAAGTATATTTCTTGGTTGGAGTTACGAGGAGATCATTGAACTCCCAAGTCATTGAAGAGCAAGACCATTAATAAAAGGAGAACATATTCTACACAAGGTATCTAATCAACAGGACCCCTTGTAGTGTCATTATGTATAGTGGAAGTTACACCAATGTGATTAGTGTAAACTTAGTTGATAAGTTGGGTATGAAATGAATTAAACACCCCAAGCCCTACAAGCTACAATGCTTAAATGATAGTGGAGAATTGAGGGTCAACAAATAATTCTTGGTGTCTTTTGAGAAGGGGAGCTACAAAGATAATGTACTATGTGATATGGTGCCTATGCAAGCGGGTCATTTACTTTTAGGGAGACTTTAGCAATACGATAGGAATGTAAAGTGTGATGGGAGGAGGAACACCTACTCTATAAGGGATCGAAATTCACTTTAACCCCTATACCACCAAGTGAGGTGAATAAAGACCAAAAGATCATGAGGGAAAAAGAAAAGAAAAAGGGAGCACAAGATGCCAACCAAAAACAAGAGTTAGAGAGAAAAGAACAAGAGAGAAAAGAGAAAGAGTTAAGGGAGAGAATAGGAAAATAAGTGCCATTAACCATCACGGATGGGAGTGAGCAAGCACAAGAGAGAGGAGGTAAAGGAAGAGTGAACTATTTTGCAAAAGTGAGTGAGATCATAGAAGTAATAGAGGCTAAAGAACCGGTTATCCTTCTTATTTGCAAAGAATCTTATGTTTCTACTAATGATTCTACCTTGCATTGTCAAGTGAAATTACAGCTAATAGGGCCTAAATTAGTCATATTTTTCCTAGTTATTTGAGGCTATTTTGTGATAAATTTTGTTTAATAACTGGTCATATTCCTTTATATTTGAGATTTTACCCTTGATAAAGTATGTTGTGCATTATTTTAGATTTTAGGGATAAAATAAGATAAAAATATCACAAAAACAGAATAGAGGTGGCGCCACCCAAGAAAGGATAGCCGGTGCCGGTCTGCCACTGGAAGAACAAAAAAAAAAGCAAAGATATAGATTTGAACAGAGGAAGCAAATTGCAATTGGAATTAAAGGAAAGTGCAGCTTCATGGCTCAATTGAGCCGGTAGCAAACAAAAAGCAACAACAGCAAGAAGAAAGACAGATTTCGGTGGGCCAAGGACAAAGAGGAAAGTCAACAAAGGCTGCTGCGCAAGAAGTAACTTCGTGGCTCACTTGAGCCGACAGCAAGAGCAACACAAGCAAGAAATTTGGTGGGCCAAGAGAAACGAAGACAACAAAAATGGAAAACAGAGAAAAAGAGGAAAGCAACTTCGGTCGGTAGCTCAGCAAGCTGACAACAAAGGAAAAGAAAGGGAAATCATTTCGGCAAGAGAGTTGATGATTTGCGGTTCAACTAAGCCAAGGCAAGGAAAGTGGCTCAATTGAGCTGATGCAACAAAGACAAAGATTCATACAGCTCAGCAATTTCGCACGGCTTCAATTGGAAACCAAATTTCAGCAATCTCAATTCAACATCAATTGCAACTTTCAGCACAAGACGATAACGGCCAAATCAAGAAATCCGAATTGAAGTCCAAATTGAATGAAATTGATCAAAATTCAACGGTGGTGGACTTACTTAGTTTATTTAGGATTTTATTCTAGCTTTTATTACTCCTTTTTTATTTTAAATTTTAGTAATTACTTCTTCTTTATTTAGGATTCTTTTAGGAACTTTGTGAGCCTATAAATAAAGGCCAATTTACCCTAGGAAAGAGAAGTGTAGAATGTAGAGATTTAGATTTATTTTAGAGTGCATCGTTAATATTTTCTCGAAGATAAATAATTCAAGGAGGATTGTACAAGAAAGTCTACGAATGAAGAAGAAGAAGGCTTGTCTATGAGTATCTATTTCTTTCCTATATTTTCTTTTTCTTGAACAATGATATGTTAATTGTTTTATTTTAATTTGACATTATTTTAGATAGTCATGATATTTAGAGTTATTTGTTCTTTTGATTAATTGATTGTTATTCTTGGTGTTTAATTACTTGTGCTAATTACGAGATTAATTGGTTGTTTCTTTCCATTAACTTGCTTGGACAAAGGGGTTAATGGTGGCCTTAATTCATTAATTTTCATATTTGTTAGCTCTTAACATAGGCAAAGGGGTTAAGAGTAGGGACAAAGTAGTTAAAGGTTAATTGATATTTGTCAGGATATGGATTCATTGGTTAATTTCATGTGTAAATTTGCCAGGAATGAAAATTTAATTAAGGACTATAGTTAATGCATCTTTTAAGTGAATTAGTTAAAACAGAATATGTGATGCTATTTTATCTAGAAGATAGGGATTTCATGGATTGGACAAATAAGTGAATCTATATTATCCTTCATGATGCCAAGAGAATAATCAAGTATGATAAAGATTAGGTATTGTAAGATCATGTTTGTCTAAACAATGGCTTGAGTTACATACTTCTCCATCCTTGACATGTATATATTTTTATTTTATTTTATTTTATTTGTTTTTCACTTTGTTGAGTTGGTTAAACAATAAAAGAAAAGTGATTAATACATACTTGCTCCTTAAAGATCGACACTCATTTGAACCCTATGCTATGTTAATGATGAGTAGTCTTGCTCATATATGTAATTTGGGGTTCACATTTTAATTTAACTTAATTGGAAATGAACTTATTTTTATATAATTTTTATACCCAAATCTATACACATCAACAGCCATCGCCAAGCGATATGAAGATATTACACTTAAGCGCAACTAAGGAATGAAACAGATTTCATTTGAGCCCGGTGATTGGGTTTGGGTACACCTTCGCAAAGATAGATTTCCTACTCAAAGGAAGAGTAAGTTGGACCCAAGAAGTGATGGACTATTTCAAGTTATTAGCCAAGTTGGAGATAATGCTTATATGATCAACTTACCCGGTAATAATTCGTCTAAGAATCAACTTCAAAAAGGGGGAAATGATAGGGATCAAGCTAATCAAATAGCTCAATCTCAAGAATGGAGAGAGTCAATGCAAGGGCCAATGACAAAATCAAGGACCAATAGACTTCAAGGCAATATCTAATTGCTCCTACATTCATACTTGAAGATGGAAGAGATTTGGAAGACTGATGAAGGCTGCCGTAAACTCAAGTTGATGAGCATCCAATTGGAATCCCAACAAAAACCCATGCATGCACTAAAAGAATGAGCAATGAGGGAGAAAATGTTGAAATTCAGCTACCAGATTACACCTAGCGCCGTCCCCAGTAGGCAGACTTGGCGCAAGGTGCATTCGGCTAAGTGAACGCTGGAATTCCAGCGCCGACCTGGCGCCAGGTTCAGCACCTACTCCTGACACTAGGTCCAGTCTGACAAAGTGCTAGAATTCCAGTACTGACCTGTCGCCGAGTCTAGTAGGGCAGGGTCTCCTGTTTTGCTTATTTTTACTCTTTTCTCTATATTTTCTCTATTTTAAACACTTTGTATAGACTTTTTATGCCCTTAAATTGTCTTGGGGTCTTAGTAGTCACTTAGTTAGGGCTAGGGTATTATAAATACATCTTATGTGATTTGACAAGACAATTCATCTTACATTATTTCAAATTGTGAAAGAGAGCTTTAAGAGGTTTAACCTCCTTGTTCATTTTCTTCCAAACCTTGCTTAGGGTTTAGTCCTCCCTATGTACGAGTCTCTAAAACCTTTGGATAATCTAATTTGGTTTCTTTTGATTGGGTCTTAGTTGCTTTGTTCTCCTAAGATTTATCTTGGATTCCATTACTTGGGTGCCTATAATTCTACTTCTTTTATTCTTGATTTTCTTTGTTGTGTCAAGGATATTTGGGTGAATTTATGGTAGGTCTTGCTAAATTTCTTGTGGGTCTTTGATGCTTTGTTCTTCAAAGATTTTCTAGGGAATAGTTAGATAGTTTCGTTCTTCATTTTGTCTCAACTTTTCACTGTTTCGGCTATAGTTGTTTAGCCAAGGGTTTTGCCCAATTGTGTGCCATTGTTCCACAAATTTTCCAACACAAGATTATATCAAATAGAGTGGAAAACCTAATAGGTCACACACAATAGAGGAATTGGTATTCAAGATGTTATATGATAGTATTATGGAGTTAATTTGTGAGAAGAAATAATTATTGTCGGCTAATTATAAAATGTTATAATTGTTTGGGTGAAATTACAACTATTAAAAGTTTAAGGCCCAATTGCAATTTGAGAAACCCAAGCCTATAATGACAAGGGCTCTAAACATGCATGTGGCAGTGTATACTTTAAATAGTTAGAGAAATTTTTCTCTAATCTATATGCACAAGACGTACAGAAACCCTTTTCTTCCTTCTTCTTTAGAAACAATTTAATCCTTATAGCTACCGCATATTACCAACTAGCAGAAGCTTTGAGTGCCTAACTCGAGTACAATTCCTTATGTGGATTACTATTAGAGAATTTTTATACTTAGAATTTGATGGTTTGATTGATCAACTATTAAAGGGGATTCACGCAAAGAAAAATTTTAAAAGCTGCTTGATTAAGGTAATCAATTTTTCTTCTCTCTCTTGACCCACAAGTGATCTTGTTGCGTATATTTCATTTTAATTTTTGCTACGCGTATATCTAATACTGCATTATCAAAATCTAATAGGGACATTGGGTGGTAATTGTGCAAATCTTGCATTAAGTAAAACATTTTCATCCCTTTCAACGCTTTTGCCCTTTTTCTTTCCTTTCTTTTCACCATCTACTATCTTTCATATCTTATTTTCCCTATGGCTCCAAAACACATAGCAACTAAACTGCCTTCTAAAAGAAAGTGTGGTGAGGCCTCATCATTCCATCAACATCCTTTTGACCTTACTGCTAGATTTGCCAATGAGGAAAACAAGGAATGGTTTGAAAAGCACGAAAACAAGAGAATTATTGTGGAAAAGACAATTAACCCGTGCTAGATCATGAGTTGAGGATTTCTACATTGTTTAGACAGGTTGACTTGGGATCCGTTCTAGGCTTGAAGGGTGTATATTATCCCACTCAATGAGTTTTATGCCAACATAGAGGCTAAAAAGCATAATAATTTGAGGAATATTAATATTACTGTGAGAGGGATCCCTATCCACCTATTTAGAAAGCTATTAGCTGATATTCTTAGGATCAAAGATGTAGGAGTATAGGTTAAGTTTGACAAATACAACAAAAAAATGGTGTTATATGTGGAATGGAAGTTTGGTACTTCTAGGGTTGAACTACTCTTGATGCACTAGATAGTTGGACACGTTGAGGTACTACATATTATTAATTTACCCCCATAGTATAAACTGGTTGTCTACTTGCTGGCTTTCAATGTTGTACATAGAAAAATTTTTCCTCGCCGAAGAACAAAGCTTTTTCCTCACCCAATTGTCATTGAAACACCATCGCCAAAGGTGTTCATTACAAAATTTTGTGTTTTGTCACTAAAGGGTGACCTTTAGCTAGGAAAATATTTCCTCGCTAAAGCTTTAGCTTTTTGCAAGGAAAAATGTCCTCGCCAATGCTAAAAAAATTTTGTCGCCAAAAGTTTAAATTTTGTCGCTAATGCTGATTTTTTAATCATAATATTATTATATTTTCGAAAAAAAAAATCCAAAGAAAAATTTGTGATAAAATATGTAGATTGGCCACAAAAAATTTCCTCGCCAAACGATAGTTTTACTTAGGAAAGATTTTCGCAACAAAAGATGGTTCTTTAGTGAGGAAAGATTTTCCTCACTAAAACCTATACCTTTTGGCTTGGAAAACTTTTCTCGCTAAAGCTAAAAATTTTGTTGCGCAAAGTTTGGAAAACACTTCCTCGCTAAAGCCCACACTTGTGGCTAAGAAAATTTCCTAACTAAAGCTAAAACATTTTGTCGCTAAAAACGTTTGGCTAGGAAAACTTTCCTCGCTAAAGATAAAAATTTTATCACAAAGGTTCTTTAGCGAGGAAAGCACTTTCTCACTAAAGCCCACATTTTTTGCTAGGAAAATTTCCTTGGTAAAACTAAAACATTTTGTTGCTAAAAACTTTTGGATAGGAAAATTTCCTAGCTAAAGCTAAAATATTTTGTCGCAAAAAATTGCCAAAAATTAAAAATAATTTTTTGGCGGAGTGAACTCCACTAGAACCCCACGGACCAACCACACCTGATCAAATCTCTTTCTTGGCATGGTCCATGTGAACCCGACCACCTGCACCCACTTCTAAAATAAGCATCAAATACGATGACTATAAGGCCGTCGTATTTGATCGCACAGTCATCGTATTTGCTAAATACGATGGCTAAACACGATTATAAGGCTGTCATAATAAGTCTAGGTGCTTTTGGATGACAACGGCTACAAAACCGTCATATTAGGCCAATACGATGGTCAAATACGACGATAGTATTTAAGGGTCATTTTTTATCAACTAGAAGGTTTATTGACATGGTTCGAAAAACCATCATATTTGCTTTTACTGATCAAATACGACAATTTGTAGCCATCATATTTGATAAGCAAATATGACAGTTTATAGCCATCGTATTTGAATCACAAATATGACTGTTGGTGACTATCGTATTTGTTTTGTTAAGCCGTCGAGACATACTACCAAATACAATGGTTGTAGCCGTCGTATTAGCCTTTTTTTTTTTTAAGCATTTTTTCATTTGTATTTGACCATGCACACATACAATTTCAAGCCAAACACAATAGAATCAACTCATTCAACACCAAATATAATAAAACATAATTCTCATTGCCAAACAACTCAAAAGTAATATCCTCAATAATCAAATCATAAATAATCTACAAAGTTCTAAAAAACTATATTACTACATGTACGAGAAGTAGGAAATGTCAAGAACTTAATCAGAAATAGTAGTAAAAATATAAAGAAGAAGGAAATCAAATATGTCACTCATCACGGATAAGCTCGTCAGGATCATATGAACCAACGGGTCGAGAAGTGGAACCAATAGCAGGAGATGCCATAGAAGCACTAGATGGGGGTATAGGCGATACAACAATTGCACCTGTATTAATCTGTGCGATAATGCTTCCATGGTAGTCTGAAGTACAGCTATACGTGACTCGTAAGCCTCTCATTCACGCTGCATCTCAGCTCACATCTCAGCCTGCATTGTACCTCGCATACTCTACATACATGCCTCAACCTCAATCCTGACGACCTCCTTA
The DNA here is from genome assembly GCA_026120185.1 of Voacanga thouarsii. Lineage (NCBI taxonomy): Eukaryota > Viridiplantae > Streptophyta > Magnoliopsida > Gentianales > Apocynaceae > Voacanga > Voacanga thouarsii. Next base: position 5,382,117 of record JANUWF010001165.1, read on the forward strand.
ACATTTGCAACAGAACTTGATGATTGACTAACTGAGTTGGTGTTGGACCCTTTCCCTTGCACTAACACGACCTCTTGTTTTTTGACCGAACAATCGCCAAAATATTTTATCCTTCACTTTCTCTATGCGCTCAGACTCAGGCAATGCCTACCACTCTGTGTAACACCCACTACCTAGGCCCATCAGGGCCGGGGATGTCGCCCCATCCAGAGCACAAGGGGTCTTTATAAATAGGTTACATGAAAATAAAATAAAATAAAGACTTTAAAATTAAACTTATTACAACCCAAAAAGATAAGTACTGGAATAAATCCAAACAAACTATTTGCAACAGTCTCTCAAAACATCACATAAAGTAAATAACATGAGTCTTCAAAGCATAGGCAACATCTAGCTAATGACCTCCACAGCAGGATCTTCCTGAAAACATGGTATAAAAGGTGGTGAGATAAAAATCTCAGTAAGCCCGTGTGTGCTTTGAGTGTTTCAGGTAAAATAATTCATGTATGCAAGTTGTAAAAGTTTCATAAGAAAAAGGTGTTGGCAAGCAATAAATAAGTGTTGAAAATAAAGAGTGGCGTTTCACTTTTCAAACTATACATGTGCACAATAAAAACAACCACTCAAATGGGTAGCCACGGGTATGAAATGCGCCGACTTGGTCAATCGATCTACCACTACCCATATGGCGTCCTTTTGGTTCCTTGCCACAGGGAGTCCGGTAACGAAGTCCATGGTCACCTCTTCCCATTTCCATTCCGGTACTGGCAACAGTTGTAATAATCCTGCCACCTTTCTGTGCTCCGCTTTGACCTTCTGACAGGTTAAGCACGTTGAAACATACTTAACCACGTTTCACTTCATCCCGGGCCACCAGTAAGACTTTTTTAGATCTTGATACATCTTGACCTCTCCCGGATGAATGGCGTACTTGCTCTTATGCGCTTCCTCTAAAATTCTGTTCCTCAACTAGTGCTCCTCGGGTACACACAAACGGTCACGGAAGTACAACACTCCCGCTCCGTCCTGTCGGAATTCACTGCCTTGCCGTTTAAGCTCCTTATCATTGAAAAGCTGAAATTCTACATTACTCTGCTAGGCTTCAACAATCTCCTGCCTTAGATTTGGTATCAACTTCAGGTTGCTAATAATAATCTTCTCTTCTTGCACTGCTGCTCTTCTGTCCAACACGTCCTGAACTACCTGGACCTCCTGTACCCTTAGCCTGGCCATTCTGACTTTTTAGCTCAGGGCATCAGCAACGACGTTGGCTTTCCCGGGGTGGTAGTTGATAGGACACCGGTACTCCAGAAATTCCATCCATCTTCGCTGCCTCAAATTCAAGTCTTTCTGGGTGAAAATGTACTTCAGGCTTTTGTGATCAGTGAACACCTCATATTCCGCCCCATACAAATAGTGTCGCCATTTTTTTAATGCGAACACAATGGCAGCCAGCTCTAGATCATGCGTGGGATAATTGACTTCGTGCGGCTTCAGTTTCCAAGAAGCATAGGCGATCACCTTCCTATCTTGCATCAAAACTGCTCCCAAGCCTTCCTTCGAGGCATCAGTATATAGTGCGTAAGGTTTATCTGCCTCCGGCAGACTCAACACAAGCGTTGTCATTAACCTCCGCTTCAACTCTTGAAAACTCTTTTCGCATTTTTCGTTCCAAACAAAGGGTACATCCTTTCTCAGCAGCCGGGTCATAGGAGATGCTAACGTCAAAAATCCCTTAATAAACCTCCGGTAGTAGCCAGCCAACCCCAAAAAGCTTCGATTCTCGGTGATGTTCTCTGGTTGTTTCCAGTCTGATACGGCTTCAACCTTCACTGGGTCTACTTTGATGCCCTCCTTAGTGACCACGTGACCAAGAAACGCCACACTATCCAACCAAAACTCGCACTTGCTAAACTTGGCGTAAAGCTTGTGCTCCCTTAGCTTTTCTAGTACCAACTTCAAATGTTCTGCATGGTCCTCTGGGCTCTTGGAGTATATAAGTATGTCGTCGATGAAGACCACCACGAACTTGTCCAAGTAGGGCTGGAACACTCGATGCATTAGATCCATAAATACCGCGGGTGCGTTGGTTACCCCGAAAAGCATCACCACAAACTCATAATGACCATATCTTGTATTAAAGGCCGTCTTAGGAATATCTTCCTCTTTTATACTCACTTGATAGTAGCCTTGCCTCAAATCCAGTTTAGAGTAACAACTGGACCCTTGCAACTGGTCGAACAGCTCTTCAATTAACGGCAGAGGATATTTATTTTTGATGGTCAGGTTGTTCAAGCCTCAGTAGTCAATACACAACCTTAGAGTCCCGTCATTTTTCTTTACAAATAGCACAGGTGCTCCCCAGGGTAACGTGCTAGGTTTGATATAGTCTTGCCTCACCAACTCCTCTAGCTGCTCCTTTAATTCCTTCAACTCCGCCGGTGCCATACGATACGGGGTTCGAGACACTGGTTCCACTCCTGGGACTAGATTAATGGTGAACTCAACTTCTCGCTTGGGAGGTAGAGAGGTGAGTTCCGCAGGGAACACGTCGGCAAAATCTTTTACCACCTTGGTATCCTCCAGAGTACACTGGTCCTTTGGCTTGTTTATCACATAAGCCAAATATCCTTGACATCCATGCCTCAACAATTTTCAGGCTATAGCCCCAGCTATCCAAAACTTCAATTCTTTTACATTCTCGCCATTGAACTCCAAAACATCACATCCCGGTCTAATGAACTGAACTAACTTATTCTTACAGTCTACTCTAGCACCATACTTTGCCAACCAATCCATCCTCAATATTAAATCATAATCATCAATAGCTAAGACTATTAGATCTCCCTCCAAGCTTTCTCTCCCTACTTCAACTTTACAATTCTGCACATACCGATCCGCTTGCACCATTTTCCCCAAAGGCGTACTTACTATCAAGGTAAAAGGTAGTTCTACTCCATCCCAACCCAATTGATATGCACAATTCTTATTTAAATAGGAATGGGTAGATCCAGGGCCTATCAATGCATTAACGGAACGACCTTGGATAGTAAACGTACCTTCCACTACTGCTGCATCAGCTCCAACCTCCTCTCGGTTGAGAGCGAAAACTTTTGCTTTCACCTGCGGCTTCTGCGCTCCGCTCCCGGAAGCTCCCTAGGTATTGGCTCGATTGGGCCCCGGGTTCTGAGTTGGGTTCCCCTACTCGATCCGGGAAGTTTAGGGCAGGCGTTCCGCAGATGATTCGGGTCTCCGCAGTGGTTGCACTTCCGCTCAACTCCTTTGGACCAATAATTTTTCTTAATGTGGCCCCTTTTTCCACAGTGCCGGCATAATGGAAGATTCTGCGCCGGACCAACCGGTGCTGTTCGGGCTTGCTTCCCCCAATTCTGTCATTGCTAGTTGGCAGGACGCTTGTTAGGTTGCTACCTCTAAAAAGGTCTTGGTGGCGGTCTTGTCGGTACAAACGGTCGTGAAGTCAATCGGTTGCGATCTTCATTCTCAGTACGGGTGGCTGCGTCCACAGCCCCCGAATAAGTCACCGGTGGAGAGGGTGCTAACGCCCTTCTTAACTCCTGCCTTAATCCCTTAACAAATTACCTCATTCTGTTTTGTTCAGTATCCACCAGCCTCTTGCAGTACTTTGACAGCTGCGTGAACCGAGCGGCGTATTGGGCTACCGTCATGCTTCCTTACTTTAGATTCTGGAACTCATCTTCCCGTTTCTCCACTATCTACTGAGGGATATATTCTGCCCTGAATGCTTCCACAAAATTAGCCCATGTCCAGTCTTGGTCAATCATCTCCCAATCGTCCTGAACCCATTGCCACCACGCCCGAGCTGGACCCCTCAGCCAGAACGCAGCGAACTTCACCATTCGCTTCTCTATGTACTGGAGCGTAGCAAAGATGTCCTCCATTTGCTCCACCCATTGCTTCACTTTCTGGTCTTGTTCGGCCTCTCCCAAGAAAATAGGGGGTTGAAATTTCAGAAACCGCTCCAATGCCTCGTCTTCCCCCTTCGGATTTCTTCGCTCAGTCAGGGTTTGCAGAATCTCAGTCACCTTGTGGAACGCTTGCGTCATAGTTACGCTAACTAGCTCTTCCGATCCCATCTCTGGTCCCATTTCATTCTCATCCCCCTGGTTTGGCAATGGCATTTGAGTTGCATCAAACTCTGGTGTCACGGGCTCTGCCTCTGGAACCCTTCTGCTGGATGTGGCTGCGCAACGTCTGGGTGCCTTTCTAAACCATTCCCCAGATAATGAGTTATGCATCAAAGTTAAAAATATCCAAATTGAGCATGCATTCACATTCAACGCTAAGCGGAAGAAAATTAGATACGAATTTTGTATGAAGAATTGCAAATAAATTTTTCTCAAAACTTAGAGTACCCTAGGTACTCTTATTTGCACAAATTTTGAAATAAAGCAATAAAGGTGCGTGGACTCCTAGCATAGGAGTTTATGGAAAATTGCAAATAAAACGCCCTAAACATAGCAGAACTTGGCCTTTCTAATCCTCATCAGAATCTTCAATGTCGGCATCATATAACCACCCCCCAGAATTCCTAGTGAAGTCTATCCCAGCCCCACTTGCGAACCCATCTATAGGCTCCTTCCCAGGTCTCCTAAAACTCTCCCCGGTCTCAACTAGATTGGGTGGGGTTACAAAGGAAGGTCTAGGTGGAGATTCATAATCTATCTCCCCTAGGTCATCACTGTCAGCAGTCAAGTCCACTATGGGGCTAGGAGGGTGGGGGACATATTCCATATCTATCTCCTCGTCTTCACTGTCGGTAACCAAGTCGATCAAGGGTATTGGAGGTGGCCCGATGATCTGGACCTCATCGTCACTACTATCATCCAGGGCAATGATTAGCTTGGGTGCAGGCTGAGGCACTGGTAGGTCCTCCGGGTAGATAGGAATGGGAGGGTACCATTGCTGCCCTTTCCTTGTAGTTCTAATCATCCTAACCATCCTACAGCATAAATAAGACAGGTCAGATAAAGGATCTAAACTTAATAAATCAAAACATGTACTATCAAAACTTGCCTAAACCTAGTCTTTGATACCACATGTAACACCCCACTACCTAGGCCCATTAGGGCCGGGGATGTCGCCCCGTCCAGAGGACAAGGGGTCATTATAACTAGGTTACATGAAAATAAAATAAAATAAAGACTTTAAAATTAAACTTATTACAACTCAAAAGATAAGTACTGGAACAAATCCAAATAAACTGTTTGCAACAATCTCTCAAAACATCACATAAAGTAAATAACACGAGTCTTCAAAGCATAGGCAACATCTAGCTAATGACCTCCACAGCAGGATCTTCCTGAAAACATGGTATAAAAGGTGGTGAGATAAAAATCTCAGTAAGCCCGTGTGTGCTTTGAGTGTTTCAGGTAAAATAATTCATGTATGTAAGTTGTAAAAGTTTCATAAGAAAAAGGTGCTGGCAAGCAATAAATAAGTGCTGAAAATAAAGAGAGACGTTTCACTTTTCAAACTATACATGTGCCCAATAAATACAACCACTCAAATAGGTAGCCATGGGTTACCACACGTTGGGCCCCATGACTAAATAACAGTCAGAATACCACACTTTGTGCAAGCTGACAAAAGATAGGTGTACAGCCTACCGGGTGAGATACTCCTCCATCTCTACACCCAAACTTACCGGTTGTCCACTCCGGAACACACAGTCCACATGACTGAAACTTGCTAGCTCGGACCGGTATGACCTACCGGACTAGCATCCTATCCAGGAAGGACTCACCCCTCAGAGGTGGCCACCTACTGAGAGACTTACCCTAACACTTCAAAGACTAGTCCTGGTGGTCTACCCTTATTGAGTACTCAATGTTGATTGTTCCACTTGGGAGAAAATTGATCATAATCCGCATTATTTGAAAATAGCAATTAAGGGTTTCTAAAAGTCTTGTCAAAGTTGGGTTTTAGAAAAAGTTTAGCATTTTGTGTAAAACTGCTTGTTTAACTTCCAAATGATTTGCTTGACTGAAATAAAAAGGAAAACACAGTCCTTAATTGCCTTCACAAAATTAATGTCCATATACATCATATTTGGCTTGCCACAATAACTTTTTGGTCTTCACAAAACTCCATGCAGGAGCTTACCTGATTCTTTGCTTGCTCAACTCAAACGTTTTCCAAGGCTGACCTAACCCCACCTGGGGTAAACACAAAACATAAGGTTACATTCGAGCTATACCTGCCTTACATAAATAATTTCTTAGCTCAACTAGGTACAACCATGACTAGCCATGACCCTAACGTCCTAAGCTTTAAGGCTAGGTGATAAAGAATTTTATAAAATATGTTTTAGTTGATAAGTTAAAATAACTTGGGGTTCTAAAATAATTGCTAACAAATCATAGACCCAATTAATAATTCTTGAGTGTTATTTTTACTAAATAAACTAAGGTTTGAATATTAAGTCCTAAATAGTACTAATAAATGGTGGTTTGAAAATAGCTTTATTATAAATAAATATTTAATTACAAATAACCTTTAATTTATTTTTAAATAGGTAATAAATAATTAGTAATAAATAAAATTAATAATGAATGAATTATTTTAAATTTTAATTAATAAATAACAAATAGATTTTAATATAAATAATATTTTATTTATTGTAAAGGATTTATTACTATATATATTATTTTTAATAAAAGATCTCATTTATTTGATAAAGAAAATATTAATATTTTAATTAATAAACCACTCAAAATTTCCCTAGACTTTCGAATTTTATAGAGAAAAATATAGTAGTATTCTATTCAAGGTAATAAAATTTGTTAATAAAAATAATCTAGCCTTAACAAGAAAATGCTTTTTCTCCATGATTTTCCTATTGCTACAAAGGATTCATGATCGCATTCTCCATCATCAACAATATATTAATCCATTCATGAACATACACTTGAACTATCTCATACCATCACATGGCCAAAATCCTACTAAGCGTAATCATCAATCATGGTTTCCATGGAAAAATAAGAACATAAAAGCCTAATCACCTTTGGTTTCATAATATCTAATAATGCTTCAAACCTCCATAAAATTCATTAAGCATGAAGAATATACATTGATTCGAAAGGAAAACACATACATCCTAGTTATATACAACAATCATCATGTCCTAATTCCATCCCCTTAATCCACATGCATATACTCAATCCCTTATCCATATTTCATTCTTCCTATCAATATCTAAGAGACACGAATACTGAATTAAAAGAAGGATTAAAGGAAAAATACTTGATTTGATGAACATTTCGATGAAGAATTAAGAAGGTCCACGCGATTGGGAGCCTTGAATGATCCAATGGAAAAACGGCCATGGTTGATGGTTGATCAACCATTTAGGTTGGAAGAGAGAGAGAGAGAGAGAGAGAGAGAGAGAGAGAGCATTAGAATAGTACAATCGAATGGAAGAAGATGAACAAGAAGGTTGTTCTTGACTTACCTTGTTATTTTCTTGAGACCTTCAAAGAAAAGTTAATTTTGATCCGCTCGAAAATTCTTGTTTGCGAGGTTTTGTGTTATAAATACCAGAAATGAAGTTTAGAGATTAAATGGAAGTGATTTGGAGTATTTGAGAGTGATTGGAGGTGTTTAGAGTAGGTTTAGGCTTGAAAAAGGTTAGTATGTGTTTTTGGTGTTCTTGGTGTTCTAGGTGAAAATGGAGGGAATTTGGAAGAAGTGCTGCACGAATTTTGGTAGAGGGCTGGCCAAATGGTATGGAGTGAATGAGGGTTTCGATTTTCAGAAAGAGAGAATGATCAGATTTTTTTTGAAATTTAAATGGAAGAAATGGTGGAGATGTTTAAGGTAAGAGGTTAGCTATGGTGTTTGATCAAGAGAGGTTTCTATGGCCTTCAATGGTACCGGCTGAACATGGTGGTTTTGCTGAATTGATTGAAGGTTAATGTTGCTCCAAGGCTGGCCAAAATTCAGTCTTAAATGGCAGAGGAAATTTTGGTTTATTTGCCTAATACAAGAATGACTTTAATGGAGTAAAATGCTGAAATTATTTGAAGTTCAAAAGGGGTTTGAATGGAGTGATCTTAGGAATGTTTTGTGGTGTGGCTATGGAGTCCATATGCTCAAGGTGAGTGTGGGGTTAATGGTGTTCAGTCTACAGCTGAGCAAGGTTCAATTTTGCAGAGGTTGAAGGTGATTTTCGGCCTAGGCTAGAAGGGAGCAAAGCTGGAAAATTCTGGTTTCAAGTTGTTCTTAGTTTCGAGGATTGCAGTTTTTTTCTTGTGCAGAATTTTTGCACTCACATGGCTCGATTTTCAGAGGTTCTTCTAGGGTGTTTGAGGGTCTTCCAAGGATGGTTTTTCAGCCTTATTTCTGGACAAATACAGGGGAGTTTTGCTGGCTTGAAGATGAACTAAAAACAGCTTCATTTCCTTGATTGGAAGTGGCGAAATGCCCAGAATTTTCCCTGGTTTGGTGCTGTTTTGTGCAGTCTGAAAATTGCACAATTTTTCCAGCTTTCAAGCCACATAAAATGACCATTTTCTTGGCAGCAAATGAATGGGTTTATTGGCTGTATTTTCGAAGAAGTGGTCTGCAAAAAATCTGGAAAATTTCTAGATTTTCCTTCACTAGGATATGAACAACATGAAGGTCGTCCTATTTCTCCTCCTACTTTCGGCCAACTTCCCAACCTCCAAAGCTGACTTTTGAATTTCATGGTGGAGAGATTATCACAGATTTTTTTTTTTTTTTTTGGAATTTAAAAGAAAGAATTTAATGGTTTCAAATTATAAAGATGTTAGGACAAGCTAGAGGTAATAAATGGACAAGAATTCCTCTAGAATTCTTTTTAGGACATGAGGATAAGATTAGGAAATTCTCTTCATGTCTCCCCTAAGACAACATTCCTATTTCCATGAAATGCAAGAAAATAAAATTTCAAACTTAGTTAAGATAATCATGACAAAAGCTTAAATGATGGGATTCGAACTCATGACCTTAGAAATTAATTCACCAAGCTCTAACCACTAAACCACCCAAACTCTTGTTCTTATTTTCTCACCCACATATTCTTCTTGTTTAATTCTCAAGCTATCTTCCTAATTTGACCTCAAGCAAAATTACCATTTTAGCCCTCCTACTCGACAAGCATAACTAAGCATTTTAACCTATAATCCACAACTCTAAACCACATAAAATCATTCAAAAACATATATATTCATGCAAAATAATATGATATGCATTCCCGACCCCCTTACTCTAGGGTTGGCTTTAGGTGGGGTTTCACACTCTGTCTCTAATCGGTCCTACGAAATTAAGAAAAATAAAATCAAACTTATATTATGTTAATGTATTGTCTTTGTCATATTTTAATAACTTAGAAAAATTAGTATTTGAAAATTACTTACAATCATCTCTATAGTCAAACCATCAGTCTGCCGACCATGCCACCTTTGTGTCGCAAGGAACATATCATACTGTGATGTCAGTTGGCCGTGTGATGCCATCTATAAAAATGTGTGAGAAATTTCAATCAAATTAGATAAATTTTAAATGAATAGTGTATAAGATAAACTGAATACCTGATCCTGTATAATAGAATGTGGCATTCTTCCTGTGACCCATGGATATGCCATATGCGACGATTTTTTCTATTCTGCTCGGCCTCCATATCTGAATATTTAAAATAGTTAACATATAAAATAATTTTATGATTAAAAAAATAAACAAGTTGTGAGATATAAAATTAGTCAACTTCTATACCTATGACCTGTGTATTCTCCTAACGCCAATAATCCATTACATTCTCCATTGATTTTAATCAACCCATTTATATGCACAAACAATAGGCTCTGTACTATGCTATAAATGAATATAGTATCTTTGTTTCAAATTCAACTTAAAATCCTTCCACGATGCACATAGCATCGTCATTGTGATACTATGTCCTTGTGGTGCCATCGTGGTGTTGTCCTTACACGTATTAAACAAATAATTAATTATAAAAAATGATAACTTATGAAGAAAATCCAATTTTGCATATAGTAGAATAAAATTAGTTACCTGTATTTCTTCCCAAACTTCGTCCTTAAGTCTCTGAGGTATGGAATGCCAATCCCTGTAATTCAGAGGGATCCTACTACTCATGCATGCAAAACAGCCCACCACTAAATTGTAACAACACGTATCTACCCCTACAAACCCTTCATGTTGGTTAACACCAACATTGTACTTTTGGAAGCCCAACTCACCCTATCGGGATGGTAACTTTCCACCCCACGAGAACTCCTCACCGTGGAACCTGTACAATATCAACACGAAAATTAATAGAAAAAATAGTTAAGAAAGAAAAAATTTTAATATGAGTTCAATAGACACATAGATCAATTTCTCCTAATATTTACTTCTTATTAACTTAGCAAACCTGAGGCGCTAGGGTCTGAGGAAGACGGTCTCGTGCAACTGGGACCTAAATCAGAAGTAAGTATAGCTGTCTCTTGATTGGACTCCTGATCCCTAGATCCTGTCCGGACAATTGTATATGATCTCTGACCAACTTCGTGTAGAGATGCTTATGTCTCTGTATCTTGTGAGGAACTAGCTCTTGATCTCGAGGCAGCTATGGTGTCCTGCATTGATCCACGTCAATAACGTTTGTTAACCATCTGCAAAATATAAAGATTTCACATTGAGTAAAAGATTTTAACAATTGAAGCATATTTAGTAAACGATTAAGTGATTTAAGTACATTTAAATTGCAGGTTGTATTCTTCTTCTAACTAAATCTACTTTATCCTCAAAAATCCTATCTCTAACCCATACGACATCTACTTCACATAAAACAGGACGAGAATCTAACTGCTACGCGGGAAAAGTTTCTAGATCATGGTCCCTTAAGTACACATCATATTTATCTCTTATTATCATTGGCATTACCACATGCCAGTCTCTTTCTTTAGGATAATGAGAATACCAAACTTGTTTCGCTTGGTTTGCTAGTATGAATGGCTCATCTATTTCTCTATTTTTCCAATAGAAAAAACTATCCAAATTCACCAAAATAAACTTTAGATCATCAACTTTAACACCATGGTGTACATCAACCCAATCACATTTGAATAACAGAAATTTCAGTTCACTACTATCAGTAAGCACTCCATAGTAATTGGCACCAACTGCTACAGTATTCATATCTCTTGGACTGGAATAACTTGTAGTATCAACTTTACACATAACACTAGAATTTTGGGTTAACTTGTTAGCCTCGTATGTTGTTGTACGAAACTGAATCCATTCACGTTGCATGCATTGTAGTGCAACCCTTAATTCAAAGAACCATTTGCAAGCTTTTTAACTTTAACAGAAATATCAGGGCATTCTTCATTCTCATCAACCTATAATATATATATAAGGGTTATAAGGACTAAATGTTCTAAAGGAATTACTCGTTACATTGTATATGATTTGCTTACATAACAACTGAGCCACATGTGAAACGTTTGAGAATGAATACATTATCTATCATGTAACCAAGATCTTGGATGCTCTCTATTTATAACAGACATATGAAGGCTGCATATACACATACGTGAAAATTTAGAAGTTAAAATAAAAGAAGCATAAAAAATGAAACATCATGATTCGAAGGAAAACTGACTTTCTGCATAGTTTAAGGATATCAGAGTTGGCTAGAACCTACTGATGTGCTTGCATCAATGTTAAATGATCAAATGTCACATCAATCCCCTTTCCACCTAGTTTATCCATCGGGTTGTCATCATCCACTTATCTTGGGGGCTTATTCTCTTTGCTCTCAACATCATCTAAATATCTCGACACAACTGTCATACATTCTTCCATTAAATATCCATTGGCTATCAAACCTTCAGGTCTAGCACAATTGTGCACGTAATTCTTGAGAATTTTCAAATATCTTTCAATCGAAAACATCCATCGACATTGAACTAGACCAACTAATAATGCATCATCGGCCAAATATATCGGTAAATGTTCCATTATATAAAAAACGCTAAGGATGAATGTCTTCTCAAGAAGATAATTTGTAACTGCTAAACGGTCTCGAAGTTACACATGATGCCTCTCTTTGTTAACTTTAGAACACAACTACCTAAAACATGAAGTAATCTCAATCAAAAGGTGCACTACATTCTTGGGCAATGTTGTGCAGGCAGCTAATAGGATTAATTGCTGGAGTAAAATGTAAGAATCATGACTCTTCAAACCTCCCAAAGTCTTTCTCCTCATATTTACCCATCGAGTAATATTAGAAAAGTAGCTATTAGGAACTCTCAATTCCTTCAGTACTGACAAAAAAAACTTCAACTTCTGTCCTGCTTATTACATAAGGAGCTGGTGGCAAACTGTATTCAGTTCCAGAGGGTTTAGAAATTGTATGTAAAGACTTTCTAATATTCATTACCTACAAGTCTTGATGAGCTTTGAAGTTATCTTTTAAAGAAGTATTGTCACCCAATATTGTAAGCAACAGATTGTCTGCAAAAATTTTCTCAATGTGCATTGGGTTAAGATTATGCCTCATCAAATTACCCTCCTAATATGGCAGCTCCCAAAAAATACTCTTCTTCTTCCAGATATAAGAATTTATGCTAAACTTCCATTCGTAGTCAGGTTGCATTCTAATTTTCATATCATCTATTGCATATCTATTAAATAACCCTAAAGCTATGTTAAAATTTCTGTCCCCGTACACCTTTTTTGTGATTGTCATATCTCCATTCCACCATAGAAATAAACCTTGTCCCTACAGAGCTTATTCAACGGTTCAAGAAATCTACGATGATATAAGAAGTAATATTTACTACTATTAGGCAATCGGTAAGACAAACAATTGACATCGCATATCAGACAAGCCTTTTGGTTATGAACACTATAGCTAGAGAGATTACCATAAGCTAAAAAATCACTTATGATCCACATAATAGCTGCACACAAATAGAACATCTCTTACCCCAGCATCATAAGTTACCACGTTGTTAAGCTATAATTTTTTCAACTTCTCGATCAATGGTTGTAAAAAAACGTCAACCTTATTTCCCGGACTTTTGGGGCCATCGATAAGAGTTAACAGAATAAAATAAGGTTGCTTCATGCATAGCTAGGGTGGCAGATTGTACAGCATAATAAAATAGGCCAAATACTATGTGGTATGTGCATATTTGAAAATGGACTAAATCCATCCGAAGCCAATCTAAGTTTAACATTTCGACAGTCACTTGCAGATTCCTAATGCGACTCATCAAACTTTCTCCAAGCCTTAGAATCAGCTGGGTGTCTGTAGACTCCATTTTTCACACGACATTCCTGATACCACTACATAAGGGATGTAGTTTTGTGAGACATGAACAATCATTTCAACCTCAGAGTCAATGGAAAATACCTAACACACTTGCATGCAACTGTACTACCCTCTTTTTTGTACCTCGGAGCATTGCGTACCTCACAAAATTGTGCGCCCTCATTTTCCCCTCTATATATTATGCAATTGCTTGGACAAGCATCCCAAACTTTGCATTCCATTCCTAACACATTCGTTATCTTACAAGCCTCGTACTAATTCTTGGCAATTTCACTCCCATCTCACTAAAAGCATTCATTAGAAGCTCAAGTACCGTTTCAACAGATTTGTTTGACCACCCATTCAGGACTTTTAAATGTAATAATCTCATAATGAATAATAGTGAAGAGAACTTAGTACAACTTGGATACAACTCTATATTAGCCTCTTCTAACAATTTATGTATCTCTCTCAAATCTTCAGGCTCTTCAGTTGCATTATCGAAGTCACTAATGCCACCAATATCTTGAAGCATCCCAACCATATCATCCCCTTGTTCATTTTCAATTGAAGGAATATTGCTAGTTGTATTGTGAGAAGATAAGTATGTTTCCCCATGAACACTCCATTTTTTTGTACCAACACATGAAATCCTACATTTGGCAATACTGTTTGACCTCTATTATACTATAAAGATACCCATTCTAGCACTTTATACAAGGACAATGGATTTTAGATCCATCAAGTTTGTCTCTTAATGCAAATTCTACGAAGGCATCCAAACCCTTATTATATTCATTACCTAAACGGTCTTGTAAGTCAATCCACGATTAGTTCATCCTCCTATTCATTTATCAATATTTTCAGTCAATGTACAAGTTTTGTTATAATAAATGTATTGCCACTGATCATATTTTTTATGAACCTCTATGAACCATATTAAAATCCTATTGAACTCTATCAAGGAATATCGTAAAATATCATTAACCTCTATCAAAAACATCATTAAACTTCAAGAACCACTATGGATACCATTTTAATATTATATTATTTTCATTCTTAAAAGCATAAATTGTTCAACACATTTATAATTCTAAATATTTCAAAAAAATTTGATAGAGTTTCCCCTATAAATACATGTTTTCCAGGCACTAAGCCTATAACACCCCATATTTCCAAAATGTAGTGGGCTATCACTTTATGGGATGTCACCCCATTTGATTACTTAGACAAGGGATCTTTATAACAAACTTTATTTAAAAGTCAGCGAAAATTTTTTTCCAATATAGAAAAGTACAAGAATTTGGCTTTTGATACATATACTCACGGGTATAATAGGTCCAAGATATAGTATAAGCCTCTGGGAGTCCTCCATGCTTTTGCTACACCTCTAATCCTAAATTTTTCAAAAGAGATAACACACATGCAAGCGTAATGCTCAGTAAGTCCCGTGTGTGCTAGTGTTTTATGAAAGAATCAAGACACACAAAACCTTTGTAGAAAAGCATATCATTTTCCTACAAGAAGTAATTCTTAAAGTCTCTAAAGAAGAGTTGGTTCAGAACTCAATCATTTTTGGAAATTGTATTTCAATTTTAAACCATTGCTTCAATTTCCAAATAACAGACACTTTTTTTTAGCAGAAGGTCGGCCTGTATGCAAAGCTCACAAGGCTTCGCCTTCGGTGCCACTTATCATTGTGCTTAGACAGCAGCCTACAACACTCAACCATGCATTACCAGAAGGGTTAGTACACCACAAAGTACTACCAAGAATCAAGTTAGTGCTTATGCCAAGTATTCAAATTAATACATACACTAAGTATTCAAGTTAGTACTTACACCAAGTATTCAAGTTAGTGCATACACTAAGTATTCAAGTTAGTGAATACTCTAAGTATTCAAGTCAATGCTTTTGCCAAGTATTCAAGTTAGTGCATATACCAAGTATTCAAGTTAGTGCTTACGCTAAGTATTTAAGTTAGTGTATACGCCAAGTATTCAAGTTAGGGTATATTCAAGTTACTACTTATGCCAAGTATTCAAGTTAGAGTATACGCCAAGTATTCAAGTTAGTGCTTATGCCAAGTATTCAAGTTAGTGCATACACCAAGTATTAAGTTGGTCATGTAATAGATTCAAGGATTGACAAGTTCAAGAAATCAAGAGTTCAAGATTCTTATAGTTCATCATGTTTCCAAATCCATATAGAAGGCTCACACTTGAGCACTTCAGGAAACCATTTTCCAAAATAAGAAAAACATGTTTTTGGGGGAAAATATCATTTTTCAGAATTTTATTCCACTACTCACAAGTCAGATAATAATTCTCATAGGCTCCGTAGGGCCAATCAGTTCATTCCTTTGGCACTTAGGCCAATAAAATAATTTCCAGGATCAATATGTCGTTTTCCAAAAGTCAATCTCATATCGAGAAATCATTTTCCAAAACCATGTTGAAATAGGGTAAAGAGTTTTTTCCATACACCAAAATAAGTTTCCAAGTGTATTCGAGTCATTTTACCCATACTCAATCACAAAAGTCATTTTCAATGGCATTTCGGTCATTTATCGAATACCCGATTTCAAAAGTTTTCATAAAACATTCCAATAAGAACATTTGGATCATTTTCCAAATACTTGATTCCAAAAGGAAATTCTTCGAAGAATCCAAAATTCAAATCATAAAAGAGAATTAAAATCAAAGTTTCCAAACATATTTCCAAAAAATATTTCAATAAGGGAATTCTAGTCAATTTTTGAATACCTTATTCAAAAAATAACCATTTTTTGAAAATCCGAAGTGTTTAATAAAAAGGTCCAAATTCACAAAATTCACGCTTTAATCATCCGTTAAGGTTTTCAAGCCAAATAAGAAGTTCATTCGAGCCCAAAGTGGCATAAGAATAAATTTTGCTCAGATAACCTTAAATATATTCACGGATTTCCAAAACAGTATAAAACATAGCATTTCATGGAATAATGAAGCACACTAGCTTTAAAAAGGTTTTAGAAATCAAAGGGACTCACCTCACATCCTAGTTGACTTTTCACATTCATCACCATTCGACCCTTGTTTCTACCATTTCCAACGAACCATTGGCTATTTACTGATAAACCTACACCAAACATTGTTTTTAGGTTAAATCTTTTTTGGTCAAAAAGTAGCCGACGGTTAAGGAAAACATTCAACTTTCATTCACGTCATTTTTTTATCATTTGTTCAAATCTATTATTTTCCTTTTTCCATATCCTTCCTCCCTTCATGCACAAGGGATTCACTCTATATTTCTAATTCATTTCATCCAAAATCACACACTTATTCTTCCATATGTTCATTCACTTCCCAAGCAAAATCTTGAAATTTTACTGCTTTGACACACGATTTTGTTTCACACATAACTTTTAATCCACTACTTTAATTTGGCTCTGTGATATATCAAAACAACCATAAGACACTTAAATTTAATTATCTGTAAGCTCTTTTTAGAGTCCTAGTTTCTGTGAGATGCTACAGGGGAAAAAAAGCCCCAATAGCTTTCTGGATTATAATCCATTTTCACAAAATAACTTCACCTACTTGAGCTTCTTGATTTATAATACCTATATAACCCTTAATCCACTTCATTCTCCCTTCAAACAGCCTAAATTATTCAAGTTCTCAGGTTCAAGGAACCACTAAGTTCTTATGCAAATAACATATAATCAACATCGACGTTAAAAACAATAATAATCCATTTTCTTAAATGTTTAGCCCCATTTTTATCCCAATTCTACCACCTATCTGAAGGTTTAAAGGGGGATGGAAAGCACGCAGTGGAAGCAAAAAAACCTAAACAACTGAAGAATAGGAAAAACTCAGAACGGAGCCGACACCAGTTCCGGCGGCCTCAATTGGCACAGGTCCCGGTCTGTCCAGACTCCAAGGTAAAAAAAATTTGACCTTTTCTTCTTATTCTTAAAGCTGGCTGGACCGGAATGTGTGGAACTAGGGTAGGCACGCTAGTTGAAAACTCTGGTGCGATTCCTGCAAGCCTCCTACTCCTTCTGTAAATATATATGAAAGCCAACCTCTCGATCTTCCAGTATATGACCAGCCTAATCCCGTTTGGTGAACAACTCATAGGCTAAGAAATTTTTCTTGGAGAGAGAAAGGAGGCATCTAGTTTTTTTTTCACACCAGGAGAAGAGGAAAAACAACTACGTTGTTTTCTTAACCTTTTAGAAGAGTAAAAACCACACACAGCTTTATCCTCCTGTTTAACCTAAATAAAACCCTAGGTTAAACTGGATTGGCCCATTAGACTCTTAGTTTAGCCTTTTGGACTAAATTAATTATTCTAATTAGGACCAAATAAATGGTCCAATAAATAATTAATTTTTCCAGCCCAATTAAACTAGTCTAATTAACAAGCCTATATTAGTTTAGTCCCAGGTCAATCTTTAATTAATTATTCAAACTGGGTTAAAGCCCTGAACGATTAATTAACCTACCAAACTAATTTAATTAATTCTCTCTCTTCATGGACCTTTATTTTATTCTAGCCCAATAATTAAATCAGACTACTTAAATAAAATAAATTCAATTTAATTTAATTTAAGACCAATTCCTTAGCCTGTATATAATTAGGATTTGCGGTCTACACTGGGAACCAAAAGACACACCGTCTTGGCTATTAAAATGACCACAATACCCTTGTCATATAAATAGAAATATTTTACATTTTAAATGTTTTTTAATATCACCATAAGGAAATATTAACCCCAAGGACAATGCTACGTTAGCAAAGTCTCCGACCTACAGGTGCAATGACTAAAATATCCCTCTATATATCGCCCTACATTTAAAGAGGAAGAAATGTACTAACACCTCTCTAAATGACATCCACCGTTCTTAGGCTTATAATCTAATGATCCACGACTTCTTGGATTGTTTCCGCATTCCAAGAGAGCTACCCTAAAGCAAACATCCAAGTCATGTTTTCCAAGGCCCTGGATATTTAGATCATTCACACAACCATAAGGGGTGATATAGTATAGAAACTATCTTGTACAAGTCTGTCTTAACTAACTAGTCATACATACCCAACATGCAAATATATTGGTCCTACGATAGAACATCAACTATAGCATATCAAAGTACATGCTTCCAGTTTCGTCAGACCACCAACTTATACTCAAGTCGTAAAGTACTAGTCCACGCTGTATCAGTAGTAGTCTAGGTTTCTACCATATAATACTTTTAGAAACCACTACTATAGGTCCTATTCTACGTATTCGAAAAACGCTTATGTTATGAAGTGAGTGAATTACTCATTGGCTAAAGGTAAGCCACTCCCCATTTTGAATTTATAACATAATAGCCTAAACATGATGAGATTCACATTCTCATCAATCAGTTAAGAACAAACGTTTATATGTTAAGTAACCCGTGATCCATACCTCACTGTGAAAGACCTCTATTCACATGAACTACTTACTTAAACACAATGGGTTTTTTCTAAATGTAATTGTGCACAAATAAAATGTAAATTCACAAATAATTTCTGAAAATAAATTTTTTTATTAAAACATTCGATGTTTACATTAGAAACCTAGTCTAAGAGGGCATATTTCCCATCAATCTCCCACTTGCACTTTAAGACTAAGTAAGTCTGTATGTGCCAACCTCTATGGAGTCTAAGTGTCTCTTGAAGACTCTCTCAACAAAAAACTTGGTGAATGGATTTGCTAGATTGTTCTCGAAGGCAATCTGCTCCACCACGACTTCTCGTCTCTGGATGAAATTTCGGATCAAGTGGTACTTCCTCTCAATGCGGTTTCCTTTCTTGTGGTTCCTGGGTTCTTTAGATTGCGATACTGGTTCAATGTTGTCGTAATGCATCACAATCGGCCTGTCTATGTGTGGCACGACTCTAAGTTCTGAAAGCAATTTCCAGAGCCAAACTGCTTCCATGGATGCCTCTGAAGCTGCCATATACTCAGCTTCCATGGTTGAGTCAACAATGCAAGATTGCTTAATACTCCTCTATGAAATGGCTCCTCCAGACAAGGTGAAGACATATCCACTAGTGGATTTTCTCTCATCCTTATCCATCAAGAAGTCAGAGTCTATATATCCTGTGGGAACCAAGTCATCAACCCTGTAAACCAGCATATAATCTCGCATTCCCTTGAGGTACTTAAGAATATGCTTTACAACTTACCAATGAACCAACCCAGGGTTTAACTAATATCTGCTAACCAAGCCTACAACAAAGCAGATATCTGGCCTAGTACACAGTATAGCGTACATGAGACTTTCCACAGTCGAAGCGTAGGGAACCCTACTCATTCTGTCTTTTTCTTCTTGAGACTTAGGATAGTCTCTTAAAGAAAAGGACAACTCATGTCTGCAAGGAATTAGAGCTCCCATACATGAGTTCATGATGTACTGGCAAGCATCTTGTCAACATATACCGCTTGGGAAAATCCTAACATTCTCTGCTTCCTTTTTCTAAGAAGTCTAATCCCGAGAATGTAGCTGGTTTCTCCCAAGTCCTTCATACTGAATTGACTAGGCATCCAAACCTTTGTAGATGACAATGACCCTACATCATTTCTAATAAGTAGAATGTCATCCACATACAAGATAAGCAAAACCACATTAATGCCTTCAAGTTTCCTGTACACGCATAGTTCATCCTCGTTTTGAGTGAAATTGTAATATTTTACAGTCTTATCAAAATGAATGTTCCATACTCTCGATGCCTACTTGAGTCCATAAATGGACTTCTTAAGCTTGCAAACCATATGTTCTTGGCCTTTAGCAATAAAGCCTTCCAATTGGGACATATAAATGTCTTCGCTAAGATGGCCATTTAAAAATGCCGGCTTGACATTCATTTGCCATATCTCATAATCATAATGACATGCGATGGCAAAGAGGATACGAATGGACTTAAGTATGGCTACCGAGGAAAATGTTTCTTCATAATCGATTCCCTTTTTCTAAGTATACCCTTTCGCCACAAGCCTAACTTTAAAGATTTCCACCTTCCCATCCACTCCCCTCTTCCTCTTGTATACCCACTTACACCCAATGGATTTTATCCATTCAGATGAAGCTACAAGATCCCAAAGCTGATTGAAGTACATAGACTCAATCTCGGCTTTCATTGCTTCATGTCCTAGATTTACATCAGCATCAGCAATAGCCTCCTCGTATATAGTGGGGTCTTGTTCCTGATGGTCAGAGACCAGCTCAAAAGCTTCTCCAGACCATCTCTCCAGAACCCTGGACACTCTTCCACTATGACGAGGCTCTAATTGTACAGATTCTTGAGGCTATGCCTCTTCTTATTCCACAATCGGGTCAGAAGAAGTTGATTCCGAAGATAACTTCTGCTCAAGTTCCAACCTAGTTGAACCTTTAGTGGAAGTACTTTGATCATCCTCTAAGTATCTAGCATTGGTACTAATGAGTACTTTCTGCTTCTTAGGATGATAAAAGTAACCACCCTTTGTCCCTTTTGGATACCCAACAAAATAGCATAATTTTGATTTTGTTTCCAACTTGTCTTTCTTGACCAGTACATAAGCTGGACAACCCCATATCCTGAGATGATTAGACTCGGCTAATGCCCAGTCTACATCTCATAAGGAGTCCTAGGTACGAACTTGGAAGGCACTAAGTTCAGAATGTATGCCGTTATTTCCAGGGCATATCCCCAAAAAGACACTAGAAGAGTAGCATGAGATATCATGCTTTGGACCATTTCCAAAAATGTCTTGTTCCTTCTCTCAGCTACTCCGTTCTGCTGGGGTGTCCTCAGCATAGAAATCTAGGATAGTATCCCATGATGTACCATGTAGTCCTTGAATTCACCAAGGAGGTACTCTCCACCACGATCTGATCGTAAGGTCTTGATCAATTTACCTGTCCGACGCTCTACTTCAGCCTTAAACTCCTTGAACTTGTCAAAAGAGTCAGACTTGCATCTCATCAGGTAAATAAAACCAAATCTCATACAATCATCCGTGAAAGTAATGAAATACTTAAAACCCCCTCTAGTTGGTATAGACAAGGGACCACCACATCAGTGTGAACAAGACTCAATACCTCCATTGCTCTATCCTCCTTAGGGGTAAATGACTTTTTGGTCATCTTTCCCATTAGGTAAGATTCACACTTGGCCAATTTTCTAATCTCAATGAGCCCAAAGGCCCATCATGGATTAACCTTTGAATCCTGGTTAAGTTGATATGACCCAACCTTAGATGTCAAAGATAAAAGTCATTGACATTGGTTTTTCTCTTCCTTGTTAAAGGGTCAAATTAAGCGTTATTTAATTGATTATTAATAGGGTTTAAGAAGAATAGATTTGCATACATGTGCCTAGTACATAAAATTTCTCCATCTCTACTGATAGAAATACCAAAATGGAAAGATACAGAATATCTTTAATTTATTAGTTTTGCAACTAAAATCAAATTCTATCAAAATCCAAGTACATATAAAAATATCCTCTAAAACTACTATTCTATTACAATAAAAAATAAGATCCAGCTCTCCCACTGCAAGGGCCCAGACTTATGCTCCATTTCCCACGCGTAGTCTATATTCACCCTTCTGGAGTCTTCTAATCTTTCTAAACCCCTGCAAGGAGTTACAGATGTGATCAGTAGCTCCTGAATCAATAATCCAAGTGGAAGTTGATCCAACCATTGATATAGGCTCTAGATAGAAAACATTACCTGTAGGGTTTTTCTTGGGTTGAAGATCTGGACACTCATTTTTCCAGTGTCCCTTCATTCCACATTTGAAGTGCTTGCCCTTGGGTTTATCCTTGGGCTGGGCCATTGCGTTTCCTTTCTTCCTTTTAAACTTTCTAGGCTTGGGCCCAGTTCTAGAGGAAAAAGCCTTAGCAATCATAGCCTTCGATTATGGCTTCATGACCTTCTCCGCCATCTGGAGTTCTTTCATCAACTCAGTTAAACTCATGTTTAACTTGTTCATATTGTAATTCAACTTAAACTGAGTAAAAGAACCCGGTAAAGATTCGAGAACCATGTCCACTTGGCTCCCGGGGTCAATGACATCCCCTAAGATTTCCACCTCCTTGAAAGCAGCATTCATCTTGAGCATATGCTCTCTGACTGATGCTCCCTCAGCCATCTTAGTGTTTATGATAGTTCGAAGAGCCTTCTGCCTTGCGTGTAACACCGCACTACCTAGGCCCAACAGGGTCGAGGATGTCGCCCCGTCCAAAGGATAAAAGGTCTTTATAACCAGGTCACACAACAAAAATAAAACAATACATTGAAATTAAAAACTTATTACAACCCAAAAATTCAAGAACAAATCCAAAAATAAATTGTTCACTATTATCTCTCAAAGCATTACATAAAATAAATAACACAATATCTTCCAAGTAGGCAACAACTAGCTACTCATCCCCCACAGTAGGATCGACCTAAAATCATGATAAAAAGGGTGATGAGATAAAAATCTCAATAAGTCCGTGTGTGCTTTGAGTGTCCAGATAAAACAGTTCATGAATGCAAGTTGTAGAACTTCATAAGGAAAAGTACTGGTAAGAAACAAACAATGTTAAAAACCAAGAGTGTCGTTTTCTTCTTTTCAAACCTGCGCAATAAACATAACCACTCAAAAGGGAGGCCATGGGTTACCACCCGTTAGGCCTCATAACCATACTACGGTCAGAATGCCACACTTTGTGCAGATTGACAAAAAGATGGGTGTACGGCCTACTGAGTAAGATACTCCTCATTCTCTATACCCAAACAAAATCGGTTGTCCATTCCAACAACACATAGTCCATATGACTAAAACTTGCTAGCTTGGACCAGCATGACCAAGTAGTACTATTGCTTCTCCAAGTTAAGTTCATCTTCTGGAGGTGGCCTCCTGCCAGAAGACTCGCTCTTGCTCTTCAAAACTAGTACCACTAGCCTACCCTTATTGAGTAATCAACGTTGGTTATCCCACTTGGGAGAAAATTGACAAAACATTGCTTTACTTGGAAATGGCAATTAAGGGTTTCCAAAGTTTGTGTCAAAATTGGTTTTAGAAAGAATTTAGTGTTTGAAAAAAACTGCTTGTTGGTTTTTAAATAATTTATGTGACTAAAATAAGAAAAGGAATAGTCCTCAATTGCCTTTACAAAAATGAGTGTTCACACACTTCACATTTGGCTTGCCATAGCGACCTTTTTACATCAAATAGGTTTTATGCAGGAGCTTACCTGATCCTTTACTTGAGCTAAATCAAAGATCTTCCAAAGCTGACCTAACCCCGCCTAGGATAAACACAAGTCATAATTAAACTCAAGCCAAATTTGCTTCCATAAATAATCCCAGTTCAACTTACTACAACCATGACCCTAGTGTTCCAAACTTTAAGGCTAGATAATCAAAAAGGATTTCATAAAATAAATCTAGCTTGATAATAAAATAACTAGGGTTTGTGAAATAGTTACTAATAAGTTGTAGGTTTAAATCTTGTTAAAAATAAACTAGGGTTTATTTGATGAAATGTCCTAAGTCCTGGGTGATATTATTTAAAATAATAATCTATTAATAATTATTAGTTAGAAAATAATTGGTAAATAAAATTAATAATAAGTAAATGTTAATATGTTTTTATTAAAAGGCTAATATATAAATTCTATTAGTATTTATGAATATATGACTTACAATATTAATATTTTACCTATTATGATTATTTATATAAAAGGCTTTATTTAATATTATTATATATAATATTTAATTTTTTTATTTTTAATAAAAGACATCATGTATTTGGCTAAAATATCATTATTTCATATATCAGCCCAATTCCAAATCTTCCTAGGGTTTCAAAATCATTAGAAGAAAATATAGTATTAATTTTTATTAATGTAATAAAATTGGCTAACTTAAATAGTTTAGGATCAACAAGGTCATGATCATAATTTTCCTAATGCTAACCATAATCATGAACATAAACTCTACACCAATCAACAAACCATCCAAACCATGAATAAAAGCATAGATCCATATCTACCAACACATTATCCAAACTCCACTAAACCTAGTCATATTCATGGCTTCAACAAGAATACAAGAACATAAAACCCTACTCACCAAAGGTGACATAATATCTATCATGCTTAATCATCCACACTAACTTATGACATGAAGAGCATGCAACAAACCCTAAAACATCATAAAACTCAACCAAGACAAATCATCCTCATGCTTCAATCCCAACTCCATCATATAAACACATACTCAATCTCCAATTATATTCCATCCTTTTCCCAACAACATCTAAAAGGCATGATTTTAGAATTTAGGAGAGGGTTAAAGAGACATACTCGAATGATGACTACCTTGATGAAGTCTCAAGAGAGTCCACACACTTGGAAGACTTGATCCAACCAAGAAGGAAGAAGAGAAAATGGCCATAGTTGGAGCAACCATTTCGGCCGAGAGAGAGAGAGAGAGAGAGAGATTATTAGTATATTTCATTAAAGGTCGAAGAGGAAGGGAGATGGAGATAATCGTTAATGTTTACCTTAAGAATGTTCTTAAGTCTTCAAGAAAATTATGGTTTTTTTATCCGAAAGTAGAACCTTGATTTCAGCATTTGATGTTATAAATTGCAGAAATGGATTCTAGAGGATGAGTAGATGTGATTTGGAGTTTTTGGAGAAGATTGAAGGTGTTTAAAGTGGTCTTAGGCTTAGAGAATGGTGGTGTATGTTCTTGGTGTTCTAGGAGAGAATGGAGAGAATAGAGAGAAGCTGGACGAAAATTGCTTGGAAAGGGTTGGCCAAATGGCTATAGAAATTCTGGTGATTGAATTTTCAGATTAGGGAGAAGAAGGAAATCTGGTTATTTGAAATTCAAAAGGAATAATTTAGGGAGTGACTTAAGGTAGCAAATATGGTAAGAATAGCTTGGTTGATTGAGGTCTTTGAGAGCTTCAATGGCCGACTGATTTGGCTAGGATTTTACTGAGATGAAAGATGTTTGAATGGGTTATAGAATGGCCAAAATTCAGAGTGTAAGGGTGAAAGATTTTCTGGTTGTTTGAAGCTTAAACCATGGAGGTTTTCATGGAGTAATTTACTGGAATTTTGAATTCCAATAGAAGGCTTGATTGTAGTGATTGATGGAGTAATTTAAGGGGTATCCATAGAGCTTCATTCGTGCAGACCAATGGAGGAGATGATGAAGTTTAGTTCATGGCTGACTAGGGTTGGTTTTATAGAAAATTGGAGTGAGTTTCGGACAAGGGTGAAGAGGAAACAAAGCTGGAATTTCTGGTTGATCACTCGAAGCATTTGTTGGAATTTTATGCTGGTTTCCAACCTTCTTTATGGAGGAAAGACAGAGATGAATTACTGGTTTAAAGGCTAGAAGAAACAGCTTGGTATTTGGACTGTTATGCTGCGAATTCTACCCAGAATTTTTCTCTGGTTTGCACAGCTTTGTGCAGTCCGAATTTTGGTGAAAGTTTTCAGTCTTCAAGCTGAGTGAATTGGCTACTTTTCTGGCAGTATTTGAGTGAGAAAGGTGGCTGAAGATTTTGAAAATTGGATTAACCAAGAAGCTGGAAAAATTTTCCAAGTTTGCTACATGAAGAAGATGATCACTTATAGGGTGGAGTTTGAAGGTTCAACCATGGAGATTAATTCTCTTGGGATCCTTCCATAACCCCTTCCCCATTTTCAGTCAATATGCTATCCTCACATAGACATTTTTGAAACTCTAAGATCAAGGAAGCTTGCTGGAATTTTCTGGAAATAAAATGGCTTGAATAAATTGAGCAACTTAATTGATAAAGATTAGGGTAAGCTAGAGAGTAAAAAGGGTATGAATCCCTTAAGAATTTTTGTAGGGCACAAGAGTAGAATTAGGACATTCCTTTCATGCCTCCCCTAGGACAACACTCCTACTCCTCCCTATGGCAAACAAGGGCCGAAAATAACCTACTAATCTAAAATAAAAATTAATCATGCTAAAACTTAAAGGATAGAATTTGAACTCAAGACCTCAAGGATTTATTCCAAAGCTCTAACCACTAAACCACAACAACTCTTGTTCTTATTTTCTATCCCAAATATTTTTCCTATTTAACCCTTAAGCTATCTCCCTATTTTTACTTCAAGCAAAATTACCATTTTGCCATTCCTACTCAATAAGTACAATTAAGCCTTCTAGACTATGAATCACGAATCCAACGCACATAAAATCATTCAAAAATATATTTATTCATGCAAGAAAATATGATATACATCCCGACCCCCTTACTCTAGGGTTGGTTTTAGATGGGGTTTCACATCCTCCCCTCTTTAGAAGAATTTCATCCCGAAATTCAGGCATACCTCTATCTCAGATCAAGATAATTCCACTTTACCCACTCTTCTGATTCCTATGTGGCATCTCGCATGCCATGGTGCTCCCACTAAACCTTTACCATCGGTATCTACTTGTTCCGGAGAGTCTTGATACTGCGGTTTAATATTCGCACGGGTTTCTCTACATAGCTCAGGTCGGGTTGCAACACCAACGGCTCATTATTCAAAACATGACCGGGATCGGCATTGTACTTCTTCAACTGTGACACATGAAACACTTCATGAATTCCCGTTAATCCATCTAGCAAGTCCAATCGATATGCTACCGGCTCAATCCTCTCATTTATCGGGAACGGTCCCAAATACCTCAGATTCAGCTTTTCACCTTTCGGATGCTTCAAGATTCCTCTATTCGGCGTCAATCTCAGGAATACACTGTCTCCTCCTTGAAATTCCACTTCCCTCCGCCTATTGTCTGCACAGCTCTTTTGTCAGCTCTGAGCTGCCTTCAACCTTTCCCTGATTAACTTAACCTTGTCTAACATTTTCTGAACACAGACTTCCCCATATTTGCTTATATGACCATCTTCTGACCAACTCTAGTACAGCGGTACCTGACACTTGCGCCCATATAGTGCCTCATACGAAGCCATCCCAATTGAAGCTTGATAACTATTATTATACAACAACTTCGTATACGGCACACATTCAATCCACTTATCCCCGAAATCCAGAACACACGCTCTCAGCATATCCTCTAATATTTGAATAACCCTTTATGATGGCCCATCGGTTTGTGGATGCGCCATCGTACTGAACTTCAGACTCGACCCCATTACTTCTTGAAACTTGCCCTAAAAACGAGAGGTAAACCTCGGGTCTCGGTCAGACACAATACTCGAAGGTACTCCATACAGTCGGACTATTTCTCGCACATAGGTCTGAGCCAATTTCTCCGTAGAATCTCTTACATTCACTTGTATGAAGTGAGCCGATTTGGTCAGTCAATCCACCATTACCCATATGGCGTCCTTCTGGGTCCTTGACATAGGAAGTTCGGTGACAAAATCAATGGTCACTTCCTCCTACTTCCATTCAGGTACTGGCAACGGTTGTAACAGTCCTACTGACTTCTTATGCTCCGCTTTGACCTTCTGACAGATGACACATGTCGAGACCTTACTAATATTTTTCATGCAAAAATATTCCGTGAATATTAATTATTGTAAAAATCTTAACTTCACCTGGTATGGACCCCAAAACCAAAAAGAAAATGCAAGAAAATTACAAGGAAATTTTTTTTAAAAAAAAAATTCCTCGGTCCACTACACCCGCCGCACTGGATTGAAGCACTTCTGCACTGCAATCCACAACACCCGCCACACAGAACCAGACCTCGCTGGCAACCTGCGTGCAGACCGAATCCCAGACCTGAGCCGGCACTGGTTTAGGCAGCCTCAGTCGGCGCCGGTTCCGGTCTGACCGGGCACTCCTTTGATTTTCGCTGCAATTTTCTTCTGCAAATTGTCTTTGTTTTTCTGTGCAACTTCTGGTTGCGTTAACTCTCCAATTTCAAACCAAATACAATGAAATCAACAAACCAACAACCACCTATACCTATTAAGATTGGGTTTACATGATTTGCTAAGAAATACAATAAATTACAAATCTCCAATACCTCTATCAACGAGGTTTAAGAGAGAATCTATCCATACCAAAACAGCGAAGGATCACAGTTTAATAACACATATGTGTCCATTTTTATTCAACTAGATGCATTCTTCCTATATTTACACAAAACCTTCATTCTCTGATACCAATTGAAGGTTTAAAGAGGGAAGCAAAAGCACGCAGTGGAAGCAAAAAAACCTAAAAAACTGAAGAACAGGAAAAACTCAGAACGGAGCGGGCACCGGTTTCGACGGCCTCAGCTAGCGCCGGTCTCGGTCTGTCCGGACTCCGAGGTAAAAAAAAATTTACCTTTTCTTCTTATTCTTAAAGCTAGCTGAACTGGAATGTGTGGAACTAGGGTAGGCACGCTGGTGGAAAACTCTGGTGCAATTCCAGCAATCTTCCTACTCCTTCTGTGCATGTATGTGAACGCCAATCTCTCGATCTTCCAGTATAGGTCTTGCCTAATCCCATTTGATGAACAACTCACAGGCTAAGGAATTTTTCTTGGAGAGAGAAAGGAGGTGTCTAGTTTTTTTTCACACCAGGAGAAGGGGAAAAACAACTATGTTGTTTTCTTAACCTTTTAGAAGAGTAAAAACCACACACAGCTTTATCCTCCTGTTTAACCTAAATAAAACCCTAGGTTAAACTGGATTGGCCCATTGAACTCTTAGTTTAACCTTTTAGACTAAATTAATTATTCTAATTAAAACTAAATAAACGGCCCAATAAATAATTAATTTTTCCAGCCCAATTAAACTAGTCCAATTAACAAGCCTATATTAGTTCAGTCTCAGGTCAATCTTTAATTATTCAAACTGGGCCAAAGCCCTGAACAATTACTTAACCCACCAAACTAATTTAATTAATTATCTCTCTCCATCGACCTTTATTTTATTCTAGCCCAACAATTAAATTAGGCTACTTAAATAAAATAAATTTCATTTAATTTAAGATCAATTCCTTAGCCTGTATTTAATTAGGACTCATGATCTATACTGGGGACTAAAAAACACACCGCCTTGGCTACTAAAATGACCAAAATACCCTTGCCATATAAATAGCTGTATTTTTCATTTTAAATATTTCCTAATATCACCATAAGGAAATATTGACCCCAAGGACAATGCTGCGTTAGTAAAGTCTCCGACCTACAGATGTAACGACTAAAATACCCCTCTATACATCGTCAGATATTTAGAGAGGAAGAAATGTATTAACACTACTCTAAATGACATCTACCATCCTTAGGCTTCTAGTCCAATGATCCACGACTTCTTGGATTGTTTCCACTTTTCAAGTGTGCTATCCTAAAGCAAACATCCAAGTCATGTTTTCCAGGGCCCTGGATATTTAGATCATGCAGATAACCACAAGGGGCGATATAGTATAGAAACTATCTTGTACAAGTCTGTCTTAACTAAGTAGTCATACATACCCAACATACAAGTATATTGGTCCTACGATAAAACCTCAACTATAGCATATCAAAGTACATGCTTCCAGCTTCGTCAGACCACCAACTCATATTCAAGTCGTAGAGTACTAGTCCAGACTGTAGCAGTAATGGTCTAGGTTTCTACCATATAGTACTTTTAGAAACCACTACTACAGGTCATATTCTATGTATTCGAAATACGCTTATGTCATGAAGTGAGTGGACAACTCACTGGCTAAAAGTAAGTCATTCCTCATTTGAAATTCATAACATAATAAACTAAACATGATGAGATTCTTATTCTCATTAATCGGTTAAGAACGAACGTTTATGTGTTAAGTAACCCATGATCCATACTTTTCTGTGAAAGACCACCATTTACATGGACCACTTACTTAAACACAATGGGTCTTTTTAAAACATAATTGTGCACAAACAAAATGTAAATTCACAAATAATTTCTAAAAATAAATTCTTTTATTAAAACATTCGATGTTTACATCAGAAACCTAGTCTAAGAGGGCATATTTCCCAACCCTTTCTTCACAATAATGAATAACCCTTTAAATCACCATTCAAATACCCTTATTTACCGTATAAAATATAGCTTATAGATTCTTCATCCAACCGGTGCACATACTTGGGCACACAAAGTCTCACATAGTGCACAATAATCGCTTTGATCATCACAATTCTCATGATTCCATGCCATAATTCATATCAAAACGATCACCATTACAAATTCTACAACTTTAATTCTTGAAGCATAGATTTTACCTTGTGGATTAGATGTTCTAACTTGAATTTTGCTCATACACACTTTTTTTTTTCTCATTTTCCAATTTTCCTCAATTTTCTCTATCTTTTCTTTCATTTTTCTTTCTATTCTCTTCCTTTTCTTTCTACCCTCTTTATGGATGAATTTCCCTGCTGAAATTCAGCTCCTCCACCACCATACATGGTCCAAATTGTTGACTATTTGGTCACAATTTGTGGGCTATCTGCCACGTGTTGCAATTTCATTCATCCACCTTTTTTTTTTTTTTATTTATTTTGTAAAACTTATTTGATAAGCTTTATCTTGAATGAAATATCAAGCAACCTCTCATAATGTGATACATGTCCCTATCCACCAATCACATAGCACCACACGTCCAAGTTTTACCCACATTTTTAATTTTTCTCAAAAATTAACAAAATCGGGTCCAGAATGGAAAAATATTTTACTTCATCATTCAACTCCAAAAATTCCACTGAATCTATTAGTAATACTTAAATTCTCTAATTCTTTCTTAGTTTGTTCAAATTTGCAGTCAAAGTCGCCAACACAGTCAAAATGACGAAAATACCCCCGATAACCCGAATAACTTATTCCATACCAAAACGTGTCTTTCATCACACTGATCAATTTTCATTCTTAGTGTATCCTTGAGGGCACCAGTAGAACAAATCAATAATTACATCCAGGTCCCAACAAAATGTTAGTATACCAAAATATTCATTTCATTACAAGATCATCTTTTGTTCTAGCCATTGATGTAACACCCCATATTTCCATAACATAGTGGGTTGTAGCTTTGTTGGATGTTGCCCCATATGATTGCTCAGATAAGGAGTCTTTATAACAAATTTACTCAAAAGGCAGCGGAAATTCTTTTTTCTTTTTTTTTTTTTTCAACATAGAAAGGTACGAGAATTTGGCTTCTGATACATACACTCACGAATACAACAGGTCCAAGATGTTGCATGAGCCTCTGGGAGTCCACCGCGCTTCCACTGTGCCTTTGATCCCAAATCTTTCAAGGAAAATAACACGCGTGTGAGTGAAAATCACTCAGTGAGTCCCGTGTGTGCTAGTACTTTCGTTCAACTCGGGGCCGACGGTTAAGGAAAACGTTCAACTTTCGTTCACATCGTTTTTTTATCGTTTGATCAATTTTTTCGTTTTCTTTTTCCCACATCCTTTATCCTTTCATAAACAAGGAATTCACTTCATATTTTCCCAATTATTTCATCCAAAATCACACAATTAATCATCCTTAAATTCGTCCATGTTCCAAGCAAAATTCTGAAATTTTGCAGCTTTGACACATGATTTTGTTTTGGACATAACTTTCAATCCAAAACTCTGTTTTGGCTCTATGATATACCAAAATGACCATAAGACTCTTAAATTTAATCTATATGAGCCCTTTTCCAGAATTCTGGTTTCCATGGCACGGTACTGGGTAAAAACTGCCCTAATAGTTTTACCTCAATTTCACTATTCATGTTTTCCTTTGTTCTCCTTCAATCCAAACACTTATATATCACTTAATCCTCCTCAAATGTTACTAAAACAGCCTTCATACCTCTGATTTTCAGACATATTTAGCTCAGTAAACCATATTTTCCAATACGAAATTTAACATTCTTAAACAACAACAACAACTATTCATTTTCCATTAACAATTAGTCTAGCTTTCCTTCCTATTTCACATGATTCTTTTGCGGCCATGATCCACCAATAAAATTGTCATGAAAAAAATCTTTAATCACCATATAAAAACATAGCATAAAATCCTCCTCACCAACCGACACACACACACAACACACACAACCTTGTAAACAAACTTGAATTCTTGAGAAAAATTCATAAATAGAATGAATTTACCAACAAAATTTATATGAAAGTAATCCTCATGCTTTAATCTACAACTTTAATTCTTGAAAGTTGAATGTTTACCTTGTTTGTAGCTTGATTTGGCTGAAAAATGCTTCAAGTTTTCCTTTTTCTCTCCAAGAACTCTTCCTCTCTCACTTTTCCCATTTTTTTCTATTTTTTTCTTGCTTTTCTTTCCTTTTCCTTTCTTTTCTTCCTCTTCTTCCTTTTGTTCTTCTGTTGGACAAATTTCTGGCTGTTTTATAGCCCTTCCACCACCATTCTAGTGTCCAAGGTCAACAAACATTAATTACATTGTGGGCTATCCATTTTAAAGCTAAATTCCTATTGGTGGATTTAATTTAAATGGATAATTCTTAAGCTTATTCAATAAGCTTTTGCAATTTAATAATCCCACAAATATTTTACTCCCCCAATGGTATTTTTAACACTTGTTTTCATCCACCATTCACACAATGCCACACGTCCATTTTTAACTACGATTTTCTATTTTCTTCAGAAATTACCATAATCGGGTTTATAATGGAAAAATATTTTATTTCACTATTCAACTACAAAAATTCCACTGAATCCATTGGCAACACTTAGATTCTTCAATTCCCTTTCTGCTTGGTCAAATTTACAGTCAAAGTTGCGGGCGCGATCAAAATGATGAAAATGCCCCCTGTGACCCAGATAGCATAATTCACACCAAAATATGCATTTCATCACACTGATCAATTTCTCTTCTCAGCGTACCCTCAAATTCTTATTTTATTAATAATAGTAGCCTTCAGAAGATTTGGGATACGGGTAGAACAAATCTAATAATTACATTCAAGTCCCGACCAAATATTATCATACTAAAATATTTATCTCATTATACCGATCAACTTTTGTCCTGGCTATTGATACAAATTCTCATCCTATTACAAATAGTAGCTAGTCAAAGATTAAAAAAATGGGGTATTACAATTGATATAAATTCGCATCCTATTACAAGTAGTAGCCAATCGAAGGTAAAATGAGGGGTATTACATCCTCCCCTTTTTACAAAAAAATTCGTCCTCGAAATTTAGATTTGCCTTAATTCCATCAAACGTTTATTTCTAGCTTTTTCTACCATCTACTCCTTCTTTACTCTACATGAATCCTGATGTGTCCTTTGTTTCCCATAACTCTCTAGATTTAAATTCCTCCTGAGTAAAAGGACCAACTTCTTGTTTCTTAGTATATGGACAACTGGCTAAAGTAAGTCCTATTTTCCTACATTGATAACATGGTCTAATCTCTTCCAATACTACTCATAAGTATGTTGCCCTTGTGACAGTAAGTGCATTGAACCTATTCCAATCTTCTCATTAAGTCTACTTCACGAGACACCAAGCCAAATATGAAGTTCATTTGAGCCCAAAGTGGCATAAGAATAAATCTTGCTTAGATAACCTTAAATATATTCCGAAATTTCCAAAACCGTATAAAACATAGCATTTCATGAAAAAATAAAGTACACTAGCTTTCAAAATGTTTTAGTAATCAAAACAACTTACCTCGCGTCCTAATTGACTTTTCCTGTTCATGGCCGTTCGACCCCTATTTCTACCATTTCCAATAAACCGTTGGCCATTTACTGATAAACCTACACCAAACATCATTTTTAGGTTAAATTGTG
Source organism: Voacanga thouarsii (assembly GCA_026120185.1). Classification (NCBI taxonomy): domain Eukaryota; kingdom Viridiplantae; phylum Streptophyta; class Magnoliopsida; order Gentianales; family Apocynaceae; genus Voacanga; species Voacanga thouarsii. Next base: position 5,416,219 of record JANUWF010001165.1, read on the forward strand.
CTAGGTCAAAAATTAGTCGACGGTTAGCCGACGTCTAGTCGACGTGCCCATGGGTAGCTGACATCCAACTGACATTTTGCCGATAGGGCCGACAGCTAGCCGACAGTTAAGGAAAACGTTCAACTTTTGTTCACATCATTTTTTCGTCGTTTGTTCAAGTCCTTCATTTTCCTTTTTTCATATCCTTCCTCCTTTCATGAAGAAGGGATTCACTCCATATTTCTCATTCATTTTATCCAAAATCACACATTTATTCTTCCTTAAGTTCATTCACTTCCCAAGCAAAATCCTGAAATTTTACAGCTTTAACACACGATTTTGTTTCGCACATAACTTTCAATCCACAATTTTGATTTGGCTCTATGATATATCAAAACAACCGTAAGACTATTAAATTTAATTCTATTAAGCTCTTTTTTGAGTCCTAGTTTCCATGAGATGCTACAGGGCAAAAACAGCCCCAATAATTTTCTACTTTTTAATCCATTTTCACAAAACAACTTCACCTACTTGTGCTTCTTGATTTATAACACCTATATAACCCTTAATCCACTTCATTTTCCCTTCAAACAACCTTAATTCTTTAGGTTTTCAGGTTCAAGAAGCCACTAAGTTCTTATGCAAATAACATATAATCAACATCAACGTTGAAAACAATCATAATCTATTTTCTTTAACGCATAACCTCGTTTTTATTCCAATTCTACCACCTTTCTTCACAATCATGAACAACCCTTTAAATCACCATTCAAATACCCTTATTTACCATACAAAATATAGCTTATAGATTCTCCATGCATTCGGTACACATACTTGCTCACATAAAGTCTCACATAGTACACAATAATCACTTTGATCATCACAATTATCATGTTTTCATGCTATAATTCATATCAAAATGATCATCATAACAAATTCTAAAACTTTAATTCTTGAAGCATAGGATTTTACCTTGTGTATGAGATGTTCTAGCTTGAATTTTCCTCCAAGGATCACCAAACTCTCAAGAACACACACTTGTTCTCTCCTAACAAAGAAAAGTACAATAATTTAGCTTATAATACATACACTCACGGGTATAATAGGTCCAAGATATAGCATAAGCCTCTAGGACTCTACCGTACTTTTGCTGCACCTCTGATCCTGAATTTTGCAATAAAGATAACACACGTGTGAGCGTAATGCTCAGTGAGTCCCATGTGTGCTAGTGTTTTATGAAAGAATCAAGACACACAAAACATTTGTGGAAAAGCATATCATTTTCCTACTAGAAGAAATTCTTAAACTTTTAAAGAATAGTTGGTTTAGAACTCAATCATTTTTGAAAAACTATATTTCAATTTCAAACCATTACCCCAATTTCCAAATCACAAGCACTTTTTTCAGCAAAAGGTCGGCTTGTATGCAATGCTCATAAGGCTTCACTTTTGATGTCACGTATCATTGTGCTTAGACTGCAGCCTACAACACTTAACCGTGCATTGCCAGAAGGGAAAGTACACCACAGCGTTCTACCAAGAATCAAGTTAGTGCTTACACCAAGTATTCAAGTTAGTACATACACCAAGTATTCAAGTTAGTGCTTAAGCCAAGTACTCAAGTCAGTGCATACACCAAGTATTCAAGTTAGTTCATACGCCAAGTATTCAAATCAGTTATTACGCCAAGTATTCAAGTTAATGCATATGCCAAATATTCAAGTTAGTGCTTATGCCAAGAATTCAAGCTAGTACATACACCAAGTATTCAAGTTAGTCATGTATTGCATTCAATGATTGACTACTTCAAGAAATCAAAAGTTCAAGATTCATATTGTCCATTGTGTTCCAAATCTATATAGAAGACTTGCACTTAAGCACATAAGGAAACCAATTTCCATATTAGGAAAAACATGTTTTTGGGGGAAAATATCATTTTCCAAAATTTTATCCCACTAGCTCACAAGTCTGATAATAATTCCTATAGGCTCCATAGTGCTAATCAGTTCTTTGCATAGGCACATTAGGCCAATAAAATAATTTTTGAGATCAAAATGTCATTTTCCAAAAATCATTCTCATATCGAGAAATCATTTTTCAAAACCATATTGAAATAGGGTAAAGAGTTCTTTTCATACACCAAAACAAGTTTCCAAGTGTATTCGGGTCATTTTACCCATACTCGATCACAAAAGTCAATTTCAAGGGCATTTTGGTAATTTACCGAATACCCGATTCCAAAGGTTTTCAAAAAACATTTCAATAAGGACATTTGGATTATTTTTCAAATACCTAATTCCAAAAGGAAATTTTTCAAATAATCCAGAATTCTAATCCTAAAAGCGGATTAAATTCAAAATTTCCAAACATATTTCCATAAAATGTTCCAATAAGGGTATTCTAGTCAATTTGTGAATACCTGATTCCAAAAATAACCATTTTTGAAAATCTCAAGTGTTTAATCCAAAAAGGACCAAATTCAAAAAAATCATACTTTAATCATTCGTCAAGGTTTCCAAGTCAAATATTAAGCTCATTCGAGCTGAAAGCGACATAAGAATAAATCTTACTCAGATAACCTTAAATATATTCAGGGAATTTCAAAACGGTAGGAAACATAGCATTTCATGGAAAAATGAAGCACACTAGCTTTCAAAAAGTTTTAGAAATCAAAGGGACTCACCTCGCATCCTAATTGACTTTTCCCGTTCATGGCCTTTCAACCCCCGTTTCTACCGTTTCCAGGGAACCGTTAGTCGTTTACTGATAAACCTACACTGAACATCCTTTTCAGGTTAAATCGTGTTTGGTCGAAAAGTAGCCGACAGTCAGCCAACATCCAGTCGACATGCCTGACGGGTGGCCGACATCTAGCCGACATGGCCAATGATTAGCTGATGTCCAACCGAAGTTTAGCCGACGGGGCCGACGGTTAGCCGATGGTTAAGGGAAACATTCGACTTTCATTCACGTCGTTTTTTCGTCGTTTGTTCAATTCTTTCGTTTTCTTTTTTCCATACACTTCCTCCCTTCATGCACAAGGGATTCACTCCATATTTCTCATTCATTTCATCCAAAATCATACAATTATTCTTCCTTAAGTTCATTCACTTCCCAAGCAAAATCCTGAAATTTTACTGCTTAAACACACGATTTTGTTTCGTACATAACTTTCAATCCACAACTCCGATTTGGCTCTATGATATAACAAAAAGACTATAAGACTCTTAACTTTAATTCTCTATAAGCTCTTTTCTAATACCTGGTTTCCGTGAGATACTACAAAGCAAAAACTGCCCCATTAGTTTTCTTATTTTTAATCCATTTTCACATAACAACTTCACCTACTTGTGCTTCTTGATTTATAACACTTATATAACCCTTAATCCACTTCATTTTCCCTTCAAAAAACCTTAATTCTTCAGATTTTCAGGTTTAAGAAGCCACTATGTAATAACCCGTCTTATATTAAGGACTTGCATAGGGTGGACTTGTGTAAAAAAAAAAAAAAAACGAGAGAAGATAAAATATAAAAAGAATTTATGATATATTTTATTCCATTATTACTATTTTATATTTATTATCTAATACCAAAATCTCTTGGCAATATTAAATTATAGTATTAATAAAATTAAATAATTATTTTGAATTATTATATTATTCTTATCATTATATATATAAATATATATATATATATATGCATATATTATACCTAATCCTAAAAATATCTTAGCTTATATTATATTATATGGAAAGATATTTTAGGCGACCCACATGGATATTTTAGGGGGCCCACAAAAAGTAAATAAAGGTGGCCTACAAGCATGACATTGTTGACCAAATTTGACCATTATTAGACTTCCTCTAATTAAGCTTAATTAAGCTAAGTGAGATTAGGGTAAGTTAATTTTGATTAAACATATATTAGTCCTAAGAGATCAGAAATAGCAAGAATAATGTAAACTGCCAAAATTTACTGGTTTGGTAAGCTTACAATAATTAATTCATATGGATAAAAAAGAAGTGATGGATATGAAAACCTATTAGAATAATGATATTGGGATGTTAAATGAAGTATTGAAGGGTTTAAATGAGGTAGGGTATGTTGAAGAAACTAGGGGAATAAGTTAAAACAAGTTGGGGTCCTAAACTGTAAATTTAAATCACCAACTCGGAGCAGTGGGTTTAGCTGAAAGACTGAACGAAATGGAAAGGGGTTTGAATACCCCATGACCTGAAATTGATAGATAAATGTCCTAGGAGTATTTAGGAAGTGGTTTCACCTCATTTGGACCTGAATTGGAAGAGTTATGAACAAAATACTGGAAAGTGACGAAACTGAACTCCAAACTCGGAACAGTGGAATTAACTGGAAAACTGTACAAAATGGGATGGAGTTTGCGTGACTCATGACCTGGAATTGATAAAGGGATGTCTTAGGAATATTATGGAAGTAGCCTCACCCAATTTGGACCTATATTGAATAAATTGTGTGAAGAATGGTGGAGGGTGGTAAAGCTGTAAAACCAGAAAACCATCCAAAGCACTAATCCATTTATTTCTTTAAGAAAATTATAGAAACCTTAATCAAACCATTAAGCATTTGAAACCATTGAGTAATGACAAAGGGATATACCAATGGTGTAGGTGAATCAAGTCAAGAGAACATCTTTTAGGTCTATACAAGTGCAACTTCGACTTAATATACAAGGTGAGTCCCTTAATTTTAAAACCATCATTAGCTATGTGTTTTTCTGACAAAATTTAATGTTTCTCTAATATAAACTATGTCTTCTTGACATGAATGAAGCTTATGAATCCAGTCTATTTGATATTTACGATATGTTTCACTAAGCTTTCTTTATGCTTAATGGCTTCCGAGATGAAATTTATACAATTTTGCTAGCTCTTAAAAATATCCTCTCTGGTGATGTAAAAGTTTTATAAAATAATGTTTGGTCCCAAGAATGAGTTGTTTTGAATTCCCTTCAGGAGAGCAGACTCCTTTCAAAGGAGTATATTAAATATGTGAATCAGTGGTGACGTTGAGTACTCAGCAAGGGCTTTGACCTTTGTACTAGCCTTCGTTAGAGATAGATGAACCCAAATAACCTGGTCCAGTTATTGGGCTTATCTTACTCCGAACGGGGCGACAGGACAATGGAATTAGCCGTCTCTGGCTAGCCGTTGTGAGCCCGGCAATTGCCTATTGATTGTGATGGTAGGTTGTTCACATGAGACCGAGCGGGGACACTCGGTGTGTTCAATCCCTTGCCACCTCGATGGTGATTGACGTCAGGATTGGGATCCCTGACTTATGGTGGCAAGTAAAAGATCCCCAAGTGCACGGTGAGGTACATTGGTACGCTACTCACCCTTCTGGCATAACACGGGTGACGTGCTGTAAGGCACAGTCCCTGGCACAAGAGACCGTGTAGCCAAAGGCGAAGTTCTTTGAACTTTGCACGCAGGTCGCACTTCTAGATGGGGAAGAACCCGCATTTCTTAAATTAGGGGCCATGTGCTTGGAAGCCATTATTTTACGGAAGTACATGATAAATTGAATTTAAATTTGTCAATCATTGCCTTTTTCAGGTTACGAAAATTATTTCAGCAAAGAAAATGAAAACCAACTTTCTCTTCCAAGCAAAACACTAGCACACACGGGACTCACTGAGTATACTACTCACACGTATGTTTGTTCTTTTTTTTTTAGGAGCTGGAGCTGAAGACTAATAACGGTACTGCCCAAACTTCTTCCCTAGCACTGGATAGTTAATCTTTTGAAGTGAACATTGTATATGGAACATTGTATATAAACTATGAGGTAGTTTAGCTCATGTATTTTGGGAACTATGACAATGTACTGATCATGACTCATATGTTACATAAATAAAAAGCATGTTTCCTTTGTTTACTTAAGCTTTGACTTTACCTGCTTACTATAAGTTACATCGTTATAAAGACCCCTAGTCTGAGACATCAGACGGGGCGACATCCCGCCTTAACTCGGCCCACTACGACAAGGTAAAAAAATATGGGGTGTTACACACTAAGTTCTTATGCAAATAACATATAATCAACATCAACATTAAAAACAATCATAATCCATTTTCTTTAACGTATTACCCCATTTTTATCCCAATTCTACCACCTTTCTTCGCAATCATGAACAACCCTTTAAATTACCATTCAAGTGCCCTTATTTACCATACAAAATATAGCTTATAGAACCATCATCCAACCGGTACATATACTTGCGCACACAAAATCACACATAGTACACAATAATCACTTTGATCATCACAATTCTCATATTTTTCATGTTATAATTCATATCAAAACGATCACCGTAAAAAATTCTACAACTTTAATTCTTGAAGCATTGGATTTTACCTTATGTATGAGATGTTCTAGCTTGAATTTTTCTCCAAGAATCACCAAACTCTCAAGAACACACATTTTCTCTCCTTTTCCAATTTTCCTCAATTATCTCTATCTTTTCCTTCATTTTTCTTTCTTTTCTCTTCCTTTTCTTTCTGCCCTTGTTATGGACGAATTTCCTTTCTAAAATTCAGCTCCTCCACCACCGTACATGGTCCAAATTGGTGACCATTTGGTCACAAATTGTGGGCTATTTGCCACTTGTCACAATTTCATTCCTCCACCTATTTTTTTTTATTTATTTTGTAAAACTTATTTGATAAGCTTTATCTTGTATGAAATCTCATACAATATCTCATAATGTGACACACATCCAAGTTTTACCCGCATTTCTAATTTTTATCAGAAATGACCAAAATCGAGTCCGGAATGAAAAAATATTTTACTTCATCATTCAACTCCAAAAATTCCACTGAATCCATTGGTAAGATGTAAATTCTCTAATTCTTTCTCAATTTTGACAAATTTGTGGTCAGAGTCACGGGCGCAGTCAAAATAACGAAAATGCCCCCAATAACTTGAATAACTTATTACATACTAAAACGCGCGTTCATCGTACTGATCAATTTTCATTCTTAGCGTACCTAAAATTCTTATTGTGTTCACAATAGTAGCCTTCTGAAGATTTAGGGTACAGGTAGAACAAATTCAATAATTACATCTAGGTCCCGGCAAAATGTTATTATACCAAAATATTCGTTTCATAACACCGATCATCTTTTGTTCTGACCATTGATATAAATTCTCATCCTATTACAAGTAGTAGCCAATCGAAGATAAAATGTGGGGTATTACATCCTCACCACCTTACAAAAAATTTTGTCCTCGAAATTTAGATTTACCTTAATTCCATCAAACATTTATTTCTAGTTTTATCTACCATCTACACCGTCTTTACTCTCCATAAATCCTGACAGGTCCTTTGTTTCCCTATGAATCTCTAGATTTAATTTCCTCATGAGCAAAGGGATCATCTTCTTGTTTCTTAGTATATGTACAACTGGCTAAAGTACATCCCAATTTCCCACATTGATAACATGGTCTAAGTCTCTTGCAATACTACTCATAAGTGTGCCTGCCCTTGTGACAGTAGGTGCATTGAACATATTCCATTCTTCTCCTTAAGTCTACTTCATGAGACACCTAGCAAATGTATACATCTCAATACTTCTCATTCATATGACATGAAATAGAAGAAAATTCTATTTAGCACATATAAACATGATCTCTTTGAGAAATTCTCATATTCTTTCAACCTAATAAGATACATTCACATACATCATTCTCGTATGATCTATAATTAAACCTCTGATATTCATATCACTTTGCATTGAAAAATGGAAAACACAGGGCACGCAGTGGAAGCGAAAAAATAAAAACTAGAAAAATACTGAAGAACAGGGAACTCTGAACAAAACCGGCTCCGGCTCCAGCAACCCTAGCCGGCGCTGGTCGTGCTCTGTACGGATTCCGAGGTTTTAAAAAAATACCTCTTTTCCTCGTTCTTAGAATTGGTTGGACCGAAATGTGTGCAACCGGGATAGGTACACTGGTGGAAACCTCTGGTGCGATTCCTGCAAGTCTCCTACTCCGTCTTTACATGTAGGTAAACGCCAAACTCTCGATCTTCTAGTATATGGCCTACCTAATTCAGTTTGGTGAACAACTCACAAACTAAAGAACTTTTTCTAGAAAGAGAGAGAGTGTGAGAGACGTCTAGCTTTTTTTTTCACATAGAGAAGAAGCCGTCTCAGAGAATCACGTTGTTACATTTTTTCCATTCTCTTGTTTAACCTAAATAAAACCCTATGTTAAACTGGACTGGGCCATTGGATTCTTAGTTTACCCTTTTGGACTTAATTAATTATTCTAATTAGAACCAACTTAATGGCCCAACAAACAATTAATTTCCCAGCCCAAATAAACTACTCCAATAAATAAGCCTATATTAGTTTAGTTCCAGGTTAATCTTTAATTATTCAAACTGGACCAAAGCCCTGAATAAATAATTAACTCACTAAACTAATTTAATTAATTTTCTCTCCATAGACCTTTATTTTATTCTAACCCAACAATTAAATTAGGCTACTTAAATAAAATAAATTCAATTTAATTTAAGATCAATTCCTTAGCCCGTATTTAATTAGGACTCACGGTCTATACTGGAGACTAAAAGACACACCGCCTTGGCTACTAAAATGACCAAAATACCTTTGCCATATAAATAGTTGTATTTTACATTTTAAATATTTTCTAATATTACCATAAGAAAATATTGACCCCAAGGACAATGCTGCGTTAGCAAAGTCTCCGACCTACAGGTACAATGACTAAAATACCCCTCTATACATCAGCATACATTTAGAAAGGAAGAAATGTACTAACACCTTTCTAAATGACATCTACCATCCTTAGACTTCTAGTCTAATGATCCATGACTTCTTGGATTGTTTTCGCTTTCCAAATGAGCTATCCTAAAGCAAACATCCAAGTCATGTTTCCCAGGGCCCTAGATATTTAGATCATGTAGATAACCACAAGAGGCGATATAGTATAGAAACTATCTTGTACAAGTCTGTCTTAACTAACTAGTCATACATATCCAACATACAAGTATATTAGCCCTACGATAGAACCTCAACTATAGCATATCAAAGTATTTGCTTCCAGCTTCGTCAGACCACCAACTCATACTCAAGTCGTAGAGTACTAGTCCACGCTGTAGCAGTAGTAGTCTAGGTTTCTACCATATAGTACTTTTAAGAAACCACTACTACAGATCCTGTTCTACGTATTCAAAATACGCTTATGTCATAAAGTGAGTGGACTACTCACCGGCTAAAGGTAAGCCATTCCCCATTTGGAATTCACAACATAATAACCTAAACATGATGAGATTCTCATTCTTACCAATCGGTTAAGAAGGAATGTTTATGTGTTAAGTAACCCGTGATCCATACCTTATTGTGAAAGACCTCCATTCACATGGACCACTCACTTAAACACAATGGGTCTTTTCCAAACGTAATTGTGCACAAATGAAATATAAATTCACAAATAATTTCTAAAAATAAATTATTTTATTAAGATATTTGATATTTACAACAAAAACCTAGTCTAAGAGGGCATATTTTCCAACATATAGATCGTACATTCATTTCCTTAAACAGCCATAAATCACTTCCTATCAACTTTCATTGGTACTTCCCTGGGGTTACCCCTCTGAGAATTTCTCTAACCCAAGCACATCTAACTTCAAATGTCTAATGACTCCTAGTACATTAGTGTTGATATCATCATATCCTTTCACACATTATAACATAATAGGACTTTTAGCACTAAGATATAATCCCTAAATACTACACACCTGTACATATCCTTATCTGCACAATTCATCTTGCACAATACATACATGGTCTTTAAGTGTTCAACCTCCTTTATTCGTCATCTCACTATTACTATACCCAAAGTAAACAATTCAAATATAAGGTCTTCCTGACCTCAATCCCTTTACTATTGTTCGAATTCAGGGTCATAGAACATTTTTAGAGATATTGGATTTGTCTCAAATCACTCTTCTTCTGGCTTATCAGAATAAGTTATACCTCGAAGTCATATATCACATCAACTCCAATATCCAAACACTATCTCTATAAATTCACATTTACTCATACAATGATGGACTCTCTAATGTCCCGTTAGAGGCTCATCTACATTCCATCAGAAGCACTATTATGATTTCTGCTATGCTCTGATACCATTTGTACCACCCCATATTTCCATAACGTAGTGGGCTATTACTTTATGGGATGTCGCCCCATCTGATTGCTTAGACAAGCGGACTTCATAACAAACTTTACTTAGAAGGCAGTGGAAATTTTTGTCCAAAATAGAAAAGTACAAGAATTTGGCTTCTAATACATATACTCACGGGTATAACAGGTCTAAGATATAGAATGAGCCTCTGGGACTCCACCGTGCATTCGCTGCACCTCTGGTCCTGAATTTTTCATAAGAGATAACATACGTGTGATCGTAATGCTCAATGAGTCCCGTGTATACTAGTGTTTTGTGAAAGAATCAGGACACACAAAACCTTTATGGAAAAGCATATCATTTTTCTACTGGAAGCAATTCTTAAACTCTCTAAAAAAGAGTTGGTTTAGAACTCAATCATTTTTGAAAAACTCTTTTTTAATTTCAAACCGTTGCCCTGATTTCTAAATCACAGGCACTTTTTTCAGTAGAAGGTTAGCCTGTATGCAAAGCACACAAGCCATCGCCTTCGGCACCACGTATCATTGTGCTTAGACCATAGCCTACAGTACTCAACCGTGCATCGCTGGAAAGGTAAGTACACTACAGCGTACTACCGAGAATCAAGTTGGTGCTTATGCCAAGTATTCAAGTTGCTACATACACTAAGTATTCAAGTTAGTACATACGTCAAGTATTCAAGTTAGTGCATATGCCAAGCATTCAATTTAGTGCTTACACCAAGAATTCAAGGTAGTGCATCCGTCAAGTATTCAAGTTTGTGCATACGCTAAGTATTCAAGTTAATGCTTACGCCAAGTATTCAAGTTAATGCATATACCAAGTATTCAAGTTAGTGCATACGCCAAATATTCAAGGATTGACAAGTTCAAGAAATCAAGAGTTCAAGATTCATATTGTTCATCGTGTTTCCAAATCCATATAGAAGCCTTGCACTTGAGCACATCAGGAAACCATTTTCCATATTAGGAAAAACATGTTTTTGGGGAAAAATATTATTTTCCAGAATTTTTTTCCACTGACTCACAAGTTAGATAATAATTCCCAAAGGCTCCGTAGGGCCAATCATTTCATTCCAAAGGCACATCAAGAAAATAAAATAAATTTCGGGATTAAAATGTCGTTTTCAAAAAATCAATCTCATATCGAGAAATCATTTTCCAAAATCCTGTCGAAATAGGGTAAAGAGTTCTTTTCATCCACCAAAACAAGTTTCCAAGTGTATTCAGGTCATTTTACCTGTACTCGATCACAAAAGTCATTTCCAAGGATAATTCGGTCATTTACAGAATACCCAATTCCAAAGCTTTTCATAAAACATTCCAATAAGGACATTTGGATCATTTTCCAAATACCCGATTCCAAAAGGAAATTTTTCCAAAATCCAAAATTCTAATTTTAAAAGAAGATTAAATTCAAAGTTTCTAAACTTATTTCCATAAAATATTCCAATAAGGGTGTTATAGTCAATATGTAAATACCCGATTCCAAAAATAACCATTTTGCAAAAATCTCAAGAGTGTAATAAAAAGGATCAAATTCACAAAATTCATGCTTTAATCATCCGTTAAGGTTTTCAAGCCAAATATGAATTTCATTCGAGCCCAAAGTGGCACAAGAATAAATCTTGCTCGGATAACGGTATAAAACATAGCATTTCATGAAAAATGAAGTACACTAACTTTCAAAAGGTTTTAGAAATCAAAGGGACTCACCTTGCGTCCTAATTGACTTTTCCCGTTCATGGCCGTCCTAAAAATGAAGCACACTAGCTTTCAAAATGTCATTAAAAAATTTCCAGGATCAAAATGTCGTTTTTCAAAAGTCAATCTCATATCGAGAAATCATTTTCCAAAACCATATCGAAACTGGATAAAGAGTTCTTTTCATACACCAAAACAAGCTTCCAAGTGTATTTAGGTCATTTTACCCGTACTTGATCACAAAAGTCATTTCCAAGTGCATTTTAGTCATTTACTGAACACCCGATTCCAAAGCTTTTCATAAAACATTCCAATATGGACATTTGGATCATTTTCCAAATACATGATTCCAAAAGGAAATTTTTCCAAAAATCCAGAATTCTAATCCTAAAAGAGGATTAAATTCAAAATTTCCAAACATATTTCCATAAAATATTCCAATAAGGGCATCTAGTCAATTTGTGAATACCTAATTCCAAAATTAACCATTTTTTCGAAAATCCTAACTGTTTAATCTAAAAAGGATCAAATTTACAAAATTCATGCTTTAATCATCCGTTAAGGTTTTCAAACTAAATATGAAGTTCATTCGAGCCCAAAATGGCATAAGAATAAATCTTGCTCAAATAACCTTAAATATATTCAGGGATTTTCAAAATGGTATAAACCCCTCGCGTCCTAATTGACTTTTCCCGTTCATGGCCATTCGACCCCCGTTTCTACCGTTTCCAACGAACCGTTGGTCGTTTACTACTAAACCTACACCAAATATCATTTTTAGGTTAAATTGTATTTAGTCAAAAAGTAACCGATGGTTAGCCGATGTCCAGTCGACGTGCCCAAAGAGTAGCCAATGTCTAGCCGGCGTGCCCGACAGTTAGTCGACGTCCAACCTACGTTTAGCTGACGGGGCCGACGGTTAAGGAAAACGTTCAACTTTCGTTTATGTTGTTTTTTTGTCATTTTTTCAATTATTTCATTTTCCTTTTTCCATATCCTTCCTCTCTTCATGCACAAGGGATTCACTCCATATTTCTCATTCATTTCATCAAAAATCACACAATTATTCTTCCTTAAGTTCATTCACTTCCCAAGCAAAATCCTGAAATTTTACTACTTTAACACACGATTTTGTTTCGTACATAACTTTCAATCCACAACTCCAATTTGGCTCTATGATATATCAAAACGACCATAAGACTCTTAAATTTAAATCTATATAAGCCCATTTCTGAGACCTAGTTTCCGTGAGATGCTACAAGGCAAAAACTGCCCCATTAGTTTTCTTATTTTTAATCCATTTTCACATAACAACTTCACCTACTTGAGCTTCTTGATTTATAACACTTATATAACCCTTAATCCACTTCATTTTCCCTTCAAAAAACCTTAATTCTTCAGATTTTCAGGTTCAAGAAGCAACTAAGTTCTTATGCAAATAACATATAATCAACATCAACGTTAAAAACAATTATAATCCATTTTCTTTAACGTTTAACCCCGTTTTTATCCCAATTCTACCACCTTTCTTCGCAATCATGAACAACCCTTTAAATCACCATTCTAATACCCTTATTTAATATACAAAATATTAGTTATAGATCCTTCATCCAACCAGTACACAAACTTGCGCACACAAAGTCTCATATTGTACACAATAATCACTTTGATCATCACAATTCTCATGTTTTCATGTTATAATTCATATCAAAACGATCACGATAACAAATTCTACAACTTTAATTCTTGAAGCATAGGATTTTACCTTGTGTATGAGATGTTCTAGCTTGAATTTTGCTCCAAGGATCACCAAACTCTCAAGAACACACACTTTTTCTCCCCTTTTTCAATTTTCCTCAATTTTCTCTATCATTTCTTTCATTTTTCTTTCTTTTCTCTTCCTTTTCTTTCTGCCCTCTTTATGGACGAATTTTCTTGCTGAAATTCAGCTCCTCCACTGCCATACATGGTCCAAATTGGTGACCATTTAGTCCCACTCTCCTCCACGTATCGCAATTTCATTCATCCACCTATTTTTTTTATTTATTTTGTAAAACTTATTTGATATGCTTTATCTTGTATGAAATCTCATACGACCTCTCATAATATGACACATGTTCCTATCCACCAATCACATAGTGGCACACGTCCAAGTTTTACCCGCATTTCTAATTTTTCTCAGAAATGACCAATATCGGGTCCAAAATGAAAAAATATTTTACTTAACCATTCAACTCCAAAAATTCCACTGAATCCATTAGTAATACTTAAATTCTCTAATTCTTTCTTAGTTTGGTCAAATCTGCGGTCAAAGTTGCGAGCATGGTCAAAATGATGAAAATGCCCCCCGATAACCCGAATAACTTTTTCCATACCAAAACGTGTGTTTCATCACACTGATCAATTTCCATTCTTAGCGTATCCTCAAATTCTTATTGTATTAACAATAGTAGCCTTCCGAAGATTTAGGGTACGAGTAAAACAAATCCAATAATTACATCTAGGTCCTAGAAAAATGTTATTATATCAAAATATTCGTTCAATTACACCAATCATCTTTTGTTCTGGACATTTATATAACTTCTCATCTTAGTACAATTAGTAGCCAATCGAAGGTAAAATGCGGGGTATTACAAAGCCAGCTCAAGATGTGCTTAAGGATTTAAGTCAACAAATAAAAAACTCAAAAAAACATACATGAATTATTCATTAAGGGTAATCACCCGTTACCCATGGGGAATGATCACCCATTACTCATGGAGATCTAGTAATGAAATATAAAAAAGTGCCATTTGCTAGCTAATTAGAATAAAGTGCCACACCTCTTAGAGAGAAATATAAAGTTAAGGATTGTTGAAACCCAAGGATAAGGAAAACAATGAAATTGATCAAGACAATATTATCTTACCTATCTCATTGTCATCATTGTAATTATATGTGTCTTCTTTTGATTTCTTATGGTTTTACCTAATTTGAAATCAGGTTCAAATCCTCAATTTAAACTTGAAGCAAAGTTTGCCTTCTTAGGCCACAAAATTCCTTTGAAGTCATCATCGAATGTTTCTTTAGCTACCATAATAAAAGAGTATTACAAATTTTAAATCAAAAGCTAATTTGAAAATTTTTTGATAGAGTATCCCCTATAAATTGAACATTTCTAGGCACTGAGCCAGTCTAAGACGTGTCAAGCATTCAAGTCAACTAATAAAAAAACATAAAATAAATTCAATCATTTAGTAGAATTAAAATAAGTCAATGTATCATAAAACTAACTTAAGAGTAATCACCCATTACCAATGAGAAGTGATCACCTATCACTCACGAGGATCTCGCAACGAACAAGTTTATTCTTACCTTAGTAATGCTCATTTGGAGACTCACAGAAAAAATTGTATCTCTACCCTATTCATCATAGCAAATACTACTTAATTAGTCCAACTAAGAATAAAACTAAGAAGAAAAAAAAGTTCATGTCTGGAATATCCATTACTCCATTGCATCGACAATATAGTTGGTAAAGATGTAATAACAGGATAATTTGAGGGTAAAGTATAATGGGATAATTTTAGAGCATAATTTTTCATCACAATAAAAGAAAATCTAGAAGACGGTGAAAATAAGAGGAAGAAGAGAAGAGGAGAGATAGAAGGAGAATAGAAAACTAACCAGTATTGAGAAAAATTAAGAAGGCGGGTGGGGGGACTCAACAAGTAGTTTGAGACCATACATCAATACTCTTGATCAAACTACTTCATATAGAAGTTCAAACTAACAAGTATTGATTACACATATAAATATGTATAAAGTTACACATACAAAGAATCATTCCTGAAATACAATTCAGTACGTGGAATTACTGCTGGGAAAGTTCCCTTACCTTCCAGTAATTATTCATATATTCAACTTCTGCGTATATTATATAGATAGTAAATCATGAACAAGAGTCATTGGATTTCCTTTCTACTTCGTGAGTGTGTTTTGTGTTCGTAAGGAAGCAATTTTGTAAGAGGCCAAACAATAGGCTCCAATGAAATCTGGATTGCAAATTCTTGAATTTGGTTAAAGTTTAATAGAAAAAAGGCAGAAAGATGAGATAAAGAGGAGGGTAACATGGGAAGAATTGATAAAGGAGAAGGACATTGTAGCCTGCTAGGAGGAAAAATGCAGCAGTAGAGTGCTATATGAGAAAGTCAAACAGGGAGTTGGTAGATTCCAAAGATAAGAAATCAGTTTATTGGCCATGTGAAACCCCACCTACAACCAACCCTAGAGTAAGAGGGTCGGGATGCAGATCATATTATTTTGCATGAATATATATATATTTGAATGATTTTATATGCTTTAGAATTGTGGTTTATAGGTTAAAAGGCTTAGATATGCTTATTGAGTAAGAAGGGTAAAATGGTAATTTTGCTTAAGGTCAAAACAGGAAGTTAGCTTGAGGATTAAATAAGAGGAATATGTAGGTGAGAAAATAAGAAAAACAGTTATTGTGGTTTAGTGGTTAGAGCTTTGGAATTAATCTCTAAGGTCATGAGTTCAAATCCCATCATCTAAGTTTTTATCATGATTATCTTGATTAAATTTGAATTTTGTTTTCTTACATTCCATAAAAATAGGAATGTTGTATTAGGGGAGACATGAAGAGAAAGTCTTGATCATATAAGCATGTCCTAAAAAGAATTCTAGAGGAATTCTTGTCCTTTATATTACCTCTAGCTTTGTCCTAACATCTTCATAATTTAAATAAACCAAAAACCATTAAATCTCTTCTTTTAAATTCCAAAAAATTCTATGATAATTCTTCAGCCTTGAATTTCGAAAATCAGTCTTGAAGGATAGAGGATTGGCCGAAAATAGGAGAGAAGTTAGGAAGGATTCCTAAGAGAAATAAATCACCATGGTAGAATCTTCAATCCTATCTTCATGTTGTTCATGGTTTTAATGAAGGAAAATCTGGAAAAATTCCAGCATTCATGACAGTCCAGCTTTCAAAAAATTCAGCCAGTAATCCTAACCATTTTCTGCCAGAAAAATGGACATTTCATATGGATTGAAGACCGAAAATTCTGTGCAAAATTCGGACTGCACAAACTGCACAAACGAGGGAAACAATTCTGGGCAGTTTCGCAATTCTCAACCAGAAAAATGAAGCTGTTTTATTCCACCTTCAAGCCAGCAAAACTTCTCTGTTTTTCTCCATAAAGAAGGCTAAAAAACCAGCCTTAAAGGACCTTGAACATCTCTCAAAACCTCTGCAAAATGGGCTGAAGAATTGCAGAAAACTGCACAGGAAAAATTTGCAGCACACCTTCGAAATATGAGCACTATGAAACCAGAAATTTCCAGCCTTGTTCCCTTAGCCATAGACCGAAGAAACTACCCTCAAACCTCTGCAAATTGAACCTTGTTCAGCCATGGACTGAACACCATTAACCTACACACTTACCTTGAACGCTTGGACTCCATAACCACACCTCAAATATCTCCTAAGATCACTCCATTCAAACTACATTTGAACTTCAAAATTTTCAGAATTTTTCTCCATGAAAACACCCCTTGTATTAAGCTATACAACCAGAATTCCTATGCCATTTAAGCTCTGAATTTCAGCCAGCCTTAAGCCTTATCAAGCTTCATTCATTTCAGCAAAGCAAAACAACCCAGCCGGAACCATTGAAGAACAAAGAAACCTCTCTCCATCAAACACCATTAGCTAATTTCCTACCTCAAACAACTCCACAATTTTCTCCATTTCAAATTCAAATAAAGTCTGATCATTCTCTCTCTTTCTAGCTAAGACCGAAACTCCCATCTATCCTAGACCATCCGGCCAACATCATTTCATATTTCGTGAAGACTTTTCTCTCAATTCTCTCCATTTTCACCAAGAACACCAAGAACACACACTACCTTTCTTCAAACCTAAACCTACTCTAAACATCTCCAATCACTATCAAATACTCCAGATCACTTCTACTTAGTCCCTAGACTTCATTTCTGATATTTATAACACAAAAACATGTAAAAAAAAATTTTCAATCGGATCAAAATCAGCTTTTTCTTGAAGGTCTCAAGAACATCAACAAGGTAAATCAAGAACAACCTTCTTGTTCATCCTCTTCCATTCAATTCTCGATATACCTTTCTAATGCCATCTCTATCTCTCTCTCTCTCTCTCGCTCTCTCTCTCTCTCGGCCGAAATGGTTGATCAACAACCATGGCTGTTTTCTTACTCTTGGACAATTCAAGAGCCTCACTCGCGTGGACCTTCTTAAATCTTGATCGAAGTAATCATCAACCAAGTATTTTTCCTTAACCATTCTTTTAATTCTGAATTCATGTCTCTTAGATGTTGATAGGGAGAATAGTATATGAATGGGGGATTAAGTATGAGCATATGTTTGAAGGGGTTGAGAGTAGGACATGAGATTGATTGATCATGTTTAAACTATATGGATTTTCTTGTCAATCAATATATGATCATTATGTCTTAAGAAAATTATGGATGGTAAAAGCATGTTAGATGAAATGACACCTTTGGTGAATAGTATTTTCATGTTCTTATCTTCATTGAAGCCATGGTTATAATTATGCTTAGTAGAGATTTGCCATGTGATAGCATGTGTAGATTTAAGCCTATGTTCATGAATGGATTAGTTTGTTGTTTGATGTTAGAGAATATGTTCATGATTCTTGTTAGTAGTAGGAAAATTATGATCATGATCTTGTTGATCCTAAGTTATTTTAATTAGCAAATTTTAGTATCTTAATTAAAATTATTACTATATTTTTCCTCTAGGATTTCGAAATCTCAAGGAAGCTTTGAAAATGGGGTATTAAATGAAATATTGATATTTTACTAGTCAAATAAATAATATTTTTCTTTAAAAATAATATATGCATTCGTATAAAATTAAATAAGATCTTTTTATATAAATGCTATTGATAAATAAAATATTAATGCCCTTGTAGACCTATAGTTATAAATATTATTCATATTTAAATTTGTTTGTTATTTATTAAACAAAATTTAACAAAATTTATTTATTATTAATTTTATTTATTACTAATTATTTATTATCTATTAAAAAAATTAATTGTAAATTTATTATTTATTTAAGTAATATTACTTTTAAATTACCATTTATTAATATTATTTAGGACTTAATATTATTCAAAATTCAAACCTTAGTTTATTTGTTAATAATAACACTCAAGATTTATTATTTGAGCCTATAACTTATCAGCAATTATTTTTACAACCCCTAGTTATTTTACCTTATCAAGCTAAACTTATCTTATAAAATCCTTTATCATCTAGCCTTAAAGCTTAGGACATTAGGGGCATGATTGTAATAAGTTGAACTAGAAATATTTGTCTAAGTGAATATAGCTTGAGTATAACCTTATGTCTTGTGTTTACCCCAGGCGGGGTTAGGTCAGCCTTGGAAGACGTTTGAATTTGAGCAAGCAAAGGATCATGTAAGCTCCTGCATGGAATTTTGTGAAGACCAAAAATTACTGTGGCAAGCTAAACGCGATGTGTGCGGAAATTCATGTTGTAAAGGCAATTAAGGATTATTTTTCCTATTTATTTCAGTCAAGCAAATCATTTGAAAATCAAACAAGTAGTTTTACACAAAATGCTAAACTTTTTCTAAAACCCAACTTTGACAAGAATTTTAGAAAACCCTTAATTGTTATTTCCAAATAAATCAATGTATGATCCACTTTGTCCCAAGTGGGACAATCAACGTTGAGTACTCAATAAGGGTAGACCACCAGGACTAGTCTTTGAAGGATTAGGGTAAGTCTCTCAGTAGGTGGCCACCTCTGAGGGGTGAGTCATTCCCGGATAGGATGCCAGTCCGGTAGGTCATGCCAGTCCGAGCTAGCAAGTTTCAGTCATGTGGGCTGTGTGTTTCCGGAGTGGACAACCGGTTTGTTTGGGTGTAGAGATGGAGAAATATCTCACCCGGTAGGCCGTACACCTACCTTTTTGTCAGGTTGCACAAACTGTGGCATTCTGACCGTTGCTTAGTCATGGGGCCCAACGTGTGGTGACTCATGGCTACCCATTTGAGTGGTTGTATTTATTGTGCACATGTATGGTTTGAAAAGCGAAACACCACTCCTTATTTTCAACACTTATTTAATGCTTGCCAGCGCTTTCTCTTATGGAACTTTTACAACTTGCATACATGAATTATTTTATCTGAAACACTCAAAGCACACACGGGCTTACTGAGTTTTTTATCTCATCACCTCTTGTACCATGTTTTCAGGTGGATCCGGCTGTGGAAGTCAATAGCTAGACTTGTTGCCTATGCTTTGAAGACTTCATGTATTTTCTTTATATGATGTTTTGAGAGAATGTAGCAAACAATTTATTTTTGAATTTATTCCTGTACTTAACTTTTGGGTTGTAATAAGTTTAATTTTAAATTATTTATTTTATTTTATTATATGTGACCTAGTTATAAAGACCACTTGTCCTTTGGATGGGGCGACATCCCCAGCCCTGTTGGGCCCAGGCAGTGGGGTGTTCAAGTGGTATCAGAGCCTAGGTTTAGGCTAGTATTGATAGTATATGTGTTGATTTATTAAGTTCAAATCTTTTATCTGACCTATCTTGTTTATGCTGTAGGATGGTTAGAATGATTAGAACCGCAAGGAAAGGGCAGCAATGGCATCCTCCCATTTCTATCTACCCAGAAGACCTACCAGTGCCTCAACCTGCACCTCAGCCTGCACCGCAGCCAATTATTCCCCTGGATGATAGCAGTGACGATGAGGTCCAAATCATTGAGCCACCCCCAATACCCGTGATAGACTTGGTTACTGACAGTGAAGACGAAGTGATCGATATGGAATATATTCCCCTCCCTCCTAGTTCCATAGTTGACTCGACAGCTGATAGTGATGACCCAGGGGAGATAGATTATGAATATCCACCTAGACCTTTCTTTGTAACCCCACCTAATCAGGTTGAAACCGGGAAGAGTTCTAGGAGACCCGGGAAGGAGCCAATAGATGAGGTTGCAAATAGGGCTGGGATAGACCTCACTAGGAGTTCTGGGGAATGGTTATATGAGGCCGACTGTGAAGATTCTAATGAGGACTAGCAAGGCTAAGTATTGCTACCATTGTGATGTTTTACTTACTGCTTTCCATAAATTCCTATGCTAAGGATTTTATTCATGTTTACTGCTTTAATTCCGAATTTATGCAACTAAGAGTACCTGGAGTACTCTAAATCTTGAGAAAAATCTATATGCAATTCTTTATACAAAATTTGCATCTAATTTTCTTCCGCCTAAAGTTGAATGTGAATGCATGCTCAATTTGGATATTTTAAACTTTGATGCATAAACTCATTATCTAGGGCATGGTTTAGAATGGCACCCAAGCATCGTGCAGCTACATCCAGCAAAAGGGTTCCTGTGGCAGAGCCCGTGACACCAGAGTTTGATACAACTCAGATGCCATCACCAAACCAGGGGGATGAGAACGAACTGGAGCCAGAAATGGGATTGGAAGAACCAGTTAGCATAACTATGACACAAGTGTTCCACAAGATGACCGAGATTCTACAAACCCTGACTGCGCGAAGGAATCCGAAAGGGAAAGATGAGGCATTGGAGCGGTTTCTGAAATTTCAACCACCTATCTTCTTGGGAGAGGCCGAGCACGACCAGAAAGCAGAACAATGGGTGGAACAAATGGAGGACATCTTTGCTACACTCCAGTATACTGAGAAGCGGATGGTAAAGTTTGCTGCATTCCGACTGAGGGGCCCAGCTCGGGCATGGTGGCAACGGGTTCAGGACGACTGGGAGATGATTGACCAAGACTGGACATGGGCTAATTTTGTGGAAGTATTCTGAGCAGAATATATCCCTCAGTGGATAGTTGAGAAGCGGGAAGATGAGTTCCAGAATCTAAAGCAGGGAGGTATGACGGTAGCTCAATACGCAGCACGGTTCACGCAACTGTCAAAGTACTGCAAGAGACTACTGGACACTGAACAGAACAGAACGAGGCAATTTGTTAAGGGTTTAAGGAAGGAGTTAAGAAGGGCGTTGGCACCCTCTCCACCAACGACTTATTCGGGGGCTATGGACGCAGCCACCCGTACTGAGAATGAGGATCACAACCGAATGGCACCACGACCTTTCGTACCGTCGAGATAGCCGCTGAGACCTTTTCAGAGGCAGCAACCTAACAAGCGCCCTGCCAACCAACAGTGGCAAAATCGGGGAAAGCAAGCCCGAACAACACCGGTTGGTCCTGCACAGAATCTTCCAATATGCCGGCACTATGGGAAAAAGGGCCACACTGAGAAAAACTATTGGTCCAGAGGGGGTGAGCGGAAATGCTACCGCTGCGGAGACCCGAACCATCTACGGAACACCTGCCTTAGACTTCTACGAGTCAGACAAGGGAACCCAACTCAAATCCCGGGGCTCAATCGAGCTAATGCCACAGGAGCTTCCAGGAGTGGAACGCAGAAGCCGCAGGTGAAAGCAAAAGTTTTCGCTCTCAATCGGGAGGAGGTTGGAGCTAATGCAGCAGTAGTGGAAGGTACGTTTACTATCCAAGGTCATTCTATTAATGCATTGATAGACCCTGGATCTACCCATTCCTATTTAAACAAGAATTGTGCATATCATTTGGGTTGGGATGGAGTAAAACTACCTTTCACCTTGTTAGTTGCGTACGCCTTTGGGGAAAATGGTACAAGCAGATCGGTATGTGCAGAATTGTAAAATTGAAGTGGGGAGAGAAAGTTTGGAGGGATATTTAATAGTCTTAGCTATTGATGATTATGATTTGATATTAGGAATGGATTGGCTAGCGAAGCATGGGGCTAGAGTAGACTGTAAGAATAAGTCGGTTCAGTTCATTAGACCAGGATGTGATGTGTTAGAGTTCAATGGCAAAAGGGTAAAAGAATTGAAGTTTTTGATAGCTGGGGCTAAAGCCCAAAAATTATTGAGGCAAGGATGTCAGGGATATTTGGCTTATGTGATAAACAAGCCGAATGACCAGTGCACTCTAGAGGATACCGAGGTGGTAAAGGATTTTCCCGACGTGTTCCCTGTGGAACTCACTTCTCTACCTCCCAATCGAGAAGTTGAGTTCACCATTGATCTAGTCCCAGGAGCGGAACCGGTATCTCGAACTCCGTATCGAATGGCACCGGCAAAGCTGAAAGAATTGAAGGAGCAGCTAGAAGAGTTGGTGAGACAAGGTTATATCAGACCTAGCACATCACCCTGGGGAGCACCTATGTTATTTGTGAAGAAAAAGGACGGGACTCTAAGGTTGTGTATTGACTACCGGGGCTTGAACAACCTGACCATCAAGAATAAATATCTCCTACCGTTAATTGACGAGTTATTCGACCAGTTGCAAGGATCCAGTTGTTACTCCAAACTGGATTTGAGGCAAGGCTACGATCAAGTGAGGATAAAGGAGGAAGATATTCCTAAGACGGCCTTCAATACAAGATATGGTCACTATGAGTTTTTGGTGATGCCTTTCGAGGTAACTAATGCACCCACAATATTTATGGATTTGATGCATCAAGTGTTCCAATCCTACTTGGACAAGTTCGTGGTGGTCTTCATCGACGACATACTCATAAACTCCAGGAGCCCGCAGAACCATGCAGAACATTTGAAGTTGGTACTGGAAAAGCTAAGGGAGCACAATCTTTACGCCAAGTTTAGCAAGTGCGAGTTTTGGCTGGATAGTGTGGCATCCCTTGGTCACATGGTGACCAAGGATGGGATCAAGGTGGACCCAGCGAAGGTTGAAGCAGTTTCGGACTGGAAGCAACCGGAGAACATCACAGAGATTCGAAGCTTCTTGGGATTGGCTGGCTACTACCGAAGGTTTATTAAGGGGTTTTCAATGCTAGCATCTCCTATGACCCGGCTGCTGAGAAAGGACATACCCTTTGTTTGGAATGAAAAATGTGAAAAGAGTTTTCAAGAGTTGAAGCGGAGGTTAATGACAGCGCCTGTGTTGAGTCTACCGGAGGCAGATAAACCTTATGCACTATATACTGATGCTTCGAAGGAAGGCTTGGGAGCAGTTTTGATGCAAGATAGGAAGGTGATTGCCTATGCTTCTCAGAAATTAAAGCCGCATGAAGTCAATTATCCCACGCATGATCTAGAGCTGGCTGCCGTTGTGTTCACCTTAAAGAAATGGCGGCACTACTTATATGGAGTGGAATATGAAGTGTTCACTGATCACAAGAGCCTGAAGTACATCTTCACCTAGAAAGACTTGAATTTAAGGCAGCGAAGATGGATGGAATTTTTGGAGGAGTACCGTTGTCCTATCAACTACCACCCCAGGAAAGCCAACGTCGTTGCTGATGCCCTGAGCCGGAAAGTCAGAATGGCCAGACTTAGAGTACAAGAGGTTCAAGTGGTTCAGGATGTGTTGGATAGAAGAGCAGAAGTGCAAGAAGAGAGGATTATTATTAGCAACCTGAAGTTGATGCCAGATCTAAGGAGGGAAATTGTTGAAGCCCAGCAGAGTAATGCGGAATTTCAGCTTTTCAAGGACAAGGAGCTTAAACGGCAAGGCAGTAAATTTCGACAAGACGAAGCGGGAGTGTTGTACTTCCGAGATCGTTTGTGCGTACTCGAGAAGCACCAGTTGAAGGACAGAATTTTAGAAGAAGCGCATAAGAGCAAGTACACCATTCATCCGGGAGAGGTCAAGATGTATCAAGATCTGAAAATGACTTATTGGTGGCCCAGGATGAAGCGAAATGTGGCTAAGTATGTCTCAACGTGTCTAACTTGTCAGAAAGTCAAAGCGAAGCACAAAAAGGTGGCAAGATTTTTACAACCATTGCCAGTACCGAAATGGAAATGGGAAGAGGTGACCATGGACTTCGTTACCGGACTCCCTATGGCAAGGACCCAAAAGGTCGCCATATGGGTAGTGCTGGATCGATTGACCAAGTCGGCGCACTTCATACCCGTGAATGTAAGGGATTCAATGGAAAAGTTGGCTCAGACCTATGTGCGGGAAATAGTTAGACTACATGGAGTGCCTTCAAGTATTGTGTTCGACCGTGATCCGAGATTTACATCCTGATTTTGGGGCAAGTTTCAAGAATCGATGGGTTCTAGTCTGAAGTTCAGTACGACGGCACATTCGCAGACCGATGGGCAGTCAGAAAAGGTTATTCAGATATTAGAGGATATGTTGAGAGCCTGTGTATTGGATTTTGGGGATAAATAGATCGAATGTGTGCCGTATGCAGAGTTGTCATACAATAACAGTTATCAAGCTTTGATTGGAATGGCTCCGTATGAAGCTCTATATGGACGTAAGTGTCAGGTACCGCTTTATTGGAGTTGGTCGGAGGACGGTCACATAAGCAAATCGGGAGAAGTCTGTGTTAAAGAAATGTTGGACAAGGTCAAGTTAATTAGGGAAAGGTTGAAAGCAGCCCAGAGCCGACAAAAGAGTTATGAGGACAATAGGCGGAGGAAGTTAAAATTTCAGGTGGGAGACGGTGTGTTCCTAAAACTGACACCAAATAGGGGAATTCTGAAGCATCCGAAAGGGGGGAAGCTGAATCCGAGGTATTTGGGACCGTTTCCAATAAAAGAGAGGATTGGGCCAATAGCGTATTGATTGGATCTGCTAGAAGGATTGATGGGAATTCACGACGTATTTCATGTATCCCAGCTGAAGAAGTACAATGCTGATCCCGGACATGTTTTAAATGATGAGCTGTTAGTGTTGCAACCGGACCAGAGCTGTGTGGAGAAACCCGTAAAGATATTGGATCGAAGTATCAAGACTCTCTGGAACAAGCAGATTCTGATGGTGAAGGTGCAGTGGGAGCATCATGGCACGCGGGATGCCACATGGGAAACAGATGAGTTGGTAAAGTGGAGGTATCCTGATCTGAGATAGAGGTATGCCTGAATTTCGGGACGAAATTCTCCTAAGGAGAGGAGGATGTGAAACCCCACCTACAGCCAACCCTAGAGTAAGGGGGCCGGGATGCATATCATATTAATTTGCATGAATATATATATTTTTGAATGATTTTATGTGCTTTAGAATTGTGGTTTATAGGTTAAAAGCCTTAGATATGCTTATTGAGTAGGAAGGGTAAAATGGTAATTTTGCTTAAAGTCAAAATAGGAAGTTAACTTGAGGATTAAATAAGAGGAATATGTGGGTGAGAAAATAAGAACAACAGTTGTTGTGGTTTAGTGGTTAGAGCTTTGGAATTAATCTCTAAGGTTATGAGTTCAAATCCCATCATCTAAGTTTTTATCATGATTATCTTGATTAAGTTTGAATTTTATTTCTTGCATTCCATAAAAATAGGAATGTGGTCTTAGGGGAGACATGAAGAGAATGTCTTGATCATATAAGCATGTCCTAAAAAGAATTCTAGAGGAATTCTTGTTCTTTTTATTACCTCTAGATTTGTCCTAACATTTTCATAATTTAAATAAACCAAAAACCATTAAATCTCTTCTTTTAAATTCCAAAAAAATCTGTGATAATTCTTCAGCCTTGAATTTCAAAAATCAGTCTTGAGATAGAGGATTGGCCGAAAATAGGAGAGAAGTTAGGAAGGATTCCTAAGAGAAATAAATCACCATGGTAGAACCTTCAATCATACTTTCATGTTATTCATGGTTTTAATGAAGGAAAATCTGGAAAAATTCCAGCATTCTTGACAGTCCAGCTTTCAAAAAATTCAGCCAGTAATCCTAACCATTTGCTGCCAGAAAAATGGTCATTTCATGTGGCTTGAAGACTGAAAATTCTGTGCGAAATTCGGACTGCACAAACTGCACAAACCAGGGAAAAATTCTAGGCAATTTCGCAACTCTCAACCAAAAAAATGAAGCTGTTTTATTCCACCTTCAAGCCAGCAAAACTTCTCTATTTTTCCCCATAAAGAAGGCTGAAAAACCAGCTTTAAAGGACCCTTGAACATCTCTCAAAACCTCTACAAAATGGGCTGAAGAATTGCAGAAAACTGTACAGGAAAAATTTGCAGCACACCTTCGAAACATGACCACTATGAAACCAGAAATTTCCAGCCTTGTTCCCTTAGCCATAGACCGAAGAAACTACCCTCAAACCTCTGCAAATTGAACCTTGTTCAGCCATGGACTGAACACCATTAACCTGCACACTTACCTTGAACGCTTGGACTCCATAACCACACCTCAAATATCTCCTAAGATCACTCCATTCAAACTACATTTGGACTTCAAAATTTCTAGAATTTTTCTCCATGAAAACACCCCTTGTATTAAGCTATACAACCAGAATTCCTCTGCCATTTCAGCTTTGAATTTCAGCCAGCCTTAAGCCTTATCAAGCTTCATTCATTTCAGCAAAGCAAAACAACCCAGCCGGAACCATTGAAGAACAAAGAAACCTCTCTCCATCAAACACCATTAGCCAATCTCCTACCTCAAACAACTCCACAATTTTCTCCATTTGAAATTAAAATAAAGTCTGTTCAATCTCTCTCTTTCTAGCTAAGAACGAAACACCCATCTATCCTAGAGCATCCAGCCAACACCATTTCAGATTTCGTGAAGCCTTTTCTCTCAATTCTCTCCATTTTCACCAAGAACACCAAGAACACACACTACATTTCTTCAAACCTAAACCTACTCTAAACACCTCCAATCACTCTCAAATACTCCAAATCACTTCTACTTAGTCCCTAGACTTCATTTCTGATATTTATAACAAAAAAACACGCAAACAAGAATTTTCAATCGGATCAAAATCAGCTTTTTCTTGAAGGTCTCAAGAACATCAACAAGGTAAATCAAGAACAACCTTCTTGTTCATCCTCTTCCATTCAATTCTCGATATACCTTTCTAATGCTCTCTCTCTCTCTCTCTCTCTCTCTCTCTCTCTCTCTCTCTCTCTCTCTCTCTCTCTCTCTCTCTCTCGGCCAAAATGGTTGATCAACAACCATGGTTGTTTTCTTACTCTTGGACAATTCAAGACCCTCACTCGTGTGGACCTTCTTAAATCTTCATCGAAGTAATCATTAACCAAGTATTTTTCCTTAACCATTCTTTTAATTCTAAATTCATGTCTCTTAGATGTTGATCGGAAGAATAGTATATGAATGGGGGATTGAGTATGAGCATATGTTTGAAGGGGTTGAGAGTAGGACATGAGAGTGATTGATCATGTTTAAGCTATATGGATTTTCTTGTCAATCAATATATGATCATTATGTCTTAAGAAAATTATGGATGGTTAAAGCATATTAGATGAAATGACACCTTTGGTGAATAGGATTTTCATGTTCTTATCTTCATTGAAGCCATGGTTATGATTATGCTTAGTAGAGATTTGCCATGTGATAGCATGTGTAAATTTAAGCCTATGTTCATGAATGGATTAGTTTGTTGTTTGATGTTAGAGAATATGTTCATGATTCTTGTTAGCTGTAGGAAAATTATGATCATGATCTTGTTGATCCTAAGTTATTTTAATTAGCAAATTTTAGTATCTTAATTAAAATTATTTCTATATTTTTCCTCTAGGATTTCGAAATCTCTAGGAAGCTTTGGAAATGGGGTATTAAATGAAATATTGATATTTTACTAGTCAAATAAATAATATTTTTCATTAAAAATAATATATGCATTCGTATAAAATTAAATAAGATCTTTTTATATAAATTCTATTGATAAATAAAATATTAATGCCCTTGTAGGCCTATAGTCATAAATATTATTCATATTTAAATTTGTTTGTTATTTATTAAACAAAATTTAACATAATTTATTTATTATTAATTTTATTTATTACTAATTATTTATTATCTATTAAAAAATTAATTAAAAATTAATTGTAAATTTATTATTTATTTAAGTAACATTACTTTTAAATTACCATTTATTAATATTATTTAGGACTTAATATTATTCAAAATTTAAACCTTAGTTTATTTATTAATAATAACACTCAAGATTTATTATTTGAGCCTATAACTTATCAGCAATTATTTTTACAACCCCTAGTTATTTTACCTTATCTAGCTGGACTTATCTTATAAAATCCTTTATCATCTAGCCTTAAAGCTTAAGACATTAGGGGCATGATTGTAATAAGTTGAACTAGGAATATTTGTCTAAGTGATTATAGCTTAAGTATAACCTTATGTCTTGTGTTTACCCCAGGCGGGGTTAGGTCAGCCTTGGAAGACGTTTGAATTTGAGCAAGCAAAGGATCAGGTAAGCTCCTGCATGGAATTTTGTGAAGACCAAAAATTACTGTGGCAAGCTAAACGCGATGTGTGCAAGAAATTCATGCTGTAAAGGCAATTAAGGATTATTTTTCCTATTTATTTTAGTCAAGCAAATCGTTTGAAAATCAAACAAGCAGTTTTACACAAAATGCTAAACTTTTTCTAAAACCCAACTTTGACAAGAATTTTAGAACCGTTAATTGCTATTTCCAAATAAAGCAATGTATGATCCACTTTCTCTCAAGTGGGACAATCAACGTTGAGTACTCAATAAGGGTAGACCACCAAGACTAGTCTTTGAAGGATTAGGGTAAGTCTCTCAATAGGTGGCCACCTCTGAGGGGTGAGTCCTTCCCGGATAGGATGCCAGTCCGGTAGGTCATGCCGGTCCGAGTTAGCCAGTTTCAGTCATGTGGGCTGTGTGTTTCCGGAGTGGACAACCGGTTTGTTTGGGTGTAGAGATGGAGAAGTATCTCACCCAGTAGGCCGTACACCTACCTTTTTGTCAGGTTGCACAAACTGTGGCATTCTGACCGTTGCTTAGTCATGGGGCCCAACGTGTGGTGACCCATGGCTACCCATTTGAGTGGTTGTATTTATTGTGCACATGTATGGTTTGAAAAGTGAAACACCACTCCTTATTTTCAACACTTATTTAATGCTTGCCAGCACTTTCTCTTATGGAACTTTTACAACTTGCATACATGAATTATTTTACCTGAAACACTCAAAGCACACACGGGCTTACTGAGATTTTTATCTCATCACCTCTTGTACCATGTTTTCAGGTGGATCCGGATATGGAAGTCATTAGCTAGACTTGTTGCCTATGCTTTGAAGACTTCATGTTATTTTGTTTATGTGATGTTTTGAGAGAATGTAGCAAACAATTTATTTTGGATTTGTTCCTATACTTATCTTTTGGGTTGTAATAAGTTTAATTTTAAAGTATTTATTTTATTTTATTATATGTGACCTAGTTATAAAGACCCATTTATCCTTTGGACGGGACGACATCGCCGGCCCTGTTGGGCCCAAGCAGTGGGGTGTTACAGGCCATGTCCAGGAGTAAGTGGTTTGTCGTTGTAGTAACCAAAAGAGGAGATGCTGCAAAATTGATTCTAATTAAGTTCTTCTGATTTGGTGTTGTTCAACTTCATTAATGCATGTTTTTCAGTATCATTCTATTTCTTTCTTTTTATTCAGTAATTGTCATTGTGGTGTGGGATTTTTTTTAATTTTTTTTTAAAAAAAATTGCACACACTTGTGATGACTCAAGATGATATTCTGCCCAAATTGATGACATACACTGGTTCACATGATTATCTATTAAAAAAGGAGATAGCTAAATATGATCATATTTGTGAAGAAGTTGCCCAAAATGTCGAGGCATAAGAACAACTCTTGATGCAAATCTAGGTCACCATACAAAGTTCCTTCTTGAAAATATTTTATTGGTATCCATGAGTTTTGTTGAGAATTATGTTCTATGCCATTTTGGCATGTTTTGCCTCTGCTAAGACTAACGATGCATTTGGGCTGGTCTTGCTCAGTGCAAGTATTTGCAAGTTTGGGTTTAATTTCCTATTCCAAACTCAAATCGTGCCGAGCACAAGCTTAGCTTAGCTCCGTCCATGCTGGGCTTGAACATGATTTAATTATATATTTATTTACTTATATGTATGATGCATAAGTAATATTCAGTGAATACTAACAAAGGCTAAAACATTGAATGATTTAAGCCCCCATCCTCCATTAATAATAATTGACTCTAATTTTACACTCTCTTTGGTCCATTAATAATAATTGCCCCCTACTTTCTTCAACAAGGAGCTAGGGATATATTCCAAGTCTATAAAGGCTCAGAACTAAGGATGCAACCAATATACGTCAAGAAGCAAGAGATAGCAAGAAACTATTACTATACCTAAGCAGCATAACTATGGGATTAAAAATCCAGTCATCTAACAGGGGCCAACAATTAGTAATTGGATCATTACACAATGAACAATGCCCCGGGTCTAATCTGTTAGACCAGAAAAGAACACAAAAACTAAATTTCTGCCTAAATTCCTTTCTGATAAACAATTCCCACTTCCTTAGAAGTTTAAAACTCAAAATGGTAGATGGATGTGTGTGCTCTTCAAGGGAGTTCAGCTAAAGCCAAATAAAGCTCAAATTCAACTTCTTAAGATAAATAAATCACACAAGGGAAGAAAGGTGTCTGCCGGAGAAGAAAGAAGACAGATTCAAGAAAATACAAGAAGACAAATTCAAAGAAATTATATTCCAAAATAGATTTAAAAAGACAAAAACAGTTCAATAGCAAGATCTAATGTCTGAACACTTACCAGAAGCTGCGCTGGAGAAGAACCACAAGGGAAGAATGGTGTTTGCCGAAGAAGAAAGAACCTGCAAGAGTTGAACAAAAGAACCTGCCAAAGAAGACTTAAGGAAAAATGGAATGCGTCGGAGTGAAATCGAAGAAAGAGGAAAGAAATGTTGATTCTAATTCAAGAGCAGATACTACGATTTTAATAACCGCCGTATTAAATAATCTAATACAATGGCTAATTATTAGCCATCGTATGAGAAGCATTTAATATAACGGTTAATGATTCGCTGTCGTATTAAATGCGTTTAATAGGGCAGTTAATGATTAGCTGTCGTATTAAATGCGCCTAATATAATGGTTAATGATTCGCTGTCATATTAAGTTATAACCTTTATTTTTTAAAAAATTATTTTTATTTGTTATATATATATATATATATTACTAATGTGACAAATAAAATTATATAAAGTTTACTTTTATAATAAAAATTATAGATAGAATGTCTATATATATAATTAAATGTAATAATTAATAGATAGTATACTCTAACTAGCTATGTAGATATATATGTACACACACATATGTATGTTTGTAATTAAAAAATTATTTATGTTATTTAACATATTAATCTAATACTCACTAATTAATAAGGATATATTATACTGTATATAAATAATATAGATATATAATAAATAACTAATAATTAAAATGAAATTCAAGCTCTTTAATACAAATAAATGAAAATTTCATATGTAAACAAAAATTTATAAAAATTAATGATCTAACCATTAGATATATTTATAAAGTTAAAAAAAGTTTAGTGACCAAATTTGATGGTCATTCGTTTTATTTTATCACATTTGTGCAGTAATATTTATAAAATAAAAAGATATCTTAGTGTATTTACAAATATAAAAATATTAAATTAACGATCTAGCCGTTAAATTTATTGTAATCATTATCAAAAGTATTGTAACTAAATTTAAAAATAATTAGATAAAATTTAAAATAATTTTGGTGGGTTTTGTTATAATTAGACTAAAAATAACAATTATATTAACTGTGGTATTAGTTAGACCTATCTATTATGATGATTCAGGTAAACCGTGGTATTTGGTGACCAAATACGACGGTTGGCATTGAACCCTCATATTAGGCCTATCTATTGCGACGGTTTCTGCACTGTTGTATAAAGTAACCAATTAAGATGATTTTTGGACCGTCATTTTTGGAGCTGTCGTATTTGCCTCTTTTTTTGTAGTGACCTGATCGGAGCTCCTTAATAGCATAGAATAGCATTGTTGCTGCGGTTTGAACATGAGACCTCACAATTGGAGCAATTGTGACTTGCCATTGGGCCAAGCCAATTGTTTGGTCTTATTCTTTTTTTTTTTTTAACTAATCCAAATATTTTTTTTATATTTTTTCAAACATTATTATTCTAACAAAATACAATAACCAAATTAAATGCACTATGAAACCATATTATCCAATGTAATAAATTATTTTCTACATTTAAAAAATTTTAAAAATTTATATATTGTTAATTATATTATCATTTTTATTAAATAATTTTATACATATAGATCAATTGGAAAAAAAACTTATACATATATATTTTTTCAATGCACACACACACACGCACACACGCACACACGCATACATACATACATACATACATACATACATACATACATACATACATACATACATACATACATACATACATACATACATACATACATACATACATACATACATACATACATACATACATACATACATACATACATACATACATACATACATACATACATACATACATACATACATACATACATACATACATACATACATACATACACAACACCCAAACATATATACTCATATAAATATATACAGCCATATATATACATATATACATCTTTTTTAAAATATATATATATATACATATATTTTTATATATACATATATATATATATTCATATATGTATATATGAATATACATATTCATATATTTACCTGTATGAATTAGGGGTGACAATATTGAATACGATAAACCAACACAAAACGAAAATGATACGGTTATAATGGGTTAGGGTTGGGATTTTGTGAATTTAAGTTGAAACGGGTCAACCCGTTCAACATTAAATGTGTTTAGGTCATCAACGGGTTCAACCCGTTTCAACCCACAAACCCATTTAACTTTTTTTTAATACTTTTTGTAATAACCTACAAATTTTATTATAGAAAATTAGATAATGTAATTTTTTTACATGAATTAATTGAATTAAATTTTATTATATGAATTAATTGAATTGTTTGTGTGTCTATTTTTGTTTAATTATATGAGACCTCTAAGGAAAAATAAATGATGTTAATGTGGCTATTTGCCTGATATATAGTAAATGAATCATTCTTATATAATTATTATTTAGTGTCTATGATAATAATATTATTACAACGACTTTTAGTTAGAGAAAATAATTGTTTGAACAATCCTATATTATTGCAAAGCTACATTTGTTTAGATTTTTAAGATTAAGTCTTGTGAATTTATTGAGATCTCTATATATTTAGTTAGATGGTTAATTGTTTTATTGGTTATTTAAGACTTTATGAGTTGTTTTATTGGTTTTTTTTTTAATTTTATATGGTTTGATTTGATTTTTTAAATTTTTTTGTGTAATGGGTGGACAGATTGGCGGGTTTAGTAGGTATTCGGGTTGGCGGGTTTAATAATTA
The DNA here is from genome assembly GCA_026120185.1 of Voacanga thouarsii. NCBI lineage: Eukaryota > Viridiplantae > Streptophyta > Magnoliopsida > Gentianales > Apocynaceae > Voacanga > Voacanga thouarsii. Next base: position 5,450,500 of record JANUWF010001165.1, read on the forward strand.
TTTATTTAATTTTTGCATCTAATCATATCATGTCGTGCCAATCCATTTTATAACATGAACATGATACGAAAATAAATAGGTTGACATGACATGATACGTTTATTAATCATGTCGTGTTTAGGTTGGCCTGTTGTGTATAATTATCCCAAGTTGACATAACCCGTCAACCCAAACACGACACGATTACCACTCCTAATAGGCATATATGAATATATATATATATATATATATATATATATATATATATATATATCATACACACATATATCAACAAATATATTCATATATTCATAAATAAATATATATTCACACATTCATATTTACACACACACACACACACACACACACACACATACATACATACATATACACATATACATATTTACAAAGCTAGGCACTTCAAATTAATGATCTGACTGTTAGATTTATTAAAATTGTTAAGAAAAGTGTTATAACCAAAATTTGAAGGTAATCGAATATATTTTGGTATGCAATTCAACAAAAATATCTACAAAAATATAAAAAATCTAAGGTATTTACAAAGATAGGAATATCAAATTAATTATCCGACCACTAGATTCGTTGAAATTTTTAAGAAAAGTGTTATAACTAAATTTGAAGGTAATCGGATATACTTTGCTACATAATCCAACAAAATATCTACAAAAATACCAAAAACCTAAGACATTTACAAAGATAGGTATTTCAAATTAATTATTCGACCATTAATTTTTAAGTGTTACGACCAAATTTGAAGGTAATTGAATATACTTTGGTACGTAATCTAACAAAATATCTACAAAAATATCGACAACTTAAGGCATTTACAAAGATAAGCACATTAAATTAATGATCCAATCTTTAGATTTGTTGAAATTGCTAAGAAAAGTGTTTTGACCAAATTTAAAGGTAATAAGATATATTTTGGTTCGTAATCCAATAAAATATCTACAAAAATGCCAAAAACCTAAGGCATTTATGAAGATATCCACATCAAATTAATCATCCAATCAGTATATTTGTTGAAATTGTTAAGAAAAGTGTTATGACCAAATTTGAAGATAATCAGATATATTTTGGCATGTAATCCAATAAATGTCTACAAAAATACCGAAAACCTAAGGCATTTTCAAATATAGGCACTTCAAATTAATGATCCGACCATTAGATTTTTTTTTTTTTTTTAAATTGATAAGAAAAGTGTTATAACCAAATTTGAAGGTAATCGGATATACTTTTACGTGTAATCCAACAAAATATCTACAAAAATACCAAAAACTTAAGGTATTTACAAAGATAGACACTATAAATTAACGATCCGACCATTAGATTTATTAAAATTGTTAAGAAAAGTGTTATGACCAAATATCAAGGTAATCCAATATACTTTGGCATGTAATCCAACAAAATATCTATAAAAATATCAAAAACCTAAGGCATTTACAAAGATAGGCACAAAAAATTAATGATCCGACCATCAAAATTGTTGAAATTGCTAATAAAAGTGTTATAACCAAATTTAAAGGTAATCAGATATATTTTGGCACATAATCCAACAAAATCTCCACAAAAATATCAAAAATCTAAGGCATCTACAAAGATAGGCACTTCAAATTAATGGTCCGACCGATAAATTTGTTTAAATTGCTAAGAAAAGTGTTATGACCAAATTTGAAGATAATCGGATATACTTCGGAATGCAATCCAACAAAATATCTACAAAAATACCGAAAACCTAATGCATTTACAAAGATAGGCACATTAAATTAACGATATGACTGTTAGATTTGTTGAAATTTCTAAGTAAAGTGTTATGAGTAAATTTGAAGGTAATCGGATATGTTTTGACACGAATCTAGCATAATATCGGTAAAAATAATCGTAATTTAACATATTTACAAAGATAGACGTATCAAATTAATGATACAACCATTAAATTTGTTAAATTTGTAAAAATAAAAAAGTATTTTGACAAAATTTGAAGGTAATTAGATATATTTTGCTACATAATCTGGCATATTCTCATATTTGATCATATTGTATATATTTAAAAAATTATAGATTAATTTGAAAAATTGTTAGGGTCATATTATAAATATTTCAAAATTTAAAGACTAATTTATAAACTTATAAGGTCATTTTGTATGTATAAAACATTTAAAGACCAATTTACAAAATTTATTGGTCATATTATAAATATTTAAAAATTTAGGGACGTGAATTAGCAAGGAATGGAAATTTTGTTGCTAAAAGTATAGTTAATGGTGATAGACGTTAATAGTTTCAGTTAGAAAAAATATTTTCATCGCTAATGATGTATCATTAGTGAGGAAAAGTTTCCTCACTAATGTACTTATTTCGTAGCTAAAGCTATCACTTTTGCCTAGAAAATAAAAATCTTGTCGCCGAAGGTCTTAATCAATAGCGACAAAAAAAATTTGTCGCTAAAGAAAAATTTTCCTCGCTAAAGGGTACTTTTAGCGACAAAAATTTTTTCCTAACTAAAATTTTATCGCCAATGTATTATTTTCTTGTAGTGCTACTTACCTTTCCAAGGCATTTGCCTTCCCTCTCATGATAACCAAGATTCTTCAACACTTCTATGTGCTAACAAATGGTGAGATGAATGCTACTACTACTGCTAGTGAGATAGTCACTGATAGGATGTTGGTGAGTTGTGGCTATAGCTATGATGAGAATGACAAGAAATGGCTTACTCCTAGTGAATTCAAGGAGAAAACTGGCAAGAGACAGCATCAACCACCATCTACAAAATCATCCAAAGCTGATTGACCCAGCATTGGATGTCCTACAACCACAGTAGATTTTCTAGTTGAGATGCGTACACACTTTGCAACACTTACTAGTGGTCTACGTGCATTCCAAGATGTAGTAGCGCAACATAGTTAGATGCTTACCCAACAACAAGGTATGATTGCTTGTTTGATAGATCTAGTAGGACAGTAGCATCAGCCATCTTCTGGCCTTGAGGCACAGTTGGAGCAAATCAAAGACACCCGAAGAGATATCAATAATACTTTAGAGACTCTTAGTAATAGGCAAAATGGTGCTAATACCTTTCTATGCCAGGTTTTAGAAGTGCCTAAAGCAATATGGACTTGTAGGGCCCAGAGACCCTCCCCAGAGTCGCCATAGAGGCAGAGGCCCGATCTAAGCATAGCATAGGATTTTATTACTGATGCTTTAGTATTTTAGTTTGCGATTTGACTTTAGACTTCGTTTTGTTCTATTCTACTTATTCAATATTTTATTTCTTTTGGATGAATGTAGATAAAACTTATTTTATGGATGATGATCATCTTTTTCTCTCTTAATGATTAATTTGAGCTTCGATTAACTTGGGAAGTATTACTTTATTCTTTCCTTCTTTTCATTTTTAGTCCCATTGCATATATTCACATTACATACATTATTGGCCAATAAGGACATTGTCTACTTTAAGTGTGGAGGAGAGAATTTTGTTTATTACCTTGCAAGCAATTTTGATGATTTTGATGAAATTAAGCTAACGTTTTTCATTTTTTTCGCGTACTTTAAACATCATGGAATTGCTATTCTTTTTCTCTTGGCGTTGGAATTTGGAATGAGTTCGTTTTAACTGGATATTCTTAAATAAATGTGTATATTTTGTGTGATATATACTAAGTTTTGAGAATTTTTCTTAGCATTGTTTATGTTTTAATAAACATTGTGACATTTTATTTCTCAGGAACTGTTGAGAAACTTGTGAAGAAAAATAAGTAAAGAATTTTGGCATATTTATATACTATGATCTTCTAGCTAGTCTTAACTTTGAGTTTAAGTAAATTTAGATCGGGGTAAGAAAATGAGTGATTGTAGCAATGTAATGTAAAAGCTAAAAATCATTCATTTTATTTCTATTAGGCATTTGCATTACCTTGCTCTAAAAGAAAATGAGAATCCAATGAGGATAATGTAGAAGTTGAAAGATCTTTATTTACTCGTCTCTACTAGGCATTTGCATTACCCTGCAAAAGTGAGTTTTTGGACCAATTCTTTGTTTACTACCTATGATTGCAATGGCTTTAGAAGTCAGAGAACTTAGGTTAGCTCACTATTCCCAACTTGTATGAATCACTTTATTTGTATTCTTGAACTAAAAGATAAGGCGAAGCTTGTTGAATAGATATATATTTGTTTAATCTATTCGATGGCTTTAGTTTTGTCAAATACATGGATGTACACAAGTTTAGCCTAGTTGGATGATCTTGAACTAAATTTTTATCTCAATAGAAACTGAATATCTTTTCTAATAACAGTCATTATTGCCAATCTGTTCTTGACACATATACTTTTTTCTTGGAACGCTTTTAATTTTGATACGTTGCTTGAGGACAAACATAAACTTCAGTGTGTGGGAGTGATAATTGCTTATTATATGCATATAGCACTCCAAAGTCTTTAAAATTCATTCTAGATTGCTACTTAATCCCTCATTTTCCCTTATGTTTATGTAGGTTCAAAAGGTTTAATATTAGACAAGGATTCAAGGAGAAAAAAAAGCCAAACTGAAGCAACACAGAGTCGTCAAGTACATGCTACACATCGCCGTGCAGCACCTGAGTTTCAGACGTCAAACTTCTAGAAGTCCACGGCGCCATGCCTATCACTTTCCACATTGCCATGTGCCATCAAAATTTAGAAATATAAGACTTCTGGCAGCCGACAATGCTGTGCACCTCACCATCGACACAGCCATATATGATTATAGGACAAAATGAATTCAAGTGTTACGATGTCATTTCAAAGCTGATATAAATACATCTAAGTATGAATGGCAATGCACAGAACACCTTTCATGGTGCCATGCAACATCGTAGATAATCCTCTGTTCTGTAGAATTTTAGAGATTTGGGGAACAACCCATAAATAGCCTTCAATAGGGAGAGCATAGAGAGCCACCCATGAAATACCTCTAAAACCCCTTGGGAACACAAGGAAGAGCCAATAAGAGAATATCAATGGAGGATTTGAGGAGAAGAGGAGCACCCAAATGAGGATTGCAAAGTAGAAGAGAAACATTATCTATAAGTTTTCCCTTTCTTCTTTTTGTAATTTGATTTTGTGAATGTTGAACTTATTTTATTTGACTTGTAATTAAAGAGTTGTACCCTATTTTACTCTAGTATTGGATGATTATTTGATCTATTGATTTCTATTTTGAGTAATCTATCACTTAGATTTGATTGATTGGATTAGGTAATTGGGTAATTTTCTCATATTGAATTTGATAAATAACTTTCAATAGGGAGAGCACAAAGAGCAACCCACGAAATACCTCTAAAATCCCTTGGGAACACAAGGAAGAGCCGAGAAGAGAATATCAAGGGAGGATTTGAGGAGAATAGGAGCACCCAAAGGAGGATTGCAAAGTAGAAGAGAAACCTTATCTATGAGTTTTCCTTTTCTTCCTTTTGTAATTTGATTTTGTGAATGTTGAACTTATTTTATTTGACTTGTAATTAAAAATTTGTACCCTATTTTGCTCTAGTATTGGATGATTATTTGATCTATTGATTTCTATTTTGAGTAATCTATCACTTAGGTTTGATTGATTGGATTGGTTAATTATGTAATTTTCTTATATTGAACTTGGTAAATGACGTATAAAATGGGTTCCCTTTTATGTTAATTCAATAGATTTGGTTTCTCTTAATGAATTTGAGAAAGGATTTGGGCGATTGAGAATTTGATGGTAGATGAGGTTATTAGGACATCTAAATATAGGGATTCTATAGCTTTTTAGTTTATATTTGGATTTCCTTGATTTTTTATTTTTTATTTTTTTGTATCTTTAGGTTTAATTTGTATGATAGAGATATCTATGTGTTGGGTCCAAGGATTGAAAATTTACTACTTGAGAAAGAGTAAATTTAACAATATTTTAGAAATCTTGCCAGTAATTGAATTTGATCTCAATTGATTAAATGATTTTTGATATTTTCGTAAGTGTGGCAAAATTCTTTTTATTTACATGGCCAATCTCTCTCTTTCTCTTTTTTTACTTGAATCTTACCTTGTGATTTTCTAGACATTACCTTGTACATTGGGTTAATGTATTCGTGTGGTACTCTGTTGTACTTATTTAGTAGTAATTAGTCATTTGACTTCTTATTTTAGTTGATTGAACAATAGAGCTTAGGTGGAAATAGCAATAATTGATGTTCTTTCCTAAGGATCTTCGATGTAACACCCCACGACTACGTACCCTAAAAGGGCGGGGATGTCGCCCCGTCCCGGAGGACAATGGGTCTTTAAAACGAGGTATAAAATATAAAGGCAAACCCCAAACGAACCAAACTTAGATAAATAGAGAAAACTCTTATTACATCAGGCTCAAAATGGAGCAATACAAAATAAAACGAATATCATTCCGAAGCTTAAACAACAGTTATCTCCTAGAACCAAAATGTAAAAATAGCAAAAGCTTCAACTATCACATGCCCCGCTGGCTCCGCACAATCTATCTCTTAAAAACATGATATAAAATAGCATGAGATGAAATCTCAGTAAGTCCCGTGTGTGCACATGGTGTTTTAAACAGTTCGCGTATGCATAGTGAAAAACATTTGCAGAAATATTTGGCAAGTCATAAATACTTTCTTTTCGCAAGGAGTGGATTTTTCTCATAATCACACTTTATACAAAACAAATCATCCACTCGTATAAACAGTCATGTCACTACACGTTGGGCTCCATGAGGACAAGGCACCACACTTTGTGCAACTTGCGGGGACCAAATTACCACATGTTGGGCGTTCTGATCAGGACGAGTGTACAGCTCACCGGGTGAGATACTCCTTCTTCTCTACACCCAACAAAACCATCTGGGAGTCCATGCCAGGAAAATAAATAATACCTTACCAGATACAAATGCTAACTCGGACCGGCCTGACCAACCAATATTGTCATCTTTTCAAGCAGAGCTTATCTTCTGGAGGTGGCCACCTGCCAGAAGACTTACTCTAACCCTCCAAGACTAGTATTGTTAGCCTACCCTTATTGAGTACTCAACGAACATATCCATCAATTCCTAATTCAAAATATTTCCATACCTTGGCTGTGTGCAACGTGGTTTTCTTTAGAAAAGTTTTCTAATATGTAGAAGAAAGAATAGTTTTCTTGATAAAATCGTTAGTTTGACAAAACCGTTTAAAGAATAAATATTCATGTTTACAACCCAAGTAAACATAGTTTAACAGTAGCATCACAAAGCTTTACAACATAGACTTGCCATCACAACGTTTAACAAAAGAGTTTATGCAAGGACTTACTTGATATGCCTCAGACAAATGAGATAAATTCACAGCTTGTTTTCCTCAAATATCTTCCTGATCTAAAACTATATAATATCATGATCAGGGTCTCAATCGATTCGAACATGCTCTAAACTCATTTATTCCCATAACAATTCACAATCCACTATCTAATTCCCAATAAATTAGCCAATTCCCAAAGTTCATATTCTATGACCATATATTCATCAAAGACATGAATATTATATCAAAAAGGCTTGACTTGACCATCACAACTCATATTTATCATTACCACAGTAAAATATGGCATTGCTATGCGTCGAATATGCTTAATTAATTACTCGACTCAAAATACCCATTCATCATGCTAATGGACATCATCAACCATATTAAACCTTAATTTCAACATCAAGGGTAAGGATTCCCTTACCTTGCGACAACCGAGCTAACAAGATCTCGATGCTTCTATAGTGTTCGTCCCGAGTTCGTTCTAGTAGAAGAGAAAAGCTGCCTTCTTTGCTTCTTTTTGACCGAAAGTAGGTAAAAAGGATGAAATCAGCCTTTAGGTGGCGTGATTCAAGGGAAGAAAAGGAGAAGTTTTGATGGAAGAAAGGAATCAAGAGGTTAAAATGATTTTTGCTTACCTTAGAGTGTGATCGGTTTCTTGCTAGAAATTGTTCTTGTGATTTTCAAAAATTGTAGGGAGATTCTTGCTGGAATTTTCATGTAGAATGGAAAGGGTAGTCGGCTACTGTGATTTAGGGTTAGAGAAGATTGGTTTAGGGTTAGATTGTGGTGTTAAGAAAGACTCCTAATGGCTTTAGGTTTCGTGGATAGCAAGGCTAAAAATTGCAGCTTGCTGTGCACCTTGTTGCTATCGAATTTGGGAGGGTTTATGAGGATAAAATATTCTGCAATTGCTACCTTATGCTGGCCGAAATATTGCTCAAGAAAAGGGTTGTGGGCGTTCAGAGTTTTTGGCCAAAACAAGGAAGAGTTTGAGTAAGTTTTGAGAACTAAAATTTTGTGCAAGAATGGCTCATGTGCTGTGCAAAAATCACTGAACCAGAGGGGAGAAATTCTGGCCTGTTTTAGCTGTTGTTCTGTCGTGATTTATAGAGAAAAGGCGAGGGTTTTAGGAGCTGAAAATCAGCTTAATCAGCTGAGGATTTTGGTAGGTTTTGGTGTGCAGAATTTTCATTTGAGTTGGAGTGCAAGCTGGCCGAAATTCCCTGTGCAAGGCTGGCTGAAATTCTAGTTCCTAAGCTGGCCGAATTTCTGGAATTTTGGTGAGCAAAATCTGGTTTTTGTGTGGCTAAGATAATCTGAATTGATGATGAGTGTTCTAGATGTTTTGAGCTAGGATTTGAAGAGTTGGACTGTACTTAGGAGTGCTGGAATTTCGGACAGCTTGTACTTGCACAAAGCTGCCGAAATTCTGCTAGAAAAAGGAAGCAAAACTTAGTTGAAGTAGGATTGAAATAAAATCTGATTTGCTAAAGGATTTTGGATAAGATTTCCTAGTGTTGGAAGAGTTTGAGTTAGGCTAAAACTCCTTCAAAAAGTGGTGGCACCTAGCTGGAAAATTTTCCAAATTTTTAGCTAAGGTTCTAGGTTCAAAATCCACAAGGTATCCAACTAGAAAAATAACACTTTAATTCCAACTATCCATTACAAAATCTAGTAAGTTAAAATTAAGTTGGAATTTAGTTATTCAGCTAAGGTTTTTTTTTCGAAAATCAAAGGGAACAAAAGCTGAAAATAACAGTAACCTTTATTCACATAAAAAATCCTTGAATTTAGGAAATAAATATCGAGACTTATTTCCTTAGAACGATGGCGCCGAAAATTCACTAGGATGGCTAGGTCTTTTTCGGCCAAGACATGTAGAAGTCTAGAGAAAAGAATTTTCAAAAAGAAAACTAAGATTCGCAAGAGGTAAGATTCGAGCCCAGGTCACCAAAGGAAATCACCAACTTCCCCGCTATTCCAAACCAACTTCAATGCTAATATTTCTCTAAGAAATTCTTTCCATCCCAATTCTCATCCTTCCATCTCCTCAACTAAACTTCATTTAACCAACTCTTAGACAACACAATTATTTCACACCAAATAAATCAAATGCAAAAACAACTTTGAAAATCACATGCACCCATGCAAGAATAATTTTAAGATAACACGTGAAATGCAAAATGTTATGCAATGCATGGCTTTTTTTTCCCCCATAGTCAAAGGTGGTTTTGGGCGGGGTATTACATTCGATACTTGCCAACTACACTATATACTACATGATGGATATACTTGTTCAATTGTGTGTGTGTGTGTGTGTGTGTGAGAGAGAGAGAGTTAAATTGTTATTTAAATATTAAATTTGATTGAGCATTGGATATATTTTCTATTACATAGCATATGGCATGCAAAACACAAAACAATGGATATGCAACAATCAGATCAAAGAAATTTAAAATTTGAATAAAATAGCTAGTCATAACTAAACCCTACCAATTAGTGACGATTTCTCTACAGTATTTTCATATTATTTCTCCAAAAATTTCTTGAAATAAAATAGCAAAAGCCACAGCTAAACCCTAGCCATTAGCCTAAAAAAGTCTTGAAAATTTTTAAAAAGTCGTAGCTAAATCCAAGAAAATAGTGAGGGTTTATCTATGGCCATTTCACACAATGTACCAACAGAAATTCAATAAGAAAAATTTTAAATGATCTTTGCTAAAACCTAACAAACAACGATGGCGTAGCTACGGCCTTTTCAAATTATATTCCCCCAAAATTTTCTTGAAAAACTTTAAATGGCCATAGCTAAACCCTAGCAAATAGCAAGGGCTTAGCTACAGCTTTTTCACATTATATTTCTACAAAAATTGTTTTTGAGAAAAATTAAATGGTCATAGCTAAACCCTAGAAAACAGCAAGGGCTTAGCTACAACCTTTTCACATTATATTCCTACAAAAAAAAATTGAGAAAAATTAAATAGCCATAGCTAAACCGTAACGAATAGCGAAGGCTTAGATATATAGCCTTTTCACATAATATTCTCGTACAAAATTTTTTGAGAAAAATTAAATGGCTGTAGTTAAACCCTAACAATTAGCAAGGCTTTAGTTACTGCTATTTCACATTATATTCTCACAAAAATATATGAAGAAAAATTTAAATAGCCGTAGCTAAACTTTAACTAATAGTGAAGGTTATGCTATGGCTTTTCCACTTTATATTCCTACAAAAAGTTGAGGAGAAAATTTTAGATAGTCATAGCTAAACCCTAGCAAGCAACAAGGACTTAGCTACAACAGTTTCATCTTAAAATTTCATCTAATATTTTGAGAAAAATCATATTACCATAGCGCTAAACCCTAGCAAATACCGTGCGCTTAGCTATGACCTTTTCACGTTACATCCCACAAATATTTAATGAGAAAATTTTAAATAACCATAGTTAATGCCTAGCAAATAGCACTATATTAGCTACGGCCTTTTCTTCTAGAAATTCTAACAAAATTTTTGACAAAAACTTTATGGCAATAGCTAATCTCTAGCAATCAGGGAGGGCATCGTTTTGGCTCTTCATTTCAAATTTCCACCAAAAATTGTTGACAAAAATTTAAGAGACTGTAGCTAAACCTTCCTAATCAACGAGGATTTAGCTATGCATTTGCGACAACATCTTCTCCCTTCCCCCCCCCCCTCTATAAAATTTTTCGCACCATGATTTGCCCTCGCAATGCTGTCTCTATTTGCGAGAGTTTAGTTACGATTAATCAACTCCTCAATAAATTGTTCCTCTCCTTACTTACCGTCGCAAAATCTCCGCAAATCGACGAGGACTCTTCAATCTCAGCCGCAAAATTCCCTATTTTCTTGCAGTGCCAGTTATCTCTTTCTAATACAAATCCAAAAGGTCATAAGATAGCTTCATTAGGGGTTTTCCAAAAGCCTGACTGCACATCCATCTTGTAGCTGGCTGCGAAGGGATTTCTGATCGACAACAGCCAAACTCTGAAGCGGCACTTGTGTAACAAGAGGGCCTAAACTATGATGCTATAACTAAATAAAATAAGTGATTTATTTGCTATTCAATTGCAATAGTGTATCCATTAAGAGATGTCTTAAATATTGGGATAAGTTCCTGGCCAGGACAGTTTGGCAAATGAGGAACGAATTTCTCATATAATAATCCCGAGAGTTATTAGAATAGCGTATAAGATGTTACTTAATAGAAATATCAAATACGAACATATAATTGCATTGGTTCATAGAAAATGTAATCTAGCTTTTCATTACTAGTTGGAGTTATGATATACTACTAAGCGTCATTCATGATCTACAGAAACTTAGAATGCTATTTTGGATGCACTTAAAATTAAAAATCTCAGAATTAATATAGAATGAGTTTAATATTGATTTATTATATTAATAATTCTAGAGAGTCATACACAATATAGGCGAATCAAATATTTGAGGATGATCTTGAACTATATATAAGAATGCTAATACAGCATTAAGCTTATAGTACGGAACGCATGGAAAATAATTATTAAGGTAATGATTGTTTTGATTTTATTCAAATAATATCAATTAATTAATTTTTTTATATTGGTATCGAGCAGATTAATTTAACAATAGAGGTATTAAATTATTAGCCCAATTGTTTTGTCATAATTGAAGATTGTGTGAAACCGATAGAGAGAAATTAGAGGTATTAATCCTAGGAAATTCGCAAGTTCAATCCTTCACCGCTATATTTTTGCCTTTGAGATTATTGTTTAATTGTTTTTAAGGTACTCCCACAATCCCAAATAAAATTTACCATCTTATCATTTTAGACTGTCCCAAAAAATTGACACTTTAATTTCTCTAAAAAAAAGTTTTTAATATAGCATATATTATAAAATAATCAATATATCTCTCATAAATTACTTTTATATATTTAGATTTGATATAAAATATTGTAGGACCTACATGTTCTCTACTGTTCTTATACTAGTATTATTATATTGTAATTTTTATTTTTATATAAACTCTTGTGTCAAATTAAACTTTCAATCTCTACATATTTTCTTATGAATTACATCTTATACTGTACAGCAAATGCTTGAATAACAGAAGGTAACGTAACAAGACAACCTATATTCATTTTTGAAATTTGTTTAATTTTTTTAGTCCTTAATCTTTTTTCAAATTGTCAAATTGGTCCTAGAACTAGTACTCCCCCTTTGAATATCTCATTTTGTATTAGATTTTTATACGTGATTCCGTCCAAAAGGAAACGTTGATATTTGATCAAAGAAAATATTTATTTATTTGGTAAAAAAAATGTTTATTTATCAGATAAAAAATTATAAATGGATGATACGGATAAACGAAAAACCAAAATATATTTATGTCAATCTATTTAATAAATAGATTATCTGAATTCAAACAAATATTCATACTACCACCATTAATAGTACTTGATAAAAAAAATAAAAAAGAAAATTCCTTTTTTGAGTTTCACCTTCACCATGCGGCTTAAACTAAAATATGTTCCCCCTTTATTCTTCTTCATATTCAGTTGATGTAAACCATAAAGATAAGGTTAGATATTAAGAGGGGGAAAAAAAAAAGAAACAGTAATCGATATTCGTTTTAATTCTTCGAGCACTGTCAGTTTGGGAACTGAATATTGCCAGTTATATATGGACAAGGTTAAAAAGAAAGAGAAAAATAATAGTGATACAAAACAAACTATTAAATTAATTGTTAATGAAGTTTCTTGGGTTAGATGCGGAATCTAAAACCTATTTGGCATTTCAGCATACGCATCCACTATCGCTGCTTAAACAGAAATTGTTCTGAGTAATGGTAAATCTTGGGCTGAAAAATATTTATGTAGCGGATTTGGGCTCCAAATTATGCGGCCCTTTCGTAGTGTGAATGTTTTTTATTTTTTTTAAAGTGTGTTCATTTAATGGAATTTGATTTCTGTATGAATTTATTGGTTTCCACATAATTTTTTTTTGTAACTTTTGAGCCAATATTCGTAACTCATATAAATGAAATTGTAAAACAATTAGAGTATCAAATCCTTAACTAACGCAGTTTTACGATCTCAAATCTAAAGCTACCATACTTAATTCCGCATGCTCCAAAGATGCATCCTACGACTGCAACCAGTCTAGAGACAAAAAAAGAAAATTTTATTTTAATGAAAATCACAATGACCACCCAAAACAATGTTAAAATTAACACTCACCTAGGAATGGTTGAAGTGTTCGCTGTTTGCATGAAAAACAATAAATGTTTGAAGAGGTTAACTTGTCAGATAAAAGTAGAATGTGTTAAAGAAATAGTATCAATTAATTACTTATAATATTATATTTTGAAAATCATAATCTTATAATAACGTGAAACATATTTTCAGATTGGAGTGGAGTGGGGGAGGGAGAGAATAATGATCAAGTTCCCATTTCATCACAATAGGACAGGAAAAAGATAGCAGAGTAGTCGTTAATGGACTAATTTTGCACTAGTCTAGTCTTATCTAAATCTCCAAAAGTGGTTTCCCACTATATGATGTTGGGCAAGGATGGTGCACCTGTTGGAATGAAAAGGTAAAATATGCTGTTCATATCAGTAGACAAAAAGGCAGCCATGGGATCAAGTTGGTATACTTATGCTTGCCACCAGGGCTCTCCAAGGGACCTCTCTTGTGATATTTCACCTTTTTCCCACTTCCTTGTACCACTCTCCCTCGAGCTTTTTCACACTGCATGACTTTTTATCTACTTTTCCCCCACATCATATGCAATGTCCATGACGAATTCGCCGCAAGTTTGTGTATATATAAAGGTGAACGATGATTGATATTTATTACTTCATCTTGTATCTCTTTTTATGTGAACATTCTTACACTGATGAGTAAATAAATATTATAGTTAACATATAGAGTTTGGGGGGTGACGTTTGTCTCCAAAACTTAAATTAAAATTTTATACTTCTCTTAAAAATTAAATTTTTTTAAAAAAAATTCTTTTTTACTTTTAAAATTTTTTAAAAATTATAATATTGTCTTATAACTTATTTTTTAAAATATTTTACCCCCTTCGATTTTAAATTTTTAATTCTATCCCTAGATAAAAAATATTTTCTTAAAATTGAGAAGCAAGAGTAAAATCTAGAACCGAGCCAGTTGTTGTAACATGATATTACAATGACTAAATTTCATTTCAGCCGTTGTCAGCAAACTCAAACATAACACTTATCCTTTTACCAAATACTTGTACCTTTACCATCCAATAGCAATTTAGAATCATGGATGAGAAATTTTTAGAAAAGCAAAAGGATGGAATCACAAAAAAAACTAACATTATTATGGCCAGTAGAGGATTTCACACAGTATAAAAGAATTACTGTACATCTTCGTTTTTGCTTTGATGGATTAGTTACATATAAATAATTGGATAAGAACTAAATTTTGATGCAGGCTTCCTAACTCATATATGTAGCACTTGTGGAGCACTACAAGACGGAATTTCTGACATTTCTTGATCACTTTGCAAGTTAAATTTCAAACAAAGAGTCATGTCCTGTTGCAATTGCCTCCAATATTTCCATCCAAATGATAAGCTAGTTAATTTTTTCCTGGTTCTGATCAGTATCTTGCAGAAAGCCAGATGTGATATATTATCATATGTATGGTTTGGATTCTTGGCAACCAAAAAAATTCATATATATAATGATTATATAACTAGCTGGACCAAATGCAACCAATATTTTGCAGTGCTTTCGTATTCTAATTTGTAATCATTAGCTAGTAGGTAAGTTGTAACTTCAGCTGAATATTTTTGTGAAAAAGATTACGTACTAATAAATGAGTTCTTTAACGAACTAATAGTCTATAATTTGTGAAATAAATTATGAAAACAAGATCTTTGGGCAGTAGAGAAGAAGGGAATTAAAAGCTAGACATAGAGTTCATGATTTTTAATGCATATATGTATGCTTGATATTCAAACTAAAGAAACTCAGTAATCGATAGAGGAAAAAGCTAGTTGACATAATTGAATAATAGTGTAACAGCAGCACAAGTGCAAACGCTTCCAAACAAGAAGAATGGAAGAAAAGGCAAAAGAAAGAAGCGCAAACTACCAAGCAAAAGCATCAAGTACTGTTGGATCTGAAAGGAAAGAATACATGTATGCAAAACGATGATGAAGGATAAAGAAAAAATTAATCTATGGGATGCTTTCTATCTATGTTCAATTGACCATACTAGCTCCAAATATAAATCAATCTCATGCTAAGCTTCACGATGTTTGCAATTAATATTCTGACCATCTTTTAGGGTTTCCATGCTGAAGCCCATACCACTGGTTCCTCTTTCCATGTCAAGTAGACTCCAGATTCATGATCCCCTTGTGGTAGCTGAAGTGACCATCCTGCTCGGTATCTCTTGAGCAGTGCTTTAACATCATCAACAACATCATCACTATATCCGACAGGCGAAAAAGCTTCTCGGAGCCTCTCCGACCACTGGACACCCCTCTCCCGGCACTCACTATCGCCATCATCGATCTCATCATCACAAGCCAAAACCCTAACTATGCCTCTTGAGCACTCCCTCTCTAGCATCAGTCTTTCATTACTAGTTGGTGGAAAGCTCTCTTCGAGCATCTCGAAGTATAGAGTTGTGAATCTAAGACACTCTTCAAAACACTTCACGAAATCAGTCCTGGAATTTGAAAAATCAGCTTCTTCTTCTACAATTGTCACTACACGAGGATGAAGTGATTGGAGCATTCGGATTACAGAACTACGCTCCTCAAGTTGAGCTCTTCGTAAAGCTCCGATGCAATTTACAGCAACTGCTTCGTCTTCTTGAATATTCAAAGTCTCCTTTGTCAGCCCTCCCAAATGGTTCAACCCGCTGATTACATTGAACTCAAAGGGCACTCCCATCAGTCTTGCAAACTTCTCCATTCTTTGTGATATTTCCTTCATAACTGATTTCACGATGCTCGCGGTTATAACCACAGTTAGCTTTAGGTGTGGTGTTTCATCATTTCTTGTAGCCAAGGCTTCCAATAACGTCGGCCATTGTGTACATAGAGTATTGCTAATATCAATTATATGAAGTTTACTCTCACCTTCTAATGCTTCCAGAATTGCTCCATTTGAAGCTACGTGACCAAAAGTTGTCCATGGACTAACCTCTTGAAACTTCAGTATTAATTTTCTTGCAGAATCAAAAGAGTGGCTCTTTTCAGCAACTGCTGCTAGGGTTTTGTAACTCCTTTGGCCGGACTCTGTGGCCTTACAAAAGAGCGCTTGCAAGAAATAAGATGCTAATTTCTGATCACAATCTCCATATGGAGATGCAAGCTCATTTAACATCCATAACAGATTATGGATCTTGCCAGAATCCTTCTCAGAAATCGCGGTTGCACATTCTCTGAGTAGCCTTGAAGCCCACTTTCCGTCTGCACAAGGCTCACCGGAATCCGAGGATCTGCTGGTGGAAGTATGACTACTTTGGGGTTGGTTAGAACTTTGCATGTCTATCTGAGGACCATCGGTTATAGAGTTAATATGCAAGAAGGTTGAATCTTTCGGATTGAAGAAACTTATGTCCATGAATATGTATTCTTTCAGCTTTCTGGCACTTTTCGGACACTTAAAGCCATTTGATTTCAGGCTTACCGAGTACTACAAATATGGATTGGAACCGCTGCTATTATAATTGAGGTCATCGTCATTATGTTCTTTTACCCTTAGCAATTACATGTATCATAAAGAAAAGCACAATATTTTTTTAAGACATGCTATTGTCACCTGCAGATTACCTATAAACTCAACCTTACCCTGACTAAAGAAGGAAAGCATCCTTTCTGTAAAATTTTAGTACTGGATAATTAACTTCACGGTCTGCCCTTTTGGTTGTACACCAGGGGATTATAATTTATAATGAAGAATTATACAAAATGAAATACTATATACGTAGCATATTCTCTTTAGGAAATTGTAGTGTGGTTCCATTTTTTTTTTTTTCTTTTTTTCTCTTGGGTGTGAGAGGGGGACAGATAAAGGAGAGACAATAGTATCAATCAAATTGATGACTTATTAGATAAAAAAAGATGCATCTAACTAACCAACCTTCCGATATATCACCTAATTAATATGATTCAAGTTTTAGGTGCATTTATTTCCTATAACTTCTAGTGATAGTTTAATTAGTAGTTATATGTCAGTGACGTTAGTTAAAAGTTCAAACTTTGACTCCCAAAAATAACGTTAAAAAAAAATTCTAAAGTACTCCTCAATTGAATTTCTTTATTTAGCCAATTGAAGCTTATTTCTGGTTTGGTAAATCAAAAACTCTAGGGTTTTCCCCATATCAATGTTCATAAGAGAATTTACCAAACTTTGGTTATTTAGCCAATGTTCAAAATAAATCCCCTTGTAAAATCCTTAAAACCACTAAGCAAAGAGTGCATACTGTTCTTGTTTCTCCTTGCAATAATGCAACAAAAATACTAAACGGGCAAACGAGGACAAAGGTCAAATATTGGTTGTCTACGGCCAGAAATCCATTGGTCATCTATGGTATGTTATTTGGTGCATAATAAAACTGGGAACATAGACAAGGACAAATACATCAGGCTAAAATAATATATATCAGTATCAAACTAACAATTTTAATGAAGAATTTTGCAAGGAATAAAACATTTATCCCTAGGGATAAAATATACACAGTGGAATCTCCACTAATTAACAATAACTATTAAACTCCTCATAGATAACATGGAAACAAAGAGATGATGATAAAAGCAATAAGGGCTGAAGTAGACAAGTTAAGACATTTGACTTGGTTTTACCTATTTCAAACAATGTCACTCTTCCCCTACTGAATCATTGTAGACAGCTGATAAATGGGCAATGTCTAATTACTAGGTGTACTAGGGATATGAAATTAAGAATTCAGGATTGGGGACAAATTATATAAAAAGTATATATTAAAGGATAATATTATAATTTTTTAAAAAATTTTTAGAAGACGAAAGGTAAATTAAAATATATATATATTTATTAAAATTTTTAATTTTCCAAAAAATATTTTTTTAAAAAAAAAATTGAAAGTGGACTCCATCCCGTCCCTCTACACTCATGATTCTCTTTCCTTTTCCTATTACAATAGGGAGAGATGATTATAATCGAAACCATGACCTATAATCATCTTTCCTTAACTGATAATATGAAGTTGTAATAACTATAGAAAATTATTGCATGAGGCAGCTAATTGTCCTTATGCTTGTCTCCTTCAAGAGTTTTAGGAATATTCTAGTCAAATCTTATGTAATATGGGAACAACTAGAAATAAATGACCTGTCACACAACAGTTTTGCAGGCCTACATGTGTAACCTGTAAGCCTAGCATCTCACTAATTAAGGGGATTACCCTGCATTTTGTGAATTTGAAGAAGTCTTATCTCGACTGTTCTACTGAAGTTTTGATGTCTCATCGCATAGCAAGGGCTTCCAATATTATCACGGGAAAGTGAAAATTTATTTCTTTGGCTATGCTACCATTTGATAACTTACAAAAAAGACAGATTTTTTTTTTTTTTTGGTTTGAGGAGGGGGAGGAGGGAAGTGGCATCCACCCTCAAAATTCTTTAAAATAACTTATTTATTTTAAAATTTATATAAATATTATCTTTCGTCCCTTCCCCATTCTTTTCTTTCCTGTGATCTTACCCTTCAAGTCTAGAGTGGTTCCAACCCTAGCCGACACTCTACGTGTGTTTGTGATCAAAGCAGAAGGCGTTCTTTATGGTACCATTACAAGTTTATTCCCCATTTTTAGTTAAACAACAAGACAGGCACAAAGTTTCTCTTCTTCTAACAACCACTAGAGAAGAGGAGAAGGTCTTTGCCTTAGTCAATACTTCATATAAACATGTAGTTCTTTATCACTTATGATCCAATCAGTGTGGTCCTTTAAACAGAATATAACCTGTCCGCATGTGTTCCAAATATATCGATCAAAATTTACTTGAAGTGTGTATATATATTATTATTTATCTGGCCTGCCTAATTAAGTAAAGAAATTTTTTATCCCCACAGGCTAGTTATTTAATCAATCAATCTTCTATAAAAGGTAAGTACAAAAGTAGCCTTGTCCCAAGGACGCTTTCGAACTCTCTTTACCAACTGGTGAACATCTGGGTTGGGACTTGGCTCCTCCCATTTATAGTTTTGCCCAAATACTTCTTTCTATAGTCTGAACTTCTATATAGTTATGTGTTTATTTATTTGGATGTGTACTGAAAGGTTCAATGTCAGTTTTTTCTTAAAAAAATACAAATTAAGTAATTAATCATTAAATTATTACCGCAATAACTATACATCAAAATTTATCATTCATGGCCAATTGACACACTATAATAGACTTTACACGAAGTCATGGCATATGTTCAGGAAAATATAAGGGGGAAAAAGGGTAATGAAAACAAATCTCTCACGCACAAGCGCTGTTTTTAGGGGGCTGGGATAGCAGGCGATTCTCCAAAATTTTTAAATTATTTATTTTCTTTAAGAAAATATTATTTTGAAAAAAGATTATATTAATTTTACTTTTATTCTTCCATTTTTTAAAATTTTATAATATTATTCTCAATATTTTTCTTTCTTGTAATTTTGTCCTCTTTTTTTACTTCGGTCCCTACTCACGCATCCCGAGCTTACTGATGAAGTGCCTTATATTATTAGTTGCAAGATTCTTAATCAAGTGAAGGAAAAAAAAAAAAAAATGCTCCTAACTAGCGAATCACTCGTAGATATAAAAATCTAACTAAATCCCAAATTCATCCTGTTTGTCCCTTATATTAGATAATAAACTTTAATTAATCCAAAACTAGTTCAGTTTGTCTGTTGTGTTTGGAATTATTTCCCATTATAATAATCGAACTTGTTGCTGATAAACAATCTCCCACCAATTTTTTAATTATTAAAAGTTAAACTTGTCTTATATATACGCGCGATTAAACCAATCCATACGAATTGATTAGTAAAGATGAAATAACAAAACGTAAAACAGGTAGAAACCCAAACAAGAATTTATATATACTATATATAGTATTATGCTAACAAGGAACTCAACTTTTTGTAATATATATATATATATATATATATATATATATATGTGTGTGTGTGTGTGTATATATGTATATAAACTAAAGATATAACATTATATGGGCTCTACATTATAAGTGGAAGTTTTGATTGTAAAAGAAACTTGGAGACATGACATGAAATGAGTCAAGATCAAAGTGGGGTCAAAAAGGACTTGCTTAAGCGCAAGCATAATGATTGATTATACTTCATAGAAATTAAGAAATAGAAAAACAATAAAAATAATCCGCTTTAATGAAATGAAACGTTTGTTCTTGATTTTTTTTTTTCTTTAATACTTCTAGGGTTGCTTTGTTGATTAATGCTTGAAATCTGATGCATAACTTCAAATTTACTTTGTTTTTGAAATGAGATTTCAAAATCGAAATAATTTCATTCACTAAATATAAAACTCTAACGTTAATTATGAATTTTATTTATTTACATGGTCATATTTGTGATTTCACGTACTAGGAAGGGCAATGATAATGTGTTCTTGTGTAATAATATAATCAATGAGATTTGCTTTAGAAACATTTGTTTCGCATAGGCGGAAATGTGTTTTTGGTAATTAAAATCATCTTGTCCGACACTTCTTTTATTTTTTCTTTTTTTTCGATTTTTTTTACGCCTAAAAGTTAGTAAAAAATAAATATTTCTTTTACGCCTAAAAGCATAAATTATTTTTTTGCTTTAGAAACATTTTGATGGTCTAAACAGACTAAACAATAGCAGAATATTTTTATCCCAAAAAAATAGAAAAACATAAAACTATATATTTTTTTCATAATTTAGGAATGTTTTTTATACAAGACTGAATTGAAATGCCCAAAAATTAACTTAAGTAAAGAGATCCAGCAAACTAAAAGCATGAAATGACATAACAATTTTACGCTTCATTTTTTAAGAGAAAAGAAAAAGAGAAAAAGAAAGGAGAAGATCTTTACAGCCAAATGGAAAAGATCCTCAACTTACATGAGTTCATTAGAAAGAAAGGACATTTCTTATTCGGACATTTTAGTAATTTTGTAATTCTAGAATTTCAAAATTTATCACAGAATGTGTGGTTAGTTAGTTAATTTGAGTTAGCTGTAGTAAGAAATTAGTTTAACCAAAATGGGATTTTAATGAAATTTAAAATTTGTCATAGCTAACGGGGAAGTGCTTCTGTTGTACATCATATGACTCGGACTGTGCATTTCCAGGCCTACTAATGCGGTGTTGACCTCCATATACATACATACATATATATATATATATATATATATATATATATATGAATTTAAAATTTCTAATTTACAATATAATTTATCTTTCTGTCAATGTTTTGTAAGATTTTCTCCAATTATTTCTTCTTTTTTTAATTTACTAAGGATGTTGTCTATATCATAAATTCCTATTTCTAAAAGATTATATAATTTTTTAAATGTAAATAATTAATTTGTATATCCTGATCTAACCAATCTATTTGGAAATCTATTTGTTCCAAAAATTCACGGTGATCTGTGTCTAATAATTGATCTACTTTATTCTGTTTACAGTTACCAAAGAGAGAACATTTATAATTTTCAATTATATCAGGCTGTGGAGTTTCTATCTCTGTACGAGTTTTAGGTGGGTGATAGGGGCCACTATGCTTCTGAGCGCACTCTGGAGTATTATAAGGTAAAGTATTACTTTTGAAAAAATGAAGACCAGTACGGGTCAAAACTAAACCATGATAATATTGGAGTATAAAATTTAATCCGATAATCAAATTGTACTGAGTAGGTCTAAAATAAATTTCAAGAACATAGTAAGGTTATGTGTAAGAAGTGGAAGGGATTTTAAAATGAAAAACTACATTTTTTTTTCTGATTTCGTATACTTATATATTTTTCCATCCATCTAGGCTGCTTCAGCTATAGTACTAGCAATTGTATGATATTTTTCAGGTATTATAGTAATATTAAGAACTAAATTACTACAACCCGTATCAATTAAGGCTGGTACTTCTATCTCTATATTTCCTATTTTGATTAGAACAAGAATATCTATCCTATTAGTTTTATTACTTTTTTTTTGTCTAAAATTTCTATATTAAGAGTATAATGTCTACTTCTATTGTTGCAATTAATGCTTTTTTAACATATTTCAATCTTTTATCTAATATTGTTAATAAGACTTTTAGTTCCTAAGCCTGATCTTGCTAATCATTTAATTCCTACTATTATTAATCCTAAATGCATATAAGTATATGTATTTGTTAAATTTTTAAGATTTTTAGTTGTGACCAATTTTAATGTTCTAGATTCAGTAGTTATTGACAGAGGTTCTTCTCTACTAGATCTAAATAAACATGTATGGGATTGTAACCAACCTACTTGGTACAATCTTTTAGGATTTAATCGTGATTTTTATAAATTTCCACATCTCTATTTACATCTATAATTTCTTCTAACTGAACTTGTCTACTTTCTCTAGATTGTCTAATTCTTCCTAAAAGGGAAGTTTCTACGCTGGTATTTTCATTTAGTTTCTACTTGGTCCTGAAAATGATAATCTCCTCATATCTTTATATTTTTTCTGAAGATAAATATCCAAATTTATAAGTTATTTGTTTTTTTTTGTTTTCTTTCTACAGGAATTTCACTAAATTTATCTGTTAACTTATCTATTTCTTTTTCTAGGCTTAAAGCCACTAATCTTTTTTCTAAAATATCTAATTTTTCACAAATTTTAATTAATAATGCTATTTGAATATTATTTTATTTTGGATATATTTTGTTAGAATTAGCAGTTCCTAGATAGTCCGTAAGGCCTAAAGTTTCCGAATGATACTTTTTTAATTCCAAAAGGCACTTTTTATAATCGAATTTATCTTCTAAAGATATTAACTAAGAATAAGTGTTTCTATATTTTTTAATATTTTATTTATATCAGAAATAGATTCTTCTAATTGCTGAAAAGCTTGTGGGGAATAATAATAGTAATCTTGTAAAAAAGGTTTAATAAATTTCCAATCTTTTATAGATAGTTGTTCTAGTTTTCTAATGGCTTCTTCTTGTTGAATTCTGCTCCCATAATTAGGACTTTGAGCTGTTAAAATTAATTGGATTTTATTGGTAAAATTATGTGGATTGGGTCCTAAGGCTAAATCATTTGCTAATTCTAATGAAAATTTTTCTTTATATTTTTCCCAAGCTGCTCTAGTTGTTTCTCCTAAAAAGGTTTGTAAATAACTATACATTTCTTCTGCTGTATGATCAAAGTTTTGTTGAATATAATGTTGTACTACTAGATATTTCCAAGTATCTATTACTCCTTCCTATAATTGTGGGTCATGAGCTGCTAAATTTAGCATTCTACCACTATCTATTAATTTCTTATTATTTATTGTTTCTAAAGGTTGTCTTTTTCCTTTGGGTGCTGTTTCTGATTGTATTTCTCTATAATCACTGTATATCATTCTAGGTAAATTTCTTGGATCATAATGTCTTACAACTTGTTGTGGTACTACAAGCTGTGGGGGATGATAAGGATTACTAGAGGCAGTAGAAGGAGAAGCAGTATCCATATATTCTACACATGTATTATTTTCTTCTATATTTCCAATGTATTATTCAGTTTTTACTCTTATATTTCTATCCAAACCATATTATAGATATTCAGTATCATCTATTTGTCCATTTTGTTCTAATTCTATTTCTAATCTCATTAAATCCTTTTCTGTTAATTCTAAACTTAATTCTTTAGGGTACATTATTCTATTTTCAGTTTCCATAATTTCTATTCCTTGTCTTATAGATTCTGTATCTTCATCTTCTTCTATTCTTATAGTTGTATTAGAATAATTTAAAAATCTGACACTAGTTTTTTTTCTATTATTTTGATATATTACACTATCTCTAGGTACTAAAGGAGTATCTAATTCTAATAATTTGGTAAGATTCCATTCTTCTCCGACTAGAATTTCTGGATTAATTTTTATTGGTTTTAGTAGTTGAATTCCTTTACTAGCCATAGCCTCTATGATAGGTTTTATTTCTATTTTATATTTTGATTAAGATAAATTATTATTGACATGAAGAAAATGTAATAAAAATTTATTGAAATACATTCTTATAATCGATAATCATATATCATTTCAATAAACAATTACAGGAAGAAAATATATCCAAGAACTATATGACATGTTCCGTCGCTAGTGAAAGTAAAAGTGTAAATAAAGCTCTAAATTAGCACCCCCCCCCCCTCCTCCTCCCCCCCAAAAAAAAAGGACTCGTACATCTTTAGAAAGTTGTCGGGTATGGTACTTTCCTGTTTCGGAAATATACTCTGAAAATGCGTAATTATGAATAGAATTTAATTTTTTTCCCCTGAATTTGTTCCTCCAAAACAGGCGTTAATTTTAACAAATTGAAATATTTGTAGTAATTAATTCAGATTTTCTAATGTGGCCTACAGGGCACATTTAGACATACTTGTGTGATAACTTTTTCTTACATTAAACAATTATATGAGTTAAATACCATGAAATAATGCTAGAGAAAGAAGACTAAGAAGATGCTGTGGTTTGCCCTTTGTTAACAAGTAACTAAAGGTGGTTTGTTCTTGTCACAATCATAACATTTCAGTCGTCGATGAAACAGTTAATTAGGGGGCAAACAAAGCATTCTTGTTTTGTATACTTGAAGAGATCTTCTAAGAAACAGTACGAGGACAATTAGTTATTGATACAAGTTGTTTGGTGGTAGAAGCTTTACTGTTTAATTATGCAAAGAAAATGGAAAATGTCTTTAGCTTATGATTCTATGTACTTTAAGCATCTTTAGAAATGATTAGCACAAATAAATCCACTTTTAAGTAGATGATTACACAAACTAAATGTTAATAATCTGATATTGATTTTGATGTCTGATTTAAAGAGAGAATGATTAATTGTTAGACACTTTCTCTTGCTAGACACTCTCTCCCACTTATCTCCAGCTTTCGCACTCAAATTTCATGTCTTCTCCGGCCAAATCTCCGATCTTGACCAGAGATCTGGCCAGATCCCTATTTCATGCTCTGTCCTTCTAGATATAAAGCTTGTTGATGAGATCTGCTCCCGATCTGTGAAGATTGATGTTCTGTGTTCCGTTTTCACAGAGCCTTTTCTTTATCCGAATTTGATTTAGACCCTTGCACTTTCATCTCCTCCTCAGATGATAGTATAGGTCACTGATATGCGCAAAAGCTCTCTATCATTATTTAAAGGAAGACATAGAGTTGAGTTTCTCTCACTTCTGAAGTGAAAGGTTAATGACAGTGGCCAAGTTTGAAGATTAGGGCGTCTTTGTTTTTGTTTTTCATTTTTTTCATATTCTATCCATCTAGGGTTTAGAGTATGTGGTATTTTCTCTAATTACTTTGAGCTTTTGCTAATTGTGTAATCGGTTTAGTTTTATTAATCAAATTATTTATTCATGGAAAAAAAATAGTGTCAACTCATAATTAATTCATGGATTTTTTATTTAATCCACACACACATATATATATATATATATATATATATATATATATAATATACACGTAATGATTTAAAATGTTGGTTTCAAAAAAGGAAAATTATGTATACACGTAACGATTTTTCTTCCATTGGATTTTCATGTTCTTATGTTTGTGTACAACAATAATGCATTCACGCCATGTCATTAGGGATAGTAGAATTACAGGTTTATCTTGACCGAGCCAGGAAGATTGAGACGTTTAAGTTATGGATTCCCTTCATTCTACACATACCAGGAGGGGCAAAATTAATTGGCTGTTTCCTACAACTTTAGGAACTAGAGTGGTAATGAGAATAAAGTATATTAGTTTTCATAACATGTTTGTTTTAAATCGTTTAGTATTTGTGAGAATAAACATAGTTTGAAGGTTAGAAGTATTTTTTTTTTCATTATGCAATATGATAAGTGTAACACTCTTAATTTCAATAATTTGTAATACCTATGTTGTTTGGGTGTCATCCTGTCTGTGCTCCAGACAAGGAATTTCTATAACAAATCACATATATCTTAAAATTGTAACATTTATAAAGAACATACTTAGCATATATAAGAGGAAAACAGTGACTTTACATACTATAACATTCATCCAAATTTAAACTTAATGTATATAAACTTTACATTACATCATCCTTCACATTTTTCTATGTACAACATTTGAGTCTCTAGGCAAACAAGCAATACCTCGGAAGCTACAATGTGCCTCCAAACCTTATATATATAAAAAATACGTAACTAACAAAGATGTGAGTTTTACTCAATGACTCTCGTATATACTAATGTTTTATTACAAGAAGACAAGTAAATATATTTGATCTCATAGAGAAAAGTATGATGCAAATCATACATTATGGTTTGGAAAAATATTCACAAATTTGTGAGTTAAAACATACTAAAATTGATGCCCCATGATCAAGTGAAAATAGGTACTTTTCTTTGTAAAAGATTGATCTACGTGTAAAGTTCACATAAAAAGACTTTGCCTTTAGCTGTAAGTACTTTGGTACCAAAGCCCAAGACTTTAGCACTCAGCCATATCTTGCCGACCCAAGTAAGTGCATTAATGCACTTTACCTTACTTTTAGAGAACTTTTACTTTCTACCTTAAACTTAGGGTTTCCAATCTCGACTCACTCACCATCAAAGTGGCAAGGAGTTGAACACAATTAGGTGTCTCCCACAAGAAGAAAATTCAATATTAGCGGCAGCTTTTTTACCGTTGCAAATTAGTGACGACATTGTAACAGGAACAAAATAGCGACAAATGGTTGACCAGCCATCACAACGCCATTTTTAATTAGCAATAGCTTTTTAGCGATGACAGTGCGACGAGAACCTAAAAATCGGGGAAAAAAAATTAGATTTTTCAATGAGCTGTCGCTAAGCCGTTGCAAAATTGCAACGGCTTAGCGATGGCATTTTGTAATTAGACATTAACACTAGTCAATCATAAATGCCATCGTAAATTAGCTACTACACTGCGACTGTAACACCCCACCTTTCCATAGCGTAGCAGCCTTCGTTTTTGTGGAATGTAGCCCTGTCCAATTTCCTAGTCAAGGAGTCTTTATAACAAACTTCATCTAATATGCAGCGAAAATTTTTTCAAAATACTTTTATTGAACATAGGAAGTATATGGTGCCTGACATTTGATACATACACACAAGTATGCGGTAGGTCCGAAATATAGCATGAGTCTCCAGGGGTCCACTACGCCTTTGATCCTAAAAATTTTCAAAAAGACATAACAAACGTGTGAGAGCAAGGCTTAGTGAATCTCATGTGTGCAAGTGTTTTTTCACTAAAAATAGCTCATGGAGGATAATTCCCAAAATAGTGCCAAAATAATGTATTTGGACTTAATAAGACATGTAGTTGGTGATCAAAATCTAATTCCATAAAAGATATGTAAAGTAACCGAGTAATCATTTGCTAGAAAATAGGAAATGTAATTCCTGTACTCTGTAACACCCCACACCCTAGATACCTAAATAGGGCAGGATATCGCTCCGTCCAAAGGATCAGAGGTCTTTATAACGAGGTACAAAATAAAACGAAAACTACTAAATAAAATTAAAAGAATAATTCTATTACATCCGGAAGCAAAACTTGTACAAATCTGGAACTCAAAACTAGCAAACGTCTCTTGGGATAAATTCAAAACACAACTAAAGAAATAAATTGAAGCTCAACCCTAGCTTCGCCCCATTCACTAAAAGCAATTCCCTAAAACTATGGTATAAAAGGTGTGAGATTGACATCTCAGTAAGTCCCGTGTGTGCAAATGTCAGTTATAAACATTTCATATATGCAGGTTCATCAAAACCATAAAATCGTGTTTGCAAGCCAATCTCATCAATAACAGTCATACAAAGGAGCATTGCTCAATCAATCCAAAACAATTCATAATATATCACTGTTTTATCACATTCACAATTCATTAAATATGGATTAGCAAATGATTCAACAATACAGTAACACAATCCATTGTTGGATTGTATGCCCTCTTAGACTAGGTTTCTGATGTAAAATCGAATTATTTAATAAAAGAATTTATTTTCAAAAATTGTTTGTGAATTTACTTTTTGTTTGTGCACGATTTTCGTTTGGAACAGACCCATTGTGTTTAAATAAGTGATCCATGTGAATGGTGGTCTTTCACAGTAAGGTATGGATCACGGGTTATTTAACACATAAACATTTGTTCTTAACCAATTGATGAGACTGGGAACCTCATCATGTTTAGGTTATTATGTTATGAATTCCAAATGGGGAATGGCTTACCTTTAGCCAGTGGGTAGTCCACTCACTTCATGACATAAGCGTATTTCGAATACGTAGAACAGGACCGTAGTAGTGGTTTCTCAAAGTACTATATGGTAGAAACCTAGACTACTACCGCTACAGCGTGGACTAGTACTCTACGACTTGAGTATGAGTTGGTGGTCTAGCGAAGTCGGAAGCATATACTTTGATTTGCTTGTAGTTGAGGTTCTATCATAGGGCCAATATACTTGCATGTTGGGTATGTGTGACTAGTTAGTTAAGACAGACTTATACAAGATAGTTTCGCACTATATCGCCCTTGTGGTTGTCCGAATGGTCTAAATTATCCAGGGCCCTGGGAAACATGACTTGGATGTTTGCTTTAGGGTAGCTCCCTTGAAAGCGGAAACACTCCGGAAGTCGTGGATCATTGGACTAGCAAGCCTAAGGATGGTAGATGTCATTTAGGGGGGTGTTAGTACACTTCTTCCTCTCTAAATGTACGGCGATGTGTAAAGGGGTATTTTAGTCATTTCACCTGTAGGTCGGAGACTTTGCGAATGCAGCATTGTCCTTGGGGTCAATATTTCCTTATGGTGATATTAGAAAATATTTAAAATGTAAAATACAGCTATTTATATAGCAGGGGTATTTTGGTCATTTTAGCAGCCAAGGCGATGTGTCTTTTTGGTCCTCGGGATAGCCCGTAAGTCCTAACTATTTTTGGGTTGAGGAATTGGTCTCTCTCCTCCTCTTTGTTTTTCTCCTTGTTCTTTGCTAACTAATAGCGAGCGAATCAAGGAGAATTGAGACTGTTTCTCTTTCCCATTGTGTTCACCAACTAGAGGTTAGGCTGAGGAATATCCTGAGAGCTGGAGAGCTAAGCGTTAATGCAAACAAGGCGAAGTTGAAGGCTAGCGGGTGTTCAACCGGAAGCTCCTTCAAGTGTGCAAAGCGAGGCAATTCCATCCGTTCATTCTATTCCTACGCAACCTAGGAGGGTTAAGGAACGCAAAGGTATGATCTTCACGCTTCCGCATGGCCTTTATGGCTCGCGTTTTATTTTTCTCCAATTTTTTTTCGTACGGTGCATGCTCCCCTGTTTCTGCGTTTTCCATCAAAGTGGTATCAGAGCCACTGGTTTTGATCAATATAGGGAGCATGGTAGTTAATAAAATGGAGAAGATGATTATACCTATGATCCTTCGCTGTTTTGGTATGGGATAGGTTTGATGTAAGCTTCACCGTTTGAAGCATAGGAGCATACTGTAAATTTTTTGGCTTTGATGTTTTAATCGTGTAAACCCAATTTTAATGGGTATAGGCGGTTGTAGTTATGTTTTGGATGAGTTTTTATAAGTAAAAATGTCCAAAGAAGCCAAAGAAGACAGAGAAAAATCGAAGGAAAAATCTTCTGTGAAAAAAATTCGCGCGGGTGAAAAATGAACAAGAAGAAAACTGTTCATAAGCTGCGGAGCCGCAGCCGAGCTGCCGAGCCGAGCCGGGTTTTCTATGAGAGCAGCCTCTGTTCCCGAGCCGTGAAGCCGAGCCAATTGCCAGTGAATTCGAGCCGATTGCTGCGAATTTGCAATTGCAAATTTCTTCAATTGGCGCGCGGGTCAGCGGGGCTCTGGACGCGCAGATGCGGGCGCACAGGCGGGCGGGAAGGCAGAGCGGGTTCTCGGGCGGGCGGGCGCTCCACGGGCTGAGGCAGCGTCTGATCTGGTGCGGTTGGTGCACCGGGGGGCGCGGTGGACCACAGGCATGCTGGTGCGGATCCTGTGCATTCGGTGCAGTGGACCTCCAACGATTTTTGCAATTTATTTTATATTTTTTTTTCCTTTTCTGTTTTGGGTCCCATACTAGGCGAAGTTAATATTTTTGCAATATTTATATTCTTGGAATATATTTGCATGAAAAATATTACAAGGGATTTTA
This sequence comes from Voacanga thouarsii, assembly GCA_026120185.1. Taxonomy (NCBI): domain Eukaryota; kingdom Viridiplantae; phylum Streptophyta; class Magnoliopsida; order Gentianales; family Apocynaceae; genus Voacanga; species Voacanga thouarsii. The sequence continues at coordinate 5,481,199 of JANUWF010001165.1, forward strand.
GGATTAAACAAGATTATTAATTAATTAATTAATGTGTTTAATTCTATTATTTGGGCACTTAGGTTTAAAAATAGAAAAGCATGAAAACGTTTATTGTTTTCTAGCATGCTATTTTTTTATGTACCTATGTGTGCATTTTCTCAAAGACCAAAGTCTTTGGGAACCTTTTGTTTTGGCAAGAAAAAATATTTTTCTTTAAAAACTAAATGGTTATTTTAATTGGTACAAAAATTAATCCTTAAATATTTTCTCAAAGGATTTAATCCTTGACATAGAAAATATATTGGATTTAGATATTTTTGTAAATTAAAATGGAAAGCCATTTTGTTTTGTTTTGGACTAGAAAAATGATTTTGTCAAATAAACTTGAGACCAAAGTCTCTAGAAAATTTTAATTGGAAAATTTTTGAAATCATTAAGTTTTAACTTATATAAAATTAGTCCATGGAGGAAATCTCTCAAAGGATATAAGCCTTGACATAGAGATTTTATTGGACTTAGATATTTTATTTTAGAGTTAAGAAAAACTTAATGGAAATTTCAAAAGGATATTTTCCAGAAAACCTTTATTTTAAAAGACTCAGTAGGAGAGGGGTTACAATGGCCCCACGGCTTCCATCATGGTCCTCATTAGAGATCGTGGATCCCCTCGCGTCACCCTGGGAGTGAACCCGTATAGGATGGGGATACCACAAGGATCTAGATCTAATGGAAGGATGTAATTAATAACCCGAGGCACGTACTATGATCGGCCAGCCCACGTTGGAGGTTATAGTGCGAGGTATGTCCATAGGAAATGAGAGGAAACGACCATCCCACGATAGAGTTTTTCTCTAGACCATTACCTAGAAGGGAAATTAATTTGTGGTGGTTAATACACTTAGCTTAGGAAACTGTTAATCTTCCCAAGAAGCTATGTCAGTTTTCTTAAGAGCCAAATTATTTTCAATGCACAAATTTCATTTTGTTTTAACAAACTAATTTCTTTCTTTTGTTTTCGATTTTCAGAAATGGTGGGAGGTTCTTTTAGTCCATTGGCCGTTATTCTCAGGGAGAATAAGTTAACGGGTCCAAACTATGTGGACTGGAAAAGGAACCTAGACATAATACTCATAGCCGAGGAGTATAAGTATGTCCTTTACGAAACCTGCCCTGTTATCGGGGAAGGTTTTACCGCTGAAGAGCGAGAGGCTGAAAAGACATGGAAGAAAGCTGACGAAATGGCACGTTGCTATATGTTAGTTTCCATATCTAATGTGCTCCAGTCAAAACACGAGCACATGGCTTCTGCATATGACATAAGTCAATCGTTGGCAACTATGTTCGCAGACAAGAGCCGGCCCACAAGGCAGGAGGCTCTTCGAACAATTGTAAACACTAAGATGGCTGAGGGAGCATCAGTCCGAGAGCATATGCTCAAGATGATTGTTGCTTTCGAGGAGGCAGAAATCTTAGGGGCTGTCATTGACCCTGAGAGCCAAGTGGACATGGCTCTCGAATCTCTACCGGGCTCTTTCACTCAGTTCAAGTTAAACTATAACATGAACAAGTTGAATATGAGTTTGACTGAACTGATGAAGGAGCTCTAGATGGCGGAGAAGGTCATGAAGCCGTAGTCTAAGGCCATGATTGCTAAGGCCTCTTCTTCAAGAACTGGGCTTAAGCCTAGAAAGTTCAAGAGGAAGAAGGGGAATGCAGCAGCCCAGCCCAAGAACCAGCCCAAGGACAAACCAAAGGGCAAGTGCTTCAAGTGTGGAAAGAAGGGACACTGGAAAAAAGAGTGTCCAGATCTTCAGGCCAAGAAAAACCCTACAAGTAATGTTTACTATTTAGAGTCCATATCAATGGTAGGATCAACTTCCACTTGGATTGTTGATTCAGGAGCCACTGATCATATCTGTAACTCCTTGCAGGGGTTTAGGAAGATAAGAAGACTCAAGAAGGGCGAACATGGGCTTAGAGTGGGTAATGGAGCACAAGTCTGGGCCCTTGCAGTGGGAGAGCTGGATCTTTTTTTTTATTGTAATAAGATAGTGGTTTTAAAAGACATTTTATATGTACCTGGTTTTCGTTAGAATTTGATTTCAGTTGCAAAACTTATTAATCAAGGATATTCTGTATCTTTCCATTCTGGTATTTCTATCGGTAGAGATGGAGAAATTTTATGTACTGGGCACATGTATGGAAATTTGTTCTTTTTAAACCCTATTAACAACCAATCAAATAACGCTCTGTCTGAACCTTTAACTAAGAAGAGAAAGACCAATATCAATGATTCATACCTTTGGCATCTCAGGTTGGGTCATATTAACTCAACCAGGATTCAGAGGCTAATCCATGATGGGCCTTTGGGCTCATTGAGATTGAAAAGTTGGCCTCAGTGTGAATCCTGCCTGATGGGAAAAATGACCAAAATGTCTTTTACACCAAAGGCGGATAGAGCCAAGGGGGTGTTGAGTCTTGTTCACACTGATGTGTGTGGTCCATTGTCTACACCAGCTAGGGGAGGTTTTGAGTACTTCATCACGTTCACGGATGATTTTACGAGGTATGGTTACATTTACCTGATGAGACGCAAGTCTGACTCTTTTGACAAGTTCAAAGAGTTTAAGGCTGAAATGGAGCGTCGGACAGGTAAATTAATCAAAACCTTACGATCGGATCGTGGTGGAGAGTACCTCCTAGGTGAATTTAAGGACTACATGGTACATTATGGGATAGTATCCCAGCTCTCTATGCCGGGAACCCCCCAGCAGAACAGAGTAGCTGAGAGAAGGAACAGGATGTTGACGGAAATGGTCTGAAGCATGATGTCTCATGCTACTTTTCCAGTATCCTTCTGGGGATATGCCCTAGAAACAACGGCATATATTCTAAACTTGGTACCTTCCAAGTCAGTACCTAGGACTCCCTATGAGATGTGGACTGGGCGTAAGCCAAGTCTGAATCATCTCAGGATTTGGGGGTGTCCAGCTTATGTACTGATCAAGGGAGACAAGTTAGAATCAAGATCAGAATTATGCTATTTTGTTGGGTATCCAAAAGGGACAAAAGGAGGCTACTTTTATCATCCTAAGGAGCAGAAGGTACTAGTCAGTACCAATGCTAGATACTTGGAAGATGATCAAAGTACTTCCACTAAAGGTTCAACGAGGTTGGAACTGCAGGAGAAGTTATCTATGGAATCAACTTCTACTGACCCGATTTTGGAACAAGAAGAGGCACAGCCTCAAGAGCCTGTGCAAATGGAGCCTCGTCGCAGTGGGAGAGTGTCTAGGGTTCCGGATAGATGGACTGGAGAAGCCTTTGAGCTGGTCTCCAACCATCAGGAACAAGACCCCGCTAGATACGAGGAGGCTATTGCTGATACCGATGCAAATCTGTGGCATGAAGCAATGAAAGCCGAGATTGAGTCTATGTACCTTAATCAGGTTTAGGATCTTGTAGCTTCACCTGAAGGGATAAAACCCATTGGGTGCAAGTGGGTATACAAGAGGAAGAGAGGAGCGGATGGGAAGTTGGAAACCTTCAAAGCTAGGCTTGTGGCAAAAGGGTATACTCAGAAAGAGGGTATCGACTATGAGGAAACCTTTTCCCCGGTAGCCATGCTTAAATCCATTCGCATCCTCCTTGCCATCGCCTGTCACTATGACTACGAGATATGGCAAATGGATGTCAAGACGGCATTCTTGAATGGCCATCTTATCGAAGACATCTATATGTCCCAACCGGAAGGCTTCATTGCTGAAGGCCAGGAACACATGGTTTGCAAGCTTAAGAAGTCCATTTATGGACTTAAGCAAGCACCAAGAGCATGGAACATTCGTTTTGATGAGACTGTAAAGTCTTATGGTTTTATTCAAAATGAAGATGAACCATGCGTGTACAGGAAACTTGAAGGCATCAATGTGGTTTTTCTTGTCCTGTATGTGGATGACATTCTACTAATTGGAAATGATGTAGGGACATTGTCATCTACAAAGGTTTGGTTGTCTAGTCAATTCAGTATGAAGAACTTGGGAGAAGCCAGCTACATTCTCGGGATTAGGCTTCTTAGAAATAGGAAGCAGAGAATGTTAGGATTATCTCAAGCGACATACATTGATAAGATGCTGGCCAAGTACAGCATGGACTCGGGCAAGGGAGCTCTAATCCCTTGCAGACATGGGTTGTCATTTTCTTCGAAGGACTGTCCTAAGTCTCAAGAAGAAAAGGACAGAATGAGTAGGATTCCCTACGTTTCAGCTGTGGGAAGTCTCATGTACGCCATGCTATGTACTAGGCCAGATATCTGCTTTGCCGTGGGCTTAGTTAGTAGATATCAGTCAAACCCAGAGGAGGTTCATTGGCAAGCTGTAAAGCATATTCTCAAGTACCTCAAGGGAACGAGAGATTATATGCTGGTTTACAGGGCTGATGATTTGGTTCCTACAGGATACACAGACTCAGACTTCCAGGCGGATAAGGATGAGAGAAAATCCACTAGTGGATATGTCTTCACCTTGTCTGGAGGAGCAATTTCATGGAGGAGTATCAAGCAATCTTGTATTGCTGACTCAACCATGGAAGCTGAGTATGTGGCAGCTTCGGAAGCGTCTAAGGAAGCAGTCTGGCTCCGGAAGTTTCTTTCAAAACTTGGAGTCGTACCACATATGGACAGGCCGGTTGTGATGTATTGCGACAACACTGGAGCAGTGTCGTAATCTAAGGAGCCTCGGAACCACAAGAAGGGGAAACATATCGAGAGGAAGTACCACTTGATCCGGGATTTTATCCAGAGACGGGAAGTCGTGGTGGAGCATATTACCTCAGAAAACAATCTAGCAGACCCATTCACCAAGCCTTTGGCTGAGAGAGTCTTCAAGAGACACTTAGACGCCATAGGGGTGGGCACCTATGGACTTACCTAGTCTTAGAGTGCAAGTGGGAGATTGTTAGATTGTATGCCCTCTTAGACTAGGTTTCTGATGTAAAATCGAATTATTTAATAAAAGAATTTATTTTCAAAAATTGTTTGTGAATTTACTTTTTGTTTGTGCACGATTTTCGTTTGGAACAGACCCATTGTGTTTAAATAAGTGATCCATGTGAATGGTGGTCTTTCACAGTAAGGTATGGATCACGGGTTATTTAACATATAAACATTTGTTCTTAACCTATTGATGAGACTGGGAACCTCATCATGTTTAGGTTGTTATGTTATGAACTCCAAATAGGAAATGGCTTACCTTTAGCCAGTGGGTAGTCCACTCACTTCATGACATAAGTGTATTTCGAATACGTAGAACATGACCTGTAGTAGTGGTTTCTCAAAGTACTATATGGTAGAAACCTAGACTACTACCGCTACAGCGTGGACTAGTACTCTACGACTTGAGTATGAGTTGGTGGTCTAGCGAAGCTGGAAGCATATACTTTGATTTACTGTAGTTGAGGTTCTATCTGTTGGGGATATGCCCTAGAGTCAATTTGTACTTATACAATTGTCATTATGTTTTATATAATAATATGAGGCTTTCCTTTCCATGAATAGTGAGTTTTGTTTTGTTGGTCATCAAGTACGTGACTTGATAGTAAAACCCTACAATGAATACAATGACTATTCTAAAACTGTCCCTGATCGATTATTATTATTGGAATAATAATAAATTAAGATTAGTATGTTTGTGACTTGATGGCTATGTTTTACTGGCCATGGATATTTGTGATATTGAGTCAAGACATAAATAAATGTTAGAGAACATTGTATTAGACATGACCCACTGTGAGAGTACTTCATGGAATATGTCATAAGTACTTTCTAGCCATAATAATATTGAAAGTCCTTCGACCTAAATTCATCATAGTTTCTTACTTGATAAATTCTATATTTTGACATTGTCTAAAGTTGTCTTTAACTAGATAATAAATTAGACTACTGTTGGATATAGAATAAATCAAGGAGAGGAATATGATTGATTGTGAAGGAATTTGTCCCTCTCGATTATGGGAGAGATATCCATGGGCCCCTTGATAAGTTAGACTGTTAAAAATGCATGGCCGTGCTCAAATATATCAATCTAAGATATTGATATCATTTGTTTGAACAGTCTACTATGAAATCAAGAAATGATTGATTAAGCTTAATAAGGATGACATGCTCCGTGCCTTATGCTTAATCTGGATATCGTGTGACAAAAGGACTAAATATAAAATTATGGTTTGGTTCAAAGAGATCACCGATCTTCATTTAACCTGGATAGTTATAATGTTTTGCTAGAAACCGCTTATAACTTGTGGGCCATTTAAATATGATTTAGGCACACTTCCAGTGTTAAATGAACCTATAGGGTCACACAATAAGCGAACTTGTTAGGTTATTTTTACGGTGACCGAGTTCGATGAATCTGGATGATATCCAGATTATAAGAATCTGACTCGATAAAATAATTAGTTAAAGTACCGAGATAATGGCAGAATCTTATCATATCAGTTTTAATTTAATTTGAATTTAAATTAGAATATGATAAGATATTATTAGGGTTGGACTCTAAGAGGTTCGAGGGTTTTTTAAGAAAACCCTAGCCGTCTTTTCAATAGTCCAATTTTTCGGTTGAGAACATTCGTGCCATTCTCTACCAGAAAGAAAAAAAAAACCTCTCAAACCCTAGGCGCTAGCACTCCCTGGGTATCGAGTGACTTCGCGGTGTGTATTCGATAGAGGACGTTCGCATACTGCAGCGTCTGGTGATTGTTCGGGTTGAACGTACAACAGCGCAACCAGAATTGAAGGATTTCGATTACAGCAACCAGAGGTAATTCTTAAAGTTTAGATCTTCTTAATCGTTTACTTGGGTCCTCGGGAGGGATTCGTAGATGTTTTCCGCGTTTAGGAGTCCACGAATCCTAACACTATCATAGGGCCAATATACTTGCATGTTGGGTATGTGTGACTAGTTAGTTAAGACAGACTTATACAAGATAGTTTCTGCACTATATCGCCCCTTGTGGTTGTCCGAATGGTCTAAATTATCCAGGGCCCTGGGAAACATGACTTGGATGTTTGCTTTAGGGTAGCTCCCTTGGAAAACGGAAACACTCCAGGAAGTCGTGGATCATTGGACTAGAAGCCTAAGGATGGTAGATGTCATTTAGGGGGGTGTTAGTACACTTCTTCCTCTCTAAATGTACGGCGATGTGTAGAGGGGTATTTTAGTCATTTCACCTGTAGGTCGGAGACTTTGCGAATGCAGCATTGTCCTTGGGGTCAATATTTCTTTATGGTGATATTAGGAAATATTTAAAATGCAAAATACAACTATTTATATAGCAGGGGTATTTTGGTCATTTTAGCAGCCAAGGCGATGTGTCTTTTTGGTCCTCGGGATAGCCCGTAAGTCCTAACTATTTTTGGGTTGAGGAATTGGTCTCTCTCCTCCTCTTTGTTTTTCTCCTTGTTCTTTGCTAACTAATAGCGAGCGAACCAAGGAGAATTGAGACCGTTTCTCTTTTCCATTGTGTTCACCAACTAGAGGTTAGGCTGAGGAATATCCTGAGAGCTGGAGAGCTAAGCGTTAATGCAAACAAGGCGAAGTCGAAGGCTAACGGGTGTTCAACCGGAAGCTCCTTCAAGTGTGCAAAACGAGGCGATTCCAGCCGTTCATTCTGTTCCTACGCAACCTAGGAGGGTTAAGGAACGCAAATGTATGATCTTCACGCTTCCGCATGGCCTTTATGGTTCGCGTTTTATTTTTCTCCAATTTTTTTTCGTACGGTGCATGCTCTCCTGTTTCTGCGTTTTCCATCATCCATATCATGGTTACCACCATGATAGCTCCCCAATGTATTCTTTCAACAAAGGGGCAGTGGGGAATTCACCCACTAAATGAGATACTTCTCCATCTCTACACCCAACATTCTGGTTGTCCAATCCGGATCAACAATGTCCACATGGACCAATATGCTAGCTCGGACCAGCCTGACTAAGTAGTACTGTCTCCTCTCCAAGTTGAGTTTATCTTCTGGAGGTGGCCACCTGCCAGAAGACTCGCTCTTACTCTTCAAGACTAGTACTACTAGCCTACCCCTACTGAGTACTCAACGCTCCCCAGTTAAGGACAGAATCATTTTCCCTTTTTTGAAAGTTTTAATTAATTTGACTGCAAAACGTAGTTTTCGTAAGAGCACTTTCAAATCATTTGATAATAATGTAAGAAATCGTTTTTGAATTTGAATAAATAAAATTTAGTAACTTCGCTTTGAAAATAAAACATCTACGTTTCCAATCCAAGTATCACAAAAATCCAATATAACTCATCATTTTTAGTCAAGGCTCAATCCTTGTGTCAAAACATCATATTGACATCAATTCCAAATAACATTGTAAAAATTGCTTGCAAACAAGTAACATTTATCAAAACAGTTATGCAGGGACTTACTTGAATATACCAAGCAATCAACCACAGCAATGTTCGCCCCTTACTTCAAATCTCTTCCTTATCTAAAATTAATGATTCTCTAATTAGAATCCAAATATTAACCCTCTATCATCATGCATCATGAATCCCTATGATCATATTATTCATCTAATTCATCCATGGCATCTAGATGGATTAATTCATCAAATCGTCTCTATAGCTTCCCATGATCATGCATCTCATCACTATGCATGCTTAAAATCAAATCAACTCATCTAGGCCATGACCTCCAATATTCACCCACCCTTAATCTCATATAATGAACATATTTGCTTCAAAAGGTCTCACCTTTAATTACCATGCAATAGATCTAGGTCATCATAGCATTATTTAACCATGTTCAAGCCATACATGCCTCGTTCATTCCGTTGCTCTTTCAAACTCATCAATCTAGTCTATTTATGCTTTTCGTGCTAACTCCATGCATAATAATACCACCATAAAATCAACCTTATGCAAGACAAAAGGGATTGAGACCAAAAATACCTCTTGGTGGGACACACTAAGAGCAAAGGTGACGCCTTTAGTGGTTGCTTGAATTTACTTTGAAAGGAAGAGTTGATTGATGACTCTTGGACCTTTGTTCGGAAATTTCCAACAATAGAAGAGAAAAATCAGCCCCCTTTATGACTAAGTTTTAGGAGAAAAGAGGAAGATTAATTGAATACGAGTTGAAAGGGTTGAAAGGTTACTCACCTTAGGTTTAGATTTCAAGTTTGGAAATGCTTGGAGGTTGCTAGGGATGGAATCTTTGGAGAGAGTGGCGGCTGGAATTCTGCAGCAGCAAAGGGTGTTTTAGGGTTTGATGGTGGCTGGTTTGATGAAGAGAATAGGCTAGGCTGAGATGTTTTAGGGCTTGGAAGAGGTGGTTCTTGTTTTGGGCTCTTGATCACAAGAAGGAAAGGTGACAGCTTTTGGTCTCCTTGGTTTGGATGAAATTATGTAAGGTTTTGGGAGGTTTTTGGTGGCTATTTCTGGTTGTTATGGGCCGAACGTAAGAGGGAAAAGAGAAAGAAAGATGCTGCTTTTCTGGCTACTCTTGGACGAGATTAGGAGGGGAAAGATTAGGGTTTTGTGTAGCTGTTTTTACTGGACTGCTAGAGGGGTTTTTAGTGCAGGCTTTGGGCTAAAAATTTCATGAGAGTGTGTGTGTGAATAGTGAAGAAATTTTGGAGGCAATGGAGCTGAAATTTTGGTATTCTTTTGGCTAAATTTAAGTCCTAATTGGTTAGGGTTTCCTTAGCCAACCCTAGCTAGGTTTTGGGAGTGTTTTAGGTAAGTTGTCTTTACCCTATGTGGCGGCTGTTTTGAGAGAATTTTCCAGAAAATCTTAAAAAAGAATTAGGTCATCTAATTAGGAAATAGTTTAATTAATTCCCTATATTAATTTGGGTAATAGCTATTAAATAGTTATTAGGTAATAAAAATTCTGGTTTCCTATTCATATCTATTGAAATTTTCCCTAAAGGCTTCAAAAATTCCTGGATTTATCCAAGAGATAAATGCTTCATTTAAATTTGCCTCTAAGCCTTTTATTTCCATAAAAAAAATATATTATTTGAAAGAAGATAAAATATGAAAATTTATTTCCTTGAAAATAATACCTATATACTTTCTTATATATATTTTTCTCTACTAATATATTATTTAGATATTGCTAAAAGAAAATCTAGATTAGTAATCTTTAAAATTCTCTAAAAGATTGTGATAAGATATTAGAAACAAAAATTTAATTTGTTCTCCAATATTTTATAAAATAATTTTCAAATAATTTACTCTCCTAATTTATTTTTCTCTTCTTAGGAAATTAATTTCCTAGTGGCGATTCTCCTAAGGATTTCGGCCAAGCTAAGGAAAAATTAGGGAAGAAAGAAAAAAAAAAAAATAGGAGAATGAAAAGGATTTGAAATAGCTAGGATTCAAACTCAAGCCCACCAAAGAACACACACCAAGCTCTATCCACTAAACTACATTAATTCTTGGCAAATATTCTCCTAATAAATTCCTTTAATTCTTACTCACTTACTCCATCCCTTTTCGAATAAATCCCCTTCAATAAAATAAAACTCAACTACCTCAACTACCACAACCGTTTCAAGAGCAAATTAATTCATGCAATAACATATTAATATTTTCATGAAAATAATTCAAATCATCAAATGTGGTATAACTCAATATGACATGCATGACTTTTCCCCACTTACTAAAGGTGGTCTAATATGTGGTATTACATACTCCCTCTAGAATTTAACTTGCAAAATTTCATAAATGAAACATACTAGTTAAGGACTCCTTGTAGGGAAACTTATTAATTCGAGAATCCAATAATTCTGGTATGAAACGTGGTAATTCAAGTATTCAAGAATTCTTGCATGCAAATTCAAGAATTCAGGAGTTCTTGCAATAATTTAGGTATTAAAAAATGCAAGGTTTCTTGTATAAAATTCAAGTATTCAGGAATTCAAGAATTCGAGTGTAAAATTTAAGTATTCAAGAATGCACACTTGCGCCTGTTATTTAGGAATTCTTGCATGTGACCCACTTGGGCCAGCTATTCAGGAATTGTGGCCATTTGGGCCAGTTATTCAGGTATTGTGGTCAACTTGGGTCAATTTTTCAGGTATTATGGCCCACTTAGGCCGGTTATTCACGCATTTGGCTAATCTCAATGTCCTGTCATCCATTTAGAGTAAAACGAATCCCTGAACTGATCAAGTTATTTGTGACCGTTTATCTCTAACGTGAACTAGTACACGGAGAGGGGCCCGTTGAGTACTCAACGTTCAAGTGATTGACCGTGCATATGGCCCAGTTGGGCCGATTATTCAGGGATTCGGGATTTTAAACAAGTAGCAAAATATTCTTAGAAATTCAAGATTCATAGTCCTCAGTATGTTTAAAAATTCAAGTAGAAGACTCGTACTTGAATATATCAAGAAAACGTTATCTTTATCAGGAAAACATTTTATTAAAATCTAGAGTTGAAGTCCAAGGGAGTCAAATGAGATATTCTATATTCATGATATTCAAGAGATCAAGAACTTGATAATGCTTGCAAATTTCAAGTAATCCAAACTTCTTTGTAGAAAATGTTATTTTCTAAAGTCCTTAATAATTTCTCATTCAGAGAAACCATATTTTCCTCAGAAAAACACAAGGGTTCATTAACCTTGTTATTGAAAGGTTTTACGAAAATTAGTCACTAATTATGAATAATTCCCTTTTTGAAAATTCACATATTTCATTTAACCTAGCATGGCATAATTCCATTCTTTCTTAGAAAAACCATTTTGATTGCTCAGAGAAACCAAAAGGGTTCACATAGCATTATTTAGTGAACATGAAATCCACTAGTAAACATTAACTTTAAAGAAAACCAAGGGAACTCACTTTGTGTCCTACTGCTTAGTTATATAAATATTCCTCAATTTTGCCATGAAGTCTTTAGGGTAAATAACCTACACCCATAATCAATCCATATTTCATTTAACCTTTTAAGGTTTTCAACTAATATAGAGATATCATCAAATATGTAAGACTAAAGAACTGACCTAATTCCTTATTCTTCCATTTCTTGCTCAACATGATATAAATCCTTGAGATGATTTGATATCATCTTGGGGCTGATTTCTCAATGAATTTCGTCGCTAAATTTGGGATAAAATGCAAGACTCAATTGAGAGTTCAAAATAGTGAATTTAGTGAAGAAACAAGTTACCCAATTCAAATACTAGGACTCTAAGTTAAAATAAAGAAATTAGAACTCTAGAAATGAGAATCAAGTCTATTAATTTATACCCAAGAACTCTCAACCCAACTAAGGAGCCAAGAACATTTGATGAAGATGAACTAGTCAACCAAAGTAAACCTTTACTCTAGACCCTTAGATTAGCAAGAAACTAAAATTCTATTTTGATAGGTTAGTTTTGTTTACCCTTAAGAGTTTATAGACTCAAATCAAAAGTAAGGAATAGAATCCTAAGATTGGTCTCGGCCTTCATGGAAGAACTATCAAAGAACTCTCTCAAGAGTATCTTTTAATCTCAATAATAATATCTAACTTACATTTAAAATGTTATAATGCTACACACACACACACACACACACACACACACACACACACACACACACACACACACACACATATATATATATATATATGCATCTAAATCTAACTAAGGTGAGATGAAATCTTAGCCATTCAAGCTTTTAAAGGTCCAAAATATCCCTATTACATAATAACATTGTTGGAATTTTAACTGGGAATAAAACAGAACAAGAAATAGAAAATTTAAGCAAAACTGGGCATTGCCTGAAGTGGGCCGGCGCCGATTTGAATAGGGAAGCCAGCGCTAGCTGTGATCTGTAAAAAATTGGCCAACAGGCTGAGTCGAGCCGGTGTCAATTCAGCTTGCTGGGCCGGCACCGGTTCGGTACTATTCTACAACAACCGGTTCATTTGCTTATCCGCAACCGTCTTTTGTGCTCTTTCCGCCTTCCATAAAAATTGTTGGCAAATGCAACTTTCTTTGGCCCTCTCTTTGGTACCCCTCTCTTTTCACTTTTCATGTTCCTTGGTTTTTGGTTGGTTTTGCTTGAATTCTCCCTTATAAGCCTTCATGTTTTGGATTCTTTCAAGGTGCCATGAAGTGTGGCTTGTAGTCTCATCTCCCTTTTTTAGCTTTGCAATAATGTTTGGATGGATTCCTATTATTTTTCCCTTCTTTGTGTGAATTCATCTTCGAATAAGCACCTTCATAAGATTTCAAGCAAGACGTTTTGTTGTGAAAACAAAATGTTAGTCTATGTTCCCTCACATAAAGTGCATTTTTTCCCTTTTCGTCGCTCTTTTTTTTTTTTTTTTTGTAACTTCTCCCTCTTTGTTTTCATTTTTCAAGCACAAAAGAATCACTCTCATTTTATCTCTATCATCTCTCATTTTTTCACTCTCTAATTTGCTCTCTCTTGTTTTGAGGTCTCCTTTTGCACTCTTTTTTTGTCCTCATCAATTTCCCTCTCATTCTCTTTTTTTGGAAGGTTTCCTACTATACTCTTCTTTTTCTCATTGTCCCTCATTTTTCTGTGCACTTCTCTAACCTCACTTGGGAGTAGGGGTAGAAGAGTATAGAGCATGCTTCCCTTGATAATCGAGTAAGAATTTCTCTTTCCATCATACAACACACTCTTATCAAATTGTTATGGCCCCCCCAAAATTAAGTAGCTAGCTTGTATAGGGACTACATTACAAATAATTTCATCTTGATACTTTCTTATTTCAATTATCAACAACGCCTGTTGTTCACTCTCAATTTCCTACTATCATGGAACCACTGCAATCTATAGGAATTAGGGTGTTTCATCACATATAAATCCAATTCTTCCACAAGACTAGCACTCACAACATTGGTAAAGCTCCATTCCGTCAATGATAGCAATATATGGCTTTTGGTGGATAAGGCAATGGGAATAGAAAATATTATTTCTTTATAGTCTCTTCTTCACTTCGTCATCACAATTATCTCCTACAACATAAGTTCTCATTTATTTAATTGCAACACTGGCTAAAGGGTAAAGGGGTAGTACGACAATTCTTTCGTCACTAGAATTACCATCATCATTGTGCCCCTCTTTTTGTTTCTTATCTCCACAATCCTCCTCTCTACTAGCTAACTCTCCTTGGGTATTAGTAAACATCATTTTCTTAGTTGGACACTCATATGAGGTGTGTCCATACCCTAAGCATTTAAAGTATTTGATGTCCCTAGTTCTTTGAGGTCTCTCAATGCCTTTGCCCTTTTCCTTAACCCATTTTTCTCTAGGCTTGTAGGGCTCTCTTGGTGGTCTTGGTAGTTTTGGTTGCTCTTCCATCTTTTCAGGTTGGTGGTTGAAAATATAGGATTGGTGTAGATGGTTTCTTTTATATTATCCCTTAATTTTAATGGCTATATGCACTATCTCCTCCAAGATCTCATAAGAATGTAATTCACCCACATTTGCTATCTCCCTATTCAACCCATTCAAAAACCTTTTTTTTTTTGTAGCCTTCACATCCTCAACAATGTTAGCCCTCATTAAGGTCACTTCTAACTCCTTATGAAAATCCTATACACTTTTATTTCCTTGTCTAAGAACATGCAATTTTTGGTAAAGCTCATTATAGTAGTGTAGGAGTACAAACTTTCCTTTTATCAAGTTCCTTAATAATTCCTAAGTGATAACCGGTTGATCCCCTATTCTCTTTCTTTGGGTTGCTACTTAATCCCACTACACTAACGTATACTCATGGAAACTTGAAATGACTAATTTAACCTTGGTTCGTTAACTATATTTATGGCACTCAAACAAAATCTTCATCCTCCTTTTCCATTCAAAATAAGTCTCTGGCTCACTTTTGCCTTGGAAATGGGGTACCTTCATTTTGATATGCCTCAACTCTGTATCTCCCTCATCCCAATCTTCCATTCTTTCAAATTCCTTCTCAAGCCCTCTCACATTTTGTCCATCATGTCTACCTTGCATTCTACTTCTTCCTCCGCTCAACCATTACCTACTTCTCCTCAATGGTGTAGGTAGATGGCTTCCTACAGAATGTTCATCCCAATCCTCTCATTGCTCATACAATGGGGGTGTGATATTGTTTCCCTCTCTCATCCTAGGGCTATCTTGTTCTTTATAACCCTTTCTTTGTGCAACGATTGAGGCTTCGCCTTGATTGGTTTGCAATTCGGTTATATATCTCCTCATCTCATCTATTTTTACATTGAGAGTTTCAAAGGCGGCTAAAATATCAAAAGAGTCATGGGACATTTTGTTGGGATTTTACTTGAAAGGTTTAGATAGAAGAAGTAATTTCCTCACAAGTATTCCCTTACGTATTTTTACTCACTCTCATGTTTAGTTCTCTTTGGCTTTTATATAAATAGGTTCACCTTCTCGCCTTTTTCAATTTACTCAAGTGCTCAATAAGTTCTTCCCACAAAAGTCTCCCCAATTGCTTAGGAATTAGTCCAAACTTTGCAAGTCCACTAACTCTCTAAGGACAACCGACTAGATGACTAATGGAGGAAGTTGATCAACACACAATAATGAGCCTCAAGAAATTTATATCAATCAAGTAGATTTAATAAATTCAAAAAACTCAACAAAATTGACTAGGGAATGGGTGAATGGACAAGACCTAACAAGAATTTCAATGTAACACTAGAGATTCAAGGAATATAGCATTCAAAAGCAAGAGTAAGAATTCAACAACTAAGATGATCTAAAATTGACAAGTAATGTCCTTAAAATACTTGAAAATGATAGATAATCAACTATAGAAAGTGTTCACAAAAGTTTTAGCCACAATTTTAAGTGAAAAACTCACTCAAGAAAAATATCAAACACTTAAGGTGCAACCTCGTAACTAAATGATTTTCAAAATTTTCACACTTGTAACAACTCAAAAACTCAAGAATTATAAGAAAAATCAATCCCCAATGATTATACTAACATCAAGGAATAATTTCTCAATAAGTATAATTCAAAAACATGAGTTTTATAGCTCACAAATTTAACATGAAAGTGAGTTACGGGATTCTTTTTTATCTCAACAAATTTGCAGTAAATATACCCAAAAAATCACATGATTTATACACTTTAAAGCTTCAAATACCAACTCAAACATCAAATCCAACATATAAGATCAATTTCTCAACAAGAAAATCAAGAAAAATTAAAGTTTTGAAGAACTTTTTGAAACACCTTCCTTAGTAATGAGTTTGTTCTACTTTTCTTGAAACTTTAAAACCTTTTTCTTGAAGAACCAAGTCTTGACAAGAATCAAGCTGCCCTCACTTTGATACCAAACTATTTGATATGATCTTGGGACTGATTTTTCAATAAATTTCGTGGCTAAATTTGGGGTAAAATGCAAGACCCAATTAAGAGCTTAAAACAGTGAATTTAGTAAAGAAACAAGTTACCCAATTCAAATACTAGGACCCTAAGCCAAAATAAAGAATTTAAAATTCTAGAAATGAGAATCAAGTGTACTAATTCATACTCAAGAACTCTCAACCCAACTAAGGAGCCAAGAACACTTGATGAAGATGAACTAGGCAACCAAAGTAAACCTCTACTCTAGACCCTAGATTAGCAAGAAACTAAGATTTTTTTTTTTTTTTGATAGGTTAGTTTGATCTATCTTTAAGAGTTTATAGACTCAAATCAAATGTATAGAATAGAATCCTAAGATTGGTCTTGTCCTTCATCGAAGAACCGTCAAAGAACTCTCTCAAGAGTGTCTTTCGATCTCAATAATAATATCCAACTTACATTTAAAATGTTATAATATCCTATATATAGGTATCTAAACCTAACTAAGGTGAGATAAAATCTCAGTCATTCATGCATTTAAAATGTCCAAAATATTCCTATTACATAATAAAAGTCTTGAAATTTTAATTGGGAACAAAATAAAACAAGATAAAAAAAAAATTAAGCAAAACTGGGCATTACCCGAAGTGGGTCAGCATCGGTTTGAATTGGGAAGCTGGCGCCGGCTGTGATTTGGAAAAAATTGGCCAACAGGCTGAGCCAAGAAAACGCCAATTCGGCGTGCTGGGCCGGCGTCGGTTCGGCACTGTTCTTCAATAGCTGGTTCATTTTCTTATCTGCAACCTTCTCTTGTGCTCTTTTAGCCTTCCATACAAATTGTTGGGTAAATGCAACTTTCTTTGACCCTCTTTTTGGCACCCCTCTCTTCACACTTTTCATGTTCCTTGGCTTATTGGTTAGTTTTGCTTGAATTCTCCCTTGTAAGCCTTCATGTCATGAATTCTTCCAAGGTGCCATGAAGTGTGACTGGTAGTCTCATCCCCCTTCTGTAGCTTTAGCATAATGCTTGGATGGATTCCTTTCATGATTAAAGATTCATTTATCTATTCCTTCATTTCATTCCTCAAATAAGTATATAAAGCTTTCACGTGCTTCTTTGATCCTTCCTATATCCAATAATACATATGGAATCAATATATGAGTTTATTCTTTATTAACTAAATTTCTGCATTTCCTCCTTCTCGGCACACTAGTTTGTTTATATCATAACTTTTGATTCAAAAGCCCAATTAATGTCAAACTAGTTCCAAAATATCTCTAAGACATTCTTTTATGATTTCCAACTCATAAAATACCAATTTCCTTTGCCATTTTATTCAGTTTTAATCATAAACTCCCAACTTCTTCATTCCGTCACTGAACGGGCAGCCTTTGATATTTTAACCATAACTTTCTATTTATAAGTCCAAATCACATCAAATTAGTCTTAAAATGATCCTAAGAAATTTGAATATAAGTTTTAGATCATGGAGTTCCAGAAAAGTTTGCTATTTTATTCAGTTTAATGGTTCTTCAAGTCTGCTAGGAAATTGCACAAATAGAATTTCTGTTTGTTCCTTCTTCATACCATTAATCCTCCTTTAATCCTAACAATTATATAACACTTAATCCATCTCTAATTCCATCATAATAGCTCTCAATTCTCTGATTTTTCAGAGATAAAGAACTCAGCAAATTGATCCATTTGCAATACAAAATTAACAATTTTAAACAACAACGATAATTCATTTTTCTTCAACAATTAAGCCATTTATCCTTTCCATTTCTTACACCTTCTTGTGCAGCCATGAACTATCAATTAAACTATCATCAAATACCTTTTTGCACCATTTAAATCATAGCACATATCTTCTCAAAGCTGCCGGCACACACAACACACGCAACAACCCCAAAATCATAGCTATTTCCAAATATTGTTCATAAAATTAATACCAAAATAATCCTCACAACTTAATCTACAACTTTAATTCAAGAAGTACGATGTTTTTACCTTATTTGTTGAATTCCTTAGGCTTGAAAAGCTCCAAGATTTTTCTTCTTCTTTGAAATTTCTTTCTCTCTCCTTTTTCCTTTTTCTCTCATTTTTCGTTATTTTCTTCCTATTCTTTTCTCTCCTTTTCTCTCTTATTTTTCTCCCTTTTCTTTGCTGATTTTTGCCTATTTATATAGCTCTTCCACTGCCTCTCTTATGTCCAAAATGTCACATGATCAATGATTATTAAATTTGTTAAATAGCATATTGAAAAAAGCTTGCAAAAGATTCTTATTTTTGTCCTTTTGGTTTTCTTTTCTTTTCTACCTTGTTGCTGTCGGTTTTCTTACTGAAAATCAGCATGTCCACCACTATTCTTGATCAATTTTGTGACCAATTTTGGTCACAAGGTCAAATGGTCATTGAATGGTCAAAGCTTATTTCTTAACAAAATCTTCCTAAATAAGCTTGTGAAAAATATTTATAAAATTCATTTTAACTAACCCATTAAGGACACTTGGTCTTATCATCCAATCATAAAATAACACCTATTTTCGATAGAAAATCATAGAATACCACTTGTCTTACTTCCAACAACATTTCCTAATTTCTTGAGGAAATAACTAAAATTCGGACCAATATATTTTTCAATCGAAAAAACTTTAATTTCACCAATAGAATCTACAAATTTTATTGAGTTCAATGGTAGGAGTCAAAATTCTTAGTTCATTCTCAATCCTTCTCAATTTGTGTTCAAATTTTCGATTGCAATCAAAATTACGATAATGCCCCTCACAACTCAAATTATACCAAAATATTTGTCTCATCATACTGATCAACTTTTGTTCTGGGCATACCCAAATTCTCACTCTGTACAAAATAGTCACCAATTGAAGTACAAAGGTATGCGTAGAATAATTTTAAAATTCCATATGGGTTCCTACATTTTTAAAATTTCAATAATACCCTAAAATATTTTTATCGGACCAAAACGCATCTCATTATACTGATCATTTCTTATTCTGGTCAATTCTACAAATTCTTATTCTATATATAGTAGTAGCCGATTAAAATACAAATGTGAGGATTATTACAATCTCCCCTCCAAAAAATTTCGTCCTCAAAATTTGCACTTTCCTTGATTCCATCAGACGTTTACTTGTAGTTACTCATGTCTTTTGTCCCTCCTATACTCTACATAAACCCTGATGTGTCCTCTATTTTCCCATGATTCTCTAGGCTTGATTTCTTCATGAGTAAAGGGGGCATTTTCTTGTTTCTTAGTAAACGGACAACTGTCTAAAGTATGTCTCATTTTTCCACATCGGTAATATGCCCCGAGTCATTTCATGCACTCTTCATAAGCATGTCTAATCATTTGACAATAATTACACCATTGAGACTACTTTTTCTAGGATTGGTCCTTCCTTCCCTTGGTATTTCTTCTTATTTGATTGACCGGATTCTGCTCCTCTCTTACAATCTTGTCTTTCTTGATTTAAATCTTCCATCTCCAATCGAGATGCTATTTCCATAGCCACACCATATCCTACTGGGGCTGTGGCAATTAATGTGCGTTTTAACTCGAGTTGCAATCTTTTTATAAATTGCCAAGCCCGATCTAACTCCGTTTGCACTAATGGAGGATAATACTTTGAAAGTCGTGTAAATTCAGTGGCACATTTTCCAACAATCCTTCTTGCCTGTTCTAAAATTTGGAATTCTTCTTCTTTCCTTTCAACCACCTAACGAAGTATAAATTCATTCTTAAATTCTTCCAAGAATTCTTTCCAAGTCTAATACTTTTGTTCTTGCTTTTGCACCTCTTTCTTCATTAACCAACAGTCTCGAGCAGGTCCTTTAAGTCTAAATGCAGCAAATTGGACTTTTCTCTGCTCATAATAGTCTAAAACTACGCATATGTCATCCATCTACTCTATCTAGGACTCAGCTCTTGTTCCTAATCTGCTTGTCCATAAAATGAAAGAGAATTGAATTTTAAAAATCGTTCTAATGCCCTATCCATTTCCTCCTCAGGATGTTGGTTTTCCCGAGTTGGAACTTCAGTTACATGTTGACGTATTGCTGTTGTAATATTTTGTAGTACTTGTGTCATCTCATTTCCCTGAGCTTGTGTTTCCATTTCGGATATAGTATTTCAAGTAATATCAGCCGCGTTTTCTTTATTTTGGTCTCCAACACTATCACAGGTAACTTTTTGCTGCATTTCTCCTCTTTAAATCTACTCCATCAAATGCCAAGTAAGTACATACATCTCAATACTTTCTATACATATAGCATAAGATAGAAGAATAATTCTATTTTGCACATGCAAATATGTATTTCTTGAGAAATTTTTCATATTCTCTTAGCTTGATAATATACATACATTGTTCTCATATGATTTGCAGTTAAATTTTCTATATTGGTACCATTGTGCATATAACTTCTCAAAGGTCACCCATCCTTAGCTTTCTCTAATCTAGGCACGCTTAACTTCAAATATCTAATGAAATCCTGGCGGTTTCACAATTCATATCGCACTACACACATAAGACCTTTAAGTGTTCAACCTTCTTTATTTATCTCACTATCACTAGTTTCACAATGGGAAGTTCAAAATTAGTAAATACTTCTTTAAATAAATCAAATATGAGGCCTCTCTAGCCTCAATCCCTACACTATTGTTAGAGTTTAAGATCATTGACCCTTTTTCTTTTTTTTTTTTTCCAAAATATCAAAATTATCTCCAATCACTCTTCTTCTGGCTCATCAGAAGAAATTATGTCCAATTTAAATACCTTAAATGAAGGATCAAAAATGGAAAACATCAAAGAAAACGCAACGGAAAATTTTCATTTTTCCGATCCACATCTAAAAGAGAGTGCTTACTTGTCTTGTTTAGTCGCGGATTAACCAACAAGGTGTCAGGTTGCACTGGATCTTGCGATAGAAAGGGGGAAGGAGACCTCGGTGATTCGACCAGTTTTCCTACCAATCTTCTACTCCTACACATCAAACTTCTCCAAGCTTCTTCTTTTAGTCTTTTAGAGTATGACTCTACCTTGATCTTGGGTTAGTTTGGTGAAAGCTCCTTTGGATAACCAAAATCCACTCCTAGAAAGAAAGGAAAGAAGGAAGAGGAAACATAAGAGGAAGGGTGGCTGGACACACAAGAGGGAGAGAGCTAGGGTTTAGAAACCTTTCCATCTCTTCCCTATATATTTTGGTCACCCTAGGGCTTAAAGAAATCCTAGTGGGCCAAAACACACTAAGCCCTAATGGGTTTGGTGTTGGGCTCATAAACCAATCATCTTTATTATATTTTATGAGCTTTATCAAATACCCAAGACAATTTTCAATTGGACTCTTAATATATGTCAATATATATCAGCCCAATGAAATAATTTATTCCAACCTAAGATTCTGAATTCATTAATTATCTTTTCTCGGTGTTATGAAAAATCCAAGACTAATTAATTAATTCTAATTGGACTCTTAGAATAAATTTTATTTCTCTTCCAAATAATTATCTATGAAGCCCAAATTATGTCTAGACAACACCAAAGTAACTCGAGCTACTCTAGCGACCTAGAGACACATTATTCATGGCTACTAAAATGGTCAAAATGCCCTTATTATCAAATAGTTGCATTTTACCATTTTTAATATTCTCATTTATCACCATATGAAAATATTGACCCCAAGAATAATATTGCTAAAACAATGTCTCTGACCTACAGGTGAAATGATGGAAATACCTCTCTATGTAACATCCATCAATGAGATAGGATAAATGTACTAACACCCATCTCAAAGACATTTACCATCCTTATATTTCTACTCCGATAATCCGTGACTCACTCAAGTGTAATTGCTTATCATTGGAAACTACCCCAAAGCACACATTCTAGAATCATGTTCCCGGGGCCCTGGATTATTAGATTATCCTGGACAATCATAAAGGGGTGATTTAACTTCACAAAATGAAGCATAGAAGCTCTGCTGCATGAGTCCCTCTTAACCAACTAGAGTAATATACCCAACGTACAAGGTTATTGATCTCACAAAAGAAATCTCAACCAACATACATTAAAGTACAAGACCTTAGCTTTACAAGACTACCAACTCATACTTAAGTATGAAGGTATCCGTCCACACTATAGCAGTAATAGTCCGATATCTATAATTATAGTACTTTAAGAGAGAGCACTATTACAGGTCCAGTTCTACATATTCGTAATACGCTTATACCAATGATATGAGTGAACTACTTACTAATTCAAGATAAACCATTCCTTATTTGACCTCATGGCATAATAGTCTTATCTTGATTAAATTCTCAATTCCATCAAACAACTAAGAACTCAATTTTTCTTGTATGATAAGTACTCATGGTTTATATCTTACTGTGAAGAACGACCAACACATAGACCATTACTTGTCACACTTGGACCTTAAATGTGTAATAATATAATAAATAAACCAAATTGAATGAATTTAGTAGACCTGACGCTGAGTCCATTGGACCTACCTGGTGCCAGGTCTGCTCTGTTTTTCAAGAACTCCGGCTGGCTAGAGTTGACTTGGTGCCAGGTCCGATGGACTCACTTGGTGCCAGGTTTATTTGCAATATATTTATACAGAATACATAGTCTTTGAGAGCATACTTTCTAACATCAACGTCATATGTCACATCTACTCCAATCTCCAATTCTATAAAACTCACCTCCTCCATAAATTCACATTCACTTATACTATGATGGACTTCTTAATGTCCCATTAGAGGCTCTGCTATATTCAATCAAAAGCTCTATTATAGTTTTTGCTATGCTCTGATACCATTTTGTAACACCGTATATTTTCATAACGTAGCAGCCTTTATTTTTGTGGGATGTCACCCCGTCCAGTTGCCCAAACAAGGGGTCTTCATAACAAACTTCATCCAATATACAGTGAAAAACTTTCCAAAAAACTTTTATTGAACATAGGAAGTATATAGTGTCTGACATTTGATACATACACTTAGGACGCGGTAGGTCCAATATATAGCATGAGCCTCTGGGTTCCATTGCATTTGCACTACGCCTGTGATTCTAAATTTTTTTTTAAAAAAATATCACACGTGTGAGCGTAAGGCTCAATGAGTCCCCTGTATGCTAGTGTTTTTCCACTAAAAATAGCGTATGGAGGATAATTCCAAAATAGTGCCAAAATAATGTATTCGAACTTAATAAGACATCACTACAAAAAAATGGCCTTCTGTGACAAAATAATTTACTAGCTAAAGCCATTCCAAAGCCTTACAAAATATAACTTCCTCACCCCTTTCTCGCTGAAACATCATCGCCAAAGTTTCTTGGTGAGGAAATTCTGAGTTTTGTTGCCAATGAGTATCTTTTAGCTGGGAAAAAATTTTCTAGCAAAAGCCTAGACTTTTCGCTAGGAAAAATTTCGTCACTATAAGTATAAAAAATTTGTCGCCAAAGGTTGTTGTTTTGAATTGCCAAATAAAATGCGTCTTATGCCGAAATATCATAAGTACCACATCATCCCAGGCCGTCACATAGAAAACTATAATCGAAATCTTTTTTATCTGGCATTAACTTCGACCCACGTGCATCTAAAGTACCTTTTACTAGGATTAACGTAGTTGTATGTAAACCCAGAGCAATAGCATGATGAACTAAAAAGTCTCCAGGACCTATTGTTAAGAATAATGAAAATGATTTTTAGCGACAAAATAATTTCATCGCTAAAATTTCTTAGCTAAAAACACAATTTAATATAAAAAATTAAATATTATGGTGAGAAAATATATTACTTTTGCGACAAAAAAAACTTGTCGCAATTACAACAAAAATCGTCACCGAAAGGGGTTAATAGCGACAAAAATATTCCTCATGAATATAAAAAAATTTGTCACCAAAAGGGGTCAATGGCGACAAAACAAATTCCTCGCTAAAGCATTATTAAAAAAAAATTTAAAAATAAAAATTTTTGAATATTTTTTGGCATGGCGACCGCAGACCTCATCGTAGACCGGCCACACTGGATAGCCTTCACCGGTGCGCAGCCCTTTTCGTGGACCTTCCATACTGGATTACACCCTCTCAAATTGAATGAAATGTTAAGCCCTTCCGTGATTCGAACGTTGTGCACTTACTCAATCTTTTTATTATTATTATTTAAACTATTCTAAACATTCATTTTCTATTTTTTAGATATAATTATTATAACAAATAATAATAATGATAGTAAATTTAATATTAAACAATATTACTCAATATAATAAATTATTTTGTACATTTATATAATTTAAAAATTTTATATAGTGTTAATTAGATCATATTTTTAATAAATGATTTGTACATACATATATATATATGTATGTATATATATATATATTATAACACCCCACTACCTACGTACCCAAATAGGTGGGATGTCACCCCATCTAAAAGATTAGGGGTCTTTATAACGAGGTATAAAAGGAACGAAAATGGCTAAATAAAAATCTCGATAATCTTATTACAACCAAAGTTAAAATTTATACAAGTCTGAGAATCTAAAACTAACAATCATCTCTCGAAAGAAATACAAAGCAGAAATAAATAAATTGAACGTCATCTCTTATTTCTTCAACATTCTCAATAAAAGCCCTCTCTTGAAAACATGATGTAAAATAGTGTGAGATTGGCATCTCAGTAAGTCCCGTGTGTACGAATATTATATATAAACATTTCGTGCATACAGGTTTATCAAAACCACAAAATCATGTTTGCAAGACTTTTCATCCGTAAACAATTATTGAAAGGAGCATTGCTCCTCATATCCAAACCAGTTTTCAATAAATCATCATCTCATCATAATCATAAGTTCATTATGTAGGGATTAGCAACGATTCAAACAATAATATCACAATCCATATTATAGTTACCACTATGATAGCATCCTAATATAACCTTTCAATAATAGGCAGTGGGGGATCCTTCCATTAGGGTGAGATACTTCCTCCATCTCTACACCCAACACACTAGTTGTCCAACTCGGATAAATAAAGTCCACATGGACCCATATGCTAGCTTGGACCGGCCTGACTAAGTAGTACTGTCGCCTCTCCAAGTTGAGTTCATCTTCTAGAGGTGGCCTCCTACCAGAAGACTCACTCTAGCTCTTCAAGACTAGCACCACTAGTCTACCCCCGTTGAGTACTCAATGCTCCCCATTTAGGGTTAGAATCATTTTTCTTGTTTTCACAATTGTTGAGTACTTTATCTTTGTAAAACGTGACTTTTCACAATAAGTTTTCCAAAATGTTTAGTGATAAAGAAAAGAAATCATTTTTCAGTTTAAACATTGAGATTTGACAAACTTATTTAGAGAATAAAATAACCATGTTCTCAAATCAGTATCAAAATACCACAGTACAATTCATCATATTCAACTAACATTTCAATTATCATATTGACACCATTTCAAATGTCATTGTACAAAATTACTTGCAAACATTTTAGCAAAACAGTTATACTGGGACTTACTTGGATATTCTCAATAATCAACCAAAGAAATGCTTGATCTCTTTTTCACTTTCTTCCTTATCTCGAATCAATATTTCTATGATTAGAAACTAGATATGAATCCACTCATCATCATGGCATGCATATAATCGAATCTTATCATTAATACAAGGACCTCTAATATTCGTCTTGATGTTGGTGGTGATTGGAGTTGTGATGGTCGAAATCTTGGAGAGAGAAGGGGCCTTTTTTTTTTTTTTGCAGAAGAGAGGTTTAGGGTATGGTTGGTAGCTGTTTTGATGAAGAGTATAGGTTAGGTTTAGGTGTTTTAATGTTTGGAAGGACTATACCTTGTTTTGGACTCTTGAACAAACAAGGGAAAAATGGTAGCTTTTGCTCTTCTTGGTTTGGCTGAAATTGCAATGAATAGAAGGAGTTTATGGTTGTGCTCTAGGGGGCTAAAGTGGCCTAGATAATGAGAGGAAAATAAGTGCTCTAGGGTGCTAAAGTGGCCTAGATAATGAGAGGAAAAGGAGAAAAGTATCGGCTGATTTTTGGTTCAGCTTTAAGCAGAAATAAAGGAAGAAAACTTAGGGTCTTGTGCTGTGATTTTTGTTTAAAACCAGAGAGGAATTTGAGAGTAAGGGAAACTGGAATTTTTGTGAGTGTGTGTATGACTGGTTTTTGTTAAGCTTAGCTTAGGAGAACTTTGAGAAATAAGAATGGAAAGGTTTGCAAGAGTTGGGATTTAAACTCAAGTCTCCAATTATTAAACACCAAGCTTCAACCACTACAGCTCTAGTTTCAACCACTCCACTCATCCACAATAACTTTTGTTTCACTTACTCCATTTTCCTTCTAATAATACTCATAAAACAAAAGCTCAAGTGCACTAAGAAACTAACAAATTCCATTAACTCCCACTCACTTACTCCATTTCCCTTCTAATAATACTCATCTAAAAATACTCATAAAACAAAAGCTCAAGTCCACCAAGAAACTAATAAATTCCCTTAACTCCTACTCACGTACTCCATGTAATCATATTCATATAATAATACTCATAAAACAAAAGGTCAAGTATACCAAGAAACTAACAAATTCCCTTAACTCCCACTCACTTACTCCATGTAATAATACTCATAAAACAAAAGCTCAAGTCCACTAAGAAACTAACAAATTCCCTTCAACAATTATATCAAAGTAAATAAATTCATCAACTAACCAACTCATAAATCACATATACCTATGAATATGGTTCAAGTTATCACATGTCATATAAAAGGTTATGCAATGCACGACTTTCCCCATATAATAAAGGTAATTTTAAACAGGGTAGTATATATATGCATATATATGTATATACGTATATACATACACACACACATACATATATTTATATGTATATACATATACATATACATATACATATTTATATGTATATATAAATATATACATATATCATTTATATATATATATAGTTATGTGTGTATATATATATGAATATGTATTCAAATATATATATGAATATCTATACATATATAGTAATATGAAATATATATATATATATATATGTATTCAAATATAGTATTATATATAAATAAATATATATATATTTATTTATATATATAATCAGATTTATATATACAAATATATGTGTGTATATATATACACACATATATATATATTTGTATATATGAATATATATGTATATATGAATCTATACACACACACACACACATATATAAATATATACATATATATAAATATATATGTATACAAATCACCAAAACCTAACGCACTTAAAAAAATACGAATATCATATTAATGATTAAATCATTAGATCTGTTAAAATTGCTAAAAAAAAAAAAAGTATCGGGGCCAAATTAGAAAATAATCGGATATACATATACATACCACATGTATGTATATAATATACATATATACATAAATCAATAAATATTAATATACTTTTTAAATATATATATATATACATATATATATATGTATACACACACACACACACACATACACACATATATAAACACACACACACACACACAAAATATATATTATTGTAGCACATAAATATATATTAATATATATTTATATGCTACATATATATATTTGTATTAATATATATACATGTATGTATATATTTATTAGTATAGAATATTAATATAAATTAATATATATATTAATATATATTAATATAGAATATTAATAAATATATATACATACATGTATATGTATTAATATAAATATATATATATATACATACTAATATACATATATATACAAATTAATACACACACACACACACACACACACACACATATATATATATATATATATATATGCATATGTATATATACTATATATACAAAGATAGGCACTACAAATTAATAATTCAACCATTAAATTTGTTGAAATTGCCAAGAAAACTGTCATGACCAAATTTGAAGGTAATCGAATATACTTTGGCTTGTAATCCACAAAACATCTACAAAAAGAATGCCAAAAACTTAGTGTATTTACAAAGATAAGCACTTCAAATTAATGATCCGACCATTAGATTTGTTGAAATTATAAAAAGAATGGTTATGACCAAATTTGAAGGTAATCGAATATACTTTGGCTCGTAATCCAATAAAATATCTATAAAAATGTCAAAAACATAAGTCATTTACAAAGATAGGAACTTCAAATTAACGATCCGATCGTTGATTTGTTGAAATTACCAAGAGAATGGTTATGACAAAATTTGTCAAAAACCTAAGTCATTTACAAAGATAGGAACTTCGAATTAACGATCTAATCATTAATTTGTTGAAATTACTAAGAGAATGGTTATGACCAAATTTGAAGGTAATCAAATACACTTTGATATATAATCTAACAAAATATCTAAAAAATACCGAAAACCTAAGACATTTACAAAAATAGGCACTTCAAAATAACGATACGATCGTTTGATTTGTTGAAATTATTAAGAAAAGTATTATTGTCAAATTTGAAGTTAATCGGATATGCTTTGGCACGTAATCTAATAAATTATTAATAAAAATAAATAAACCTAAGACATTTACAAAGATAGGCACATCAAATTAAGAATTTGACCATTACATGTGTTGAAATTTCTAAGCAAAGTGTTATAATCAAATTTAAAGATAATCGGATATATTTTGGCACATAATTTAACAAAATATATACAAAAATACTAAAAACCTAAGGCATTTACAATGATAGGAACTTCAAATTAACGATATGACTGTTAGATTTGTTGAAATTGTTATGACCAAATTTGAAGGCAATCGAATATACTTTAGCACATAATTTGATAAAATATTTACAAAAATATCGAAAACCTAAGACATTTACAAAGATAGGCACATCAAATTAACGGTTTGACCGTTATATATATATTGAAATTTTAAGGAAAGTGTTATGACCAAATTTGAAGGTAATCGGATATACTTTGGCATGTATTCCAATAAAATATCTACAAAAATATCGAAAACCTAAGACATTTACAAAGATAGGCACACTTTAAATTAATGATCCTACCGTTATATTTGTTTAAATTGTTAAGAAAAGTGTTATGACCAAATTTGAAGTTAATCGGATATACATTGGCACATACTATAATAAAATATCTACAAAAATATCAAAAATCTAAAACGTTTACAAATATAGGCATATTAAATTAATGATTCGACCATTAGATATATTGGAATTTCTAAAAAAAAAGTGTTATGACCAAATTTGAAGGTATTCGGATATACTTTGGCATATAATCTAACAAATATCTACAAAAATACTAAAAACATAAGGTATTTGCAAAGATAGGCACTTTAAATTAACGATCCGACCATTAGATTTGTTAAAATTTTTAAGTAAAGTGTTATGACAAATTTGAAGGTAATTGGATATACTTTGGCATGCAATCTAACAAAATATCTACAAAAATACCAAAAACTTAAGGCATTTACAAAGATAGGCACTTTAAATTAACGATCTGACCAATGGATTTGTTGAAATTGCTAAGAAAAGTGTTATGACCAAATTTTAAGTTAATCGGATATACTTTCACTTGTAATCGAATAAAACATCTACAAAAATACCGAAAACCTAAGGCATTTACAAAGATAGGCACTTCAAATTAACGATCCGACCATTAGATTTGTTGAAATTGTTAAAGAAAGTGTTATGACCAAATTTGAAGGTAATAAAATATATTTTGTTGCGCAATCCAACAAAATATCTACAAAAATATCGAAAACCTAAGGTATTTTCAATGATAGGCATATCAAATTAATGATCCGACCATTATATTTGTCGAAATTTCTAAGAAAAATGTTATGTCCAAATTTGAAGGTAATCGAATATATTTTGACACATAATCTTATATAATATCGGCAAAAATACCTAAAACTTAACGCATTTACAATGACAGACGTATCAAATTAACGATCCAACCGTTAGATTTGTTAAAGTTGATAAAAAAAAAGTATTATGACAAAATTTGAAGGTAATCAGATATATTTTGCCACATAATCTAGCATATTCCCATATATTGATCATATTGTATATATTTAAAAATTTAGAGATTAATTTGTAAAATTTTTAGAGTCATTTTATAAATATTTCAAAATCTAAGGACTAATTTATAAATTTATTAGGTCATTTTGTTTGTATAAAAAATTTAAGCCCAATTTACAAAATTTATGGGTCATGTTTAGAGACATGTATTATCTGGGAATGGAAATTTTGTCGCTAAAAGTATAGTTAATAGTGATAGAAGTTAATATTTCTAGCTAGAAAATATATTTTCAACGTTGATGATGCATTATTAGTGAGGAAACTTTTGCTAGGAATTGAAATTTTGTGGCTAATGATGCATCATTAGCGAGGAAATTTAAATTTTTCTAGCTAAAGCCATTACTTTTAGTTAGAAAATAAAAAAATTTATCGCCAAAAGTCTTAATCAGTAGCGACAAAAAGTTTTTGTCGCTGAAGAAAAATTTTCCTCTCTAAAAGGTCTTTTAGCGACAAAAAAATTTTCCAAACTAAAGTTTTGTCACCAATGTATTTCTTGTAGTGCATGTAGTTAATGATCAGAATCTAATTCCTTAAAGGATATGTAAAATAACCGAGTAATCATTTCCAAGAAAGTAGGAAATATAATTCATGTACTCCCTCTAGAATTTAACTTGCAAAGTTTCATAAAAGAAACATACTAGTTCAGGACTCCTTGTAAGAAAGTATATTAATTCAAGAATTTAGGAATTTTGGTATGAAACATGCTAATTCAAGTATTTAGGAATTCTTGCATGCAAATTCAATAATTCGGGAATTCAGGAGTGCTTGTAGTAATTGAGGTATTCCGGAATTCAGGGTTTCTTGTATAAAATTCAAGTATTCAGGAATTCAAGAATTCAGTTGTAAAATTCAAGTATTTAGGAATTCGACAAACAAGGTAAAATACTCTACTCTTAGAATTAAAATTGAAGAGTAGCTTGCAAGGATTAAATTGGCATGAATTTTCATGGGAAATTTGTATGAATTATGGATTATGTTTAATAGACATCTATGCTATGATGCTATTTTTACGTGAGCTATTTGGCGGTAAATCTGAGTAGCTATAGGTTGTGATTATATGATGCTTGAAGAATTTGTGAAGGTGGTTTGAAGGGTAGTTCATATTAGTGTTGTACCCTAGAGGCAATTACTTGTACCATGTATATTGCATAGTAATTAATAAAAGAGGCATTCTTTATCTTTCAGTTTGATTGTTATATCAGAATATGCGTATAAACTATTTGATAAATTCCCCAGTACAACACAGTGTTAAGAAAATCATAATAGAGATCATGATGTGAGATTCCTACTACACTATGTAGTGTTTGAGCTTGAATAATCGCTAGTCATAGTATTAATGAGATGGGACATTATTAATATGTCAAGATTAGCACATGTTATATCCCTTGATTAGATCAAGCGGTGGTTCTCATAACTGTGAGTATTGTGATACTCAAGATTAATATGTGGATGCTTGCTATATGAACAAGTTCATTGGATAATCTAGCTATGAGATAATCACTTGGATAAGCTATTAAGTGTCAGTGATAGAATCTTATTATAGCAAGTGTGTAAGTATCCTTAGACTTGAGATTTCCAAGATATTTTGTTTATCGAGCGTTATACTTTAATTATAAACTTTGAAGTCTTACAAGGACCGCCTATGGGATGGATATTGGGTACAATGTAAAGTAAATGAAGATAGTTGAGAGGGTTAATAAAGGATTCACAACTCCTAGTAGTAGGAGAGTATATCATAAGGCCATTTGTAGAAATCATTACTCATGAAGTCCTTGGCCAAGGCGACTATGTGTTGAAAATAGTTCCAAATTTGATACACATATCGAGTAATGGATTTCTTGAACAAGTACTAAAATATTCGGCCTAGAATTAATAATATTCTAAATGGAGTTGACACTAATTCTATGCTTAGATCGAATGAGATATAGTATGGTGAAACGAGTTTATTGCACTAGTTATTTGCTATTGAAAGGTTCACGTTAAGTCACTTGACTTTCTGGACTTTTGGGTGATCAAGAGTCATTGTTAGATGTTGCTCTGGATCTACTAAATATGAATTTATTAATTAGAGACTTAATAAATTAATCCTATATTTTATTTAGGATTATTAATTCTAAAGTTGTTAGAATTAGTTCATATTATACTACTAATAAGACCAGGAAACCTAATGGGTCACACACAATAAATGTTTGAATGCTCAATATATATTATTTGATAATATTGTGGGGTTAATTGAGAGAAAAAAATATATATTTGTAGGTGAATTATAAGTTTGTTATAATTATGGGACTTGGTTGCAAATTATATAAACTTTAAGGGCCCAATTGTAAACATTGGATCTTGGAGTACTTAATTGCAATTAACACAAATCCTAAAACTATAAATATGAGAATTGTTCCCTTTTGCACATGTGTGAGAAAAAAGATCAAAACAGAGGGTGATTTCGGATGTTTCTTCTTCTTTCTTACTCTTCTCCAATTAAACCTAGCCGCTCCTCTTTTACTAGCATAGTTTTGAGCTGGCTTTGTGAGCAATTCAACCTTGTGTGGATTACTGTTAGAGACAATCCTACTCTTAGATTGTAGTGGTGCTGGTTGGACGATCAAAACAGAGGAATTGGTTCCTTGGTTGGCGCAAGAATTTTTGTTTTTTTGCCATAGAAGATAATCTCCGTTTCCTTCCTCTATTCCCGTTATAGTTACATACAAATGATCCTTGGGCATGGATTTCATAGTTATTTCTTGCGTTCTTATTTGATAAGTAGGATGAAATTCTAATAGTGGTATCAGAGCCTTCATGTTTGTGTTTTAATGAGTCTTTAATTACTTTGAAATCGTTTTTGAGCATGTAAGTATATGATCATGGTGATTATATGTCTACTACTTTGTATGGCGTGTCTGGGTTTTTTAGTTTGAAGAGACTCTGAAAAACGGTTGGGAAGTTGTTTCCATGTGGGTCTGTTTTGGCGTTAGATTTTTCTGCAATCAAGATTTTGATTCAACAACTTGGATTGTTGTCTAAATTGTGATGTAGATTACAATTGGTTGTTAATATTGATTAACAATGCTTGATATCAAAATTATTTTGAACGGTCTGAAAATCTCGTTGCTGTTCATGAAAAATTTGCAGAAAAATTCGGGGAAGAAGGTAAACAATGGTATTTTTCCGCCTCCAAAGCATACCTGGCGCTAGGTACATTCGACCCATCTGGCGCCAGGTACACTCTATTCTTCCCTTGTGCATGCTTCCAGAGCAAACCTGGCGTTGGGGACCTTCTACCCACCTGGTACCATGTGCACTCTGTTCTTACATTGTTTTATAAAAAAAAAAAATTTAAAAATAAGTTTTTTTTTAATATTTTCTAATTTTGAGAATAGGTTCTAATAATGATTAGAATTTGTTTGAAACCCGTGATTTTGGATTAAAAAAATTTTTAAAATTACATGTAGGATCCACAATTTTCTAAAAATTTGATTTCACCCCAGAACTTTTCAAAATTTGATTTTGGACCTAGATTTCTCAAAAATACGGATTTTAGATGATTGTGCATTGGATGTTTTATACTATATTTTAAGCACGTTTTATTGGCATGGTGGATGGTTATGGACTAAGACCAAACTTATTGTTCATGCATCTTTATCGCTTTGTTTTAATTAAATAAGGTCTGTGCGTCCTGCCTTATCTCAAATGTTTGTATAATTTTCTTTTCATCTAACTCCACTCGAATGTAACTTGGGGTTTCTTCCTTTAGAAAATTATATAATTAGTTTATATATGTTAGATTGAGGTAAAATTTTATTTACAAGATTTTGAAGACAGCAATCAAAACGAAGCGAGATGGTAAGACATTCTACTTAAATCATGCATGAACACATAGGGTTGACTATATTAATTTCCTTGATGACTCAAGTCCATAGCCATGCCACATAATTGTCTATTACCATGTTTATCAATTTATGCTGCTTATTGATAAATTATGTGCATGCCAAATGTTGAGATAACTAAAAGGAATAAATCCCTCAAATAATATTAAATCTAATGCCTTCCATTAATATAGTAAGAACGAGAACTCTTTTTCCAGACTAGGTTATTGGGCATACCCAAGCCTACTTGACATTGAATATTTTCAAGCTATGAAATTTAATTCCTGATTAATGGGTTAGGTTTAACTAATTTCTTTATATCGGTTGGGCTAACCCAAGCATAAAGAGTATTAAAGGCAAGGTTGGGATAGTATTAAATACTTTAATGATTAAAAGATGTTAATCACCTAATGATACAATAGTTACATTTGATGTAATTGGTATTTGATACCTACGACTGACCTTAAGAGTAGCTTGTTGGGCTAACCTAAGGTTATTCTTAAAGAATTTGGATAATGGTCCACTAGGAAAGTTTCGAACCGACTTTTCTGAGTTAATAGTGGGGGCTATTGATTTGAGTAAAATAGTGGAATAAAAATGCGTTTAATTAAAGACTTAATTACTTGCATATCATGAGCATATACAAGTTTTAATTACTCTATCTTTACATCTAGGTGTCACTTGCATTATGTTGACAAACCTAAACCTACGTAGCATCTTGGAAATAAATAAGCTCACCGAATCAAACTATTTGGATTGCTATAGAAACTTGAGAATCGTTCTCAAATCGAAAAAGTTGCTCTACGTGCTAGATGTTCCTGCTGATGAGCATGCTATCCATAAGAAGCACAAGGAGGATAGTGACACTGCATCATGTATTATGATGGTGTCAATGATTCCTAAGTTACAAAAACAGCATGAGTATATAGATGCTCAAACCATTATCTTTCATCTTAAAGAGTTGTTTGATAAACAAGCTAGAACTGAGAGATATAAGATCTCTAAGCAATTGTTCCACTCTAAGATGGTTGAGGGTGCTTTAGTGGCCGCTCATGGGCTGCAGATGTTAGGCTATATTGAAAAGCTTGGGTCTCTTGGTTTTGTAATGGATCACGATTTAAGTGTTGACTTAATTCTACAATCATTACCAAGTAGTTTTTCACAATTTGTGATTAACTATCACATGAACAATATTGAGACTACCATACCTGAGCTTATCAATCTGCTTAAGACTACTGAATCATCCATGAAGAAGGATGATAAGGCGATCTTGCTAGTAGGTTCTTCGTCTTCTAAGAAGAAAGTTCCCCAAAAAAAGAAGAAAAATCCTACCAAGCCCAAATGAAGCATGAAGAAGAAGGAAGCAGCCACTAAAGGCCCATGTGATCATTGTGGAAAGATGGGCCTTTAGAGGTGCAACTGCAAAACTTACTTAGAGACCGTGAAGGAAGACAAGGAGAAGAAGAAGTTTGCAAGCACTTCTATTTTTACTTCTGCTATGTGTATGATTGAGATTAATACTGCATTTAATAATGAGATATGAGTATTGGATACTAGTGGATCTCATTTATATAATAATTTATAGGGACTAAAAGGCAGTATAAGGCTGTAAAAGGGCAATGTGGACCTGCGGGCTGCTAATGGAGCAAAGGCTGCTGCACTAGCCGTGGGGACTTATCATCTTAATCTACCTTCTAAATTAATTTTAGAACTTCAAAACTGCAATTTTGTACTAGTTTTATTGAAAAGCATTATCTCAATTACTTGTTTTGAGTTATTTGGATTTCATTTAAATTTTAAGAATAAATGTTACTTTTTTTTATTAAATGATATCCATTATGGTTCTACAACTTTGGTTAATGGTTTATATGTTCTAGACATGGATAATCCAATTCTCAGTATAAATGTAAAGAAACAAAGAAAAGATAACTTAATCTCATCTTACTTATGGTATTGTCGTTTAGGCCATGTAAATAAAAAACACGTGTTTAAGTTATATAAGTTGGGTGATTTGGGGTCATTTGATTATGAATCATATGACATATGCGAATGTTGTTTACTTAGTAAAATGGCTAAAACTCCATTTTCTAGAAAATGAGAAAGGGCTAAAGAGTTATTAGAACTAATACATACATATGTATATGGCCCAATGTCTATACAAGCAAGAGGAGGTTATCACTACTTTATAACCTTCATTGATGACTATTCACAATATGGCTATTTGTATTTAATGAAATACAAGTTTGAAGCATTAGACAAGTTCAAAGACTTCAAGAATGAAGTAGAGAAACAACTTGGTAAGAGTATTAAAACTCTTAGATCCGATCGAGGACGTGAATACTTAAGCTAAGAGTATCTAAGTTATCTTAGAGATAATGAGATATTATCTCAATGAAATCCACCACATACATCTCAACATAATAGTGTATCTAAGAGAAGGAATTGAACCCTTCTAATCATGGTATGAACCATGATGACTTTTGCAGAGTTTCCAAAATTATTTTGGAGATATGCACTGGAGATTGCTATTTACATATTAAAAGAGTTCCGTAAAAAATGGTGGATACCACTTTTTATGAGCTGTTCTTTGGTAAGAGACCAAAGTTATCTCATTTAAGGGTTTGGGGTTACCCTACTTTTGTGAAAAGGGTAATGTTAGACAAACCTGAAAGTAAGTCTGACAAATGTTTGTTTGTTGGATATCCGAAAGAATCCTTTAGATATTACTTCTATCTTCCTTCTTAAAATAAAGTTTTTGTTTTGAAACATGATGCCTTCTTAGAGAAGAAGAACATGTTTAAAGGAGATAGTGGGAGCTGAAGGCGTAGAAAGCGTAAAACACAGAGCACGCAGCAGAAGCGAACATTAAAAAATTGGAAAAACAAGAACAGGGAATCCAGGACAGGGCTACCCTAGCCAGCTGCACCCTGTCCAATTCCTGAGGTTTTAAAATTTTTTTACCTTTCCTTCGGGTTCTCAAAAGTGGCTGGACTAGAACATGCGCAATCGGGATAGGTGTGTTGGTGGAAGCCTCTGGTGTGATTCCTATAAGCCTCCTACTCCGCCTTTGCATGTATGTGAACGCCGAACTCTCAGTCTTCTAGTATATGGCCTGTCTAACTACTGTTTGGTGAACAACTAACAGGCTAGAAAATTTTTCTGGAGAGAGAGAGAGAGAGAGAGAGAGAGAGAGATGTCTGGCTCTACAGAGAAAAAGCCGTCTCAGAGTATGTATGTTATCTCAACAACGATGTTTCCAATCCTCCTGTTTAATCTAAATAAAACCCTAGGTTAAAATGGACTGGGCCATTGGACTCTTAGTTTTGCCTATTGGGCTTAATTAATTATTCTAGTTAGAACCAACTTAATGACCTAACAAATAATTAATTTTCTAGCTCAAATAAACTAGTCCAATAAATAAGCCTATATTAGTTTACTCCCAGGTTAATCTTTAATTATTCAAATTGGGCCAAAACCCTAAATAATTAATTAATCCACCAAACTAATTTAATTAATTCTCTCTTCATGGACCTTTATTTTATTTTATCCCAACAAATAATTAAGCTACTTAAATAAAATAAATTTCATTTAATTTAACATCAATTTCTTAGCCCGTATTTAATTAAGACTCACGGTCTATATTGGGGACCAAAAGACATACCGCCTTAGCTACTAAAATGACCAAAATACTCTTGCCATATAAATAGCTGTATTTTGCATTTTAAATATTTCCTAATATCACCATAAGGAAATATTGACCCCAAGGACAATGTTGTGTTAGCAAAGTCTCCGACCTACAGGTGTAATGACTAAAATACCCCTCTATATGTCGCCATACATTTAGAGAGGAAGGAGTGTACTAACACATCTCTAAATGACATCTACCATTCTTAGGCCTCTAGTCCAATGATCCACGATTTCTTGAATTGTTTCCACTTTCCAAGGGAGCTACCCTAAAGCAAACATCTAACTCATGTTTCCCAGGGCCCTGGATATTTAGATCATTCAGATAACCACAAGGGGCGATATAGTATAGAAACTATCTTGTACAAATTTGTCTTAATTAACTACTCACACATATCCAACATGCAAGTATATTGGCCCTATAATAGAACCTCAACTATAGCATATCAAAGCATATGCTTCTAGCTTCGTCAGACCACCAATTTATACTCAAGTCTTAGAGTACTAGTCCATGCTGTAGTGGTAGTAGTCTAGGTTTCTACCATATAGTACTTTTAGAAACCACTGCTACAAGTCCTGTTCTACGTATTCGAAATACGCTTATGTCATGAAGTGAGTGGACTACTCACTGGTTAAAGGCAAGCCATTCTCCATTTAGAATTCACAACATAATAACCTAAACATGATGAGATTTCCATTCTCATCAATCGGTTAAGAACAAAAGTTTATGTGCTAAGTAACCTGTGATCCATACCTTACTGTGAAAGACTTCCATTCACATAGAACACTTACTTAAACACAATGGGTCTTTTCCAGATGTAATTGTGCACAAATAAAATTGTAAATTCACAAATAATTTCTGAAAATCAATTCTTTTATTAAAACATTCGATTTTTTACATCAGAAACCTAGTCTAAGAGAGAATATTTTCCAACAATCTCCCACTTGCACTCTAAGACTAAGTAAGTCCGTAAGTGTCCATCTCTATGGCGTCTAAGTGTCTCTTGAAGACTCTTTCAGCCAAAGGCTTATTGAATGGATCTGCTAGATTGTTCTCGGAGGCAATCTGTTCCACCACGACTTCCCGTCTCTGGATGAAATTCCGGATCAGGTAGTACTTCCTCTCGATGTGCTTTCTCTTCTTGTGGTTTTTGGGTTCTTTTCGTTGTGATACTGCTCCAGTGTTGTCGCAATACATCATAATCGTCCTGTCCATGTGTAGCACGACTTCAAGTTCTAAAAGGAACTTCCAGAGCCAGACTGCTTCCTTGGATGCCTCCAAAGCAGCCACATACTCAGCTTCCATGGTTGAATCAGGAATGCAAGATTGCTTGATACTCCTCCGTGAAATAGCTCCTCCCGACAAGGTGAAGATATATCCACTAGTGGATTTTCTCTTATCCTTATCCGCCTGGAAGTCTGAGTCTGTGTATCTTGTAGGAACCAAGTCATCAGCCCTGTAAACCAGCATATAATCTCTCGTTCCCTTGAGATACTTGAGTATATGCTTTACAGCTTGCCAATAAACCTCCCCAGGGTTTGACTGATATTTGCTAACCAAGCCTACGACAAAGCAGATATCTAGCCTAGTACACTGCATGGCGTACATGAGACTTCCCACAGCCGAAGCATAGGGAATCCTACTTATTCTATCATTTTCTTCTTGAGATTTAGGACAGTCTTTTGAAGAAAATGATAACCTATGTCTTCAAGGAATTAGAGCTCTTTTGCATAAGTCCATGCTATACCTAGCCAGTATCTTGTCAATGTATGCAGCTTGGGATAATCTTAATATTCTCTGCTTCCTATTTCTAAGAAGTCTAACCCCGAGAATGTAGCTAACTTCTCCTAAGTCCTTCATACTGAATTGACTACATAGCCAAACATTTGTAGATGATAATGACCCTACATTATTTCCAATGAGTAGAATATCATTCACATATAAGACAAGAAAAACTACATTAATGCCTTCAAGTTTCTTGTACACATATGGTTTATCCTCGTTTTGAACAAAACTATAAGACTTTACAGTATCATCAAAATGAATATTCTATGCTCTTGATGCCTGCTTAAGTCTATAAATGGAAGCTTGCAAACCATATGTTCTTGACCCTCAGCAATAAAGCCTTTCGGTTGGGATATATAGATGTCTTCACTAAGATGGCCATTTAAAAATGTCGTCTTGACATCCATTTGCCATATCTTGTTGTTATAATAACATGCGATGGCAAGGAGGATATAGATAGACTGAAGCATGGCCACCGGGGAAAAGGTTTCCTCATAATCGATTCCTTCTTTCTAAGTATACTCTTTCGCCACAAGCCTAGCTTTGAAGGTTTCCACCTTCCCATCTATTCCCCTCTTTCTCTTGTATACCCACTTACACCCTATTGGTTTTATCCCTTCAGGTGAAACTACAAGATCCCAAATCTGATTAAGATATATAGACTCAATCTCGGCTTTCATTGCTTCATGCCACAGATTTGCATCGGCATTAGCAATAGCCTCCTCGTATCTAGTGGGGTCATTTTCATGATGGCTCGAGACTAGCTCGAAAGCTTCTCCAATCCATCTCTCTAGAACCCTCGACGCTCTCCCACTACGACGAGGCTCCATATGTACAGGCTCTTGAGGTTGTGCATCTTCTTGTTCCACAATTGGGTCAGAAGAAGTTGCTTCCGAAGATAACTTCTCCTCTAGCCTAATTGAACCTTTTGTGGAAGTATTTTGATCATCCTCCCAGTATCTAGCATTGGTACTAACTAGTACTTTCTGCTCCTTAGGATGATAAAAGTAACCACCATTTGTCCCTTTTGGATACCTAATAAAATAGTATAACTCTGACATTGGTTCCAACTTGTCTCCATTGACCAGTACATATGCTGGACAACCCTATATCCTGAGATGATTCAGACTTAGTTTATGCCTAGTCCACATCTTATAGAGAGTCTTAGATACTGACTTGAAAGGCACCAAGTTCAGAATGTATGCCGTTGTTTCTAGGGCATATCCCCAAAAAGACATTGGAAGAGTAGCATAAGACATCATATTTCGGACCATGTCCATCAATGTCTTGTTTCTTCTCTCAGCTACTCCATTCTGCTGGGGCATCCCTGGTACAGAGAGCTAGGATACTATCCCATGATGTACCATGTAGTCCTTGAATTCACCAAGGAGGTAATCTCTACCACAATCCGATCATAAGGTCTTGATTAATTTACCTGTCCGACGCTCCACTTCAGCCTTAAACTTTTTGAACTTGTTAAAAGAGTCAGACTTGCGTCTCATCAGGTAAACGTATCCAAACCTTGTACAATCATCTGTGAAAGTGATGAAGTACTCAAAACCTCCTCTAGCTGGTGTAGACAAAGGACCACACATATCAGTATGAACAAGACTCAATACCTCCTTGGCTCTATCCGCCTTAGGGGCAAATGACCTTTTAGTCATCTTTCCCATCAGACAGGACTCACACAGAGGCCAATTTTCCATCTCAATGAGCTCAAGGGCCCCATCATAGATCAACTTCTGAATCCTTGTTGAGTTGATATGACCCAACCTTAGATGCCAAAGATACGAGTTATTAACATTGGTCTTTCTCTTCTTTGTTAAAGGTTCAGATTGAGCGTTATTTAATTGATTGTTAATAGGGTTTAAGAAAAATAGATTCCCATACATGTGCACAGTACATAAAATTTCTCCATCTCTACTGATAGAAATACCAGAATGGAAAGATACAGAATATCCTTGATTTATTAGTTTTGCAACTAAAATCAAATTCTAACAAAATCCAGATACATATAAAATATCTTTCAAAACCATTATTCTATTACAATAAAAAACAAGATCCAGCTCTCCCACTACAAGGGCCCAAACTTGTACTCCATTTCCCACTCGTAGTCAACGTTCGCCCTTTTGGAGTCTTCTAATCTTTCTAAACCCCTGCAAGGAGTTATAGATGTGATCAGTAGCTCCTGAATCAACAATCCAAGTGGAAGTTGATCCAATCATTGATATAGACTCTAGATAGAAAACATTACCTGTGGGGTTTTTCTTGGCTTGAAGATCTGGACACTCCTTTTTCCAGTGTCCCTTCAGTCCACACTTGAAGCACTTGCCCTTGGGTTTGTCTTTGGGTTGGCTTGCTGTGTTCCCCTTCTTCTTCTTAAACTTTCTGGGCTTAGGCCCAGTTCTAGAAGATGAAGCCTTAGCAATCATTGCCTTAGATTGTGGCTCTATGACCTTCTCCACTATTTGGAGCTCCTTCAAACCCATGTTCAACTTGTTAATGTTATAGTTTAACTTGAATTGAGTGAGAGAATTCGGTAAAGATTCGAGAACTATGTCCACTTGGTTCTCGGGATCAATGATAGCCCCTAAGAATTCTGCCTCCTTGAAAGCAGCAAACATCTTGATCATATGCTTTCTAACTGATGCTCCCTCAGCCATCTTAGTGTTTATGATGGTTCGAAGAGCCTCCTGCCTTGCGGGCTGGCTCTTATCTGCGAATATCATGGTTAATGATTGGGTTACGTCATACGCAGTGGTTATGTGCTCATGTTTGGATTGGAGCACATTAGACATGGAGGCCAACATGTAACAACGAGCTATCTCATCGGCCTTCTTTCATGCCTTCTCAGCCTCACGCTCCTCGGCGGTGGAACCCTTCTCGATAACAGGGCAGTTTTCGTATAGGATATACTTATAGTACTCCGCCGTGAGTATTATGTCCAGGTTCCTTTTCCAGTCCACATAGTGTGGTCCTGTTAGCTTATTCTCTTGGAGAATAATGGCCAATGGACTAAAAGAACCTCCCACCATTTCTGAAAAATTAAAAAATAAAAGAAAAATATTCAATTTGTGAAAACAAAACAAATATGTGCACTTTATCCTTATTATCAAGACTGATAATAATCAATTTGGCTCTTAGAAAAACTGACATAGCTTCTTGGGAAGATTAACAGTTTCTTAAGCTAAGTGTGTTAACCACCATAAATTAATTTCGCTTCTAAGTAATGATCTAGAAGATAACTCTATCGTGGGTATGGCCGTTTCTTCTCATTTCATATGGACATACCTCGCATTATAAGTTCTAACAAGGGGCTGGCCGATCATATTACGTGCCCCGAGTTATTAA
The DNA here is from genome assembly GCA_026120185.1 of Voacanga thouarsii. Lineage (NCBI taxonomy): Eukaryota > Viridiplantae > Streptophyta > Magnoliopsida > Gentianales > Apocynaceae > Voacanga > Voacanga thouarsii. Next base: position 5,524,311 of record JANUWF010001165.1, read on the forward strand.
TTACATTCCTCCATTTGATCTAGATCATTGTGGTATCCCTATCCTATATGGGTTCACTCCCAAGGTGATGCGAGGGGACCCATGATCTATAATGAGGATCATGATGGAAGCCGTGGGGCCGTTGGAACCCCTCTCCCACTTAGTCTTTTAAAACAAGGGTTTTCTGAAAAATATCCTTTTGAAAATTTTTATTAAGTTTTCCCTTAACTCAAAAATAAAATGTCTAGGTCTATAAAAATCTCCATGTCAAGACTTATATCCTTTGAGAGCTTTTCACATGGACTAATTTTATTTAAGTTGAAAACTTAATGATTTAAAAAAAATTCAATTAAAACTTTCTAAAGACTTTGGTCTTAAGTTTATTTGACAAAACAATTTTTCTTATGCCAAACTAAAACAAAATGGCTTTCTATTTTACCCTTACAAAAATATCTAAATCCAATATATTTTCTATGTCAAGGATTTAATCATTTGAGAAAATATCTGAGGATTAATTTTTGTTCAAGCTAAAATAACCATTTAATTTGTAGAAAAATATTTTCCTTGTCAAAACATTCCCAAAGACTTTGGTCTTTGAGAAAACGTGCACATAGGTACAAAAAATAAACAGTATGCTAGAAAATAGTAGACATTTTCATGCTCTTCTATTTTTAAACCTAAGTGTCCAGATAATAAAATTAAACACATTAATTAATTAATTAATTAATTAATGGTCTTGTTTAATCCTAAAATCCCTTACTAATATTTTTCATGCAAAAATATTTCTTGAATATTGATTATTGCAAAATATTAACTTCGCCTAGTATGGACCCCAAAACCAAAAGAAATTGCAAGAAAAATTATACGGAAAAAATTAAAAATTTCTCCTTAGTCCACTGCATGTGCCACATTGGATCATGCACCTATCTGCACATTGGTCCACTGCATCGGCTGCACAGAATCAGGACCCACGAAAAAATAGTGTGCTGATCGACCTTCCAGAGCCAAGCCAGCGTCGGTTCTAGCACTCCAAGTCGGTGCCGGTTATGGTCTAGATGCCTCTTTCCTGCAGTTTTTTTTTTCTTGCAAATTTCCTCTGCGAATTTTTCCTGTTTTTCTGCACAGTTTCTGGAGCTACTGGCTCTTAGATTTTAACCTTAATGCAATGAAATCAACCAAAACCAACAATCGCCTATACCCATAAATATTGGGCTTACATGATTTACTAAGAAAAATAGTAAATTACAGATTCCTATACCTCTACCCGCGAGGTTTAATAGAGAATCTATCCATACCATAAACAGCGAAGGATCACAATTTTAATCACATATATGTGTTCAGTTTTATTCATCTAGATGCATGCTCCCTATATTTTCACAAAACCTTCATGCTCTGATACCAATTGAAGGCGTAGAAAGTGTAAAACACGGAGCACGCAACGGAAGCGAACATAAAAAAACTGGAAAAACAAGAACAGGGAATCCAAGATAGGGCCGGTGCCGGCTCCGGCTACCCTAGCTAGCGCCGGTTGCACCCTGTCCAAATCCCAAGGTTTTAAAATTTTTTTACCTCTCCTTCTGGTTATCAAAAGTGGCTGGACCGGAACGTGCGCAATCGGGGTAGGTGTGCTTGTGGAAGCCTTTGGTGTGATTCTTGCAAGCCTCCTACTTCGCCTTTGCATATATGTAAACGCTGAACTCTCGGTCTTCTAGTATATAGCCTGCTTAATTACCGTTTGGTGAACAACTAACAGGCTAGGGATTTTTTTTGAAGAGAGAGAGAGAGAGAGACGTCTAGCTCTACACAGAAGAAGCCATCTCAGAGTATATGCGTTATCTCAACAACGATGTTTCTAATCCTCCTATTTAACCTAAATAAAACCCTAGGTTAAACTGGACTGGGCCATTGGACTTTTAGTTTAGCCTATTGGGCTTAATTAATTATTCTAGTTAGAACCAACTTAATGGCCCAACAAATAATTAATTTTCCAGCCCAAATAAACTAGTTCAATAAATAAGCCTATATTAGTTTACTCCCAGGTTAATCTTTAATTATTCAAATTGGGCCAAAGCCCTGAATAATTAATTAACCCACTAAACTAATTTAATTAATTCTCTTTTCATGGACCTTTATTTTATTCTACCCCAACAAATAATTAGGCTACTTAAATAAAATAAATTCCATTTAATTTAAGATCAATTTCTTAGCTCGTATTTAATTAGGACTCACGGTCTATATTGGGGACAAAAAAACATACTGCCTTGGCTATTAAAATGATCAAAATACCCTTGCCATATAAATAGTTGTATTTTACATTTTAAATATTTCCTAATATCACCATAAGGAAATATTGATTGACCCCAAGGACAATGTTGCGTTAGCAAAGTCTCCGACCTACAGGTGTAATGACTAAAATGACCTAGATGTAAAGATAGAGAACATTAGCTACTTGTATATGCACATGATATGCAAATAATTAGGACTTTAATTAAGCGCATTTTTACTCTACTATTTTACTCAAACCAATAGCCCCTACTACTGATTCGGGAAAGCCCGTTAGAAGTTTTCCTAGTGGACCAGTATCCAAATTCCTCAAGAATAATCTTGGATTTGCCCAACAAGCCACCCTTGAATTCATTGGTAGGTATCCAATACCAATTACATCGTATGTAACTACCGGATCATTGGGTGATTAATAACTTTTAATCTTAAAGCCTTTTGGGCTACCCCAACTTTTCCTCTAAATTTCTTTATGCTTGAATTTGCCCAACCAGGATAAAGAATTTAGTTAAACCTGACCCATTAATCAAGAATTTAATTCCAAAGGAATTTAATTCTATAGCTTGAATATGCCCAATGTCAAGTAGGCTTGGGTTTGCCTAACAACCTGGTCTCGAAAAAGAACTCTCGTTCTTACTATATTAACAGAAGGAATTAGGTTTAATATTAATTGAGGGATTTGTTCCTTTTAGTGATTTCGTTGAATAACATGCATAATAATCAATAAATTACATAATTGATAATCATGGTAATAAAGCGATTACGTGGTATGGTAATGGACTTTTCCTAAATTAATTTCTTTGAGCCATAAAAGAAATTAATATAGTTAACCCTATGTGTTCATGCATGATTTAAGTAGAAGGTCTTACCTCATCGCCTTGTTTTGGTTGCCATATCCAAAATAAAATAATTCTACTCCTATCTAACCTATGTGAACTAATTACATAATTATCTAAAGAGAGAAAACCTCGAGTTACATTCGAGGGGAGTTAGATGAGAAGAGAATTACACAAGAATTCTAGAGAAGGCAGGACACGTAGGCCCTATTTCATAAAAACCAAAACTGTAAAATACATGAACAGATATAATTGGTTTTAGTCCATAACCATCCACCATGCCATTGACTATGCTTAAACAAAATAAATATATACTTTTATTATTCCAAAATCACTATTTTTGAAAAATAAAACAAATTCTAAAATCACCATTTTAGAGAATACATCAATTTTAGATTTTCAAAATCATTATTTTGAAGAACAAAATTGATTGTCTCCAAACTAATTTTGAGAAAATGCTTTTGGATCCCGTCTCTCATCAAATGAGGTTTTTCCCTTTCAAAATTCTGTTCCGGAATTTTTTTTTTTTTTAAGATACTAGAGGTTGCAAACAGATCAGAACCGGCGCCGGTTTGGAAGCTGGAATTGGCGCTGACTCTGTTTTGGTTTCCAAAAATTTTTATTTTCCAAAAATGATTTTCGGACATCGCGAACAGAATGGAACCGGCGCCTGCTTCGAGGCCGGCGCCGGCGCAGCTTGTGTTCTGCAATAATGGCTATGATTTTCAAAAAATTTCAGAAACAATTTCTGGTGCTTTCTTCTTCTGCAAATTTTTAGTGAGAACAATTCTCAGTAGTATTTTCTGTTTTGAAGCTCTAAACAACAACCAATTTGTTAGTTTAAACAAAATCAAAACAGAAAATTAAGATGAAATGGAGGGCAACATCCATGTTGCAAGAAAACGTTTTTCCTGCAGAAATTTTCAGCACCAAAGAAAGCATCTTTTCAAAATACGCTATGACTTTTACACAATCATATTGTGCTATGGACCTAACACATAAAGATCGAAATGATTTAGACTCAAGTGAAATGATTTTCACAGCAAACAAAGACAAACATGAAAATAATTTTTCATGCCAAAACAATATCCGTAGACCACACATAGCATGGCTCTGATACCACTGCTTTCGTGTTTGTCTTTGTTTGCTGTGAAAATCTTTTTCACTCGAGTCGAAATCATTTCTTGCTGAAAATCAACATGCTCACTACCATTCTTGATCAATTTTGTGACCAATTTTGGTCACAAGGTAAAATATGTTGGAATGTATACCCTCTAGATTAGATTTTTGATGTAATTATCGAATTTATTCTCAAAATTTGTTTGTGAAGTTATATTTTATTTGTGTACAATTTACGTTTGGAAAGGATCCGTTGTGTTTAAATAAGTGATTTATGTAAATGGAAGTCTTTCACAGTAAGGTATAGATCACGGGTTACTTGACACATAAACATTTATTCTTAACCGATTGGTAAGAATGTGAATCTCATCATATTTAGGTTATTATGTTATGAATTCTAAATGGGAAATGGCTTACCTTTAGCCAGTGGGTAGTCCACTCAATTCATAGTATAAGCGTATTTCGAATACGTAGAACATGACCTATAATAATGGTTTCTAAAAGTACTATTTCTAAGAAGCCCAGACTATTACTGCTACAACGTGGACTAATACTCTACCGCTTGAGTATGAGTTGGTGGTCTGATGAAGTGGAAGCATGTACTTTAATATGCTGTAGTTGAGGTTCTTTTGTAGAGCCGATATATTTGTATATTGGGTATATGTGACTAGTTAGTTAAGACAGACTTGTACAAGATAGCTTCTGCTCTATGTCGCCCCTTGTGACAGTTCGAATGATCTAAATATCTAGGGCCCCGGGGAACATGACTTAGATGTTTGCTTTAGGGTAACTCCCTTAGAAAGCAAAAACATTCTAGGAGTCGTAGATCATTTGTAACACCCCATTACCTAGGCCCAAACAGGGTGTCGCCCCATCCAAATGACAAGGGGTCTTTATAACTAGGTCACACAAATAAAATAAAACAATACTTCAAAATTAAAACTTATTACAATCCAAAAATTCAAGACAAATCCGAAATAAAAATTGTTCACTCTCAACTCCTAAAGCATTACATAAAATAGATAACAGAATATCTTCCAAGCAAGCAACAACTAGCTACTCATCCTCACAGCAGGATCGGCCTGAAATCATGGTAAAAAGGGTGATGAGATAAAAATCTCAGTAAGTCCATGTGTGCTTTGAGTGTTTAGTGAAAGCAATTTGTGAATGTAAAGTGTAAGAACTCCATAAGAAAAATACTGGCAAGCAATAAATAATGTTCAAAATCAAGAGTGGTGTTTTGGCTTTTCCAACTATACATGTACAATAAAATCAACCACTTAAAAGGGTGGTCATGGGTTACCACACGTTGGGCCCCATAACCATACAATGGTTGGAATGCCACATTTTGTGCAGACTGACGAAAAGGTATGTGATCGGCCTACCGGGTAAGATACTCCTCCTTCTCTATACCTAAACAAAATCGGTTGTCCACTCTAGCAACACACAGTCCACATGACTGAAACCTGCTAGCTCGGGCCGGCATGACAAAGTAATACTGGCGTTTCTCTAAGTTAAGTTCATCTTCTAGAGGTGGCCTCCTACTAGAAGACTCGCTCTTGCTCTTCAAAACTAGTACTACTAGCTTACCCTTATTGAGTACTCAACGTAGTTCATCCCACCTGGGAGAAAACTGATAAAACATAGCTTTACTTGAAAATGGCAATCAAGGGTTTCCAAAGTCTTTGTCAAAATTAGTTTTAGAAACAGTTTAGTGTATGAATAAAACTACTTGTTGTTTTTCAAATAATTGGTTTGACTAAAACAAGAAAGGAAACAGTCCCTAATTGCCTTTACCAAATCAGTGTTCACAAACTTCGTGTTTAGCTTGCCATAACAACTTTTGCAACAAACAGGTTTTATGCAGGAGCTTACCTGATCTTTTGCTTGAGATAAAATAAAGATCTCCAAAAGCTAACCTAACCCCGCCTGGGGTAAACACAAGCCATAATTAAACTCAAGCCAAAATTCACATTTATAAATAAACCTAGCTTGACTCACTACAATTATGAACCTAGTGTTCCAAGCATTAAGGCTAAACAATAAAAAAAAGGGGTTTATAAATTAAATCTAGCTTGATAATAAAATAACTAGGGTTTGTGAATTAGATACTAATAAGTTGTAGGTTTAAATTTTGCTATAAATAAATTAGGGTTTATTTGATGAAGGGTCCTAGGCCCTAGATGATATTATTTAAAATAATGATTTATAATAACTATTGGTTAGAAAATAATTGGTAAATAAAATTAATAATAAGTAAATTTTAATATGTCTTGACTAAAAGATAATAAATAAATTTTATTAGTATTTATGAATATAATACTTACAAAATTAATATTTTACCTATTATAATTATTTATATAAAAGGCTTTAGTTGATATTATTATTTTATATAATATCTATATATTTTATTTCTTTAATAAAAGTTATCATTTATTTGACTAAAATATCATTATTTTATATAATAGTCCAAATCGACATTTTCCTACAGTTTCGAAATCACTAGAAGAAATTATAGTATTAAATATTTTATTGATGAAATAAAATTGGCTAAGTTAAATAGCTTAGGGACAATAAGGTCATGATCATAATTCCTATTGCTAACCATAATCATGAACATAAACTCTACACCAATCAACAAAAAATCCAAATCATGAATAAAAGCATAGATCCAAATCTACCAACATATGATCCAAACTCCACTAATATAATCATATTCATGGCCTTAACAAGAATACATGAACATAAAACCCTATGCACCAAAGGTGACATAATCTCTAACATGCTTGATCATTCAGGCTACTCACGACATGAAGGCATGCAACAAACCCTAAAAAAAAATGCCATACATTCAACCAAGACAAATCATCTCATGCATCAATCACATCTCCATCATACAAACACATTCATTCTCATGCTTCAATCCCAACTCCATCACAAAACACATGATCAATCTCTAAATATATTCCAACTACATCCAAGAGACATGAATCTAGAATTTAAAGAGGAGATGTAAGAGGCTTACTTGAATGATGACTACCTTGAAGACGTTTCAAGAGAATCCTCTCGCTAGGAAGGCTTGATCCGTCCAAGGAGAAGAAGAAAAATAACTAAGGTTGGAGTAACCATTCAGCTGAGAGAGAGAGAGAGAAAGAGAAAGAGAAAAAGAAAGTTTATTAGTATATATTCATTAAGGTCGAAGATGGAAGAAGATGGAGTTATTTGATCATGCTTATCTTGAAGGTGTTTTTGAGCCTTCAAGAAAATTCTAGTTTTTTTATCTGAAAGTGAAACTTTGATTTCAGTGTTTGATGTTAAAAATTATGAAAATGGATTCAAGAGGATGAGTAGGTGTGATCTGGAGTTTTTGGAGAAGTTTGGAGAGGTTTTGAGTGGTCTTAGGCGTGAGAATGGTGGTTGGTGTTCTTGGTGTTCTTGGAGGTTTGGAGAGAATAGAGAGAATGGGAGAAAGGCTGGCCGAAATTCTGCTTGGAAAGAGTGGCCGAATGGTTTGGAGGATTTTGGTAATTGGATTTTCAAATTTGGGAGAAAAAGGAAAGCTGGTTTTTTGAAATTCAAAAAGAATGATTAGGGAATAAATTATGGTAGTAAATATGGTAAGAAGATCTTATTTGGTGGAGGTCTTTTGGGAGCTTCAATGGCCGACTGAATTGCTGGAATTTTTGCTGAGTTGAATGCTGTTTGAATGAGCTTTAGGGTGGCCGAAACATGGTGTACAATGGTGAGGGAATTTTCTGGATGTTTAAGGCTTAATCCATGGAAGGTTGATGAAATAAATTGCTGGAATTTTGGACTCCAATTGAGGGCTTGATTGCAGTGATTGATGGAGGGATATTAGGAGCAACCATGGAGCTTTTTCGTGCAGGACAATGGTGAGGAAGATGAAGTTCAGTTCATGGCTGACAAGGTGGGTTTCAAAAAATATGTGATGAGTTTCAGAAAAGGGTGAAGAAGAAACAAAACTGGATTCTGGTTGGTTTTTCTTTCGCAAGGCTTGTTGGAAATTTTGTGCAGAATTTTCTGCCATGCTTTTGCCAATTTACAGCAGGCTTGAAGGGGTTTTGGAGGGTCCTTTAAGGCTAGTTTCTAGCCTTCTTTATGGAGGAAGAATAAGATTGAATTGTTGGTTGAAAGGCTGGAAGAAACAGCTTAGTTTTTGGCTCACCAAGCTGCGAAAACTGTCAAGGAATTTTCTTGGTTTGCACAGCTTTTGCGCAGTTCAGTTTTGGCTGAAGTTTTTAGTTTTCAAGCTGAGTGAATTGGTTGTGTTTCTGGCAGTATTTGAGAGGGAAAGATGGCTGAAGATTTTGACAATTGAACTGATCAAGAAGCTGGAAAAATTTTCAGATCACTACATGAAGAAGATGAACACACATAGGTTGGAGTTTGAAGATTCAACCATGGAGATTAATTCTCTTGGGAACCTTCCATAACTCTTCCCCATTTTCAGTCAACAAGATATCCTCACAAAGATATTTTCGAAACCTCAATATCACAGAACCTTGCTGGAATTTTCTGGAAATAAAATTGGCTTAGATAAATTGAACAACCTAATTGATTAAGAACTAAGGAAAGCTAGAGATAAAAAAGGGTATGAATCCCTTAGAAATTTTGTAGGGCACAAGAGTGGAATTAGGACATTCCTTTCGTGTCCCCCTAGGACAACATTCCTACTTTTCCCTAAAGCATGCAAGGGCCGAAATATAGCCTACCTAACAACAACAACAACAACAACAACAACAACAATAATAATAATCATCATGCTAAAACTCAAACGATGGAATTTAAACTCAAGACCTCAAGAATTAATTCCAAAGCTCTAACCACTAAACCACAACAACTCTTATTCTTATTTTCTCTCCCAAATATTTTTCCTATTTAATCCTCAAGCTATCTCCCTATTTCCACCTCAAGCAAAATTACCATTTTACCCTTCTTACTCAATAAGCACAATTAAGCCATCTAGGCTACAAATCACGTATCCAAAGCACATAAAATCATACCAAAATATATTTATGCATGCAAGAAAATATGATATGCATCCCGATCCCCTTACTCTAGGGTTGGTTTTAATTGGGGTTACACATAATTGGACTAGAGGTCTAAGGATGGTAGATATCTTTTAGAGAGGTGTTAGTATACCCTTCCTTTCTAAATGTATGGCGATGCGTAGATGGGTATTTTAGTCATTACACCTGTACGTCGGAGACTTTGCTAACGTAGCATTGTCCTTAGGGTCAATATTTTCTTATGGTAATATTAGAAAATGTTTAAAATGTAAAATACAACTATTTATATAGCAGGGCTATTTTAGTCATTTTAGTAGCTAAGAATGTGTCTTTTGGTCCTTGGAATAGCCCTTAAGTCTTGACAGATTTGGGTTAAGGAATTAGTCTTGATAATTATAGATTTTATGTTATTTAAGTAGTCTGATTTATTATTGGACAAGAAATAAATAAAAGGCCCAAGAGAGAGTATAAATTTTATCTAATTTAATTGGTTAATTAATTATTCAAGGCTCAAGACCTAGATTGAATAATTAAAAAATTAACCTAGGTATAAACTAGATAAAAGGCCTAATATTTTATATTGGCTTATTTGAACTTGTTAATTATTTATTGAGCTATTTTATGAAGCCCATAAAATAAATAATTGAGGCTTATTATTTAAATAAATAATTGAGTCTTATTATTTATGGGTGTTCAAGCCCAAGAGTAAATAATTTTATCTAAACCCATTGGATGAGACCAAGAGTAAAAATAATAATAATAATAATAGTAAGGGTTAGATCCCGTATTGTTTGGTATGCAAAGATAATGAAAAAAAAAAAACTCTCTCGAGTTCTCTCTTTGTGGGTGAATGAAAAGAAGCAAGGCCATACTTTTATCCCGTAGTTGCTCCGGCGGTTATTAAGGTAGTGGCCATATTCTAGAAGCTCAAAAGCTTTGCGTGAATGAGAAGAAGCAGACAGCTTGCAAGAGTGCAACCAGAGGTTTCTTTGGGAGAACCAATGGATTCAAGCATTCAACCAGAATTGGTTCAGATAGAGGCGCTGATACCCCCTAGACCAGTGAGGAAACGTAGAGGTAAAGAGCTTCCATGAGATGCTCTATTTTCATTTTGTTCTGTTAGCATGCTTCAAGTTTTATTTTATTTTATTTTTTCCATATTAACCTTCAAGTGGTATTAGAGCATGGCTTATATGGTAATATAGGTTGCATGTTAGTGAATAAAATCTGTCAAATGATTAAAATCAGTGATCATTTGTGTTTTTTGGTATGGGTAGTTTATTGTAAATCTCATGATTGAGACATAAGAACATTGTAAAAGTTGTTTTTGAAGCTTTCATAGTGTTCGTGTAAGCCTATAATTAAAGGCATAGGCATTTGTGGATTGTTTTGGATGAGTTTTGGTCGGAATCGCATAAAAAAGCCGAGACCCAGATATTCTTCAACGCACAGAGAAACTTGGAGAAGAAGGTCATTGTAGCAGCTAAGCCATGAAGCCAAGCCGACCTGCATAATGTGAGAGGAGCTGAGCGAGCCACGGCTTGGAGCTACAGCTGGGGCCGAGTTGGCCTCGGCTCCATGTGGCGCGCAATGAAACTTTCCTTACGGAAGCTCCGAACTTCCTTGCGGATCATGCACGAGGAAGGCTTCCTCGCAGAAGCTGTTGGTTTCCTCGTGGATCCAATTCTATTTGTAATTTGCAATTTGGACTTGGATTTTGACCAGGCTTCGTGGGCGGGTCGTGGGCACCCACCCAGACCAGCGAAAAAAAATTTTAGTTTTTGGTCCCATACCAGGCGAAGTTATTTTTATTGCAATAATTAATATTTCTTGAATATTTTGCATAAAAAATAATAGTAAAGAAAATTTAGAATTAAACAAGACCATTAATTAATTAATGTGTTTAATTCTATTATATGGACACTAAGGTTAAAAGAATAGAAAAGCATAAAAACGCTTACAGTTTTCTAGCATACTTATTTCTTTTTGTACCGTATGTGCACGTTTTCACAAAGACCAAAATCTTTGGAAAATTTATGACAAGAAAAATATTTTTCAAATAAAAAATGGTTATTTTTAACTTGGACAAAAATTAATCATTGGATATTTTTTCAAAGGATTTAATCTTTGACATGGAAAATATTTTGGATTTAGATATTTTTGTAAGTTAAAATGGAAAGCCTTTTTTTTTTTTTTTGGCACTAGAAAATTATTTTTGTCAAATTAAACTTGAGACCAAAGTCTCTAGAAAGTTTAAAAGGAAATTTTTGGAAATCATTAAGTTCTTAACTGTGTAAAATAAATTTATAGAAAATCTTTTAAAGGATTTTTACCTTGACATAAAGATTTATGAATTTAGATATTTTACAAAGAGTTAAGGGATACTTAATGAGATTTTTCTAAAATGATATTTTCTTTTAAAACCCTTGTTTTAAAAGATTAAGTGGGAGAGGGGTTTCAACGGCCCCACGGCTTCTACACGATCCTCATTAGAGATCGTGGATCCTCTCGCGTCACCCTGGGAATTCGTATAGGATGGGGATACCATAATGATCTAGAACTAATGGATGGGCGTAATTAATAACCCAAGACACGTGCTATGATCGGCTAGCCCACGTTGAAGGTTATAGTGCGAGGAATGTTCATAGGAAATGCGAAGAAACGGTCATCCATGATGGAGTTATCTTCTAGATCATTACCTAGAAAGGAAATTAATTTGTGGTGGTTAATACATTTAGCTTAGGAAACTGTTAATCTTCCCAAGAAGTTATGTCAATTTTCCTAAGAGTCAAATTAATCATATTAAAGATAATAGTAATTGTAACACCCCGCCTTTTTACTTTCGATTGGCTACTATTTGTAATGGGATGAGAATTTATACCAATAGCCAGAACAAAAGTTGATCGGTGTATTGAGGCGAATACTTTAGTAAAATAAAATTTTGTCGGGACCGGGATGTAATTATTAGATTTTTTTTACCTGTACCCTAAATTTTTGGAAGGATATTAAGATTAACAAAATAAGAATTTTAGGGTACTCTAGAAAGAGAAATTGGTCAGTGCAATGAGACGCATATTTTGGTGCGAATTATGCCACCCGGGGTATCGGGGGCATTTTCATTATTTTGACCACGCCCGTGACTTTAACCCCGAATTTGACCAAGTAGAGATGGAATTGAAGAATTTAAGTATTACCAATGGATTTAGTGGAATTTTTGGAATTGGATAGTGAAATAAAATATTTTTCCATTACGGGCCTGATTTTGGTCATTTCTGAAAAAAATAGAAAATTATGGTTGGAAATGGGACGTGTGACTCCTTATGATTGATGGATGAAAATAAGTGTCGTTTAGTGATTGGTTAATGAGGTCAACTGTTTCTATTTGATTGGTTGTGATAAGTTGAGATAATTTAGAAGGCCCACAAGAAATAAATAAGAATGGCCCACAAGCATGAAAAGCTTGGCCAAGTTGGACCACCTTTTTGACTTCATTTGACCAAGCTTAATTAAGCTAATCTTGATTTGAGCAAGTTAACCATGGTTGATTATGCATGGCCATGCAAGATTAGAAAATATCTATTAGTTCTTGAAAATTCTAGGAATTTCTACAAGATTCACCAATGTTCTTCTAGGTTCTAAATAATTCTAAGACTTTCTAGGATATTCTATAATTTTATCTTAGATTCTATAAAGATCTAAAGGCTCCTAGAGTTTCCAAATCACCATAGAATTCCTGAATATTCTAAATGACACCTAAGTAGCTAGGTGGACCAATCATGAGCTTTCAAATGTTTGAGACCATTTAATGAACCTTTGACTTGAAGACCATATTTCTCTATATATAGGCCATGAAGGCCGGCAGAAATGGCTTTAGACAGCCAAAATTTTGCAGCAAACAAGGAAGGAAAAGTGAAGAGAAAGGAAAAAGGAAATAGAGAAGAGAGAGAGAGAGAAAATTCAGGAAATAGAGAGGAGATAGAGAGAGAAGGAAAAACAAGAAGATGCTTGGGCTGTTTAGTTTCCAAATGCAGCAAATAAAAGGTAAGGATCTACCTTACTTAAAGTAAAGTTATTATATAAAGTATGGAGATCATTTTGGTATACATATTATGAAAGGTTATGTATGAAGTATGGAAACTAGCTAGGTGAAGTTGTGTGAAAATATGTTATGATTGAGGCTACCAATTTTCTTGTTGTACTATGGTGAAATTTCTGTTTTATGTATGATTGGAAATCAGTAGCTTTAAGGGAGATTGGATTGAATAAATTCATATAATAAACAAGGAATGAAGATATAATGTGTTTTGCTGGACGATGGGTTTAATTCCAGAAAGTTATGGAAGATTTTATGTCCAGTAAATCTGTAAATTTTTCAGATTTGAACAAAGCAGGCATATATCCTTGTAGCTAAGGATCATAGAGGAATTTTGAAGCAAGTTTGAGGTTAAACGGATTTACGAATCAAAAGTTATACTCAAAATAGTAAAAGGTGCCAAATCAGTAACGGGATTTTACTACTGGGTCTTTGTGTTCAAAACTGAACAAAATGAACAATAGAGTCAGAATTCCATGAATTGGAACTTGTAAAGGAATGTATTAAGGACATTTTACAATTGGTTTGATATCATTTGGATTTGTGGATTGAAAGTTATGTGCAAAACAAAATAGTGTGTCAAACCAGTGAAATTCCAGAAAGTAGTCCGAAAATGGATGGACTTAAGGGTGATAAATTATGTGATATTGGATAAAATAATTAGGGAAACATGAAGTGAATCCCTTGTTTATAAAGGGAGGAAGGATGTGGAAAAAGAAAAATGAAAGAATTGATCAAAATATGGAAAAACCATGCGAACGAAAGTTAAACGTTTTCCTTGACCGACGGCTAACCATCGGCCTCGTCCGCTAACCGTGGGCCCTATTGGGTAAACGATGGTTGAACGTCGGCTAACCGTTGGGCGCGTCGGACGGATGTCGGCTATTTTTCGGCCAAACATGAATTGGCCCGAAAATGATGTTTGGTGTAGGTTTAGTGACAAACGGCCAATGAAATGTCGAAAATGATAGGAACGGAGCTGAAACGACCGTGAACGGAAGTAGTTGCTTAGGACATGAGGTAAGTCCCTTGGATTTCTAAAACTATTTCTAAAGTTAGTGTGCTTTGTTTTTTTTCCATGAAATGCTATATTATATACCGTTTGGGACATTTTATGGAAATATGTTTGGAGACATTGAATTTAATCCTCTTATGGAATTAGAATTCTGGATTTCCTTAAATGAGTTCCTTTTTGGAATCGGGTAGAAAATGATCTAAATGTCCTTATTGGAATATTTTATGAAAACCTTTGGAACTTGGGTATTCGGTAAATGATCGAAATATCCTTATTGGAACTCTTGTGAATATTTTTTAAATCGGGTAAGGGTAAAATGACCCGAATACCCTCGGAAAGCCTTTTGGAACCGGGTATCGGTAAAATGATCTGCACACCCTTGAAAATGACTTTTGTGATTGAGTACGGGAAAAATGACCTGGATACTCTTGGAAACACGTTTTGATGTGTGAATAAAACACTTTATCTGGTTTCAACATGATTTTGGAAAAATGTTGTTTTGCCCCAAAACTATTTTGATATGAAAATTTTGTGGGAACAGATAACCCACTAGCCTGATCAGTCAGACAGGGTTAGTATTGTTGATGTTGAGTACTTAGCAAGGACTCTGATCTTTGTACTAGCTCATGTTAGAGATAGATGACCCCAAGTAACCTGATCAGTTCTGGGGATTGTCTTACTCCAAACAGGGCAACAGGATATTGAGATGAGTCATCTTGGCTAGCCATTTTGAGTCCGGCAATTGCCTATTGATTATAATGGTGGATTGTTCACATGATACCGAGCGAGGACACTCAATGTGTTCAATCCCTTGCCACCTCGGTGGTGACTGACGTCAAGATTGGGACCCCTGGCTTATGGTGGCAAGTAAAAGATCCCTAAGTACAAGGTGAGGTACATTTTTACACTCAGCGTTCTGGCATGACACGGATGATGTGTTGTAAGGCGTAGTCCCTGGCATAAGAAATTGCGTAGCCGAAGGCAAGGTCTGCGGGACTTGCATACAGGCCGACCTTCTATTGGAGAAGTACCTGTGTTTTGAAAACTGGGGCAATTATTTGAAAATTGAAATACGGTTTTCCAAAAATGATTGAGTTCTGAAAACACTCTTCATTGAAGAGTTTTGAATTCATCTCTAATGAACAAATGATATGTTACTTCGCAAAAGTTTTATGTACTTTGCTTCCTTGATAAAACATTAGCACACACGGGACTCACTGGGTGATTTTTCACTCACACGTGTCTTTTATCTTACTTTTTGTAGGATCCAAAGTTGAAAGGACTTATGGATAGAGGACGATACCATAGTGACAGTAGAATATGTCTGTACATTTCCCTTTTGGATAATACTCTGTTGAATTTTTCGTTATAAAGACCCCTTTCTGGGTAACTGGACGGGGCGACACCCGGTGTTGATATGCTTCCGCTATTAATTTTAGTAGGGGTGTTACAGTGATAAAGTTAACTATTATTCGATTTAATATGAGGATAAAGGCACAAATTATTTTTTATTTTTTCACAAATTGAGATTTCTTTTATTTTTGATTTTTCAGAAATGGTTGGTGGAGGTTCTTTTAGTCATTTGGCCGTTATTCTCCGTGAAAATAAGCTAACAGGTCTAACTTATGTGGACTGAAAAAGGAACTTGGACATAATACTCACTACTGAGGAGTATAAATATATCCTCTATGAAACTAACCTTGTTGTCGGGGAGGGATCTACCGCTGAAGAGCTAGAGGTTGAGAAAGCATGGAAGAAGGCCGACGAGATGGCTTGTTGCTACATGTTAGCCTCCATGTCTAATATGCTCCAATCTAAACACGAGCATATGGCTACTACGTACAACATTAGCCAATCACTAGCTACGATATTCATAGATAAAAACTGACCCACAAGGCAGGAGGCTCTTAGGACGATCATCATCATTAAGATAGCTAAGAGAGCATCAGTCAAAGTATGCTTAAGATGATTACTGCTTTCGAGGAAGCAGAAGTCTTAGAGGCTGTTATTGACGTCGAGAACCAAGTGGACAAAGTTCTCGAATCTCTTTCGGGCTCTTTTACTCAGTTCAAGTTAAATTATAACATGATCAAGTTAAACGTGAATTTAACCGAGTTAATAAAAGAGCTCTAGATAGCAGAGAAGGTCATGAAGCTATAGTCCAATGCTATGATTGCTAGGGCTTCTTTTCCAGAACTAGACCCAAGCCTAGAAAGTTTAAGATGAAGAAGGAAAACGCACTGGCCCAACCCAAGAACTAGGTTACCAAGTCCAAGGGCAAGTACTTCAAGTGCGGGTAAAAGGGATACTAAAAAAAGAAGTGTCTAGAGCTTCAGGCCAAGAAAAACCTTACAGGTATTATTCTCTATCTAGAGTCAGTTTCAATGGTTGGATTAACTTCCACTTGGATTGTTGATTCTGGAGCCATTGATCATATCTGTAACTCCTTGCAGGGGTTTAGGAAGATAAGAAGACTCCAGAAGGGCGAGCATGAACTATGGTAGGAAATGGAGCACAAGTATGGGCCCTTACAGTGGGAGAGCTGGATCTTATTTTTTATTTTAATAGAGTAATTATTTTGAAAGATATTTTATATGTACCCGATTTTAACAGAATTTGATTTCAGTTACAAAGCTAATAAATCATGGATATTCTGTTTCTTTCCATTCTGGTATTGCTATCAGTAGAAATAGAGAAGTTTTATGTACATGGCACATGTATGGAAACTTATTCTTTTCAAATTCTACAAATAATCAAATAAATAATGCTCAATCTGAACTTTTAAATAAGAAGAGAAAGACCAATATCAATGACTCATATCTTTGGCATCTAAGGTTGGGTCATATTAACTCAACCAATTTTCTAAGGTTAATCCATGATGGGCCCTTGGGCTCATTAAGATTAGAAAGTTGGTCTCAGTGTGAATCTTGTTTTATGGGAAAAATGACTAAAACGTCGTTCACCTAAAAGGCTAATAGAGCCAAGAAGATATTGGGCCTTATTCATATTGATGTATATGGTCCTTTGTCGACACAAGCTAGAGGGAGTTTTGAGTACTTCATCACTTTCAGGATGATTGTACAAGGTTTGGTTATGTCTACCTGATGAGGCACAAGTCTAACTCTTTTGACAAGTTCAAAAAGTTTAAAGCTGAAGTGGAGCGTCGAACAGGTAAACTGATCAAAACTTTATGATCGGATCGTGGTGGAGAGTACCTCCTTAGTGAATTCAAAGATTACATAGTACATTATGGGATTGTATCCCAACTCTCTGCGCTAGGCACACTCCAGCAGAATAGAGTAACTGAGAGAAGGAACATGACATTAATGGAAATGGTCCAAAGTATGATGTCTCATGCTACTCTTTCGGTCTCTTTTTGGGGATATGCCCTGGAAACAACAGCATACATTCTAAACTTGGTACCTTCCAAGCCAGTACTTAGGATGCCCTATAAGATGTGGACTGGGCGTAAGCCAAGTCTGAATCATCTTAGGATATGAGATTATTCAACTTACATATTGATTAAGGGAGATAAGCTAGAACTAAGATCAGAATTATGCTATTTTGTTAGGTATCCAAAAAGGACAAAAGGAGGTTACTTTTATCATTCCAAGAAGTAGAAAGTATTGGTAAGTACTAATGTTAGATACTTAAAGGATGATCAAAGTACTTCCATTAAAGGTTCAAAAAGATTGGAACTCGAGGACAAGTTATCTTCAAAATCAACTTTTTGAGACCCGATTGTGGAACAAAATGAGGCACAACCTCAAGAACCTATGCAAATAGAGCCTTGTCGTAGTGGAAGGGTATCTAGGGTTCCAAAAAGATGGATTGGAGAGGCTTTCGAGCTGGTCTCGGACCATCAAGAACAAGATCCCACAAGATACGAGAAGGCTATTATTGATGCCAATGTAAATCTATGGCATAAAGCAACGAAAGTCGAGATTGAGTCTATGTACTTCAATCAGGTTTGGGATCTTGTAGCTTCACTTGAAGGGATAAAACCTATTGGGTGTAAGTAGCTATACAAGAGGAATAGGGGAGCATATGGGAAGGTGGAAACCTTCAAAGCTAGGCTTGTGACGAAAGGGTATACTCAGAAAGAAAGAATCGATTATGAGGAAACCTTTTCCCCGGTAGCTATACATAAGTCCATCCGTATCCTCCTTGCCATTGTATGTCATTTTGACTAAAAAATATGACAAATAGATATTAAGATGGCATTTCTTAATGGCCATCTTAATGAAGATATCTATATATCTCAACTGGAAGGTTTTATTGCTAAAGGTTAGGAACATATGATTTGCAAGTTTAAAAAGTCCATTTATGGACTTAAGTAGGCATCTAGAGTATAGAACATTTATTTTGACAAAACTCTAAAGTCTTACAGTTTCATTCAAAATGAGGATGAACCATGCACACACAAGAAATTGGAAGGCATAAATGTGATTTTTTTTATCTTATATGTGGATGGCATTCTACTTATTGGGAATGATGTAGGAACATTGTTATCTACTAAGGTTTGACTGTCTAGTTAAATTCAGTATGAAGGACTTTGGAGAAGCCAATTATATTCTTGGAATTAAGCTTCTTAGAAATAGGAAGCAGAGAATGTTAGGATTATTCCAAGTGACATACATTAACAAGATGTTGCCCAAGTTTAGCATAGACTCATGCAAGGGAGCTCTAATCCCTTACAGACATGGGTTGTCTTTTTATTCTAAGGACTGTCCTAAGGGTGAGTTTGGTTAGAGTGAAAGTGGGAAGGAAAATGGGAGGGGAAGTAAATTAAGAAGTAAATGTGGCATTTACATAGTTTGGTTGGAGTGATTGGAGAAGAGGAAGTATATGTGGAAGGGAATTGGATCCCTTCTACATCAGATTTTTCTTGCTCTCAATTTTGGAGGGTTTGGGAAGTAAATGTGTGTTAAAAGACCTTCTTGTCCCATCCAATTTCCTATTATTACAATTTTAGCCCTCAATCTACTATCTGAGAATCAGCCGCATCAAACTTTCCCATTGTTGGAGTTTGGTTGACAGAGAAGATCGAAGCTGTGGTTCAAAGCTCGCTTCACCATTGATTCACCTTCGCCGCTTCAAATCTGGTTTGTAATCACCTTCTTCTTCTCTTTTCTTTTTCTTATTCACCTGTACTATTCAATACCTCCATTTCTCAAGGTTAAAATGTTGTCGAAAGATCTAGCGTCGGAGGCTGCCTTTTTGCAGAATGGGGGGCTTTTTGGTGGGTTGTGGGATGTTTATTATGAGATTAAGGAAAATGGTATATTTTGGGGTTTTGAACAGCTAGTTGAAAAGGGTTATGTGAATTATGAGCAAAATGAAAATGAGATTCGGGTTTCTAAAAAAGAGGTTACGAAGGCTATTGAATTAGGTCCTGAAGAAATGGGGAGGGTTCTGGGGTAAGTGATTGATGCAATGGGACTGGCACCCGTTGATGTGGTTTTGCATGATTCAACTTTGGGATTGAGTGCCAATTGGATTTCTAAGAATCCTGGGCTAGTGAGGAGTGTTGTGGTCCTTGATAGTGCATCGACTAAGACAGCATTGCCGCTGTGAGCATTAGATATTCCAATAGATAAATTATTTTGGGCATTGGCTATCCTTTATATTGCTTGATTAGTTTATTTGAACGAAAGGTTATTTCACAAGTTCCATCTGGTGTTCTAACAGGGAAGCATGAACTATTAAGGTGGCAAATGGACTCATGGCTGTGATCTGGAGGATACTACCAACATAAAATTCATTAACTTCAGCATAGGTTGTTTGGAATGGGGAATATTCTTAAGAGAATGTGAAATAGAGTCAAAAGGCAATACAAATTTTGGAAAAAGTTTCAAAATTACACCATTTTGAGGCAATTTTGAAGGTAAAAGAAAAAAGAAAAAAATCTAAAGTTCTTAGTAGATTAAGCTGAGAATTTCATCTTCCTAATAGTTTAACCACATAGGCAATTTATGAAAAAGGTTCATGTTTATTAGAACTGATTACACGTTCAGAATTCTGTAATACTTGATCATTTCTTCCTTTGAAGGTCTTTTATACTCTCTCTCTTTAGAAGAAAGTGGGCATGGGGAACCAAGAGAATGATCACAGATCTAGATGCAAACTACTTGGTTTAATTGACTAAACCTTGTTTCAGATTATGTAGATCAGTATAGTAATCTTCTTTCATATTCCTGATAATTGCAGAAACTACTATGTCATAGCATAGTCAATTCAAAGAAACTAATCAAGAAATTATTTTACCCATTTGTCTACTGCAGGTATAGCACTTTCATAGTGTTGTATCCAACTGGCATCACAAGTGAAGTTGGTCTAATATATTATTGCCTACCTTATATCAAGTTAATAAGCTGGAAATGGTCATACAAGTGATTTCTACTAGATTTGACTAACTTCATGTTTAGCTTGTTGATATATGAGATTTTGACTTGCACAATTTGCAATTTTCCCTGCAAAATAGATGGTAATGATTTTTCCACACTGCATGCGCAAAATGATGTATGGCATAATTTGAGCTTATGGATGTGCTGAGATTATTAGTGCATTTTGTAGAAACTTCTTTTTCTGAGTGTCAAATATTTGGGAATGTTCTGACTCAAGGATTCCTAATTCCAATCTAAATAGTTTGAGAAACTTGTTACCCCTTAATTGAACGGTGAAATAGTTGTCCAGGTTTGCATTTCCATTTTCCTCTAGGATAAACTTATAGTGCTTTTGAGTTCCTAACTTTAGCTCCCCTTTATGACTTCTTGAACAGAGAGAATGAATCTGCTGTCAAATGCTTTATTGATATGCCTATCCAAAACGAAAGATGCTTCCATCTTGTGCTAATGGAGAAGTTTCTGATAGCATAGATATATAAAACTCTTTTTCTAATTGTGTGATCAAGTACCACATCAATTTGAATAGTCAAGTTTTCTTGAAATTCAGATTATATTTCTAATATTTACAACGTACAGAGGAATTTCATATAAATGCTTAAATGTATGCTGTCGATGTATATTGTTTATTTTATGTCTTTTATGTTGACTTTTTTTTTCCTATTGGTGGAATTTCATTATTTATGGATTAGATGGATATGCCAAATAATGGGATTGGATTGGATGCTTCAATAGAGGATTATGATTGGCAAGGTGATGAAGATAATAATAGTTTGATCATTTTGAGTGATTGGGAACGAAGACGTCGAATAGCCGTGGTTTAAGTTCTATGCTTTGCTGTCCAAGCTATTCATTTGTTAGGAATAACCACTGAATTAATGTCTATAGAGTGAGGTCCCAATTTAGAATCACAATAAGTGAATATAAAAAGAGCAACGATTCGCAATAAATTGATATATGATCTCAGCACTAGTAACTATGCAAATGATATAATTAGAATGAGGCCTCATACTTTTCTAAGATTATGTGAGATACTTCGAGGTACTGGGCGATTACAGGATAATAGGAATTCAATTGTGGAAGAACAAGTAGCTAAATTCTTGTGGACGTTGAGCCATGCTACTAAGCAAAAAAATATCCGGTTTTTCTTTCGTCGATCTACGGAGATAGTTAGTCGTCATTTTCATGCTGTCTTAAGGGCAATTGTTTCACTTGAAGATAATTTTTTTAGACAACCCACAGGGAGAGATGTGGCACTTCACATACAAAATAGTGGCAGATTTTATCCATTTTTCGAGGTATAGAGAAAATTATACTTATTAATCTACTGAAATTTTCGTATGCATTGTATAAAATTGGTCTAAGAAATCAATAATTCCTTTGAAATTTTGTTTAACTTGCAGAATTGCATAGGTGCAATTGATGGGACTCATATTCGTGTAAAAGTGTCTAAGTATGATGCACCAAGATATCGTGGGAGGAAGGAATGGCTAACTACTAATGTTTTGGCAGCTTGTGACTTTAATATGAATTTTACATATGTTTTACCTGGGTGGGAGGGAACTGCATCCGATTCAAGGATTTTGAAGAATGCTTTAAATAGATAAGGTAGTCTTAAAATACCCCGAGGTAAATGCATATGAATCTTTAGGTGTTTATTGTTAACAAAAATAATAAACTGATAATCTTATTAGGTGGTCTAACTTTTTCTATAAACTACTGTCGTAGGTAAATTTTACTTAGTCGATGCTGGATTTATGTTAAGGAGTGGACTTATTACACCATACAGAGGAATTCGATATCACTTGAAAGAATATTCTGCACATCCCCCAGAAAATGCAGAAGAGCTGTTTAACCTTCGCCATGCTTCACTTCGCAATGTTATTGAGAGAGCATTTATAGTTCTTAAAAAGCTTTTTCCAATCATTGGTGGTGGCCAAGCTGCTGCTTATCGTGTGGACACACTTACAGATATCATATTGGCATGTGCTATCTTACATAATTTTTTATTAGGAATTGATCCTAATCCACAAATTTTGGATGAAGTAGATCGTGAATTAATGGAGCAAGAAATTGATATGGAGTATAATACTGAAGTTACTCAGGATGCTGACTATGACCAAGGTGCAAAGTTAAGGGATGAAATTAAAAACCAGATGTGGGCAGATTATTTGGAGAATTGTTAATGCACTTTTTCTGTTCATTTCCAAGTTTTTGTTGTATTTCTAATGTATTGGACCTTTCATATTTGTTACTGTGGCATTTTTATATTCTAAGTATATTTTCACGTGTCTTATTTATTTCATTTCCATTTCATTGTTGTATAATTGATGTTTCTCAGATACACCATATTGAATTGTTGATTAGATTGTATGTCTGAATAGGGAGGCCAAAAAAATAAAATGTTGAATGAGAATGTTCTAGAGGTACAAAATTGACTTGGAAGGATGAGATGGATTCCATTCTTCTTGATGAATTTATAAAGGAGCAAGAGAAAGGAAATAGGGTTAATGGAATAAGGACCACACATGCTTATGGTAACACAGTGAAGACTTGTAGCAAAAAATTTGGGTTTCCTATTGAAAAAGAGCAAGTTAAGAATCATCTAAGGACCTTGAAATCCAATTTTGGAATTTGTCATGATCTTTTTCACGAGAGTGGTGGATTTGGTTGGAATCCTGAAACCAAATTATTTGAAGCTGATGCACAAGTGTGGAAAGATAGAATTGAGGTAATTTTCATATCTATTAATATGCACTTCAATGTTTTGCCAATTCTCAACTATAAATCTTATCAATTTGATATGTACGTGTTTAATATGTACAGGCAAACCCAGCGATTGGAAAATGGAGGTATCATCCAATTTCCCATTATGACAAAATGGAGTTGCTTTTCTCCAAGGATCGTGCAACTAGAAAAGGAGCTAGAAGTGCTAAGGATAGGCTTCATCAATGGGAAAGAGAAGAAAATGCTACTCAGAATGATGAGTCTATTGGTGGTAGTGATTCTTATCAATCTTTTTTGGATGCTATGAGTCCAAGTGATACTCCTAGCCCACGGGATACACCACGAGGTACTAAAAGGAAGGCTACCATGATGGAGTTGCTTGAGAAACAACTTGAAGTAATCAATGCTGGAATGAGTGGAGTTGCTGAAGCTTTGAAAGAAGGCAACGCAATTGCAGAAAGACAGGTAACAATGGCTGAAAAATCCGTCCAAAAGTTCATTCTGAAGAGGAGATATATGAGGAGTTATGCATTATTAGTGTCTCACGAGGTTTAATGGTTGATGCTCTTTGTTATCTTCTAAGATATGCCATTAAAGCAAGAGCATTTTTTGTGGTGCCTAGAGATATGCGTTTGAAATTACTATACAAGATGATGAATGTGTGACTTGAGTTAAAATGCTAGTGTTTATGTTTTTAGGATTCCAATTTTTGTAAGCTTACAAGGCTCTTCTCTTATTTTGGACTTGTTTTGTATCAACCTAGCATTCAGAGTTCCCTAGGTGTAAACTCACTGTTTTGGATGCTACTTAACCTTTAATTTTGTTATAACACTGGTTCCTATTTACATTTTGCATTGAAGATAATATTAGTTTGGTGTGCTTGTTTCAATGGTGCAAACTCATATGAATTGGTAGGTTTATTGAATGTTTCATTTGTCCATTGGTCCATTGGCAGGTTCCTATGAATTGTTAGGTTTATTCGATGTTTCATTTGTCCATTGGTCCATTGGCAGGTTTATATGAATTGTAGGTTGATATCTTACCTTGGCTGTATTGTCATTCTGCATAACATTTGTAGTCCTTGAGGCATGTAAAGATTTTTCTTACCCTTGCAGCAGTAGATACCGCAGTATAAAGCACATAACCCATCCAATCCATCATAAAGAAGAAGAAACTACAGTCATTTAGTGGTTTTCACCCAAGAATTTCCTCTTCTTTTGGGGGGTTGTTGATGAAAACAAGAATCAAAATGCACATAAGCCATTTTAATTTTTATATTCAAGATGGTAATTAATTTTTGTAAAACTACAAGTTAAATATTAAAATAATACATTATAAATGTTATTATTTTTATATTATTTTTTAAAATAAAATTTCATTTTTACTTAAACATAGTAAAATCCAAAAAGTTAAATACGAAAAAGAATTTCGCAATAATCAAATTCAGTCCGGGAAAAATTGAGGGAAGAATAATGATAGACAATACTAGAGTATAAGCTGCTCTAGCAAGGTGATATTTTATTCGTAGTAATTAATCAAAATGGCAATATGAAAGGAAGGAAGAAAAAAAAAAGTATACTGTGCCCAACAAAGAATGTTTTTTGCCTGCATGATATCCACGCGAAATCCATAACTGCATAATATGTATATAACATTTAAAAAAAAAAGGAAAAGGGCTTATTTTGTAATTTTTTATGAATTAGCCTTACGGGTATAATAGTAATTTAATAAATATTTCCTTCCTATATACATTACAACCAAACAATGAGAGGTAAATCATATTTACTTCCCTTTCACTCCAACCAAACAGAATGAAAGTAATTACATTTACTTCCCCTGATGGAAGTAAAATGTTCCACTCCCCTTCCCCTTCCCTTCGCGAACTAAACTCACCCTAAGTCTCAAGAGGAAAAAGATAAGATGAGTAGGATTCCCTACGCTTTGGCTATAGGAAGTCTTATGTACACTATGTTGTGCATTAGGGCAGATATCTGTTTTGTCGTAGGCTTAGTTAGCAGATATCAATCAAACCCTGGGGAGGTTCATTTGCAAGCTGTAAAGCATATTCTCAAATACCTCAAAGGTACGAGAGATTATATGCTAGTTTATAGGGCTGATGACTTGGTTACTACTGGATACATAGACTTAGACTTCCAGACAGATAAGGATGAGAGAAAATCCACTGGTGGATATATCTTCACTTTGTCTGGAGGAGCTATTTCATGGAAGAGTATCAAGCAATCTTGCATTACTGACTCAACCATGGAAGCTGAGTATGTGGCAACTTCGGAGGCATCTAAGAAAGTAGTCTGGCTCCAAAAGTTTCTTTCATAACTTAGAGTCGTACCACACATAGACAGACCGATTGTGGTGTATTGTGACAACACTAGAGCAGTCTTGCAATCCAAAGAATCCAGGAACCACAAGAAAAGGAAGCACATCGAGAGGAAGTACCACTTGATTCGGGATTTCATCCAGTGACGAAAAATCGTGGTGGAACAGATAACCTTGGAAAATAACCTAGCAGATCCCTTCACCAAGCCTTTGGCTGAGAGAGTCTTCAAAAGACACTTAGATGCTATAGGATTAGGTACCTACAGCCTTTCTTAGTCTTATAGTGCAACTAGGAGATTGTTGGAATGTATGCCCTTTAAACTAGGTTTCTAATGTAATAATTGAATTTATAAATAAAAGAATTTATTCTCAAAATTTGTTTGTGAATTTACATATTATTTGTGCACGATTTACATTTGGAACGGACTCATTGCATTTAAGTAAGTGATCTATGTGAATGGTAATCTTTCACAGTAAGGTATGGATCACGGGTTACTTGACACATAAACGTTTGTTTTTAATCGATTAGTGAGAATGTGAGTCTCATCATATTTACGTTATTATGTTATGAATTCCAAATGGAGAATGTGAAGGCATAGAAAACAAAAAACACAGGGCACACAATGGAAGCGAAGATAAAAAAAAATTAGAAAAACTAAAGAATAGGGGATTCCCGATCAGAGCCAGCGTTGGCTCCGGCATTCCTAACTGGTGCCGGTCATGCTCTAGCGGGACTCCGAGGTTAAATTTTTTTTTTACCTCTTTTCCTCATCCTAAAAGTTGGCTGGACTGGAATGTGCGCAACTGGGGTAGATGTGCTGGTGGAAATCTCTGGTGCAATTCCTGCCAAGTCTCCTACTCTATCTTTGTATGTTGGTGAACGCCAAACTCTCGGTCTTCTAGTATATGGCTTGTCTAATTCCGTTTGGTGAACAACTTACAAGGCTAGGGAACTTTCTTGGAGAGAGAGAGAGAGAGAGAGAGAGAAAGAGATAGACGTCTGGCTTTTTTTCACAGAGAATAAGCCGTCTCAAAGAGTGTGTGTTCTGCAACTACGTTATTTCCAATCCTCCTGTTTAACCTAAATAAAACCCTAGATTAAACTGGACTGGGCCATTGGACTCTTAGTTTAACCTTTTGGGCTTAATTAATTATTCTAATTAGAACCAAATAATTGGCCCAACAAATAATTATGCCCAAATAAACTAGTCCAATAAATAAGCTTATATTAGTTTAGTCACAGGTTAATTTTTAATTATTCAAACTGGGTTAAAGCCCTGAATAATTAATTAACCCACCAAAATTAATTTAATTAATTCTCTCTCTCCATGGAACTTTATTTTATTCTAACCCAATAATTAAATAGGCTACTTAAATAAAATAAATTCCATTTAATTTAAGATCAATTTCTTAACCTGTATTTAATTAGGACTCATGGTCTATACTGAGGACCAAAAGACACACCGCCTTGACTACTAAAATGACCAAAATACCCTTACCATATAAATAGCTGTATTTTGCATTTTAAATATTTCCTAATATCACCATAAGGAAATATTGACACCAAGGACAATGCTGCGTTAGCAAAGTCTCCGACCTAAAGGTGTAATGACGAAAATACCCATCTATACATTGCCGTACATTTAGAGAGGAAGAAGTGTACTAACACCTCTCTAAATGACATCTACCATCCTTAGGCCTCTAGTCCAATGATCCACGACCTCTTGGATTGTTTCCGCTTTCCAAGGGAGCTACCCTAAAGCAAACATCCAAGTTATGTTTCCTAGGGCCCTGGATATTTAGATTATTCAAATAACCATAAGGGGCGATATAGTATAAAAACTATCTTATACAAGTCTATCTTAACTAACTAGTCATACATACCCAACATGCAAGTATATTGGCCTTACTATAGAACCTCAACTATAGCATATCAAAGTATATGATTCCAGTTTTGTCAGAGCACCAACTCATACTCAAGTCGTAGAGTACTAGTTCACGCTATAACGGTAGTAGTCTAGATTTCTACCATATAGTACTTTTAGAAACCACTACTATAGGTCCTATTCTATGTATTCGAAATACACTTATGTTATGAAGTGAGTGGACTACTCACTGGCTAAAGGTAAGCCATTCTCCATTTGGAATTCATAACATAATAACCTAGATATGATGAGATTCTCATTCTCATCATTCAGTTAACAACGAATGTTTATGTGTTAAGTAACCCGTGATCCATACCTTATTGTGAAAGACCTCCATTCACATGGACCACTTACTTAAATATAATGGGTCTTTTCCAAATGTGATTGTGCACAAATAAAATTGTAAATTCACAAATAATTTCTGAAAATAAAATTTTTTATTAAAACATTCGATTTTTACATCAGAAACCTAGTCTAAGAGGACATATTTCCCCACAGAATGTCTTATCTTTAGCCAGTGGGTAGTCCACTCAATTCATAGCATAAACATAGTTCGAATACGTAGAACAAGACCTGTAATATTAGTTTCTAAAAGTACTATTTTTAAGAAGCCCAGACTGTTAGTGCTATAGTACGGACTAATGCTCTACCGCTTGAATATGAGTTGGTAGTCTGACGAAGATCGAAGCATGTACTTTGATATGCTGTAGTTGAGGTTCTTTCGTAGAGCCGATATACTTGTATGTTGGGTATATGTGACTAGTTAGTTAAGACAGACTTATACATGATAGCTTCTGCGCTATATTAC
Source organism: Voacanga thouarsii (assembly GCA_026120185.1). Classification (NCBI taxonomy): domain Eukaryota; kingdom Viridiplantae; phylum Streptophyta; class Magnoliopsida; order Gentianales; family Apocynaceae; genus Voacanga; species Voacanga thouarsii. Next base: position 5,552,861 of record JANUWF010001165.1, read on the forward strand.
CCCTTATGACTATTCAAATGATCTAAATATCCCGGGCCCGGGGGAACATGACTTGGATGTTTGCTTTAGGGTAGCTTCCTTAGAAAGCAAAAATATTTCAAGAGTTGTGGATCATTGGACTAGAGGTCTAAAGATGGTAGATGTCTTTTAGAGAGGTGTTAGTATGCCTTTCCTCTCTAAATGTATGGTGATGCATAGAAGGGTATTTTAGTCATTATACCTGTAGGTCCGAGACTTTGCTAACGTAACATTATCCTTGAGGTCAATATTTTCTTATTGTGATATTAGGAAATATTTAAAATGTAAAATATAGCCATTTATATAACAGGGGTATTATGGTCATTTTAGTTGCCAAGGAAATGTCTTTTGGTCCTCGGAATAGCCCTTAAGTCTTGACAGATTTGGGTTAAGGAATTGGTCTTCATAATTATGGATTTTATTTTATTTAAATAGTCTGATTTATTATTGGATTAGAATAAAATAAAATGCCCAAGAGAGAGTATACATTTTGTCTTATTTAATTGGTTAATTAATTATTCAAGGCCTAAGGCCTAGATTGAATAATTAGAAAATTAACCTAGGTATAAATTAGATAAAAGGTCTGATATTTTATATTGATTTATTTGGCTTGTTAATTATTTATTGGGCTGTTTTATGAAACCCAGAAAATTAATAATTGAGGCTTATTATTTATGGGTTTTCAAGCCCAAGAGTAAATAATTTAATCTGACCTAATGGATGAGACCAAGAGTAAAAAAAAAAAAAAAGAAAAGCAAGTGATGGATCCTGTATTGTTTGGTGTGTGCAAGGATGATGAAAAAAAAAGGTTTTTTTTTTTTTTTTTTACTTTCTCGGGCTCTCTCTGTGTGGGTGAATGAAAAGAAGCAATGCCATACTTTTATCCCATAGTTTCTTTCACCAGCGGTTGTTAAGGCAGTAGCCATATTCCGGAAGCTCAAAAACTTTGCGTGAATGAGAAGAAGTATACGGCTTGCAAGAGTGCAACCGAAGGTTTCTTTGGGCGAACTAATGGATTCAAGCATTCAATCAGAATCGGTTCAGACAGAGGCGTCGGCACCCCCTAGACCAGTGAGGAAATGCAGAGGTAAATAGCTTCCATGTGATGCTCTATTTTCGTTTTGTTCTGTAAGCATGCTTCTGGTTTCATTTTTTTTTTTTTTTTTGCCATAGTAACCCTCAAAATGTTCATCAAATGGTTAAAGCTTATTTCTTAATAAAATCTTCCTATATAAGCTTATGAAAAATGTTTATAACATTCATTTTAACAAACCAATTAGGGATACTTGATCTTATCACCCAACCATAAAATAACACCAATTTCCAATAGCAAATCATAGAAAGCCACTTGTCTCACTTTCGACCACATTTCCTAATTTCTTCAGGAAATAATTAAAATTTGGACCAATGTATGTTTTAATCTGGAAAACTTTTATTTCACCAATGGAATCTATAAATTTTTCTGAGTTCAATGGTGGGAGTCAAAATTCTCAGTTCTTTCTCAATTTGCGGTCAAAACTATGATAATGCCCATCATAGCTCAAATCATATCAAAATATTCGTCTTATCATACTAATAAACTTTTATTCTAGGATTATACCCAACTTCTCACTCTATACAAAGTAGTCACCAATTGAAGTACAAATGTACGGGTAGAACAATTTCAAAATTCCATCTGGGTCCCTACAATTTCAAAATTTCAATAATGCCCCCTAAGTATTTTTATTGCACCAAAGCATTGATGTCATTATACTGATCATTTCTTATTCTGGTTACTTCTACAAATTTATATTCTATACATAGTAGTGGCCGACTAAAGTACAAATGTGAGGTTTATTACAGCGACAATAGCCAAAGTCAAAAAATAAAAATATTTTTTTGGATTTTTCAATGAGTCATCACTAAATTGTAGCTAAATTACGCCTGCTTAGTGATAAGCTTTTATAATTATACATTAACACTAATCAATTATAAGATATCGCTGATCAGCGATGGTACTACGACGATAGCCAAAAGTCGAAAAATAAAAATATTTGTTTTGAAATTTTCAACGAGCCATCACTAAGTCGTAGCTAATCTACGATGGCCTAGCGACAGTACCTTAAGCCACAGCCATTTGCTGTCACTATTTTGTGACTATATCCTAATTCTTAGCAAATCCATCGCTAATCTACGACGGCTTAGTTATAGCAATGCCGTTGCTATTCTGTCGTAAATTTACAACAATTTATTTTTCTAATTTCCATACATACCTCATTTTGATATTTTCTCATTTACTGAATTTTTCATAAAGTATATATTGACAAATATATTTAAAATTCATCACAAACTTGTCTACTTGAAACTGATTTTTTTTTTTTTAAGTCTTAAAGTTTGATATCATATATATGTAGATATGTGTATAGTTATAGTATATGATTTTTATATCATATATATTGCAAATATACACTGTTGGATATATTATAGGTGTATAGTAATAGGATATAATTTTTACAATATTAGATCGATATATATATATATATATATGTATGTATATATCACTCATATGCATTAACACTCATATATGCTACTATATATATATATATATTAATTATATAAAGTAATCATATGTATAGTATATATATGTACCATGCTGAAAAACCTTAGAGGGGGGGGTGAATAAAGTTTTTGGCAAACTAAAAATTTTTAAATCGTCTGATATACAGAATAATAATGATCATCAAGTTTCTTGGACCGACTTTATGGTGACAAAGAAAGTTATCCAAGAACTCTTTGAGAAATATTCAGATTCAGACTAAAAAAAGAAATACAAAGCAGTCAATGACATATGAAAGGAAATGAGATGCAGAATGTATAGTGGTTTGATTTACCAAAATCTACATCCACTATCTTAAGCTCACACATAAAGATTTTCAATCAGATTTCATTTACCCCACTTAATGAAATCAAACTGTACCACATATAAGAGAAGATCACCATACTTGGTTTTTCAAAACCTCTCAATCAAATAATCGCATCAAAGTTCACCCCAATTGGGTTTTATACCATAACCTTGTACTAAAAAGGAGATTGAATATCAATAGAATAGTAAAAGCTCGCTTGTTTGAGTAGATGTTCACTAAGGTACAAAGTACAAACACTTTTACCTTTGACACAATATGAATTCACTTTCAAGCACTTGATAAAAGGAGATTTTTGCAAACTATTGAGCAATAGTGTTTCTTAGAAGAATGTCAAAAAAATCTTATGTCTAATCTTGTTTAGAGGCTTTTTATAGAGCCAAAAAGTGAAGTACCAACGGCTATAAAACGGCTATAATTTTTCTGTTAAATTCACCCGTGTTTTGGACTTAAGTTTTGGACGACGATGCATCCAAAAGGTAAGTCCAAAATGACACTTTTTTAGGCAGAAATAATTCAACACTGTTTACAGGATTTTAGACGAATCTTTTGGATGCAGAAACATCCAAACTACTCAATCCAAAATTCTGAGATTTTCAAAACTTTAAAATCTTTTTCTTTGTGTGCTTCAAGGTAGAAATCAATTGAATCAAAAGGTAAAGAGATATAGGAATTAATAAGAAATAGCTTAATAACATTTCCTAGTTTAAAGTTCTTCTATAAGGACTTCTTAGTATGCAACCTCATATACTTTGAACTTCTTTTCATCTTCTATACTTGAATTCCATTGCTCAAGAGTTGCTTAACAATCATATTAGAATTGAGGTCAAACATGTCCTATATCATATAGATTACACAAGTTAGTTTACATCAATGTTTGTCATAAGTCAAAACATATGAGAAAGCCCTTAAGGCTAACAAATACTAATATCTAAAGTTTGTATTTGAGTTTTTATTTTATTTAATTGATTAGTAGAATATATATATATATATATATATAATATATAATGTATAAAATATTATATATAATAAATTACAACAAATTATAAAGTATGATAATTAGATCTATAATACTCGTATAATATAAAATATTTTATAATATATTAATTTCAAAAAGAAAGTTGTATAAATAATATATTTATTTATTGTATTGTATAACTTTATTGTTTTTATCAATTAAAAGAAATTATTAATATTTAACATAATAAAAATGTACTATATAATTAATATAAGCTGAAAATAATCACAAAAATAAACTTGGCCTAGCAAAAGAGCACATGCTTCCCCACAACAAGGACACAGGTTCAAGCCCTGCACAAACTTAGTTTAAAAAATTAAGCCACGTCACTAAGCCATTGCAAAATTATACAGAATAACGATAGTCTATAATTATAAACTTAATTACAATATCATTAATCAAACTATTGCAAATCCATTGCTAAAAGCTTGTTGACTTTTGGTCGTTGTGCCGTTCCCTGTTGCAAATTCGTTGCTATTAGCGATGGGGGGGGGGGATGCCCTCCGTCGCTATTTGCATCGCATTTTTTTTCTACGGCCATTTGTTGTCGCTATTCTAGATTAGAGATGGGAATAGCCGTTGCTAATTAGCATTTTTCTTGTAGTGTCCACTTAGCAATCACACAATGTGAACGACCGACATTCATATTCAGGCAATGCCAAGATATCAAATAGTTAGTTATGGACAGCTAATTCCAATATCCTATCACCCTATTTTGAATAAGATGAATCTCATAATTGATGAAATTATTTATGGTCATTTATTTCTAACGTGAGCTAGTATAATAGTCAAAACCTTTGCTGAGTACTCGATATCTTCACTGAATCATGTTCTCGTGTTTGAGTTGTGGATAGAATAGATGGAGGATGTCTTCCGAATGTTACACTATTCCGAAGAAAGAATGCAATCGACAAAAAACGACCTACAAAAGATTAGTGGCTGCAGGTATAGGATGAGTGGGATAGAACTAAACAAGAGTGGAACTGAAGAAGTTTCTTAGATGTGTTTAGAGTAGAATTTATTCCTCAGTGGATAGTAGAGAAAATGGAGGATGAATTCCAGAATCTCAAGCAAGGGGGTATATTAGTGGCCTAGTATGCAACTTAGTTCAACAAATTCTCTAAATATAATTGACGTTAGATGCACCAATTCATTAAGGACCAGAGGCAAGAACACTAGGGTTTAGGCATTTTTTCCTCCTATCACATATGTTGTTGCTGTAGATGTTGTGAATACTGCTACATGGAAAAAAAAATGATGACAAAAGTTGGTTTGTTAACAAGGCCCTAGCCTCAACCAAGTTTTTCTGATATGAATCCTTGAGGGTCTTTTCCAAGTGATTTTCATGGCTCAATTGATGTGTAAGACAAGAACACAATTATTGTTTCAAAACAATGAATTGTTGTTGAAACTTAAAGAATAGACAATTACCCAATCCAAAGGACTTGAACTTTAAGTCAACAAGGATCATAGGACCCTAAATTCTAAGAATTAAATATATTAAATCAACCTCAAATATCCTCAACCTAACTAGGAGCCAAGAGTAATTCGGATAAAATGATCCATGCAATTAATTGGACTCCTAATAAGAACCTTAGATGAACAAGGCTATAAGGCCTTATTTAAAGAACAAATTGAACAAGCTGTAAAAGTTTAAAGACTTAATCAAAGGTAAGGACTAGAACCCTAAGATGGTCTTGTTATTGTGTGGCAAGAACAAAAAGAGAAAAACTCTCACAAGAGACTTTTGATTCACAAAATATCAACTAACACTACAAAAAAAGTTGTATATATAACACTAGTATTTACGGCGGTCATAGAGCTATCACAAACGGTAGTTCTATACGATAGACCGTCATATATAACTATTAAAAATGATGGTTTTTGGACCATTATATTTCATTTAATATTTGCGATAGACCTATTAGTGTTGTGCCCTAGAGGTAATTACTTGTACATTGTATATAACACATTTTATTTTAATAAAAGGCATTATTTATCTTACAGTTTCTTTTGTTTACTTTAAGTAATATAACTGTTCGATAAAGTCCCTAGTACAACACTGCGAGAAGGAAATCATGATAGAGATCATGATATGAGATTTCTACTACACTTGATGGTGTTAGTACTTAAATAGTCCCTAGTCATAGTATTAATGAGATAGGACATCATTAATGCATTAAAACTACCATGTGTTAGACTTCCCGATTTGATCAGGCGGTGGTTCTCATATCTGTGAGTATTGAGATATTCAAAGTTAACACATGGATGCTTGTTAATGGAACAAGTTCATTTGATGACTAGCTTTGAGATAATTGCATGGATAACTATTTAGTGCCAGTGATATAATCTCAATATAGCAAACGTGCAAGTATCCTTAGACTTAAGATCTCCAAGGTATTTTATTTGCTGAGCTTTGTACTTTGATTCCAATCTCCAGAGCTCGATTGAGGGCTACCTATGGGATGGATATTGGGTACATTATGTGGTAAACGAGAGTAGTTGAGATGGTCAATAAAGGATTCACCACGCTTAATAGTATAGGCAAATATCTCACGGCCACTTATAGAAATTACTACTCGGAAAGTCCTTGGCCAAGGCGATTATGTATTAGAAGTAGTTTCAATTGATACGCATCTAGAGTAATGGGTTCCTGGTACAAGTACTATTGTATTCGGGCCAAAATTAATTCTGGAGGTAGTTGGCACCAATTTCGTACTCCAAACCGAATGAGATATTGTATGGTGAAAAAAGTTAATTGCACTGAAGTTTGTTATTGAAAGGTTCATATCAAGCCACTTGACTTTCTGGACTCTTAGGTGGTCATGATGTGTTACTAGATACCGCTCATGATCTAGAAATATGGGTTTATTAATTGTTGAATTAATAAACCAATCCTGATTAGAATTAATAGAATTAATTCTAATTAATTATGAATTATTAATCTCAAAGACGTTTGGATTAATTCATGTTTACTACCAATTGACTGGGAAACCTAATAGGTCACACATAATAGAGGATTATATACTCAAGATGTTATTTGATAATATAGTGGGGTTAATTGCGAGAAAGAGAAGTTGTTATGGAGAAATTATAATTAGTTATAATTTGTGGTCCAAATTATAATTGTGAAAACTTCATGTTTCCAAATTACAATTAGGAAGTTCTAATTGTTTTAGAATTTCAAATTTTTAGTGGATTCGAAACCCTAATCCAAGGGTGATTCACACGAAAATAGGAGCCACAAAAACAAACGTCTTCTTCTTCTTCTTCTTCTTCTTCTTCTTCTTCTTCTTCTTCTTCTTCTTCTTCTTCTTCTTCTTCTTCTTCTCTCTCTCTCTCTCTCGTTTTGCTGAAAACGAAAATAGCCCTAGCTGCCATCTTTTTCTGCTAGCACAGGAAATTTTGGTGCTTGAGTATTCCTCTATGTGGATTACTATTAAAGATATTCACACACTATGATTATAGTGGTTAGATGTCCAACTTTCGTGGAGTTTTCATAAGAGGATTGTTGGATCGCACCTCGACTTGAAGAAGATCAATTTTGTTCTTCAGGCGATCACCCAAAGGTAAAAGCTATTACCTTTATTATCATTATGTCTTATTTTCCACACATAGACAGATCTTGGGAGTGTATCTCTTTTTATTGTCCATTGCGCCGTATACGATATGAGCTTGAGATACCCAACAAGACCGTCATATGTACTATAGTAAATGTGATGGCCTGTCACAAAAAGTTATTATATATGACGGTATTGAGGCCATCATAAATATATGATTATATACAACGGTCTTGCATTTATTTATAAGTCGTCTGAAAAAATAGAGTATTTATGATAGTTCTTTTACGATGGTCTTGTGAGTGTCTACCGTAAAAAGATTAATATATATGACAGTTTAGAAGCAACTATATATGGAAGAATATATACGACGGTCCTGTTGCTATTTACGATGGTTTTTAGATCGTCGTAAAAAATATATTATTTACGATGGTTCTTTTACATTCAAATTCCCTCAAAATTGAAATTCTAATTACCTTTAAATTTGGCCATAATATTTTTTTTTAATAATTTCAACAAATCTAACGGTTATATCATTAATTTAATACATCTATCTTTGTAAATGCGTTAGGCTTTATACATTTTCATAGATATTATGCTAGATTCTATGCTAAAATATATTCAATTACCGTCAAATTTGATCATAACACTTTTTAAAAATAATTTCTCCAAGTTAGATCATTAATTTGATACACCTATCTTCGTAAATGCATTAGATTTTTTTGTATTTCTATAGCTATTATGCTAGATTATATGCCAAAATATATCCAATTACCTTCAAATTTGGTTATAACCTTTTTTTAGCAATTGCAACAAATCTAACAGTTGGATCATTAATTTGATACGCCTATCTTTGTAAATGCATTAAATTTTCGGCATTTTTGTATATACTAGGCTAGATTATGTGCTAAAATATATCCAATTACCTTTGAATTTGGTCATAATATTTTTTTAGTAATTTTAACAAATCTAATAGTTTGATCATTAATTTAATACACATATCTTCATAAATGCATTACTTTTTTGGTATTTTTTTAGATATCATGCTAGATTATGTGTCAAAATCCATTCGATTACCTTCGAATTTGGTCATAATATTTTTTTAGTAATTTCAACAAATCTAACAGTTGAATCGTTTGTTTGATACACCTACCTTCGTAAATGTGCTAGGTTTTAGGCATTTTTTTAGATATTATGATAGATTATGTCCCAAAATATATCTGATTACCTTCATATTTGGTTATAATACTTTTTTTTTTAACAATTTCAACAAATTTAACAGTTGGATCGTTAATTTGATACGCTTATTTTTGTAAATGCGTTAGGTTTAGGATATTAATATATATATGTATTTATTTATGTATATCTATATGTATGTATTTGGTATGTATATATATAAATAAATAAATAAATATATATATATATGTATGTATGTGTGTGTGTGTGTGTCTATAGAGATGCATTTTGTGTGTATATATGTATACATATGTATTTATGTATGTAGATACAGATATAAACATAGAAATGTATGTATGTATGTATGTATGTATGTATGTATGTATGTATGTATGTATGTATGTATGTATGTATGTATGTATGTATGTATGTATGTATGTATGTATGTATGTATGTATGTATGTATGTATGTATGTATGTATGTATGTATACACACACACACTTATAAAGTGTGTGTATATAAATATTACATATAAGTGTGTATATAAATATATTTATAAATATTACATATAAGTGTGTATATAAATATATTTATAAATATTACATATAAGTGTGTATATAAATATATTTATATACATATAAATATTACATATAAGTGTGTGTGTGTGTGTGTGTGTGTGTGTGTTGTGTATATATATTTGCATGTGTGTGTGTATATATATGTATAAGTTTTTTTTCTAATCGATCTATATATAATCACTTAATAAAAATAATAATATAATTAATAGTATATAAACTTTAAAATTATATAAATATACAAAACAATTTATTACATTGAGTAATTTTGTGTCATAGAAAATTCAATATAATAATTATTTTTTGTAGTATTAATGTTTTAAAAATTTTTTTAAAATTTTGAAATAGTTTAAATATTAAAAAAAAAAAAGGATTAGTCCATACAATAAGCACGGCCCAATGGCTAAGGCACAAAACCTTTATACGCAAGGTCACTGGTTTGACTCTCCATGGAATGAAGGAGATGCGATCAAATGTGGCGGGTTCATGCAAACCCTAGATTGAATGAGATGCGATCAGCTACAGCGGGTTCACATGGACCATGCTAATAAGAGCTCTGATCTAGGGCAGTTGGCCCATAGAATTCTAGCGGTCTACCAAAATTTATTAGTAATTTTTTTAAAAAAATTATATATGTATTTTTTTAATTTTGTTACGGTAGTCTTATGTTTAACAAATAAGGCGATCCTAGGATCACCGTAGATAGCGCTGATAATAACCTTATCATATATGACACTTTTTGTGAGTTTTTTATAGTAGAAATGTGAAACTATTGTATAACCTGTCATAAATAGTATAAACAACGATTTTCGGGTTGTCGTTTAATATAACTAACTCCAATATTTGCGACGGTCCAAAAACTATCATTGGGCCATCATAAAAGGTTTATACGATGGTTTTCTAGGTATTTTATGGTGGTCCTTGGTCTTTTTTTGTAGTGTAAATTGTTTACAACATGTTAAAATGTCATATTTATAGACAACTTGCCCTAGCTAAGTGAGATCTACTATCAACCATTAGATGCTCATTTACGTGTCTTTTTATGGCTTGAAATATAATAAAAGTCATGGGAATTAAGAAGAAACACAATTGGAACAAAATGGCAAACAAGGAAAAACATCCCTCTTAGCTTGACACCGGGCAGCATCACTTGGGCTAAGGTAGGCAGGGCCAATTTGTTTCTATTGTCCCTAAAAATAGTTCCATATAGTGCTACCTAGAATGAACTAGGAGGCGGCACCTGCTTGCTGGCAGCATCAAGCGGTTCTGCTTCATTTATTCTAAGAAGGACTGCTCTCACATTATTTTGACTTTCCTGTTTCTAGCTCTACTCTAATTCTTTCTACTTGGCCTCCATTGTCTTTGTTTTGGGGTTCTTTGATCTTCTATATAAGTTTATGATTGTATTTAGCTTCTTTTGCACCTTCTTTTAGCAACCATCTCTTGACGAACTTTTTGATTCTCGGCTTATAGATATTGTTAGCATGAAATCTTCCTTGAACTCCATTGTATTTTGAGGTTCTCCAAGATGCCATGGAATGAGGCTTAGTTCTCCATCCCCTTCTTTAAATGTGCTTTAGGGCTTGGGCAGATTCCTATTATATCCACTTCTTTTTTAAATGATTTATTTTTGAATCAACACTTGCATAAGAATTTAAACAAGAATTCTTGTGCGAGAATAAATTTTTAGCATTTGAATTTTGACTACATTACTTTCACTTGTAAGATCCTAAGTAGCCACTCTCATTTTATCTCCACTGTAAAACCTTATCCCATCTCACCCTTAAAAAAGAAAGGATCATATGCATTGCAACATTTCTCATGTGCATTTTAATTTTGAATATACTTATGTGTGTTAGCCTATATTGTGGCTTTATAGAGTAGTTCGAGTAGGTGAGGGAGCTATCTTGTTTATGAGTGTAAAACTTCATGTGTGCTAGTAATTGATGTTGTGTGTTAGACTAGAAGTTAAATGATTTGAGTGAGAATAAGAGAACATAAGAACTAATGTGGTCTAGTGGTTAGAGCTTTAAGCTTGTTGTCTAGCAACTTGAGTTCGAACCCCAACTTTTGCTGGAATTAATTCAATTTTTGTTTACCTTTTCTCTTAGCCTACTATAAGCCTTAACCAACTGCCATTCTTCATGTTTTGAACTCCTAAGATTTAGGATGTGATTTATTAAGGAAAGATTAGGATAGAAATTTAATTCCTAGTTTTACTCTTTTTAGCCACCACTATTTAGCACGTTTTCCTTAATTCAAAGCTCTTGTCTTTTTTCTTTCCATGCTTGGCCATCAACCATCTCTGATAACTCCTATATTAGAGTAATTTAATCAACCATGGAAGCCTTAGGATTATGAGGATAAGCTGGTGCTAATTAGGAGGTTGATTAACGAGTAGATTTTTCTCTTACTTAAATTTCTTTCCTATTTTAAATGCTCATTGTCTTATTTCCTTTTTAATTAGTTCTAGCCATTTATCCTATGCTATGGCCGATATTATGGCTTCCATTTCCTAAGAATTGGTCATTAATCTTGCTCTCAATTTACTTTTCTTTTTGTGTACACAAATATATTGAAGTTTTTTCTTGTATTTGGATGGCTGAAATCAAGAAGTCTCTAACTCCTTAGAATTTTGAAATTTAAAGTCAACATTATCCAGTCTTTCCAATTTAGGGCTCTCCTACAATTCTTCCTAAGATCACTCTTCAAGCTATTACACTCTATTCCCTAACCGAGGCACTCACTCACGCAAGAATTGCTCTCAGTTTCCCTCTCACTCTCTCTATTCGCCTTCTTTCTCTTATTTTACCAAAGCTGACATACTCACAAATATTTTACCCCTCAGTTACACACTCTTTCTCTCCTCTTATGACTCACAAAGATCAACACTTACTCTTGCATTTGGGCTTATTCCTTCTTATTTTCTCTCAAAATCGAAGCACACCCTTCTCCTTCTCAGCTTCACCATTCCTATACTAAGACCAACCATAAGCACACGAACATAACCTCAACAGAACCAAGGTTGTTCGAACTCTTGGACAATTAAAACTTTTACCAGCCTTAATCAATAAACTTCAATCCCACGGTGATAATCAAGTCTATGTCTAGCAAGTAAACACTTCTTTTTTTGCTCTTTTATTATGGTGAACCATTGTTTGTTTAGATGAGTATGAGTAGGGCTCAATATTATTTTAGTGTGATATATAAATGCTGCTATGCTTTTGTCAAATCTAGTAGTATACATTGTGAAGACTTGATTTTAAGTTTGAGTACTTATAGGATCTACTTATATGGACGATGTTAGTGATATATTTGATTATATATGAGTTGGGGATATTAGGTTCTTAGTGTTGTGCTTATGCAGATAGGATTAGGACTTTGGTGAATTTATTCGTTTGATGTAAGAATTTTATGTGTAGATCTCTTTGATGCTTAGACCTTTAGTTTAACTGTTACACATCATGCTGAGCTTAGTTTAACTGTTACACATTATGTTGAGCATGAGTGTATGATTTTAATATTGTATTATATGTGTAGGGCTAATAGAGTTTATTGTATGAGAGAGTATACCTGTGGTAAATCTATGATGTATGTTACTAGGGAGATCAAGTTGATTTTAGTATATGTTGTTTATGGGTATTGAAACTATTGCTGGAAGTTATGTGATGCCAATTATATTCATGACATGTATAGATGTATGTTTATTACTTATTATATCATAAGGATCAGATCTATTAGTTAGATGCATAAATTGAATCTATTGGGTAAATCAACTTGTTTTGTGTATGTATATGGCATCTAGTGGTTTGATTAGATTTTGGGAGTTGTATTAGATGATCTTGTTTTGTATAATATAAGTTCTTAAATAAATGCGAGAATTGAGCTTTGAAGTATATTATTGCATATCAAGTAGAGCAGTTGTTGATTAGGATTCTATGATCTTTTGTTAGATGAAAGTGGGTATCAAGGTCAAAGCAACTTCTAGCCTGAATATTTGTGTAAACCTGAGCAAGTAAGTCCTTGCTTCTCATGAAATTTCTTTTACAACAATGATTCCAAAAACATTGTAGGTCCTTACATTTCAGGAAACGTTTTGCGAACTTTTCAAGATTTGATATGTAAGCCCTTGAATTTCACTAAAATATTTTGCACATGGTTTTTTTGAAAAATTTGCTACAATGATTATTTATGAGGTAGAAGCCATACATGAAATTTCTTGATTAACTACTGTATAAAGTTCATAAAATTTTCTTCATGCATGAAATGAATTGTGAAAATCATTGCATGTCCTGTGAAATGTTGGCTCCAATCAGCATGATCATTTTACAAAAAGTTTTGAGATCAAAATATATCATGCTTCCATTTTTCCAGAGCATGAGTAAAACCATTTGAAAAAATCAATGTACCTTATGTATGTGGGAAGTTTGAGTATATTTGAAGTTTTTGAAAATGATGAGCTAACAATGCAAGAATGCCTACTTTGAGAATTATCTTAGAATAGGTTTGAGAAATATTGAGTACTTAAAAAGGGTAGGTCATTGGTACTAGCCTTTGAAAGTAGATATGATTAGTTTACCACTTTGATGCTTATATGACTATATGATTGTATTAAGCTTTTAAATGCTAACTATATTATGTTTGATGCTTAACTATATTATGTGATCATGACTTGTGTAATTATATGATATATGTATTAAAGTGAATTTGCTGAGTGTAATTATGTCTTCTTTTTTTTTTTTTATTAATTGACGGGGAATTGTTAAGATTATATGTTGTTTGATTGGGGATTAGTGAGAGTTAGACTATAAGACTAGAATTGTTTAAGGGTATGACTAATTTGGAGGAATTCTATTAAGCATGAAATTTAGAGTAGGAAATTGATATTTATTTATTTGTATGCTAGAACTTGTTGGTGATCAAGTATTATAAGCCGCAAATCTAATTTAGACTTTGCTAATTTTGCTTGGACTTAAGGTAAGTTCCTACATTTCATAATTTCCTAAATGTAGGAATGCATGTGAAATATTTCTACCATAATAAATGCTTTAATTGCATAAATATTTATTTAAAACTGTATTATTTGTGAAATAAAATGTTTATTTACTCAACCAATATTAATTTATGAAATGATTTATTTATGCAAATAATATTATGTCAAATATTGATATATAAGCCTTATTTTGATAAATTATATATTGTGAGCATGTTGCTCTATTGTGAAGCAAATAGTGAATTATTATTTATGCAATATTTAATTATGCCTTATTTTTGGACAATTGCATATACATGATATGTTAGATATAAAAACTTGCATTAATTTCATTGAGCTTTTAGAATTGTGCATTCTCATGCATAAATGAATTGCGAAATACATAGTATTTTTGAACCATTAGTTTCATATAACATGAAATCATATTATGGTATATATAAGCTATGTATTTACGAAATCTTGGGACGTCTGTGAAACCTTGTGATGGATAAAATCTTTTGATGTGATTTTGAAAACATGGAATGGATAAATCTTTTGAAGTGATTTTTGAAACTATGGAGTATATTATTAAACTTGGGAGTAATTTTGTAGATAAAATATTTTCGAAAATGTTTGTGAAATACTTTGAAAATGTATTGAGCGTGTTTTTGAAAAAACATTTCCTTGATATATTCATAAGGCACTGTGCCATGTTGATTCTTGAGTACTCAAATGGACTTTGCACTTACACTAGTACTACGGGAAAATCGGGATTTAGAGACGAAACTTTAGACGTCTCTAAATAGAGACCAATGTGAGACAAAATGGAGACGAATTGATTTTTAAAAAATTAAAATTAGATTTTGAGACAAAATAGAGATGAAAAATTTTCATTTCAAAATAAAACATTTCTATTTGATATCTAAATAGACACAAAATAGAGACGAAAGTAATGTCGTCTTAATTTTGTCCTAAATAGAGTCAAAACAACGACAACTCTCAATGTGTCTCAAATATCAGAGACAAATTAGGGATGGATATTTTTTTATCTCTAACTAAAATGCTTCTATTTAGTCTCTAAATAGATACAAAATAGAGACGATAGTAAAGCCGTTTCAATTTTGTCTCCAAATAGAGTCATAACCGCAACGATGGTCAACGCATCTCTAATATTAGAGACGAAATAGAGAGAAAAAAGATATTAGTTTCTAATGTGTTTAAACTGAGAAACTAATTAGAGACGGATATGTTCGTCTCTACCGTTTTATTACTCCATTTATTTGGATAATTGGTCTCAAAATTAGAAACAGTCTTAGTCGTCTCTAATTGGTCTCTAAATAAAGTCGTTTAAGAGATTATCAAATCTGTCTCAAATATTTGAGACTAATTAGAGTCTAAATTTTTTGTCTCTAAATTTTAGAAAAGAAAAGTATGATTTACGTTTTTATCTCTAAATTGACTCTAATTTCAAATCCGTCTTTAAAATTGGAGACGGTCTTAGTCATCTCTAATTAGTCTCTAAATAGAGACAATTTAGAGATTATCAAATTCATTTTAAATATTTGAGACTAATTAGAGTTTACATTTTTTGTCTCTAAATTTTAGAGACAAAAAGATGATTTACATTTTTGTCTCTAAATTGACTCTAATTTCGAGTCAATGGTCATTGTCTCCATTTGGCTTTTAATTTTCCATTTAGAGACAAAATAGACACCAGTTTGAGTCGTCTTTATATCTCTAAGTATATTTGACAAATTCAAAAAAAATTATTATGATAAAATAATAATAATAATAATAATAATAATAATAATAATAATAATAATAATAATAATAATAATAATAATAGGAGATTACAAATTTAATATGAACTTGTAAAAAACCTAATGGTTGGATCGTTAATTTGGTATGCTAATTTTTGTAAATGCGTTAGGTTTTAGGCTTTTATGTAGAGTTATGCTAGAATATGTGACAAATCATATCTGATTACTATCAAATTTGGACATAATATTTTGTTTTACCAATGTTAACAAATCTAATGGTTGGATCGTTAATTTGATATGCTAATATTTGTAAATACGTTAGGTTTTGAGCTTTTATGTAAATATTATGATAGATCACGAGGAAAACAAATTTCATTACCTTCAAATTTGGCTATAATACTTATTTTAGCAATTTTAACAAATCTAAAGGTAGGATCATTAATTTGATATGATAATATTCATAAATGCATTAGGTTTTGGGCTTTTATATAAAGATTATACTGGATTATGTGGCAAAACTTATCCAATTAACTTTAAATCTGGCCATAATATTTTTTAAAGCAATTCTAACAAATTTAATGGTTGGATCGTTAATTTGATATGCTAATCTTTTTAAGTGCATTAGGTTTTGAGCTTTTATGTAAAGATTATGATAAATCATATGGCAAAACAAATATGATTACCTTCAAATTTGGCCATAATACTCATTTTAGTAATTTAAACAAATCTAACGATTGAATCGTTAATTTGATATACTAATCTTTTTAAATGCGTTATGTTTCGAGCTTTTATGTAAAGATTATGATAAATCATGTGTCAAAACAAATCTGATTACCTTAAAATTTGGCCATAATACTTAATTTATCAATTTTAACAAATCTAAAGATTGAATTGTTAATTTGATATGCTAGTATTCATAAATGCGTTAAGTATTCGGTTTTTATATAGAGATTATACTAGATTATGTGGTAAAACATATTCAATTACCTTTAAATTTGACTATAATACTTTTTAAAGTAATTTTAACAAATCTAACAGTTGGATCGTTAATTTGATATCCTTATGTTTCTAAATGTGTTATGTTTTGGCGTTTATGTAGAAATTATGCTAGATCATGTGGCAAAATATATCTGATTACATTCAAATCTTGTCATAATACGTTTGTTTCACAATTTTAACAAATTGAATAGTTTGGTTGTTAATTTGATATCCTCATGTTTCTAAATGCGTTAGGTTTTGGATTTTTATGTAGAGATTATTCTAGATTATCTGTCAAACATATCCGATTACCTTCAAAATTGGCTATAATTAATTATTTTAAAATTTTAACAAATCTAACGGTTGGATCATTAATTCGATATGCTAATATTTGTAAATACGTTAGATTTTGGGCTTTTATATAGAGATTATTCTAGATTATGTGATAAAACATATCCGATTATCTTCAAATTTGGCCATAATACTTTTTTTTTTTTTAGCAATTCTAATAAATCTAACAGTTCAATTGTTAATTTGATATACTAATCAATGTAAACGGGTTACATTTGGGGCTTTTATATAAAGATTATACTAGATCATATAGCAAATTATATCCGATTACTTTCAAATTTAGCCATAATACTTTTCTAGAAATTTTAACAAATTTAACAATTAGATCATTAATTTGATATGCTAATCAATGTAAATGTGTTAGATTTTGAATTTTTATATGGAGATTATGCTAGATTATGTGGCAAAATATATCCGATTATAATCAAATTTAGAAATAATACTTTTTTTTAGCTATTTTTAAAAAATCCAATAGTTGTATAGTTAATTTGATATGCTTATGTTTATAAATACATTAGATTTTGGGCTTTTATACGGAGATTATGCTAGATCATATGGTAAATCATAGCCGATTACCTTTAAATTTGGCCATAATAAGTTTTTTTAATCAATTTTAATAAATCTAACGGTTGGATCATTAATTTGATATGCTAATCAATGTAAACATGTTAGGTTTTTGGCTTTTATATGGAGATTATGCTAGATCATGTGGCAAATATATCCATTTACCTTCAAATTTGGCCATAATACTAGTTTTAGCAATTTTAATGAATTTAACAGTTGAATCGTTAATTTAATATGCTTATGTTTCTAAATGTTTTAGATTTTGGGCTTTTATATAGAGATTATGATAGATCATGTGGCAAAACATATTCGATCACCTTCAAATTTGGACATAATACTTTTTTTAGCGATTTTAACAAATCTAACGGTTATATTGTTAATTTGATATACTAATCAATGCAAACGGGTTACATTTGGGGCTTTTATATAAAGATTATACTAGATCATATAGCAAATTATATCCGATTACTTTCAAATTTAGCCATAATACTTTTCTAGAAATTTTAACAAATTAAAATCATTGAAGAAATCTTAGATGGTTGAAAAATGTGCATCTTTTTGGCATATTGGCAATATGAGCAATACTTCTAGCCTTTCATGGCCTTTTTATAAAATTGTGAAACAAATGTTGATTTTTAACTTTGATGTTTCTAAATTTGAACTTTTAAATTAGATTATTGTATTTATATATTTGAAAGTTATGGATTTAATGTGTGATTTGTGATGTTTAATTTTTGAATTTGTTAAAATTATAAATTTATGTAGAATAATGTGTGTAAAATATAATAGATAAGATATGCTTAGCTTATTATTTGATATTTATATTTTATTTTAAGTTATAATTTGGTTTATTATATTTGTACTAGAGTTAGAATTAAAGACTGAAAAATATAAATATTGTATGATTTTTTTAAAAAAAAATATTATTTATATATAAATATCCTATAGACCAGCCCATGGGCTAAGATGGGATGGGTTGAGCTTAGGATTTTACAGCCCATAAAAAAAATGGACTTGCCCGTCTCGGCCCATATTTTTGCCAGCCCACGTGGGCTGGGCTGGGCTGGTGCATTTTGACAACTCTAGATATTATACTAGATCATGTGGCAAATCATATTCGAATACCTTCAAATTTGGCTATAACATTTTTTTTTAGCGATTTTAACAAATCTAATGGTTGGATTATTAATTTGATATGCTAATCAATATAAATGTGTTAGGTTTTAGACTTTTATATGGGTATTAATTTAGAGCTATCAAAATGGGCTAAGCCCATGGGCCAAGCCAGGCCCAAAAGTAATATGGGTTGGGGTGGGTTGCAATTTCTTAGGCCCATATTTCATTTGGGCCTATTTGGCCCAGCCCACAAAGCCCATGGGTTAAGTGGGGTAGGGTTGGGCTGGGCTTGGCCCATGGGCCACCTCTTTTTTTTTTTTTTTTAATTCTCAAATTCAAAATTTACAAAATTTTCAAAAATCAAAACCTCATACTAATTATAGATGATGATGGTAATATATAACAGCTTTTTAAATTTCTTTAACTAGTTAATAATTAGTAAGTATAATACTAATTATATTCTTCTTTCTTATTGTGATTTGTGATAATTAGATGAATAATCTGACCTTGAAACAGTCATGTCAAATATATCATCGTCAATAGTAGATTCAATTAAAATCATTGAAGAAATCTTAGATGATTGAAAAATGTGCATCTTTTTGGCAAATTGGCAGTATGAGCAATACTTCTAGCCTTTCATGGCATTTTTGTGAAATTGTGAAAAATATGTTGATTTTTAACTTTGATGTTTCTAAATTTGAACTTTTAAATTAGATTATTGTATTTATATATTTGAGAGTTATGGATTTAATATGTGATTTGTGATGTTTAATTTTCGAATTTGTTAAAATTGTAAATTTAGGTAGAATTATGTGTGTAAAATATAATAGACAAAATATTCTTAACTTATTATTTGATATTTATATTTTATTTTAAGTTATAATTTAGTTCATTATATTTGTAATAGAGTTAGAATTAAAGACTAAAAAATATAAATATTGTATGAATTTTTTTAAAAAATATTATTTATATATAAATAGACTATGGGCTAAGATGGGATGGGATAGGCTGGGCTTAGGATTTTACAGCCCATAAAAAAAAAAAAAAATTTGGCTGGCCCGTCCCGATCTATTTTTTTCTGGCGCATTTTGACAGCTCTAGATATTATACTAGATCATCTGGCAAATCATATTCGAATACTTTCAAATTTGGCTATAACATTTTTTTTAGTGATTTTAACAAATCTAACAATTGGATCGTTAATTTGATATACTTATGTTTCTATATGATTTAGGTTTTGGGCTTTTATGTGGAGATCATGTTAGATCATGTGGCAAATCATATCCGATTACCTTAAAATTTGGCTGTAAAACTATTTTTTTTTTAGCTATTTTAACAAATCTAATGGTTAGATCGTTAATTTGATATGCTGATCAATATATGTGTTAGGTTTTGGGCTTTTATATAGAGATTGTGATCTTGTGTCAACCTTCAAATTTGAGCATAATACTTTCTTTTAGGAATTTTAACAAATCTAATAGTTGGATCATTAATTTGATATGTTAATTTTTGTAAATACGTTAAGTTTTGGATATTTATATAGAGATTATACTAGATCGCGTGGCTGAACAAATCCGATTACAATCAAGTTTGGCTATTATACTATTTTTAGTGATTTTAACAAATCTAATAGTTGGATCATTAATTTGATATACTTACATTTCAAAATATTTTAGGTTTTAGGATTTTATATGGATATTATGCTACATCATATAGCAAATTATATCCGATTACCTTTAATTTGGCCATAATACTTTTTTTAAAGCAATTTTAACAAATCTAATGGTTGGATCATTAATTTAATATACTAATCAACATAAATGTGTTAGGTTTTGTGCTTTTTTATAGATATTATACTAGATCATGTCGCAAATTGTATCCGATTACCTTCAAATTTGGTCATAATACTTTTTTAAAAAAAATTTCACAAATTTAACGGTTATATCGTTAATTTGATATGCTAAATGATTTAAATGTGTTAGGTTTTGGACTTTTATATAGAAATTGTGCTAGATCATGTGGCAAAAACCTATTCGATTATAATCAAATTTGGTCATAATACTTTCTTTTAGTGATTTTAACAAATCTAGCGGTTAGATCGTTAATTTAACATGCTTATGTTTCTAAATGGTTAAGATTTTGGGCTTTTATATGGAGACTATGCTTGATCATATGGCAAATCATATCCAATTACCTTCAAATTTGGCCATAATATCTTTTTAAAATCAAACAGTTGGATTGTTAATTTGATATACTTATGTTTCTAAGTGTTTTAGGTTTTGGACTTTTATATGGAGATTATACTAGATCATTTGGCAAATAATTTTCAATTACCTTCAAATTTGGTCATAATACTATTTTTAGTGATTTTAACAATTCTAATGGTTGGATCATTAATTTAATATACTAATCAATATAAATGTGTTGTGTTTTGTGCTTTTATATAAATATTATGCTAGATCATCTGGCAATTCCTATTCGATTATCTTTAAATTTGGCCATAATACTTTTTTTTAGAAAATTTAACAAAGTTAACGGTTGGATTGTTAATTTGATATGACAAGTAATGTAAAATTGTTAGATTTTGGACTTTTATATAGAATTATGCTAGATCATATGACAAAACCTATCTGGTTACAATCAAATTTGGCCATAATACTTTTTTTTAGTGATTTTAACAAATTTGATGGTTGGATCGTTAGTTTGATATGCTTATGTTTCTAAATGCTTTAGGTTTTGGGCTTTTATATGGAGATTATGCTAGACCATATGACAAATCATATCCTATTACCTTCCAATTTGGCCACAATACTTTTTTTTAGTGATTTGAATAAATCTAACGGTTGGATCATTAATTTAATATGCTAATCAATATAAATGTGTAAGATTTTGGGCTTTTATATAGAGATTATATTAGATCATGTGGCAAATCATATCCGATTATCTTCAAATTAGCCATAATATTTTTTTTATAGCAATTTTAACAAATCTAATGGTTAGATCATTAATTTAATATGATAATATTTGTAAATACGTTACGTTTTGGGGAGGGGGTTTATATAGAGATTATGCTAGATCATATGGGGAAACATATCCGATGACCTTCAAATATATTCAATTACTAAAATTAATAAGAGTAAGTAAGTTACCTCATTACCATTAGCGCTAAAGGTATATATAGTAGTAGGACTCACATGTGTTTGTTGAATTAATCCCCCAAATTCGGAGGTTGTATGTTAAAAATATGTTTATTATTAGAAAATGAACATTCACTTTAAATATCTCAAAAACAAAAATGTGAATATTCCTGCTAACAAAAAATAAATAGTTGCTAATGTACTCTTTGCAAACAAAAATTAGACAATATTCCTTGCATTTGAAAATATAAATCTCTTTGAATTTTTTTGCAATATTAAGGATGTAAATAATCATATACTTTCTAAATCAAAATACTAAAAAACTACTCAACTAAATTACTTCGGAAATAAATAATTTAATTGGGGAGTTTTTTTGTATTTTAACTTAGAAAGTGTATAGTTTTTTATATCATTAATTTTTGAAAAAATGTCAAAGGGGTTTATATTTTGAGATGGAGGGAGTGATTTTTTTTTTTTTTTTTTTGAGAAGATAATACATTGGTTGCTAATTAAATTTAAAGCAATTATAAAGCTATTTCCTTTTTATCTTAATTTTTTCGTTCCTTTTTGTTTCAATAGTAACATTTTGAAGGAGATCTTTAGATAATAACTCACATATTTATTTTGATTGCACTATTTAGAATTCTATTATAGTAGTAGACAAATAGAATTATTATGTAGTGCATGAAATAGTAGTATTATATAATGTTTGATGATTATATTTATACATAAATTATACATTATATTTTCAATTGAATTACATAATAAATATTTTTTAAGGGAAAAAAAGAAAATTGGAGAATTAGAGTATTGTAGTACTATTTTTGCTTTCATATTATTTGGTCTTTTAACATTGTATTTTGTTTTGTAATATTTAATTGTTGGGAAATATGCCCTCTTAGACTAAGTTTTTGATGTAAAAATAAAATGTTTAAATAAAAGAACTTATTTTCAGAAATTTTTTGTGAAATTACAGTTTTATTTGTACACGATTACGTTTGGAAAAGACTCATTGTGTTTAAGTAAGTGGTCCATGTGAATGGAGGTCTTTCACAGTAAGGTATAGATCACGAGTTACTTAGCACATAAACTTTTGTTCTTAATCGATTGATGAGAATAGGAATCACATCATGTTTATGCTATTATGTTGTGAATTCTAAATAGGGAATGGCTTACCTTTAGCCAGTGAGTAGTCCACTCACTTCATGACATAAGCGTATTTCGAAAACATAGAACATGACCTGTAGTAGTGGTTTCTTAAAAGTATTATATGGTAGAAACCTAGACTACTACCGTTATAGCATGGACTAGTACTCTACGACTTGAGTATGAGTTCGTGACTCGACAAAGCTGGAAGCATATACTTTGATATGCTATATTTAAGGTTCTATCGTAGGGACAATATACTTGTATGTTGAGTATGTGCAACTAGTTAGTTAAGATAGACTTGTACAAGATAATTTCTATACTATATCACCCATTGTGGTTGTCTGAATGATCTAAATATTCAAGGCTCTAGGAAACATGACTTGGATGTTTGCTTTAGGGTAGCTCCCTTGGAAAGCGGAAGCAATCCAGGAGGTCGTGGATATTGGACTGGAGGCCTAAGGATGGTAGATGTCATTTATAGAGGTGTTAGTACACTTCTTCCTCTCTAAATGTAAGGTGATTTATAGAGGGGTATTTTAGTCATTACACCTACAGGTCGGAGACTTTGCTGATGCAGCACTGTCCTTGGGGTCAATATTTTCTTATGGTTATATTAGAAAATATTTAAAATGCAAAATATAGTTATTTATATGGCAAGGGTATTTTGGTCATTTTAGTAGCCAAGGCGGTGTGTCTTTTGGTCCTCAGTATAGACCGTGAGTTCTAATTAAATACAGGCTAAGGATTTGATCTTAAATTAAATGGAATTATTTTATTTAAGTAGCCTGATTTAATTATTGGGCTAAAATAAAATAAAGATCCACGGAAAGAGAATTAATTAAATTAGTTTAGTGGGCTAATTAATTATTCAGGGCTTTGACTCAGTTTGAATAATTAGAGATTAACCTGGGACTAAACTGATTTAGGTTCATTTAATTGGACTAGTTTATTTGGGCTGAAAAATTAATTATTTGTTGGGCCATTAAGTTGGTTCTAACTCTAATAATTAATTAAGTCCAATAGGCTAAAGTAAGAGTCCAATGGCCCAATCCAGTTTAACCTAGGGTTTTTTATTTAGGTTATGCAGGAGGATTGGGGAAGTGAATAATTGTTGTTTTTAGACACACAAAAGAGACGGCTTCTTCTCTGTGGAAGCCAGACGTCTCTCTCTCTCTCTCTCTCTCTCTCTCTCTCTCTCTCTCTCTCTCTCTCTCTCTCTCCAAAAAATTCCCTAACTCGTTAGTTGTTCATCAAACGGTAGTTAGGAAGGCCATGTACTGGAAGATCGAGTGTTTGGTATCCGCATACATGCAAAGGCGGAGTAGGAGGTTTGCAGGAATCATACCAGAGGCTTCTACTAGCACACCTACATCGGTTGCACACGTTCCGGTACAGCCAACACTTAGAACGAAGAAAAGAGGTAAAATTTTTAAAACCTTGAAATTGGGACGGGCATAATCCGCGCCGGCTAGGGCTGCTGAAGCCGGCACCGGCCCTGTCCTGGATTCCCTGTTCTTGTTTTTCCAATTTTTTCATGTTCGCTTCCGCTGCGTGCTACGTATTTTCTTGCTTTCCACGCCTTCAATTTAACTCTTTATACATTCGCATACATCAATAATTAATATTTTCTAATATTACCTTTAAATTTAGTTAAACTAAACAATTTTCTTAATTTTTTTTACCTTTACATCTCTCAAAAAATCACCAAACCAAAATTTTCTTTTCTCTATCTCTCTTTTCCAATGCTTCTTTCTAATTAATAGACAGATTAAAAAATTTATAAATAATTAATCATCCTTATATCTATTACAGATAAATTTGAAAATATAATTAAAAAGCACTTATTAATTTTAATATTTTTAATCTGTATATAAATAACTAAAAAATCAAATAATATGAAATAAAACAATAGAATAATTTTTTGGAGTCTTGGCGCATGTTTCTAGAAGGTCTATTTAGGAAAGGGTAGGAAGGGAAAATAGGGATAGATCCAGAACGTAATTTAATTTTTTGGGTGAACCGCCTTCGAGACGTTCAAAATATTTCTCCTTTTCGCTCCATCAGACACTGATACCCTCTTAGTCCTTTCACTTAAAAAAGGGTCTCCACTTTCTTCTTATCATCTCTTGCACAAAGTTTTTTTCACATTCAAACATTCGCCGTCACTGAAAATCTTGAGAAAATTTTGATACTCAATTGGGTATTGAATTTTCGATTTGTGAATTCATTGTTGGCACTGTGAATTTTTTAAAAGTTGGATGGAGGAAGAGCTTGAAAAGATCCATCTCTAAAGTACATGGGATGGGGAGAATCTTATCGATTTTTCTTCGAAAAACGATGCGCTAATATTCGATTTATCTTCGCCACTTTCTACATGTAGCAATGGCCTTAGTCATCAACAATCTTCAAGTTCTACTCTTCAACTTGCACTCTCTTTCACTCTAGAAAGTGGTTTTTTTTTTTTTTCTTTTAACCCAGGATCCACTCATGCACTCAGCCTTTGGATATTAAAGAATCTTGAATTAGCACTAGAGACTAGAAAGAGAAAATTTGCCCTTTTGTTTAAGTAATTCGTATCATGTTTTCTGATCGACAGTAAAATCAAGGGAATTGCTGAAACAAATTCCAATATTTTTTTCCTTTTTCAATTGTTTGATTACACTACATCTGGGAAGTGATTACTATTTTCTCTTTGTGGGAGATGGAGGCGAGGAAGGACATAACGAATATAATTGGGCGCATGCTAGACCGCTATCTTTGGTATCTTATTATTATTTTTTTGAGGGGGCGGGGGGGAGGGGAGGTGTTGGGGTTTAATGGGCTTCTATTTTTTTGCCTTATAGAATGTTAGTTAATTTGCTTTCTTTCTACAGTACCACTGAATCATCTGAACCTAAAAGAGATAGGAGAATGGCCAAGTATAAGTTGTGAAAGAGTTTAATATAGGATAGTGCCTTCTTTACCAATGCAAGTGTCTCTGAGAATTAGAGTCTAGTTTTCTACTTGATTGTATATTTGGAGTTTGCTTTATGTGGATTGATTTGCATGTAAATTCAACTTTTGTTCAGGTGTCCTGGATCCTGAAGAGTTGTCTATTATGATTAAAGGTGCTAAAAAGAGTGAAAAGAAAACTCTACTTGGCATTCAAGAAGATATTTGAAGATCAAATGATTCAATCTCCACCTTAGAAAGTGATAACTTAGAAATCCTTGAAGCTGAGTTGTTTGAAGATATTAGAGCTTCAATTCAGAAATCCAGTAAGGCATTCAATGTGACAAGCATCAATGGAAAAGCTGCATCCAGGGAATGCAAAAGCAATTCTTGTATGTCTAGCTGCTTCTTTACTTGGTGAACAACAAAGAAAGATTATCTCCTCCTTTCATTTCTTTTCTTTAATACCTCTCCTAATTATATGTTTTTTTCTCTATGATTGGGCAAGTATACTTATAGGTAAAATTCTTTAGACTAGAGGGAGCACGATGAAACAATAAAGTAACTGCTTCATGAGAATTAAGCACCAAGTTTTTTAGGAAAGCCAAACCAAAACTATCTCTGTTAGGTTTCTTGTTGATGTCATTTCCTTTGCCCAGATCCATCTTCCTTTTCTGTGTAGAAGTGTACGAACATTTTAGACAGTGTTCTTGATTGCCATCGAGTCAGTTAATGTAGTCTATCCCTTCCGTGACATGAGTATTCACAACAAGTAGCATCATCAACTTTTCCGGAGATCTTATTTCCTTCCTTTTTAGTGACAATTCTCTTTGTGCTCTTTCATCACTATCCCCACAATGGATCGATTCACATATCCAATTATTTATATTTAAAAAGCTTCTATAGCAGCATATCTTCTTACTTTATTTTTTCTTTTTTTTAGTTTGGCTTTCACCCTATTTTTCGAAATCATATCCTGCATTTTCAGCTCAATTTTTGGATCACTATCACCTGCTATGGCAATCACATTTCTTGATGATAGTGTTAACTTTATCTTTTTGCATTGATAGGGACATATTAGTGCAGAATTTTAAGTTTCATTGCTTAAATGATAATGCTCCTACATTTTGTTGTGTGAGATCAACAATAAAAGTAGACCAAAAATCTATTCACGTTTCTAGTTTTAGTCACATAGAGAATGTGAAAGACAAGGTTTTGGATATTCTCCTAGTGTTGGGACTCAGGCACAGAACTGCCATGTCTATAAACCAACTAATCTGTTGACTTTCCCCACTCGAAAATTCCATGGATTTCTCATTGGTGTTTTTAACTTGTTTCTATTCTCCCCAGGTTATCTTTCCAATCAAGATGGTTTAAGTAGTGGTTTCGTTAACAGGCTATATTGATAATTTAAACTTCTCGTGGGCTTATATCTAGTTTGCTCTCCCTATTTTTGCCCTTGGTTCTTGTTTCTTGTGATGTGGCAAAATTTTGTACAGTTTCTTGGCGTGTATAACCCAGTATCTCCATTTGGATTATTCAGAAGCTTTAATTTGCTAAATTATGTCAATTCCTCTGATATAACATGTCAATTAGTCTGAAGACTACGGATGATGATGTACTAAACATGTTGCAATTGATGTTTTCCCTTTTTGATTGTTTTTCAGAGTTTTGATCAGAAGGGAAATGGAAGATTCAAACTGAATGTTTTCATCTCACTTTGTATATTTGTATAGTTTGCAAGGTAACTAATTGAAGATCATTAATGGAAAGAAAATGGTCTTGTTTAATGGAGTTGAAAAATGCAGTGTGCCAAGTATGTATTTATTGAACTGTAGAGGCATTATGCATAGGGCCCTTCGAAGTTTTAGTAGTTATTATTTTTGCATAATAAACTCTCTCTCTCTCTCTCTCTCTCTCTCTCTCTCTCTCTTTCTCTCTCTTCTTATTTTTTGTAGGAACCTATTTAATTCATTTGATACAAGTAAGCAAGGCAAAGTGACTCTTGATCTCAATCAGTTTGTTTATTGCAGTGAGTGCATTGGCTTGATTCCTTTTCTGAATATACTTGTTCCATCTCTTGTATTAAGTCGAATGACAAAACATATAGTTGGATTTCACTGCAACCTCAATTGAATACTTGAATTTTCTATAGAAAATCCTGTGAACTTGTTGAACTTTAATTGCTATTTTCTGCATGTTGGCTTTGTATAAACATATTCTACAACTGTGTTAACGTATTACTAACTTACTAATTAATCAGTTGGTTCCGTTTACATGTCTCTTTTCCTCATGCTTGTCACCATTCTCGGTCCTCTTTCAGTTTTCTGACTTTCTATTTCATTATTCTATGCAGCTGCCAATTGCAGAATATGAAATGACTTGTCAAGCCACAAACTTCTGATGCTGTAGAATTGTTCACTGCACACAATGACAATTCAAATCATGCTTATGATAGTGTTTGTGCTTGCATTTTCCTTGGTTTCTAGTTCGTTGCTTGCTCATCAAAGTGAGAGCCTTTAAGCTTAGTGGAACTGGAAAGTGGCTTGTTAGAGGGGAATATAGACATTCTTTTCTGGATTCTACTTCTGCATGGGGTTTTGATGCAAACATCTGCTGTACAAATTCACATTCCTATTCCTTTTTCCGTTTTCCAAACTTATATTAGATATGTTATTTGACAACTTGATATCTTCACATTCTCAAATGCATGTGTTAAATGGCCTCTATTTACATTATGCTAGAATCAAGCATGTATATGACTGATCCTTCCAAATGTTTAATACTAATATACTTTTTTTTTTGTTTGGCATTCACATGGTGAATATAATATTATAATTATTGAATATACTATTATTTTTATCTCTAAAATATAATCTCATATTTTCGTCTCTAATTTTGTATCTATGTTCTATCAAAATAGAGTCAGAATGGAAACAAAAAATAGCCTCCAATATAGTTACGGACAAATTGGTTTCCAATTTTTGTTTCTAAATAGAGACAAAATATTATTTTGATTGGTTTCAAAATTTTGTCTCCAAATCGAGTAAAAAATAGTGACAAAAATTCGTTTCTATAATAGAGACAAATTTTTTTATGTTCATCTCTAATTAGATATGGATAAAATTGGTCACTAATTTTTGTTTCTAAATAGAGATAAAATATTATTTTAATGAGTCTAAAAAATTTGTTTCTAAAGCGAGTCATAAAATAGTGACAAAAATTCGTTTCTATGTTAGAGAAATTTTTTTTTTATGTTTGTCTCTAATTAGAGACAAATAAAATTGGTCGCTAATTTTTGTTTCTAAATAGAAACTAAAATTATTTTGGATGGTCTAAAAAATTTGTCTTAAAATCGAGTCAAAATAGTGACAAAAAATCCGTCTCTATGTTAGAGATAAAATGTTCATATTCGTCTCTAAAATTCATGATAGAATAAAGACGAAATTTTCATCTCAATGAATCATTGACTTTGGTATTTAACCTAAAAATTTAGAGATGGATACTAATAATTTCGAGATAAATTATTTTCGTCTCTATAATTTAGAGACCAAATTTTCATTTCGTCTCTAAGTAAAGACATCCCTTTTAAAGACAACACCCTTTTTGTCTCCATTTTTTCTCTAACGTCAATTTAGAGATGAAATCTAGTGTTTAGAGACCAAAATTTTCCGTCTCTAAAAGGTAGTTTTCTTGTAGTGTAGCATGTGTGGGTTTGAGAATACTATTAGATAGGTGGCCACTTTCGGACTGTGGTCTCTTTCTTCATAAGATGCTAATATACGTTGTTTAATCATCATTAGCTAGTAACACATTTTTCAACATGTGAAAATAGAGGACGGACATGGGACATTTAGGTTGTAGGATAGACCATGACGATGGTCATTGTATGTTTAATTGTGGTGTACACACTGAGTTATTTATACATTTATATTATCATGTTCATAGGTAGAATTCCTAATGTGTTTATGCTTTTGGTTGGACTAAGATCTATTCGGGTACTATTATTGATGGGACGATATCCTGTCGACAGATGATGGGAGATCGCAATGTGTAATTTTAAAATATGTGTTGTTATGTTTGATCGTAGAAGGCGATCATAATGATAAGCTTAATATTGATGATATGTTTAATGTGGACAGATAACGCTGTTAAGGAATAATCTTTTTTTTTTTGAAAATATAATAAATGATATAGTTCTCCCATGTATTATTTTATTTGTTGGAAAATTGTATACTATTACTTTATATCTATTTTGGAAACTATTCATGCATCATGAAAATGTTTTCATCCAAAGATTCTCACTATGCACACTTGAGACTTATTGAGATTATATCTCACACCTCTTAATTCATGATTTTCTTGAGATTAAGCTTTGAGATAAGATTGAAGAAGTTTATGGTTGACATGTTGGCTTAATATCGATGTAGTTGGATATTGTCCTTCTTTTATGGATAATATATTTGAGAATGATGTAGTTAGAGTATTTTGAGATGATATTTTGTCGAGGCCTTTTAAAGTTTAATTTAGTTTTACCATTTAAGTCCTAATTATTTTGTTTATTCTTTTTCGTTATAAAGATCCCTTGTCATTTAGATGGGTGACAATCGCAATTATTCGGGCCTTATTGTTGTGGAGAGTTACAATTGGTATCACTACACTTTTGATTAATAGAATAGATTATGGATTTATGGAATCCGGATTTGTTAGTTAAGTCTAAGTTGTGTTGAGCCTAGAATTGAGTATTACTTTTGAATTCAAGGATTTATAATTGAAGAATGACTATTGTTATCCGAGTTTGAGCTTTTTTTATAATGATTTGAACTTGAAAACCTATATGTTGATATGGGAGGTAACTTTATCACCGTTGATTTGTAATGATGATAACATTGATGAGATTGTGAGAGAAAGAGAAAGTTTGTGTTGACGAAAGTAGATAGGTAATTTGGAGAATTTGATAAGTATGCTTATGTGAGATTTGACTATCCTTGTTCCGATCTAGTAAATAGAATTGTGTCATGATGCTGAGAGTAAGAGTATAGAAATGATGATTTTTACTAGGATTTAGGATCTTGATATCTGTACTTTGAAAATTTGAGAAAGTTTGCTATGCTTGCTAATTATGCGTGTATAATAGGGACATTATCTGGAATGTTCTTATAATTGTGTATGGTGTATGCTCTGCGAATATGTGTGCTTCATCTAATTGACTATACTTTATAGATTTATTTATTTTTAGTGCATGGTATATTTGCACTTTAACTTTAGGTTAGAATAATTGGGTTGATGAATACTTTATTGAGGGGGCATTTGGATATTACTTAGGAGTAGAATTAAGAGAAGTAATGACTGTGGGAAGAGGAAACTATCTATATTGTGAACTACTATAGAGGAAGCAATTACACAAATGGAGAATGAAAATTCAGATAGAATGACTTCAAAAATTATCCTAAAGTCGCAAAACTTCTATGCTAAAAAAATCAAAAGAATAACAATGAAAGAAGAAGGGAAAGCAAGCAAGGACTACTTTGGCAGGAGCTACTCCAAATCTCATAATTTGTTAATGTTGCAGAGGAAGGAACATATGGAAAAGAACCCAAGAAATCGAACAAGGGATATTTCAAATATGGAGATTCTTCGCATTCAAGAGAGAGTTGCTCGAGACTACTTTGGCTTAAACAAGGGAAACTTGTGAACTGATATAGCTCACAAACAACACGAAGATTAGAAGATTTCTTAGGATTAATGGGAAATTGCAACTGCATTTTGTTATGAGATTTGCCCTCCTTACATCGCCTTTGATTCTACTACACCAAAGATATGCACTGTAGTTGAAAAAAAAAATGAAAAATGAAAAATGAAAGGAACTTTTGAAAGTCATGAGGAAACCAATGTATACACTTATGCTGCCCTGCCAGAAAAAGAACTTTATACACTATTTGCAGATGCAATAAAACTAGAAAAAGAGGCAGTGTAGGTGAATTCCTATGATGATGGTTTAATATAAATGAATCTTACCTCTTTACACTTTATCCTAAGCTTTCTTATGCAAGTTGCATTCTTTCACTTATTGTTGTTGTGAACCTTTTCCCATGGCTTGATTATTGAAAACCATCTTAACTACTTCACTTACTGTTAGAAAATTGCTCCTCATCAAATGCATCAATATTATACCCAACTATTTCTATATCATCAACATATTAGCTTCCTATTTGTTATCTTATTAGATTTATTCCATCTATTTCATTTGCACATTTTGGCATGTGCATTCTTGTACAAGTTTCTTTTTGCCAACTCTTTTCTCTACCATTTGTTGAGAATTTCTTCTAAGGCCTGGTTGATTAAAGTAGCATTTGCTACTCTATTCAATGTTTGCAGTTATTATTCATCAAACTTTTCGACATCCTTCTAATTATTTTCTGTGTTATCTCTATAATTGCTTTCTATTTCTTGCTTCATAGGATTTATTCCATCTACTTCATGATATTTTTTTTTTCATTTGATTTAGCTCATGTTATTTTGTGCCTTCTCTTGTTAGCTTCTCATATCTCTAAAATTCTAATGTTACTATTAACACAAACTCTTCATTCTTTTGTTCTTGTAGTTCTCTTTGATACGCAAAACATTCTCTTCTTTTTCAAATAGTATTGATTTGATATGAATATCTTGCTACGCAATGTCTCTTGTTATTTCCTGTAATGCACCTTTTCTATTAAAATGTGAGCATTCAAGAAATTTCTCCTTATCACTCAATAGAACTATTTGATTCTTCTCAATCATAATACTTTAATCGACAATCAAATATCATTTCACTCTTTATTTTCTTGTAAACCTCATTATTTCTCAAAATTTTCTTCTTTCTTCTTCAAGTAATATTGCCTTCATGTGCTCATCTTTGTGCTCAATATCTTCTTTAAATTCATTTATTATATTAAGACTTGACTATCCAAGAACTTCTCTCATTCGATCATGGAAATATTATGTTCTTATCAATCACAACAAATTCTTTCATAATTAATTGTTTTAATCTTTTCATTTTTATTCTTTTATGTTTTGTTAATTATTAAATTTTTATAGCATTGAATTTATCCTACTCCTCATTTATATATTCTTTTCAAGCTCACATTACTCCTTTCGAACTTATAACTTTGCATCTATAAATGGCATGTGTGGGAGATTGAGACTATAGTATATACCTCACGAAAAAACTCTAGTCACACAAAATCAACTATCCCATTTATAATTTGAAGCTGGCAATAATCGTATCTGCCTTAAAAAAAGAAGACATTATTTTTATGGAAGCAAAATTTTGAGATAATCGTAGATCACAAAAGCTCGAAGCTTGACTTAACAAGATTTATAATTGGAGCAGTGAAATTTTTTTGAAAGAATGTAAGTGTAGTGCTAAGCTAAACAAGGAATCCTTAACACTTGACTAAAGAATTGAAATTTTCATGCGTTTAACCAAAAGGATGCAAAAGAAAGAAACGCTACAAGAAAAAGCATCAATAGCGATGACACTTAGCCAAGGCTGTTTTGCCATCTCTAATTTGTGATTGTACAACGATGGCAATAAAACAGCAACAACGGTTTGACCAACCATCGCCAGGACTTCGTAAATTAACTAAATATCCATAGACAAAAGTTGAAGAATTGTGTATAGAAAGGTTATTTTTATTTTTTTAATTTTGGAATTACATGAGGTATATGTGAGAGAACTTCTATTTCTTGTACCATAATCCTTTCCTCTCGAAGCACCTTGATAACAATGCTTCACTTCAAAATTATGGTATTAGGAACAACTCTCAGGTATTTTAGGTTCTAGATTTTAGCAATGTTTATAATTGTGAAAAATGTTTTTACATAGAAAAAGTAAAAAAGGAAGAAACAAAGGGGAGGGTGTGATATGGTAGCCATAGGAGAAGTAGAACAACAATGGGAAGTTGGGAAGGTTAGAAGATGATGAGATTTTGGGGGAAAGGAGCAAGGGACAACCATTGGAGGAGTAGAAGCAGTTTAGGAGAGCTCAAGGTGTGTCACAATTATTTATTTATTTTTCTTTTGAGGTGGAGTCCACTTAGAAGAGGATCAATCATAAATAAATTCAAAATTCACCAATTTAATTTGGAATCATCATCTCTTCATTTAGTGTCTTCTAAGCCTATCATTCCTTTTTGCATTGCTGCAAATATAGGGAGAAAACAATGAAAATCTAATTCAACTATCAATTGCCCTCACAAAAGCATAGATCAATTATTAATCTTGAAACAATAGAAATTACATAATTTCTTTTCAAATATAAAATAAAGAGTCTTACAAAAAATGTATTTTTGAGGAGTTGAGTTTCTATCTTAACACATCAATTACCCTATTTTTTAGAGTAAACTTAAATGCTTCATCAAATATTTGTATTCTAATTCAAATAGTGATCTTGTGTATGGTTGTGAAAAAAGAGTTGCTTATGCTTAACTTTTGTTTCGCCATTTCTTGTGTTGGAGGACTATATTTGTAGAAGATAAAAGATTTCACCTACATTTATATATACATATATGAACCTACATTGCTCCATTTTAAACAATTATTATTGTATATAATGTATAATGTCACACTATAAGGAGGTTCAGACCGAGGTACTTCTTATTTAGCTTTGCTAATCCACAAAAGGTACATTAGTTTGTACGTTTTCTTCTTTTTTTTGTGGCTGTGGAATTATGGGTTTCTTATTCATTTCGTTGTTGCATTTTTAGATTTACTTAGGTTGTTGTCCCTTTCTACTTGGGGTTGAGTTGTAAAGGTGATTGGGAGGCTATTAGATAGATTGTAGTGGTGACATAATACTAGTTGTTGTATTATGTTAGTTTGACGTGCAATTGGCTTGAATTATATGTGGATAATTGTTGGGGTTGAATTTTGTGTGGCCTTAGTGCTTGGGTCCATTTTTAAGAGGAGATGCTATTGAAATTTTCTCTTGAACCTCTTCAAATAATTAATAAATCCTAAATACCAATTAGTTATTAATATCCTAATTAGTAAATCCAAAACCTTAGTTGAACCAAGTCACTCAACTATTTTAAATAAGCTAAAGAGAAGTTTCTCCACTTAAAAAAATGTTCCATATACATTTGCAATTCATTTTTCATTGTGACTATTTCTTCTAAAATTTTACTACAATTACTACACTTCAAGGTTTATCATTGAACATCTTGGGTAATTGGACATAGCTCACACTATCATGATGTTATTAGCTCAATATC
Source organism: Voacanga thouarsii (assembly GCA_026120185.1). Taxonomy (NCBI): domain Eukaryota; kingdom Viridiplantae; phylum Streptophyta; class Magnoliopsida; order Gentianales; family Apocynaceae; genus Voacanga; species Voacanga thouarsii. Next base: position 5,588,321 of record JANUWF010001165.1, read on the forward strand.
TGGTTGTTGATACTTCGACGTCATGCAGATTTTTAGCTCTTGTATAGAAAGATTTTGAATAGTTTTTCAATTTTTCTAAAAATAAGATTAGGATTATGTTCGCATGAGATTGAATTTTAATTTTTAGCTTTGAGATAATTTGCATTAGATATCTTGTATTTTCATGTACTTTATAGTTAAAAGCTAAAGAAGGATGAAAATAATGTTAGTAGTAACATTTCGGCACTCATTGTAAATGATAGATCTTTTTTACCTCTTTTTTTTTTTTTTATACATTATATGGGTCTAAAATTATAAATCAACAAATTCTGGTGATTAATATACTAAGCAAAAAATCTAAAGGACCAATTGAAATAATAATTTACAAACAATATATTGGCATCCCACCAATAAAAAACCTTAGTTTCCATGCAAGATTTAATTATTTTTTTAGTCTTCTTTGCCCACAAGTAATTTCCACCTCAAAATAATCTTCTAGATTTGAGTTTAGACTTAATGTGTCACACAACATAATGTTGTAGTGAGTTGGAACTTCAATTGATAACCTGCCTATCACTTTGTTGTTGTGATGTCCCTACATTGCAAACAGAGAAATTGATCATTCAAGTAGTACTGCTAAGTTAGACAGTGTAAGATATTGTTTATTTGAAGGGAAAATAGCATTTTTTTTTTTCCAGATAGAAAAGATGTTAGTCTAATGAGCAATATTTTTATGATGCAGCTTTTAACATAATGGAAGGCTGGCTAAGGTTTAACATAATTTGCACACACTGAATGCACAAACCACAATATTTATTGATTTGTTATGAAATATAGAGGGTTCTTTCCAAGCTTGTGAATTGATAAGTGCTCATAATATATATATATATATATATATATATATATATATAGTATTTTTGTGCTATAATGAGGCAATTTCTTACTTAAATCACTACACATCGCACCATTTTCATCTTGTGTTTGTTAGAAAATGAAAAATATCAATTGGAGATGAAAAAGATAAAAAGGAAGAAAAGGAGCAAAAATTTAAAATATGCAGAATGAAGTTAGTAGCCAAGGGAAGAAGAACCTTCCTAGGCCACTTAGAATGTACAAGTGGAGCAATTTTACAGAAAGTTGGCAGCCTAAAGAGAAGGAACTTCCCTAGGCCGCCTAGCGGTGTTCGTTGGGCCATGATTCCAGAAGCTATGTGGCTATAGGAAGATTAAGTTCCCCAGGCTACCAACTTACTTATCTTCTGGTTAATTGGTAGCCTAGGGAAAAGGTACTTCCCTAGGCCACTTAGTGTTCTTTGTGTGAGCATGTATCCAAACTTTTGGTGGCCTAGAAAAGTGCAAGGCCACCTTATTGCTTTCTAAAGGGCCAAGTTTACACAACCTTGGCGGCCCATACTTTCCTAGGCTGCCTTGTTTATGGAAAACTTAGTAGCAAGTGGATTTAGCATATTTTGCAGCATATTTTCGAAGACCCACGACTCTAAGGCTTTACATATTATTCCTTCACACATAAATAAAAGAGGAGAGTTTAGAAAAGGCTAGGATTTCTCTCAAGAGACCTAGTTTTGTGAGTGTTTATGTGGTTTGTGCTACTGCTATGGCTTAGAAAATAAATCCAATGCTCCACCATGTTTTAAAATAAAATACCAATTTAACTCACATATACACAAATTAGACAAGTATACCCATCATATAGTATTGAGTGTAGTTGGTAAGTATTGAAGAACCCTAAGAACGGGATCAATCACTCCTACTTCCACCTAAATTTTATTATTCAATCAACTAAAATAAGAAGTAAAATAACTAATTACTACTGTTAAGGACAAGAGAGTATCACATGAATACATCAACTTAATTCACAAGGTAAAGACTAAAAGATTACAAGGCAAGATTCAAGTAAGGAAAGGAGATTGGCCATGCCAATAAACAAGAATTCTCCCAAAAATACTCAAATAATAAACATCAATTAATTAATTGATATCAAATCTAAACATTGGCAAGATTTCCAAAATAAAGTAAAATCCACTCTTTCTTGGATAATGAACCTTCTATCCTAGAATCCAACCCATAGATATCTCTATTATATAAATCAAATCCAAGGATGCATAAAATCAAGGAAATCTAATTACAAGCCAAAATACCCTAGAATCCCTATCTCTAGGTGACTCCAAAACCTCATCTATCACCAAGTTCTAAATCGCCCAAATCCTTTCTTAAGTTCATCAAGGGAAAACAAATTTATTCAGTTTATAGAAAAGGGAACCTATCTCATGCATCATTTCTCAAGCTTAAAAACAAGAGCAAATTAGGGTACTACCCTTTAATTACAACTCAAATTAAAAAATCCAACAACCATAAAATCAAATCACAAAGGAGAAAAGGGAAAAGTCATAGATAAGGTTTCTCTTCTACTTTGTAATTTTCTTTTGGAGTTGCTCATTCTTCCCCAAATCTCTTCTTGATCTTCTCTTCTCTTCTCTTCTCTTTCATGTGTTCCAAGGGATTTCTCAGATAATTTTCGTGGGTGGCTCTCCCTTAGGCTCTTAAAAAAATGGAGTATTTATATGTTCCCCTTCGAATTCCTAAAATTCTATAAAACATGGGGTAATCTGCAATGTTGCACAGCGCCATGGAAAGTGGCCTTTACGGTACCGTATATGCGTTGATCCTCTAATTCTAGTTTTAAACGATGTCGTGGGATTAACTGTTGCCATATGCTAGAATGATACACGTGAAATGGACAATGATTGGCACGACATCGTGGAGCTCCAGATGTTCTACAATTTCTGCATCCTGATAACACATGGCGACATGGAAAGTAGGGCATAATGCTGTCAACTCCCAGAATGTTGACTTTTGGAGTTCAACAACTACATGGTAGCATGCAACATGACTTGATGGTGCCGTGTCTCTTCTATTTAGCTATTTTTCAATCTTTTTCTCCTTGAATTATTGTCTAATCTCAACTTTTTCATCGTACATAAAACAAGCAAAAAATAGGGGATTAAGTAGCAATTCGAAATGCATTTTTCCAAAATTTAAGCATCAATAATATATAAAATATGTGTTGAATAGACACTCATCATCCCCCCATATTTATGTTTTTAGTGAAGTATCAAAATTAAAAGCACTTAAAGCAAAAGGCATACAAATCAAGAGTAGATTTTTGGAACAATGATTGCTATTGGAAAAGATAATCATTTTCTATTGAGATGAGAATTTAGTTCAAGATCATTTAACTAGGCTAAACTTATGAAAAAATATATATTTGAATAGATAAAACTAGAGACATCTACGTTAGATTAAACAAGTCTATATCTATTCGACAAGTGTCTTCCTATTTTCTAAGTCAAGAATACAACTCAAGTGATTCATATAAGTAAGGAATAATGAGTTACTTAAGTTCTCTAACTTCCAAATGCTATTGTAGTCTAAGTAGTAAAAAGATTATTAGTCCATATGCTCATTTTTGCAAGGTAATGTAATCACCTAATCGAGATAAATTAAAAGATTTTCAACTTTTACATTATCTTCTAATCTCATTTTCTTTCTAAGGTAAAGTAATACAATTACCTAATAAAGATATAGTGAATGATTTTCAGCAATTACATTACTTTACTTATTTCTCTCATGTTTTTGCCCCAATCTTCATTTACTTAAACTCGGAATAAGGACTAGTTAGAAGATCATAGAATATAAATAATCATGATTCCTTGCTTAAATTTGATCACAAGTTTCTCGCCCATTCCTAAGAAATAAAATGTCACCATATTTACTAAAACATACACAAGGTTAAGCCAAATTCTCAAGATCTAATCCATATCACATCAAATATATATATGTTTACCTAAGAATATCCAGTCAAAATAAACTCATTCTAAGTTCTCATGTCAAGAGAAAAAGAACAACAATTCCAAAATGTGTTCAAAATAAGCTAAAAAAAAAAAAATTTAGCTCAAATTTTCTAAAACCAATTCTAATCCCATAAATAAAATGTATAAATGATCTTACAAAGAATACGCTTTAATCTCTCCACCATCCTTAAAATGGATAATGTTTTCATTGGCTCACAAAATATGCAATGTGAATATATGAAATAGGACTAAAAATAATAAAGAGGAAAGATTGAAAGTAATACTCCCCAAGTGAATAAAATCTTGAGCATTGCATTGGAAGAGAAGAGAATCAAGATTTTAGCAGATAAGAAAGATAATATCTACAGTCATTAAAAAAAAAAGTACTAATAAATCTAAAATGAAATGAAACAGAATTAAAATAAAATAATAAATAAAAGTATCCATAAAGAACAAAACAAAATAAATCATATCCCTAATATTGTCTATGGTCTCCGTGGTTACTCTGCTCAGGCTCATTAGGTCCCGAACGGCCATATCTCTTCAGTCTATCCCATATAGTGCGAAGCAAAGTATTTGAAATGGACTACTGAGTACAAATAATTTTTAACCTTACTTCTACATTTCTGAGCTCATTTTTTACCATCTCGAGTTGCTCCTCATATCTATTAGCTACCTAACCTTATTTCTATACTAGCCCCATCATCTGGTCTACTATCTGCTACTATTACATAATGATTAGATTTTGCCGTGCCAATGGGTCTTGAAGTGCGTGGGCGCTTTTGGTAAGTGTGGCAAAGTGCGTGCACATCTCAGCTTGGAAATCAACAGTGGTAGCAGGTAATCTTTTATTAGACCTCTGAGTTTTGGAAGACTCTACCTATGAGGACTACTGATGAGGTGTAAGTTACCGATTCTGGCCAGTTCACTCTCTAAACTCACTAGGAGTTAGCAATTTCTTAGCATCCTTATCATAGCAATAACTATAACTGACTAACGTCCTATCTGCAACTATATCATGGCAGTAGTAGCAGATGCCATCTTACTCTCCACTGGTACCTAAAAGTGTTGAAGTATCTTGGTAATCACTAGTGGAAAGGCAAATGCATTAGAAGGATGGGTGGAAAACACTATGTCTCGCATGTAAGAAATGATGAGGAAGGTTAGGGAAATAGTCTGTTAGTGAATAAGCTTATTCAATATATAAATGTCCACTAGCCTACCCTTATTGAAGCCACTAGCCCTTAGGGAAACATTGAAACCCAACAAATTTACCACCAATCTGTACTGAGTAGGTAAATCAGTAACATGTAAAATCTTTGCCAGCCTAGCCAACTAATATACTAGATGCAGCTCAGTCCTAGTTGTCTCAAACTTCCATTTTGGATCTGACACTGCCTTTTTTATTGTAGGTGTCAATCTCTACACATGCTTCCTCATCTCTAAACCCTAAGATAGTAGAAAGCAATTCCTTAATCAGACTGATACGAACTCTTCTGACTGTAGTGTCAATATTTCTCAGGTTGTTTTATTTCTTGTCTTCCATGTTTGCTTAAAAATCCTCAACCAGAGTTAGGCAGTAAACTCATTTCAGCCCTAAGATAGGTCCCAATCCAATCTGTTTGAGCAAGTGACCAATTTTCAATTCATGGTCTAGGATTGGGTCAAGAGTTCTCTCTTCAATGATTTTCTTGTTTTCCCTCGTTTGGAACCATTCCTCATTTTTCAATACTATAAATCTAAACTATTGTAAGGCTATTGGGAGGAAGATGTTTTCTCACCTCTCTTTCTTTTGGAATGCAATTTGGTAGGTATGTGTTTAGGAGCCATAAGGAATAAGATATGAAAAGAAAAGAAAGGAAAGGAAAATAAGATTTATGAAATGAAAGTGTCTTTCACTCTCTTAACTTGTTAAAACTCCACTCCAAACACCTTCAAACATACCAATCAACTAACAAAATGCAATCCACAAAATAGACCACTCCTCACTTTCCAACACCAATTCGACCACACAAATTAACTAATACTAAATAATTTCAAATCAAATCCTCCTCTCAAGTTTAAAACATTAAGCCCAGTCTTCTATTAACCACAACACCACTCAAAAAATCAAATAAAATCTCATCACTTCATCCATACAAATTGATATAGTACAAAGCAAACAATTTCAACATAGCTTGACATTACATAATGTAACTTCTTGCACCAATTCATAGTACAATTATCTCCTTATCAAATCCTCCAAACCAAATGCCATAATAAGATCCTAACAAAGCAAATATAACTCAAGAACAATCAATTTTAGACTTTAAACAGAATATTAGAGAAATTTCAACCAATCACACAACACAATCCCTCATAGTTCAATCAACTCCAACTCACAATTCCACCAATGCAACCATACATATTTAACCAAACAATTAAGTTGATTTAATATGATATAGATAACTTATTTCAATTTCTCATACTTCACCAATCAATCAACAAAATTTAACCAATTATTAAACAAATTCAGCCACTCAACCAAATCAACCACCATACAATCTAACAAAAGCTCAAAGACATTTAATACTTTAATCATTGATGATTTAGAATTAAAATAAAAGATCCCAAGGGTTAGAAGTCACCAAAATAGCTCAATATTGTCGCCCAATTTCCCTATTATTTGCTTGCAGCAATGACCTCAATAGCTAACAAGAAGATAGATTCACCTTAAGTTCTTCCAAACACAACTTCCAAAGCTTGAAAATATTGTTTAACTCATGGTTTGTATCACCAAGATTCATAGAAAAGAACACAAATAAGCAATGGAATTGAGGGTTAAGAGCAAATGATTACAGAAAAAGGAGAGAATATTTGAGGGCACCGTAAAGATCCAGATGTTCTATATTTTCTACACCCTGATGATGCATGACGACATGTAACGTGGTGGGCATGGAACCATCGACTACCAGAATGTTGACTTCTAAAGTTCTGCAATTGCATGACGGCATGCAACACGAACTCCACAAAATCGTGTCTCTTCTGTTTTGCTCTTTTTCAATTTTTTTCTCCTTAAATTCTTGTCTAATATTAAATTTTTCATTCTACATAAACTAAAAAGAAAATGAGAGATTAAGTAGCAATCTATAATTCATTTCTCCACAATTTAAGCACAAATGATGTATAAAATATATGTATAATGGACATTCATCAATGAGTTTGCACATGTAGAGAAAGACCAAGGCACTCAACAAAGAGAAAGATAGGGTTGCTTGGAGATCTTAAGAAGAGGAAGTAGATAGCTTGTCAATGAGTTTTCTTTTCTCTCTTTTTTGTAATCTAACATTGCAATTTTTATGCTAAGATTTAATATCTAATTATAATGAAGGGTTGTACCCTATTTTTATGCTTGAGGATGATGTATTTTCTTTGAAGTTATGTTTTTTACTCTATGGTATTTGGTTATTTGTGTTATTTAGTTATCTTGGTTGAGTTAGGTTTTAGTTAAATAGCTTCAATTAATTGTTCTTCCTTAATGATTTCAAGAGATGGGATTAAGATTTGAACACCTACTTAGCTAATTTAACATTTGCTATCTTTGATTAACCTAAGAGGGAGGTTGGATTATAGGGCTATGAACCAAAGGGTTTGTGAGAGTGCCTAGAGATAGGGATTTTGTAGTTTCTTGATGATTTGAGATTGTGAGTGGTAATTAATGCATTCTTAGGTTTGGTTGGTTAGGTAGAGATACCAATTAATCGAATTTGTGTGTAGAAATCTTATAACTTGTGAGAGTGTGAGATTGAGATTTGACTTACTCCAGTGCCTAGAGTTAGAATTTATGAATTCAATGGGTACTCAACTTTTAGGTGTTGAATGGAGAAATTCCTTTTGTTATATCGGTTTATTTCTTTCTAATTTCCTTGATGAACTCGTGACTCTCTCTTCTGAAAGAACTTAACTTTTCTCCTAGTATAGTTTGTCTTTTATACTTCACATTTTTATTTGGCTAAACAATAAGAAGAGTAGGAAGTAGGGGTAATAGCCACGTTCCCTAAGGTTCTTCTTTCCTTAATATTCTTTTGTGTTACAGTATAGATAATGTGGTTATCCTATGGCTATTTTTATGGTGTTATTTATGTTTTTACTCATTAGCATATTATGTTTTTGAATGTAGAAGTCATTTTCTTTAGTTTAATATCCTTATTATGGTGGATGAGACTAGTTATTATTTTGTGAAGTTAATAATCAAATAACTCTAAATCTTAAATAATAATTAATAGTTAATAAGTCCTAACCCTAAAATAGTCATTAAATAAGCCTAAGACTTAATTAATATTTAGTTTGCTATATTTCTGTTGTTAATTTTAGATGGATGACTGAAGTTGGATATATAAAAGACATGTTCTAGGTATTAAGGGTATTACTATTGAATTGGAATGGGAGGTTAGAGAATTTTGTCATTTGCTATTTCGAAGGTAGTAACGTCCAAGATAAGATGAACAAGAAGTATCTGTTTTCACTCGAAGTCGAAATTCATTTATACAAATATGGATTTGTTGGTAACTATCATCAGAAGACTTGTCATGGTGAACTATATTATACAACATCGAGAGAGCTAATCTCAATATAAAAAGGTGCAGTTAGTGAAACCTATTCTGGCAACTTATTTCAAGATATGGTTCTAGATGCTATAAGGCCTGAGTTTGATAGTTACGGGGCATTTATAGATTTTGTTGATGATCCTCCGAATACAGAAGCATAGAAGTTCTATGATATGTTATAAGATGTTGATACACTAATATGGGAAGAGTGTTAAAGCCATTCGCAGCTATCACTTGTATCTTGGATATTAAATATCAAGCCTAAAAATAACATGTCCAAGAAAGGTTTCAACCAAGTGGTGCAACTCATGAAGGAGGTCATACCAGGTGGGAATAAAATTGTGAATAAATTCTATGAGATGAAGAAATTAGTATCTGGCCTTGGTTTATGTGTCCAAAAATAGATATATACACAAATGGATGCTTGCTTTATTGGAAAGATGATATCACCAATAGAAATTGTAAGTTTTGAGGTCATTATGTGTACATGCAGAGGAAGGGTCAGGGCAGTAACATGCATAAAGAGATACCTTTAAAAAGATGTACTATTATCTAATAACATCTCGATTACAACGGTTGTATTCATCTAAAACAACTACTGCACATATAAGATTACACATGGAAGGCTCAACGGTGGATGGCTACATAAGTCATCCTCATGATGGTGAAGCTTGGCAATATTTGATAAGAGCCATCCTGAATTGGCAAATGAGGTGCGGAATGTAAGGCTTGGAATATGCATAGTTGGGTTTCCTCCATTCAGGATGTCTGGAAAGTAATATTTATGTTGGCCAGTTATTCTCACTTCTTATAATCTCCCCCATAGATGTGCATAAAAGATCCAGTAATGTTCTTAACTATCATTATTTCGAGGCCAAGGAATCCTGAATATAAGGTCAATATATATTTACAACCAATGATAGATGAATTGAGACGATTGTAGTCTGATGGTATCTCCACATATGACGCATCTAAGAGATAAAATTTTCAATTGTGGGTAGTATTTTTATGAACAACTAATGATTTTCTAGCCTATAGAATGCTTAGAGGTGGAGCATTGTAGGCAGATTTGCTTGTCCATATTACATAGGGCACACAAAGTCTTTCTATTTGCAATTTAAGGGCAAAAATTCTCGGCTTGATTATCATTACCAATTCTTGCCACTGAATCATGCATTTAGGAGGGACATATAGTCATTTAGAAAGGATAGAGGATAGGAAACTTTATCACCTGTACACGTCCAAAAGGAGACCAATTGTGAGATTCAAGAAATGAACTTGGAAGAAGCGACAATAGAGGTGTGAATCACAACTGGGTGAAAATGAGCATTTTTTGGTACTTGTCTTATTGGTGAACTCTATTGATGCTATATATAATATAGATATGATGCATAATGAAATGAATGTGTTTGACAATGTCTTTAACACTGTTATGGTTGTGAAAGGAAAAAAAAAAAAAAGATAATCTAAAGGCGAGACATGATGCCAAAACATATTGTCATGGGCCTAAATGACAAGTTAATGGAGTAAGGGAAGGAAAGGTTATCATGCCTAAAGTATGCTATTCATTGACTACCGTGGCTAAGTAAATGCTGCTTGAGTGGGTGAAGGAACTGCAACTCCTACATGGATATGCTTTTGAAGAATTGTAGGAAAATAAAAATGTAACAGAAAATAGCAATTTACAATTTTTAGTCAAAGTCCAGGAATACTTACCTTTAGGTCCTTTAGATTAAATAACTGAAGGATTTGGATTTGACAAAACACTTTGATTTGTCACAACTATTTGTTCCACAGGAATACCGACCAAGTATCAACTCCTTTATGTTAAATACACGCATCAAAATTGCTAGCTTTTAATGTTTCAAAGTATTCTCGAACCTCCTATAAGATATCTATTGGTGAAAGTAGAACAATAGGTTAAAGAATAATAATATTAAAAGAGTTTCTGGAGAGCTAATTCAAAAGGAATAGGAAAAGCAAGAAAAAAAAAAGAAAAGAAAAACCGAAAGCTATCTTATTATATTGTTTGTTTTTGGTTTACTAAAAAAACGTGGCCACAAAGTGACACATGAAACAAGAAACATAAGTCATAGGATTTTCAATTTATTTCATTTTCCAAAACCTACTCTTCCTATTGTTTCCAAAAAGCCAATCAACCGAAATTAAGCTTTCCATTTTTTTTCTACCACTAACTTTCTTCTTCTTTTTCTTTTTCCTTCTATTTCATTTTCCCTTTCTTTCCTTTTATATTTATTATGTGGTAGCTATTCCTTGTTTTTGAAAAAAATAATGGCCATCACCTTCAACCCTAGTAGACTAGGGTTTTTTTTTTCTAATTAGTCGAAAACTAATTAAATAGTTCTCTTATTAATTAATTAACCCACTTGGGTCTAATATAAAATTACCCATGATAATTAATTAATAAATTAATTTAATTAAATTAACCATGGCTAATTAAATAGCTCCCTTATTAATTAATTTATCCATTTGGGCCCAATATAAAATTACCCAAGATAATTAATTAATAAACTAATTTAATTAAATTAGTCCAATAAATTATTTTAGTCCAAATAAATAATTAATTAGACTCTTAGAACAATTCTTTCATTATCAATTCACGCAATAAAACCATATAGTAAATAAATTTACTAAGGTTACTTGGGCTACTCTGGGGACCAAAAGACATTATTTTTACCTGCTAGAATGACTAAAATACCCTTACTAATTAATAATCAAATTTTTATCATTTTAAATATTTCATTTATTGTCATATGAAAATATTGATCCTAAGAATAATATTATAAGTGCAATGTCTTCGACCTACAGGTGTAATGATGAAAAATATACCTCTATGTTATACTTGTCACTGAGAATGGAAAAATGCACTAATACCTTCCTCAATGACATCCACCATTCTTTAATAACTAGTCTGATAATCCATGACTTCTAGTATGTACCAATTTATTTCTCGGGAGCTAACCAAAAGTATACAAACTAAGTTACATTTTTCAGGACCCTAAATTATTTAGATTATTATGGACAATCACAAGAAGGTGATTTCTTCACGCAATGAAGTATAGAAATTCTATTATATAAGTTCGTCTTAATTAACTAGAGTCATATACCCAACTTACAAGGTAATTGGTCTTGCGTTAAGACCTCACCCCTTATACATCAAAGTGTACAAGTCCAGATTTACCATACTACCAACTTATACTCAAGTCTAAAGGTATTCATCCACGTAGTAACAACAATAAATCAATTTTTATTTATTTTAATACTTTTTATAAAGATTATTATCGCGTAGTCTAGTTCTACGTATTCCAAATACCCTTACGCTATTAGCGTGAGTGGATTACTCACTGGTCTAAGGTAAGCCGTTTCCTATTTAGAAACTTTAGTGTAATGATTTAAACCTTGATAAAGTTCCTAGCTTTAATAATTGATCAAGAACAATTTTTTCGCTTAAGTATTAGTAGCTCATAATCTACATCTTACTGTAAAAGCAAGACCCAATCACGTAAATTACTTACTAACACACCTAGTCCTTAGTATACACATATATACAAATAAAAAAATATAAATGAATGAAGTATTTTATTAATCTTCAAAATACAGAAATACATTTTCATTTTGGACATACATTTCAACAATTTCCCTCATGTACTAAATGGACTATGATAGTCCATATTTGACTACCCCTTATGATATACAAATGTCTTTAGAATACCTTATCTGTTAGATGCTTGGTAAATGGATTTTCTAGATTGTTTGAAGAGAAAATTTGGTCAACTACTAGCTCCCGTTTCTAGATGAACTCTTGGATCAAGTAATACTTTCTCTCAATATGCTTGCCCTTACTATGATTCCTTGGTTCCTTCCATTGCAACACAACTCTAGAATTGTCGCAATATATGATAATAGGCATGTCTATTTGTGGCACAACTCTAATTTTTATAAGGAACTTTCAGAGCTAAACCGTTTTTTTTAAAGCTTTTGAAGCTGCCACATACTCAACTTCCATGATGAAATCAGCAATACAAGATTTCTTAATATGCCTCCATGAAATAACCCCTCTAGATAAAGTTAAAACATATTCACTAGTGGATTTCCTTTCATCTTTATTTGCCTAAAAGTCCGAGTCATTGTAACTGGTAGGAATTAAATCATTAACTCTATAAACAAGCATATAATCATTTGTTCCTTTCAGGTACTTGAGTATAGACTTAATAGTTTGTCAATGTTCTTCCCCTAGGTTTGATTGATACCTACTAACCAGGACTACTGCAAAAAAGATATCTGACCTTGTAAAAAGCAAGATATATATGAGACTTCCTACTATCGGGCATAGGGAATTCTTCTCATCCTTTCATTTTCTTCTTGTGTCTTAGGATACTGTTTAGAAGATAAGATCAATCCGCGCCTAAAAGGTATAATTTTCCCTTTACAATGATGTATGCTAAACCTAGATAATATTCAATGTAAGTAGATTAGGATAAGCCTAACATTCTTTGCTTCCTATATCTAAGAAACTTTATACTAAGAATGTAACTAGCTTCTCCCATATCTTTCATGCTAAATTGACTTGATAGCAAAAAATTTATAGATGACAATGTCCCTACATCATTTCCAATGAGTAGAATGTCATTTACATAAAGTACCATAAAAGACATGTTGTTCCCATCTGCCTTCTTATACAAGCATGGTTCATCCACATTTTGTATGAAATCATAAGACTTTACACACTCATTAAAATGTATGTTCCATGCGTATGCTGCTTACTTAAGTCCATAAATGGACTTCTTAAGCTTACAGACTATATGTTCTTGGCCTTTCGCAACAAAGCCTTTAGGCTTGGTCATATAGAGGTCTTTGCTAAGATCGCCGTTTAGAAAGGCTATCTTGACATCTATTTGCCATATCTGATAGTCAAAATACATGAGATGACCAAGAGAATGCGAATGGACTTAAGCATGGTAACAGATGAAAAGGTCTCATCATAATCGACCCTCTCTTTCTTAGTATAACCTTTTGCAACCAACCTTGCTTTAAAAGTTTTCATATTTCCATCTGCACCTCTTTTCCTCTTGTATATCCACTTGCATCTAATGGGTTTAATTCCTTCAAATACAGTGATAAGATCCAATACTTGATCGAGATATATAGACTTAATCTCGACATTCATTGCCATTTGCCATTTGTTATTTGTCTACATCAATATCAGTAATGACCTCATCATATCTAGTGGGATCTTGTTTTTTATTATCGAAAACTACCTCAAAGGCTTCTTCAGTCCATCTTTTAGGAACCCTAGATATCTTCCCACTATGACATGACTCAATTTGTATAGGAATATATGGATGTGCCTTTTTAGGCTCTTCAATTGGGGTACTAGAAGTTGAAGTGTCACTCATCTTCTCTTCTAATTCCACCTTACTCAAAACCTTAGTGGACATATTTTGTTCATCCTCCAAGTATCTAACACGAGTATTAACAAGTACCTTTTTCTCTTGGGGATGATAAAATTATCCATCCATTGTTCTTTTTGGATACCCTACAAAGTAGCATAATTTTGATCTTGGGTCTAGCTTACTTTCCTTTGTCTGTACATAAATTGGATAACCTCATACCTTGAGATGATTCATACAGGGCTTGTGTCCAATCTATATCTTATAGGGTGTTTTAGGCACTGACTTGGAAGATACCAAGTTTAGAATATATGCCACTGTTACCAAAGTATATCCCCAAAAAGAAATAAGAAGAGTTGCATGACTCATCATACTTCTGACATTTCCATCAATGTTCTATTTCTTCTCTCAGCTACTCCATTATACTTAGGAGTCCCAAATGTAGTTAGCTGAGATATTATTCCTTGATGTGCTAAGTAGTCATTGAATTCACTATGGAGATACTTTCCACCACTATCCGATCTTAGCTTTTTGATTAGTTTACCTGCTTGACGCTCCATATAAGCTTTAAAATCCTTGAATTTATCAAAGAAATCAGACTTGCACCTTATTAAGTAAACGTAACCAAAACATGTGTAATCATCTGTGAATGTGATAAAGTATTTAAAACCTTCTCTAGCAGGTGTAGACATAAGACCACAAACATCAGAATGAACTAACTCTATCCTTGGCCCTTTTCACCTTTTGAATAAAGGACCCTTTGGTCATTTTACTCAGAAGATAAGATTCATACTGAGGCCATTCTTAAAATTTCAATGAGTCAACGGACCCATTTTGGATTAACCTCTGAATTTGATTAGGATTTATATACCCCAATCTTAAATGTTATAAATATGAGTTATTTGATGTGACATTTCTTTTTTTTTTAATTAGGTTCTATCTGAGTATTATCTATTTGATGACTAATAGGGTTAACATAGAAAAGATTGCCATACATATTTCCAGGACAAATAATTTTTCCATTTTTACTGATTGAAATACCAGAATGGAAAGAAACAAAATATCCTTAGTTAATCAATCTTAAACAGAAATCAAATTCTATTTAAAACTCGAAATATATAAAATATCTTTTAAAACTAAAATCCTATTACAATAAAATAAAAGTTCCAAGTCTCCTACTGCTTTGACCCATACTTGTACTCCATTGTCCATTCTCACCTAATCTTGCTGAACCCTTATAAGGAGTTACAAATATGATCAGTGGTTCTGGAATTAACAATCTAAATGGATAATGATCCAACCATTAATATAGTCTCTAAGTAAAGAGCAGTACCTAAAAAGGACTTAGCCAAGAAGTCCGGACAGTCTTTTTTGAAGTGCCCCTTCTTGCCACACTTGAAACATTTGCCCTTTGGATTGGCATTGGGCTTGGATGGAATGTGCTTCAATCCTTTAAGCTGGGTCCTTGTATTGTTCTGGGCCTTCTTCTTCTTAAAATTCTTGGGCTGAGCCCTAATTTTTGACGAAGAACTAAAATGAGTAACCAAAACCATTGATGTAGGCTTCATAAGTTTCTCAATAGTCTGGAGTTCTTTCATTAACTCGAGAAAGACATCTTCAACTAATTTATGTTATAGTTTAATTTGAATTGAGAATATGAATTTGATAAAATCTCAAGAATCATGTTAATTTGGCTCTCAAAATTGATTATTTCCCCTAAGCCTCGGCTTTCGCAAAATGAGCAATCATTTTGAGCATATGGTCGTGAAGTGATGCCTGCTCTCCCATCTTAGTATTCATGATTGCCTAAGAGCTCCCTACCTTTCAGGCCAGCTCTTGTCAGCAAACATGATGCACAACGATACATCGATATCATACGCAATAGGCATTCTCATGTACTTAGACTAAAGAACATTAGACATAGCATCTAGCCATCTCATCGGCTTTCCTCCATGCCTTCTCAGCGCCACGATCTTGGTCCATGGAATCTTTCCTAATTTCAGATAGGGGTTAATCAGAACATACTTGCACTTTTCTACAATGAGTACTATGTTCAGATTTCTTTTCTAGTCCACGTAATTAGGTCTATTTAACTTATTCTCCTTAAAAATAATGGATAAAGGATTGAAACCAAACATTTCTGTTGATTGAAAAAAAACTTCATTCATAAAAATATTTGTTTTGAAAAACATATGAAAAATGCACATTTAAGACATCATATTATTTCCATGATATAGTTAACCTATTAAAACCATTATAAAAAATATGAAAAATTTAGCTCTTAGAAACATTGACAGAGCTTCGTAGGAAATTTACCAATTTTCTAAGTTAAGTGTATAATCATCACAAATTAAAATTCCTTAATAGATAATGATCCAAAGATAGTTCCATTGATAGGATGACTACTACTTTCACCACCTACAAATAAAATGGTATTAATGCTTCCAACGATAGGCTGGCCATAATTCCTCCATTTGTTCTAGATTCTCATGGAAATCCATTCTATAAGGGGTCATGCTCAGAATGACACAAGGATAGCTATAGTCGTGATAGAAGCCGTAGGGCCATTGGAACCCCTCTCTTACTTAATATTTTGAGAAAAATAGGTTTTTAGGGGGGAAAAAACGTTTTCTTAAATTTAATTGGTTTTTATTAACTTTAGTGAAATCCCAAAAAATTTAACCATTATTCTCTATATTAAGGATAAAACCCTTTAAGAGAATAAATTATGAATTTTTATTTTCACCATTTAAGTTAAAACCATTTTCTAGGAACTAAATTTAAAATGTTTAAATTCAAAATATTCTCCATATCAAGGATAAAACCTTTTAGAAGAATAAATCATGAATTTTATTTTAAATTCCTTATTTCTGTTTTAAAAATGTTTTCCTTTTAATTGTTTTATCTAGAGAATAAAAATTAAATTTTAAAAAACTTTTTTGCATTTGATCACAAAATTAAATAAAATAGCTCTGCTCCAAAAATAAACTTTTTACATGTTGTTTCTAACCTCTAATTCTTATATGACCAGATGATGGATTAAATATCATAATAATAAAATTAAAATGATCTTATTTAATCCTAAGGTGGTTCCCCTTTTACTAACCATTTTCATCCAAAATTATTTATAACTATAAATAAATCAGTGCAAGAAAAATAATGTCATGTGATATAACCCCAAAAGAAAAAAGAAAATTACATAGAAAAATTAAATAAAAACCTTAGAAACTCGAATTGCACAAACCATGATTGGATTGCTCAAGAAATACCACTCATTGCTTATTCTAAAATCATCAATCACTGTTTTCTTTTTTCTTTTTCTTTTTTTTTGGGTGGAATCTTGATGTTGCTCAGACACCAAAATTGTTACAAAATTCCCATAGATGGATTTTAATATAATATCAATCGCCTACGCCTTTCAAAACGAGGTGTACACAAATTCTACCAAAGATGAATAACAATAAATACAAGTGCCTATGCCTCCACATGCAAGATGTACACAACATCTACCCATATAAAAAAACCACAAGGGATCCATACAATCACAAAGATTGAATTTTTTAATTAGTAAAAAAACCACCTTTCTGGTTGTTAATCCTAAGTATGCTCCTAGATTATAACCATGGTTCCATACCACTTGAAGGTTTGCGAAAAAAAAAAAAAAAACGCAGTTGAAAATTGTAATGTAAAATTTTTTTCCGAACTAAAGTCTAAGAATACTTATTTTTAGGTTGCTTAGATTGAATAACAGGAGGATTCGGATTTGACGGAATGCTTTGATTTGTCACGACTACTTGTTTCGCAGGAATACCAGCTAAGCGTCGACTCGTTAGTATTAAACACGCGCACCAAAATTGCTAACTTTCAATCTTTCAAAGTATTCTCGAACCTCTAATAGACTATTTACTGATGAAAGTAGAATAATAGGTGAAAGAATAATAATATTGGAAGAATTAATCAGGAGAGCTTTACTAAAGGAATACAAAAAATAAGAAAAATAGCCAAAAAATAAGAAAAGCTCGGTGGTCACTGAAAAAAAAACTGGAAACTATCTTTTTATATTGTTTGTTTTCAGTTGACTAAAAAGACGTGACCACAAAGTCACGCAAGAAACAAGAAACACAAGTCACAGGATTTTCAAATTGTTTCCTTTTCCAGAAACTACTTTTCCTATTGTTTCCAAAAAACCAATCAACCGAAATTAAGTTTTTCATTTTTTTTCTGCCACCAACTTTCTTCTTCTTTTTTTTTTTTTTCCTTTTATTTCCATTTTCCTTTCTTTCTTTTTATTTTTAATATGTGGCAGCTATTCATTGCTTCCAAAGAAAATAATGGCCATCACCTTTAACCCTAGTGGGTTAGGGTTTTTTTTTTTTTTTTTGCTAATTAGGATAAGACTAATTAAATATCTTTCTTATTCATTAATTCACCCACTTGGGCCGAGTATAAAATTACCCAAGACAATTAATTAATAAAATTAGCCAAGGCTAATTAAATAGCTCCTTTATTAATTAATTAATCCACTTAGGCCAAATATAAAATTATCCAAGATAACTAATTAATTAACTAATTAAATTAAATTAGCCCAAATAAATAATTAATTAGCCTCTTAGAACGAATATTCCATTATTAATTCACCCAATAAGCCTATATAGTAAATAAATTTACTAAAGTTACTTGAGCTATTGTGTGGGCCAAAAGGCATATTATTTTGGCTACTAAAATTGTTAGGATTGTGCCATAGAAGTAATAATTTATACAATGTATTTTGCACATTAAATCAATAAAAAGGCATTCTTTATCTTTCAGTTTCTTTGTTTCATATGTTTATGTATATAACACTGTTAGATAAAGTCCTAAGTACAACATTGTGTTAAAAAAATCATGATAGAGATGGTGATGTGAGGTTCCTACTACACTGAATTATGTTTGTGCTTAAATTATCCCTGGTTATAGTATTAATAAGACGGGGCATTATTAATGTGTTAAGACTATCACGTGTTATACTTTTTCATTTGATCAAGAGGTAATCTCACATCCGTGAGTATTGTGATACTCAAAGTTAACATGTAGATACTTGTTACTTGAATAAGTACATTAGATGATCTAACTATGAGATAATTACATGGATAGCTATTTAGTGCTAGTGATAGAATCTCAATATAGCAAATATACAAGTATCTTTAGACTTGAGAACTTTAAGGTACTTTGTTAGCTAAACGTTGTACTCTGATTCTAATATCTGGAATCCTTACAAGACTGCTTATGGGATGGACATTGGGTGCAACGTGAAGTAAATAAAAGTAGTTAAGAGGGTCAATAAATGATTTACCACTCTTAATAGTATGAGTGAATATATCAAGGCTACTTGTAAGAATCACTACTTAAGAAGTCCATGGCAAAGGCAATTATGTGTTGGAAGTAGTTCCAATTGTTACACATGATGAGTAATGGATTTCGGAACAAGTACTAAAATATTCGGGTCAGAATTAATTAATATTCTAAAGAGAGTTGGCACTAATTCTATACTCTAAATTGATTGAGATATTGTATAGTGCAATAAATTTATTGCACTGACATTTTGCTATTAAAGGGTTCATATCAAGCCACTTAACTTTTTGAATTTTTGGGTGTTCATGATGAATTGTTAGATGCCGCTCATAATCTGCTAAATATAGATTTATTAATTAGAGATATAATTAATTTAATCCTAATTATAATTAATATATTAATTCTAATTATTAAAAAGATTATTAATTCTATTATGATATAATTAATTCATATTAGCTACCAATTGACTAGAAAATCTAATAGGTTACACAAAATAGAAGAATTGGTACTCAAGATATTATTTGATAATATATGAGGTTAATTAGAGAGAAGAAATAATTATTATGGGTTTATTATAAAGTGGTATATTTAGTTGGGGTTGAATTGAAATTATTTAAATGCCTTATGGTTGAATTATAAACTTTTTATAATTGATGGGATAATTACAATTTTAAAGTCTCCAAGCCCATAATTTAGAAGGGCTAAATTATTGTTACCTAAAAGAGTTAGGAAACAAGTCTTGTTTCTCTGTACATGGTAGTTTCCAAATAGGAAGAGCTTTATGGTTTTGTTCCCTAAAAGCTTCAGGAAACAAAACATAAAGGAAGGGTTTCGTGCTTTGCCATATGTGTGTGTGTGTGACATTTTATGAGTTTTTCCAAAATTTTTTCTTCTAAAAATGAAAACCCCTTTTTTTTTTTTTACATTTTTCGGAAACAAGAAAATTAAGAAGCTTTTTATTAGTTTTTTTTTTCTCAAAATTAAATTCCTAATGCCGCAAATATTATACCAACTAGCATTGTTTTCTTTGCGTTGTTCTTAAATTCAATTCCTTGTGTGGATTACTATTAGAGAATTCATATTCTTAGAATTTGGTGGTTCAATTAGATCGACTTTAGAATGGTATTTGCGTGGAAGAAAAAAATTTTAAAGCTACGTTTTTTGACATAATTAATTTTTCTTCCTTCTCCTAATTCGTTTAATTATATACGAGTAATTCTTTGCGTGGATTTCATTTAATTTTTCGCTGCATGTAAATTGGCTTGTATGATCAAAATTCAATAATGGTATTAGAATCTTCTCATATGAGTTTTATGGGTTTATTATTAAGTTTTAAAATATTTCAAAGGTAAAAAAAAATTCGGGTCCATGAAAATTATTTCATTTAAAATTTTATTTTGGAAATTTGTTTTAGTGGGTTGTGGACAAATTGTTTGTTCTGTGGAAAAATGATAATAATACAGAAATTTTTTCTGTACAGAGAGAAAAAAAAAGGTTGTCTTATGGGAATTGTTTCCAAACGATTGTTTCCAAATTTGATTGGAATTCCAATTGTTTCTAGTGAAATTGTTTCTAAAATTTGAAAAGGTAATAGTTAGAAAAACCATAGGAAATTGTTTCCTATTGCTGAAAAGTTTTAGAAGAGAAAAAAAAAAAAATCGAGTTTTGTGGCAAAAATTGTCTTGAAATTGTTCAAGCCGGAAGTTTGCTTGGGACAGCTCGTGCATAGCTGGCTTGTACATAGCCAGCGCGACTATAGCATAGCCACGTGCGGCTTATGCCCTTTTTATTTAAAATTTTTTCATTTTATTTAAATTTTTATTTTGACCGCCAATTTTTCTATTAATTCCTATCGGACCCATTGAAATATTTTTTTTTTTGCCAAAAGTAACACCAAGATTTTTCCCGAAATTTGATTTTTGGACTAATTAATTAATTTTAGAATTTAATTTTTTATGTATATTTATTTTTTGCGTAATGTGCTTTAAGCATGATTTTGACATGTTGGCTTGGTTATGGACTTAAACCAAATTAAGTTGATTACTTTAAATTGTGTCATGAATTTTATCGCTTTGTTTTGAATAATTAAGGCCTGCATGTCATGTCTTTCTCTACAGTTCTCTTGTAACTTTTCTTTCCATCTAAATCCCTTCGAATGTAAGTCAAGGTTTCTTCATTATGAATTTATATAATTATATTACATAGGGTAGATAGGATTAAAAATTGTTATACACAATTATGGAGATGGCGGTCAAACACAAAGTAAGAAGATGGTAAGACTTTCTTCCCAAAACATGCATATACACATAGATTTGACCATAATTAATTTCCTCATTGGCTCAAGGAAATTAATTTAGTGAAGTCCATAACCAAGCCATGTAATTCAGTCTATTACAAGTATGTCAAATTGTTAATATTTTGCATGCCAAACGATGAACCTACTAATTAAATAATTACAATCTCTTAAATAATATTAAATCTAATGTCTTTTGTTTATATAGCAAGAATGAGAGTTCTTTTTCAGGATTAGGTTGTTGGACATACCTAAGCTTATTCGACATCGAGCAGGTTCAATCTATGGAATATGATTTCGGACTAATGGGTTAGATTTAACTAATATCTTTATCCTGATTGTGTATATCCAAGCATAAGAATATTATAGGCAAAGTTGGGGTAGCACTAAGTGCTTTAAGATTAAAGGATGTTAATCACTTAACGATCCTTTAGTTACATTTGATGTAATTGGTATTAGATAACTACCATTGAACTTAAGAGTCATTTGTTGGGTATTCCCAAGGTCATTCTTAAAAAATTTAGATAGTAGACCACTTGAAAAGCTTCCAATGGGCTTTCCCGAGTCAATAGTGATGGCTAAATAAAATAGTGGGTTAAATACATGTTTAATTAAAGACCAGATTAAATGCATTTCTTGTGCACATACATAATCTAATATATTTTATATTTCATCTAGGTCATTCGCATCATGACAATAAATTTAAGCTTACGTAGCATTGTGGAAACGAACAAGCTCACCGAATCAAATTTCCTGGACTGGTATAGAAATTTGAGAATCGTTCTCATAATGGAAAGGTTGCTTTACGTATTAGATGCTCCAATTCAACCACCACCGGCTAATAATGCTCTTGTTGAAGAGCATGTAGTCCACAAGAAGCCTAAAGAGGACAATAACACAATATCTTGTATCACACTGGCATCAATGACCATTGAGCTTCAAAAATAGTATGAGCATATGGATACTTATACTATTATCTTCCATCTAAGAAAGCTTTTTAATAAGAAACAAGGACAGAGAGATATGGGATCTCTAAGCAATTATTCTATTCTAAGGTGGTAGAAGACACTTCATGGCCACTCATGGACTTAAGATGTTGGGATTAATTGAGAAGTTTGGATCACTTGGGTTCACTATGGATCACAAATTAAGTATAGATTTAATTCTTCAATCTTTGCCAATTAGTTTTTCACAATTTGCGATGAACTACCAAATGAGTAAGACTGCGACCACTATACCTGAGTTGATCAACCTTTTAAGACTATGGAGTCTTCTATGAAGAAATAAAATAATGTAGTCATATTGGTTTATTCTTCTTCTAAGAAGAAAAAAATTCCTAAAAAAAAGAAAAAAAATCCAACTAAACCTAAAAGTGGTATGAAGAAGAAGGTGAAAGCAACTAAAAGTCCATGCCACCATTGTGGCAAAATGGGCCATTGGAGACGCAACTACAAAAGCTACTTAGAGACTGTTAAAGAAAAGAAGAAGAAGGAGAAGCTTGCAAGCATTTCTACTTCTACTCTTAGTATGTTTATGATTGATATTAATATTACCTTTAATAATGAGATATGGGTATTGGATACCAGATATGGTCTCATTTGTGTAATAATTTTAGGGACTAAAGAACAGTAGGAAGTTGGAGAAAGGTGATGTGGACCTTTGTACAACAAACAAAGAAAAGGTTATTGTACTTGCTATGGGGACTTATCATATACATCTGCCTTTCAAATTAATTCTAAAAATAGAAAATTGTTATTATATATCATTTTTACTTAAAAAAATTATCTCAGTTGCTTATTTAGATTTGCTTCAATTTCATTTAAATTTTAAGAGTAAAAGGTGTTCTTTTTCAATAAATAATATCCATTATGGTTGATAGGGTAAAATTCATTAATATTTTCTAGTTATTTGAGGATGTTTTGTGAAACATTTGGTAAAATAACTAGGTATATTTCTTCATATTTTATATTTTACTCATGGTAAGGTGTTTTGGCTTTTTATTGTCCTACGAAGCCGACGCCAACCCCATTTAGGAGAAACAAGAGAAATTTTGTAAAAAAAAAAAAAAAAAAAAATAGAGCTTGACCGGCACCAGCCGTGCCAATCGGAGTTGGCGCCAACCTTGGACTTTTTCTTTGACACGTGAATTTGGTAATTTCCCAAAAGTTTTGGCATTTTCCAATCTCTACTTAGCTCATAACTCTTAGGGAACCAATTTTGGCCTCTTGGAAGCCTATTTAAATAAGAAAAACACAAGACAAAGGTATGAATCCAAGAATTAAAGTTGTTAATCACTCACAAGAAGAGGAGATTCATCATTCAAGGATTATTATTCAAGAAGGTTTTTAAGGAGAAGAAGAATGGCTTGTCTATGAGTTCTTTCTTTTTCCTTTATTTTCTTTTTCTAGAATAATGATGCAATTAATGTTTTCTTTGTAATTTGACATTGTTTTTGGAATTCATGATTTCTTGAGCTAATTTAGACTTTTGATCAATTAATTATTTGTCTTGGAATTTGATTACTTGTTTTTATTATGAAGTTGATTGATTTATTTTTGTTGTTAGCCTGCTTGAAAAAAGGGGTTGATAATGACTTCAATTAATTAATTTCATATTTGTTACCCCTTAACTTGTTTGAAAAAGAGATTAATTGTTAAGAACTTAGGTAATCAAAGATTAGTTGATGATTGCTAGAATATGAATTCATTAACTAATTTCATGTTTTAAATCACCTAGAATATAGGAGTTTATATGAGAACTGATTTTAATGCATCTTTTGGGTAAATTAGTTAAGATAGAATATTCACTAATTTAAGTAGAAGATAGTGATTCCATGGATTGCAAATGAAGTGGGTCTATTTTAAATCCTCCATGAGACTAAGATGATAATTGATTGTGATATTTGCTAAGTGATTCATTGTCATGTTTTCAAAAGGATTTTTGTAAATTGCATATTTTTACATCCTTGAGTTCTGTATATTTTTTTTTTATTTTTTTTATTATCTTATCACTTTATGGGGTTGGTTAAACAATGAATGAAAAGTGATTAGTGTGTACTTGTTCCTTTGAGGATCGGCACTCATTAAATCCCTATACTATATTTGCAATGAGTATACTTGCTCGTATGTGTAATTTGGGATTAATATTTTAATTAAAACTTAGCTAGGGATGGATTTAAATTTAATAATGTTATACACTCAAAATTTACACATCAAATTTTTTTGCGCTGCTGCCGGGGAACAATATTATGACAACTTGAATTTTATTGATTTGACCATGTTTATTTATTTATTTATATGTCTACATATAAATATGTGAATATGTATATATGTTTCTGGTATAAATATGTGTCATATTTTGTTGTTTGTATAATTGTTATTTCTTAATTTCACTATAATTTTCCTAAATTCGTGAATGTAGTAATTACTTAACTTGTAAATTCTATAATATCACTATCTTATTTTCTCTGTAGATTTAGCCCTTAGTGTATGACCCAATGATCTAAAGGAGATATAGTAGATCTTGATCCTAAGATCGAGAGGACGCTAAGAAAAATCCGAAGGGTGGTTATATAATGGGTAAGAGACGATATGGAGGTTAACTAACAAAATAATGGTGGTAATTGTGGTAATAACTAGAGGGTTATAGATGATTTTGTGAAGCCTGCAATCTCGGGTACAAGCTCGAGTATTATGAGACCTAGGATAGAAGCCAATAACTTTGAGATTAAGTCCAACATTATTCAGATGACTCAAAACATGGTGCAATTTGATGGGCTACCTGAGGAAGATCCTAATGCCTACCTTGCGAGTTTTCTAGAAATCTGTGACACATTTAAGATAATGGTGTTTCTGAAGATGCTATCAAACTAAGACTTTTTCCTTTTTCTTTGAGAGATAGAGCTAAATCCTGGTTAAAGTCTTTGCCAACAGGATCCATCATCACTTGGAATGTTTTGGTTGAAATTTTTTTAGCAAAATATTTTCCTCCAGCTAGAACATCCAACCTTAGGATAGACATTTTTTCCTTCCAACTGTTAGACTCTGAAAATCTCTATGAGTGTTGGGATAGGTTCAAGGAGATGATTAGAAAGTGTCTTCATCACGAGTTTGAGCTAGGTATGCAAATGCAAATCCTTCACAGTGGCTTAAGCTTTGCTACAAGGTAATTGGTTAATATATTGATTGGAGGTTCCATTAATTCTAAGACCCCAGAGGAGATGTTTGATTTAATTGAAAATCATGCAACAAACAAGTATGCATTGGATAGTTCAAGGTCGAAAGGTCGTGTTCATGGAGTGCACAAGATGGATGCAATGGTAGCTTTGGAGGCTAATACAGAGGCACTTACAAAAAAAATAGATGCAAAAATTTCCCGGAACTTAAGGAGGTAATGGTAGCCATGGGGCCAATGGCGAGGATAATGACGATGATAATGAGGATGCTGTTCCTGTGGATGATCATGATGATGATGATTGAACATTTTTCCACCGATCTATATTTCTTTTCTATTTATATTTTCATGACTTTTCTTAGGATTTCTTTTTAGTTTATTTTTCTTGTCTTTTCTTATATTTTGATTTTCTCTTCCTTTTCTAGAGTTATGTTTTCTGTTTTTATTTTACTTTCTTTAGGTACAATTTCCCCAATGACTCCTTGTGATGGATTCAAATGTGTTGGAGTAGCTCCGCAATGGAAGTATTTTATTTTCTCTATTCCTCACCTTTATTTATTGTGATCCATTGGCTTTGCTTTCATTATTATAATTTGGCCATTAAGGACAATGTCCAATTTAATTGTGGGGGGAGAGTTTAACATTGAAGATATTTTCCATATACTTTAGCTTTGGGATATACATATTTTGGGCTGAAATTTAAAATTTTTTGTGGTTTTCGTTGCTTTATCAAGGTTGTAATTATCTTTCTTACTTGAATATGAGTTTTGTCATTCACATAGAAGATTTTTATCATTAAAATTGGTTTATTAGATGGGATATATTAAGACTTGAGAATACGGGGTAATTTTTTTTATGCATTAGTGTTTGAGTATTATTTGATTCATCTAGTTTGAATGTGGATAATGTGATGAATGTGGGGAAAGTTGTTGGCTAACTCTTGTATTAGGTTTAAACTTTACCTAACTTTTAGTTGTGATAAGAAATGAGAGGAAAAAAAGAATCTTTGAGTGGAAAGATGTTAGTGTTGTACCCTAGAGGTAATCACTTGTACATTGTATATGACACATTTTATTTTAATAAAATGCATTATTTATCTTACAGTTTCCTTTGTTTACTTTAAGTAATATAACTATTTGATAAAGTCCCTAGTATAACACTGTGTTAAGGAAATTATGATAAAGATCATGGTATGAGATTTCTACTACACTGGATGGTGTTAGTACTTAAATAATCCCTAGCCATAGTATTAATAAGACAGGACATCAATAATGCGTTAAGACTAGTATGTGTTAGACTTCCTGATTTGATCAGGTGGTAGTTCTTATAACCGTGAGTATTGAGATACTCAAAGTTAACACATAGATGCTTGTTAATGGACAAGTTCATTGGATGACCTAGTTTTGAGATAATCACATGGATAACTATTTAGTACCAGTGATATAATCTCAATATAGCAAATGTGCAAGTATCCTTAGACTTGAAATCTCCAAGGTACTTTGTTTGCTGAGCATTATACTTTAATTCCAATCTCTGGAGCTCGATCGAGGGCCGCCTATGGGATGGATATTGGGTATATTGTGAGGTAAACGAAAGTAGTTGAGAGGGTAATAAAGGATTCACCACTCCTAATAGTAGGGGCAAATATCTCACGGCTACTTGTAGGAATTACTACTTGAGAAGTCCTTGGCCAAGGCAATTGTGGATTGAAAATAGTTCCAATTGATACACATCAAGTGTAGTGGGTTCCTGGTACAAGTACTATTATATTCGAGCTAGAATTATTTCTGAAGGGAGTTGGTACTAATTCTGTACTCCAAACCGAATGAGATATTGTATGGTGAAAAGAGTTAATTGCATTGAAGTTTGTTATTGAAGGGTTCATATCAAGCCACTTGACTTCTTGGACTCTTGGGTGGTCAGGATGTGTTTCTAGATACTGCTCATGATATGGGAATATGGGTTTATTAATTGATGAATTAATAAACCAATCCTGATTAGAATTAATAGGATTAATTCTAATTAATTATGGATTATTAATCTAAAAAACGTTTGGATTAATTCATATTCTCTACCAATTGACTGGGAAACCTAATAGGTCATACACAATAGAGGATTATATACTCAAGATGTTATTTGATAACATAGTGGGGTTGATTGAAAGAAAGAGAAGTTGTTGTGGACAAATTATAGTTAGTTATAATTTGTGGTCTAAGTTGTAATTGTGAGAACTTCATATTTCCAATTACAATTAGGGAATTCTAATAAGATTAGAACTCACAGTTTTGGGGGGAATTTTGTGTAATATATAGTAGACATAAAACACAAAAATCCTAGCTGAATACACACACAAAAAACCAAGAGCCACGAAACAATGCTTCCTCTCTTCTCTCTCTCGATCTGATCTTGATCAAAGAACCCTAGCCGCCATCTTTTTTTGCTAGCACAGGAAATTTTAGTGCTTGAGTGTATTCTCTGTGTGGATTACTATTAGAGATAATCATACAATGTGATTATAGTAGTTAGACGTTTAACTCACGTGGAGGTTGATCACGAGGATTGCTAGATCGCGCCTCGACTTGAAGAAGAAATTTTGTTCTTCAGACAATTACCCAAAGGTAAAAAGCTGCTACCTTTATTATCTTTATGTCTTATTTTCCACACATAGATGGGTCTTGGGATGGTATCTCATTTTATTTTTCGCTGCGCCGTATACGATACGAGTCCGAGATAACCAACAAAAGATTGTGGAAAAAATTGATTGTGCATGAAAAAATGAGAAAAATGAGTTGGAAAAAACTTGTTTCATCTTTGAAGGCGAGAAAATACTTTTGCTTGTTTATGGGGGCCAATATGGATAGTGAAGAGAAATGCACTTTCTTGAGGCTATTAATTCCTGAAAGTGAAAGAAAGAAAGAAAGATTGTTGAAAAAATGATGAGTGATGACTATAAGGGGGCCAATACGGTGGGTAAAGAGAAATCCATGTTATCAATTCCCTAAGTCATTGAAAAAATTGAGAGAAAAAAAAATTAGAGTGTTTTCTTTGAATCATGACTTGAGTTGTGCAATTTTTGGATTTATAATACTTGAGTTGATAGATAGCTTCACTTGTATGATTCATGTTATCTATGTTTTTGCTTGAAGGGTGAAATAATTTCTTAAACTAGAGTATAAACTTGTTTAATTTCACTTTGAGGGCTTTGATATGTCTTGTTTAGTACTTTACTTTGTGAATGTTTTCAAAATGTTGAAAGAATGACAAGGACAAATCTAAATTTTGAAAGGCAATTGTGGCATTGTTATCAGTGAACTTTTTGAAAGATTGTCTTATTTTTCCTTGTTTTAAAGGGCTTTTCTTGAGGACAAGAAAAGGTTCAAGTGTAGGGGAATGTAATAGAGGCAAAATTCATCAATATTTTTCTAGTTATTTGAGGATATTTTGTGATACATTTGGTGTAATAACTAGGTATATTCTTTCATATTTGATATTTAAGGTGTTTTGGCTTTTTATTGCAGAAAACGATGAAAAAAATGAAACACCCCATTGCAGTCATGGCCCTACAGAGCTGGCATCGGCCCTATTCTGGAGAAACAGGGGAAACTTTGTCAAAAAAACAGAGCATGACTGGGCTAACTAGAGCACCGGCCGTGCCAAGCAGAGTAGGCACCGACCCTGGACTATCCAACCTTGGCAGACATTTCCTTTCACATGCAGATTTGATAATTTCCTAAGAATTTTGGTATTTTTCAATCTCTACTTGGCTCGGAACTCTTAAGGAACAAATTTTGGTCTTTTGGAAGCCTATTTAAACAAGAAAAGCACAAGATAAAGGTGCAAATCCAAGGATTAAAGCTGCTAATCACTCACAAGAAGAGGAGATTCATTATTCAAGGGGCATTATTCAAGAAGGTTTTTAAGGAGAAGAAGAAATGCTTGTCTATGAGTTATTTCTTTTCCATTTATTTTCCTTTTCTAGAATAATGATGCAATTAATGTTTTCATTGTAACTTAACATTGTTTTTGGGATTCATGATTTTTTGAGTTAATTTAGACTTTTGATAAATTAATCATTCGTCTTGGGATTTGATTACTTGTTTTTATTACGAAGTTGATTGATTAATTTTAGTTGTTAGCTTGCTTGAAAAGGGGGTTGATAATGACTTCAATTAATTAATTTCGTATTTGTTATCTCTTAACGTGTTTGAAAAAGGAGTTAATTATTAAGAACTTGGACAATCAAAGATTAGTTGATGATTGCTAGAATATGAATTCATTAATTAATTTTATGTTTTAAATCACATAGAATATAAGGGTTTATATGACGACTGATTTTAATGCATCTTTTGGGTAAATTGTTTGAGACAGAATATGTTCACTAATTTAACTAGGAGATAATGATTCCATGGATTGCAAATGAAGTGAGTCTATTTTAAATCGTTCATGAGACCAAGATGGTAATTGATTGTGATTGTTAGCCCTAAAGACATTTTCCTGTGTTTTGACTTATGACAAATGTTGATGAGGACTAACTTGCGTGATGTATATGTGATAGGACATGTTTGACTCCACTTCTTCCAAGGTGTGCAAATAAGATTGCTAAGTAACTCTTGAGTAATGGAATCTAAGAATGGGTGTTCAAGAAAAAGACAAACTTAAAAGATTGCACACCAAGAAGTCATTGGGAAAGAACTTTAGACTACGAATCATTGTTAAGGTATTACTTTTAATATTCCTATGTCCCTTTACTTTATGATTCAATTTATTTCTACCTTGAAGCACACAAATAAAATAATTTTAAAGAGTGAGCTTTTAGATGTTTGGATTGAGTAGTTTGGATAGTCTCTATATCCAAAAACTTTGTCCAAAGCTTAGTAACAGTATCAAAATGTTACTGCCTAGAAAAGTGCCCTCTTGGAATCACCTTTTGGAAGAACCTTTTTCTAATCCTTAAGTAAAAAACTTTGGAAAATCTGACAGTGAGAAAAACTACCCATTACTAGCCATTACTGTCTTACTTTTTGCTTCTATAAAAGCTTTCAAAACTAGATTTTTAAGTAGGTTTTTGTGCTATCTCTCTCATAAAACATTCTTACACTCTAGAAAACAAAAATTTCCCTTTTCATTGTGCTTCAAAAGTGAAATCAAATTATGCAAAAGGTAAAAGGCTGTTGGTGCTCATCTATTTGCATATCTACTCAAAAAGTGTGAGCTTTCTTTTTTTTTTTTTTTCATTCCTATAATCCTTATGTATATGAAGGTTGTGGTGTAAAACCCATTTGGGGGTAAGCCTTGATTTGGAGTTGGTTGAGAGATTTGGGTAAAACTAAGTGTGGTGATCCTCTTGTGTAATTGGTGTAGACAAACACTATTGGGCTGACTAAGTTTTATATTGATCTAGTTTAAAACACTTAAGTGTGAGCTTAAGGTAGTGGATATAGATCGTTGAGGATTGAACCACTATAAATCTGTTGTTTATCTTCCTTGCATTTATTTCTGTCAGTTTGCGATCCTCTTTGCACAAAATTTTCAATCATTCAAAGAAATCTTTATGATTCTCACAAACCTATCTTTATTATTGTATAGATTGCAAATCACTTGTCACATATCCTTAAGATCTTAGATGTCTCTTTAAAGTTGTACAAAATTCTTCTTTGCATAACCTATAAACACCATGATCTGCAAAACAAAATGAGGATTTCAAAAGTTAGATCCTTTTTGAAAAGTGTTTAAATTTGCCAAAAACCTTATTCACTCCCCAAAGGTTTTTCAATTGGTATCAAAGCCTTGGTCTACACTTATACTTCTTTGGCTAAACAACCTTGTAGAAAAGATCCTTATGGCAAATATCTCCTCGTTTCCCTACATCGAAAGATCCTGAACAATTAGACCTCCCTTGTTTACTGGGAGCACTTACACATTTTGGAAAAAGCGCACGAAGATCTATGTATGCTCAATTAATTTTGAGCTGTGGAGCTTGATTGAAAAGGATCTTATGTTCCTTCTAAACGTGTTAAAGGTTGAATAGTTTCCAAACAGAGTGATGAATATAATGCTAAAGATAATGCCAAAATAACATTGAATTTTCAAGTTATGAACATTTTATGTTGTGCCCTTGATGCCACTGAATATAACTGAGTAGGTGGCCGTGATTCAATCCATGACATGTGGAGATTTCTTGAAGTCACCTATAAGGGGACAAATCAAGTGAAGCAATTGAAGTTGGAACTTTTGATTCATGACTATGAATTATTCATTATGAAGCCCAATGAGAGTATAATCAACATGTTCACTAGATTCACAAACATTGCAAATGGACTTAAGACTTATGGGAAAAGCTATTCCATTAGTGAAAAGAATAGAAAAATTCTTGATGCCTTGCCAAAGAGTTAGTAGCCTAAAGCTCTGGCTGTGGAGGAATCAAAGGATTTGAAAACCTTACCCACTGAGGAGCTAATTAGCTCTTTTAACTCACGAAATAAAGCTCAAAAAGTTTCAAGAATTTGATGACAATGACAAAGGCAAAAGAGGAACAAACCTGAAAGCTATTAGCGATAATGCTGATAGCAGTCAATCTGATAGTGATGATGGAACTGAATTGGATACAAAAATATTAGCCATGATTGCCAAAAAAATTAAAAAGATGTTCAGAAAAGGAAACTTCAGAAGAGGTAAGAAGTTCGTAAAAAAGAAAGGACAAACTTCATCTTTCAAGGCTTAATGCTATGAATGCAAAAGTACAGAACACTTCATTGCTGACTGCCCAATAGCCAAAGAGAAAGAAGCTAAGATGCAAACAAAGAAAAAGAAGGATTTGACAACAAAGAAAGAAAAAGGACTGATGGGAAATTGGGATCAAAATGAGTCTAAATCTGAGGAAAATGGAGATTCTAAAATGAAACAGCTAACATATGCTTCATGGAAGTAGAGGATAAGGTAAACTCTTCCCCATCTAACCTTGTAACTGAATTGCATGATTCTACTTGTGATAATAGTGATGATCCAAATGAACTTCTCATTGATATGTTCTATGAACTAAAAAGACTGTCAAGAAGGAACAAGGAAATGAAAGTGAAAATTGATTCCTTATCAAATAAGAATGACAATCTGATAAGTGAGAACAAAATTTTACTTGACTCCATTTGTCACTCGAATGTTGAAAAAGAAATCATTTCTACCTTTTTGAACTATTCTACACTTGAGAACAAATGTTTGTGTGATAAAATCCCATCTCTTGAAGTCATGATTGGTGAGTTTGATAATATGAAAATGAAAGTTGATGATCTCACTACTTGTATTGAAAAATGAGGGAACCGAAAATAGAGAGCATGCACTGTACGTTAAAAATTTCACAGAGAAAAATAAAACTAAGCCTTAAAGGCTAAACGGAAGCGTGAAGATCATACCTTTGTGTTCCTTAACCCTTTTAGGTTGAGTAAGAGCGGATTGAACGACTGGAATCGCCTCGCTTTGCCCACTTGAAGAAGCTTCCGGTTGAACACCCGCTAGCCTTCTACTTTGCCTTGTTTGCATTAACGCCAAGCTTTCCAGCTCTCGAAATATTCCTCAGCCTAACCTCTAGTCGGTGAACACAACAGAGAAGAAGAATGGTCTCAAATCTCCTTGGTTCTCTTGCTATTGGTTAGCAAAGTCCCTAGGAGAAAACCAGAAGATGGAGACGTGAGAGAGCAGAAAGAGAGGAGACGTGAGTCTTTCTTTTGCTTAGGAGGATTAGGGTTTTCTTTTCCCAGATACTTGTTTATTAGTTAGCCAAAAAACTGAGTCTCTCATTATCTGAAAAACATATCCCCGGGATTTCAAAACACCCAGATGTTATCCTGAGAATAAGTTTTGCCTAACCCTAAACTCTTCTTAACCGTATCTGGAAAAAACCCTGAGGTCCAAGCTATTGGGCTAGAAAAATATTTATTATTTTTCTTGGACCCAAAATGCCCAAAATAATAAACATTAATTATTTATTTCCTGGACTTATATAAACAACCCAATAAATAATTAATGAGCCCAAATGAACCAAAATAATTAATCTTTAATTATTTATTTCTTGGGCCTATATAAATAACCTAATAAATAATTAAACATTAATTATTTCCCCTAGTTTAAGCCCAGGTTAATTTCCTAACTATTCATACTGGACCTAGGCCCTGAATAATTAATTAACAAAATAAACTAGATAATTAATTCCTCTCAACTTCTATTTTAATTTATTTATTTATTTCGTTCCAGTTCAATAATAAATTATACTTCCTGAACAAAATAAAATAAAATAAGATAAAATAAAATAAAATCCTCTTCAACTGAGACCAATTCCTCAACCCAAAAGAAGTTAGGACTTACGGGCTATTCCGAGGACCAAAAAGACACATCGCCTTGGCTGCTAAAATGACCAAAATACCCCTGCTATATAAATAGCTATATTTTGCATTTTAAATATTTCCTAATATCACCATAA
This sequence comes from Voacanga thouarsii, assembly GCA_026120185.1. Lineage (NCBI taxonomy): Eukaryota > Viridiplantae > Streptophyta > Magnoliopsida > Gentianales > Apocynaceae > Voacanga > Voacanga thouarsii. Next base: position 5,622,435 of record JANUWF010001165.1, read on the forward strand.
GGAAATATTGACCCCAAGGACAATGCTGCATTCGCAAAGTCTCCGACCTACAGGTGAAATGACTAAAATACCTCTCTAAACATCGTCGTACATTTAGAGAGGAAGAAGTGTACTAACACCCCACTAAATGACATCTACCATCCTTAGGCTTCTAGTCCAATGATCCACGACTTCCTGGAGTGTTTCCGCTTTCCAATGGAGCTACCTTAAAGCAAACATCCAAGTCATGTTTTCTAGGGCCCTGGACATTTTAGGCCATTCGGACAACCACAAGGGCGATATAGTGCAGAAACTATCTCGTATAAGTCTGTCTTAACTAACTAGTCACACATACCCAACATGCAAGTATATTGGCCCTACGATAGAACCTCAACTATAGCAAATCAAAGTATATGCTCCCAGCTTCGCCAGACCACCAACTCATACTCAAGTCGTAGAGTACTAGTCCACGCTGTAGCGGTAGTAGTCTAGGTTTCTACCATATAGTACTTTGAGAAACCACTACTACAGGTCCTGTTCTACGTATTCGAAATACGTTTATGTCATAAAGTGAGTGGACTACCCACTGGCTAAAGGTAAGCCATTCCCCATTTGGAATTCATAACATAATAACCTAAACATGATGAGATTCCCAGTCTCATCAATAGGTTAAGAACAAAAGTTTATGTGTTAAATAACCTGTGATCCATACCTTGCTGTGAAAGACCACCATTCACATGGATCACTTATTTAAACACAATGGGTCTGTTCCAAACGAAAATCGTGCACAAATAAAAAGTAAATTCACAAACAATTTCTGAAAATAAATTTTTTTATTAAAATATTCGATTTTACATCAGAAACCTAGTCTAAGAGGGCATACAATCCAACAATCTCCCACTTGCACTATAAGACTGGGTAAGTCCATAGGCGCCCACCCCTATGGCGTCTAAGTGTCTCTTGAAGACTTTCTCAGCCAAAGGCTTGGTGAATGGATCTGCTAGATTGTTTTCTGAGGTAATATATTCCACAACGACTTCCCGTCTTTGGATGAAATCCCGGATCAGGTGGTACTTCCTCTCGATGTGTTTCCCCTTCTTGTGGTTCCGAGGTTCCTTAGATTGCAATAGTGCTCCTCTAGACAAGGTGAAGACATATCTACTAGTGAATTTTCTCTCATCCTTATCCGCCTGGAAGTCTGAGTCTGTGTATCCTGTAGGAACCAAATCATCAGCCCTGTAAACCAGCATATACTCTCTCGTTCCCTTGAGGTACTTGAGAATATTCTTTACAGCTTGCCAATGAACCTCCTCTGGATTTGACTGATATCTGCTAACTAAGCCCACGACAAAGCAAATATCTGGCCTAGTACACAGCATGGCGTACATGAGACTTCCCACTGCCGAAGCGTAGGGAATCCTACTCATTCTGTCCTTTTATTCCTAAGACTTAGGATAGTCATTCGAAGAAAATGACAACCCATGTCTGTAAGGGATTAGAGCTCCCTTGCATGAGTCTATGCTGTACTTGGCCTGCATCTTGTCAATGTATGTTACTTGGGATAACCCTAACATTCTCTGCTTCCTATTTCTAAGAAGCCTAATCCCGAGAATGTAGCTGGATTCTCCCAAGTCCTTCATACTAAATTGACTAGACAGCCAAACCTTTGTAGATGACAATGTCCCTACATCATTCCCAATGAGTAGAATGTCATCCATATATAGAACGAGAAAAACCACACTAATGCCTCCAAGTTTCCTGTACACGCATGGTTCATCTTCGTTTTGAATAAAACCGTAAGATTTTACAGTCTCATCAAAACGAATGTTCCATGCTCTCGACTCCTGCTTAAGTCCATAAATGGACTTCTTAAGCTTGCAAACCATATGTTCCTGGCCTTCAGCAATGAAGCCTTCCGGTTGGGACATATAGATGTCTTCACTAAGATGGCCATTTAAAAATGCCGTCTTGACATCCATTTGCCAAATCTCATAGTTATAGTGACATGCGATAGAAAGGAGGATGCAGATGGATTTAAGCATGGCTACCGGGGAAAAGGTTTCCTCATAGTCGATACCTTCTTTCTGAGTATACCCTTTCGCCACAAGCCTAGCTTTGAAGGTTTCTACCTTCCCATCTGCTCCTCTCTTCCTCTTGTATACCCACTTTCACCTAATGGGTTTTATCCCTTTAGGTGAAGCTACAAGATCCCAAACCTGATTGAGGTACATAGATTCAATCTCGGCTTTCATTGCTTCATGCCACAGATTTGCATCGGCATCACCAATAGCCTCCTCGTATCTAGTGGGGTCTTGTTCCTGATGGTCGGAGACCAGCTCAAAGGCTTCTCTTGTCCATCTATCTAGAACCCTAGACACTCTCCCACTACGACGAGGCTCCATTTGCACAGGCTCTTGAGGCTGTGTCTCTTCTTATTCCAGAATCGGGTCAGAAGAAGTTGATTCCGTAGATAACTTCTCCTGAAGTTCCAACCTCGTTGAACCTTTAGTGGAAGTACTTTGATCATCTTCCAAGTATCTAGCATTGGTACTGACTAGTACCTTCTGCTCCTTAGGATGATAAAAGTAGCCTCCTTTTGTCCCTTTTGGATACCCAACAAAATAGCATAATTCTGATCTTGGTTCTAACTTGTCTCCCTTGATCAGTACATAAGCTGGACATCCCCAAATCCTAAGGTGATTCAGACTTGGCTTACGCCCAGTCCACATCTCATAGAGAGTCCTAGGTAATGACTTGGAAGGCACCAAGTTCAGAATATATGCCGCTGTCTCCAGGGCATATCCCCAAAAGGACACTGGAAGAGTAGCATGAGACATCATGCTTCGGACCATTTCTATCAATGTCCTGTTCCTTCTCTCAGCTACCCCATTCTGCTGGGGTGTTCTCGGCGCAGAGAGCTGGGATACTATCCCATGATGTACCATGTAGTCCTTGAATTCACCTAGGAGGTACTCTCCACCATGATCCGATCGTAAGGTTTTGATTAATTTACCTGTCCGACGCTCCACTTCAGCCTTAAACTTCTTGAACTTGTCAAAAGAGTCAGACTTGCGTCTTATCAGGTAAATGTAACCATACCTCGTACAATCATCCGTGAAAGTGATGAAGTACTCAAAACCTCCCCTAGCTGGTGTAGACAATGGACCACACACATCAGTGTGAACAAGACTCAACACCTCCTTGGCTCTATCTGCCTTTGGTGTAAAAGACATTTTGGTCATTTTTTCCATCAGGCAGGATTCACACTGAGGCCAACTTTCCAATCTCAATGAGCCCAAAGGCCCATCATGGATTAGCCTCTGAATCCTGGTTGAATTAATATGACCCAAATGTATGAATCATTGATATTGGTCTTTCTCTTCTTAGTTAAAGGTTCAGACTGAGCGTTATTTGATTGGTTGTTAATAGGGTTTAAAAAGACCAGATTACCATACATGTGCCCAGTACATAAAATTTCTCCATCTTTACTGATAGAAATATCAGAATGGAAAGATACAGAATATCCTTGATTAATAAGTTTTGCAATTGAAATCAAATTCTGACGAAAACCAGGTACATATAAAATATCATTTAAAATCACTATCTTATTACAATAAAAAATAAGATCCAGCTCTCCCACTGCAAGGGCCCAGACTTGTGCTCTATTACCCACTCGAAGCCCATGGTTGCTCTTCTTGAGTCTTCTTATCTTCCTAAACCCCTGCAAGGAGTTACAGATATGATCAGTGGCTCCTGAATCAACAATCCAAGTGGAAGTTGATCCTACCATTGATATGGACTCTAGATAGTAAACATTACCTGTGGGGTTTTTCTTGGCTCGAAGATCTGGACACTATTTTTTCCAGCGTCCCTTCTTCCCACACTTGAAGCACTTGCCCTTTGGTTTGTCCTTGGGCTGGTTCTTGGGCTGGGCTGCTGCATTCACCTTCTTCCTTTTGAACTTTCTGGGTTTAGGCCCAGTTCTTGAAGAAGAAGCCTTAGCAATCATGGCCTTGGATTGCGGCTTCATGACCTTCTCCGCCATCTGGAGCTCCTTCATCGCTCAGCTTAAACTCATGTTCAACTTATTCATGTTATAGTTTAACTTGAACTGAGTAAAAGAGCCTGGTAGAGATTCGAGAACCATATCCACTTGGCTCTCGGGGTCAATGACAGCCCCTAAGATTTTCGCCTCCTCGAAAGAAGCAATCATCTTGAGCATATGCTCTCGGACTGATGCTCCTCAGCCATCTTAGTGTTCACAATAGTTCGAAGAGCCTCCCGCCTTGCGGGTCGGCTCTTGTCTGCGAACATAGTTGCCAATGATTGACTTATGTCATATGCGTAAGCCATGTGCTTGTGTTTTGACCGGAGCACATTAGACATGGAAGCTAACATATAGCAACGTGCCATTTCGTCGCCTTTCTTCCACGCCTTTTCAGCCTCTCGCTCTTCAGCGGTGGAACCTTCCCCGATAATAGGGCAGGTTTCGTAAATGACATACTTATACTCCTCAACTGTGAGTATTATATCCAGGTTCCTTTTCCAATCCACATAGTTTGAACCCGTTAACTTATTCTCCCTGAGAATAATGGCCAATGGACTAAAAGAACCTCCCACCATTTCTGAAAATCGAAAATAAAAGAAAGAATTTAGTTTGTGAAAAATGAAATTTGTGCACTGAAAATAATTTTGCTCTTAGGAAAACTGACATAGCTTCTTGGGAAGATTAACAGTTTCCTAAGCTAAGTGTATTAACCACCACAAATTAATTTCCCTTCTAGGTAATGGTCTAGAGAATAACTCAATCGTGGGATGGCCGTTTCCTCTCATTTCCTATGGACATACCTCGCACTATAACCTCCAACGTGGGCTGGCCGATCATAGTACGTGCCCCGGGTTATTAATTATATCATTCTATTAGATTTAGATCATTGTGGTATCCACATCCTATACCGGTTCACTCCCAAGGTGACGCGAGGGGATCCACGATCTCTAATGAGGACCATGATGGAAGCCGTGGGGCCGTTGGAACCCCTCTCCCACTTAGTCTTTTAAAAATAAAGGTTTTCTGGAAAATATCATTTTGAAATTTCCATTAAGTTTTTCCTTAACTCAAAAATAAAATATCTAAGTCCAATAAAATCTCTATGTCGAAGCTTATATCCTTTGAGAGATTTTCTCCATGGACTAATTTTATTTAAGTTAAAACTTAATGATTTAAAAAATTTTCCAATTAAAACTTTCTAGAGACTTTGGTCTCAAGTTTATTTGACAAAATCATTTTTCTAGTCCAAAACAAAACAAAAATGGCTCTCCATTTTAATTTACAAAAATATCTAAATCCAATATATTTTCTATGTCAAGGATTAAATCATTTGAGAAAATATTCAATGATTAATTTTTGTACCAATTAAAATAACCATTTAATTTTTGAAGAAAAATATTTTTTCTTGTAAAAAATGTTCCCAAAGACTTTGGTCTTTGGGAAAAAGCACACATAGGTTCATAAAAAAATAGCATGCTCAAAACAATAAACGTTTTCATGCTTTTCTATTTTTTAAACCTAAGTGTCCAAATAATAGAATTAAACACATTAATTAATTAATTAATTAATTAATTAATTATCTTGTTTTATCCTAAAATCCTTTACTAATATTTTTCATGCAAATATATTCCAAGAATATAAATATTGCAAAAATATTAACTTCGCCTGGTATGGGATCCAAAACGAAAAAGGAAAAAAAATAAAAAAAATTGCAGAAAAAACGCTGGCAGTCCACTGCACCGCGCCACACTGGATCCGCGCCCGCGTCGCCTGCGGTCCACCAAGGCCGCGGTGCAACGCGCCGCACCGGATCGCATGCCTGCCACGACCTGAGGAGCCAACCCGCGACCGCAAACCGGCCCGCTTCTCCTCAACCGTTGACCTGCGCTTCAACCCGCGTAAGGACCTGTTTCTGCGGCCCGAACCGCTGCACGACCCGCGCAATTGAAGTTTCAATTGAGCAACGAAATCAGCTCAATTTCTAGCAGTTGGCTCGGCTCCAAGGCGTAGCAGCCAACCGGCTCCCCTCACAAAACAACAGCGGCTCGGCTCCAACGCGGCGGCTTATGAACAATTTTCTTCTTCGTTTTTTCTTCTGTCCGCGCACGAAATTGTAGAACCTTCTCTTCTTCAATTTTTGCTTATTTCTTTGGCTTCTTTGGACATTTTTACTTACAAAAACTCATCCAAAAATAAAACCAGAACCGTCTATACCCTTCAAATTGGGTTTATACGATGTTCGAGCAAAGCTAAAAAAAATTTACAATGTGCCTATGCTTCAACGATGAAGCTCACAGAGATCCTATCCCATACCAAAACAGCGAAGGATCACATGTATAATCATCTTCTCCATTTTATTAACTACCATGCTCCCTATATTGATAAAAAACCAGTGGCTTTGATACCACATTTGATGGAACCGAAAACAGAGAGCATGCACTGTACGTTAAAAATTTCACAGAGAAAAATAAAACCAAGCCTTAAAGGCTATACGGAAGCGTGAAGATCATACCTTTGCACTCCTTAACCCTTCTAGGTTGAGTAAGAGCGGATTGAACGACTGGAATCGCCTCGCTTTGCCCACTTGAAGAAGCTTCCGGTTGAACACTCGCTAGCCTTCTACTTTGCCTTGTTTGCATTAACGCCAAGCTTTCCATCTCTCGAAATATTCCTCAGCCTAACCTCTAGTCGGTGAACACAACAGAGAAGAAGAATGGTCTCAAATCTTCTTGGTTCTCTTGCTATTGGTTAGCAAAGTCCCTAGGAGAAAACCAGAAGATGGAGACGTGAGAGAGCAGACAGAGAGGAGACATGAGTCTTTCTTTTGCTTAGGAGGATTAGGGTTTTCTTTTCCCAGATACTTGTTTATTAGTTAGCCAAAAAACTGAGTCTCTCATTATCTGATAAACATATCCCCGGGATTTCAAAACACCCAGATGTTATCCTGAGAATAAGTTTTGCCTAACCCTAAACTCTTCTTAACCGTATCTGGAAAAACCCTGAGGTCCAAGCTATTGGGCTAGAAAAATATTTATTATTTTTCTTGGACCCAAAAGGCCCAAAATAATAAACATTAATTATTTATTTCCTGGACTTATATAAACAACCCAATAAATAATTAATGAGCCCAAATGAACCAAAATAATTAATTTTTAATTATTTATTTCTTGAGCCTATATAAATAACCTAATAAATAATTAAACATTAATTATTTCCCCTAATTTAAGCCCAGGTTAATTTCCTAATTATTCATACTGGACCTAGGCCCTGAATAATTAATTAACCAAATAAACTAGATAATTAATTCCTCTCAACTCCTATTTTAATTAATTAATTTATTTCATTCCAGTCCAATAATAAATTAGACTTCTTGAATAAAATAAAATAAAATAAAATAAAATCCTCTTCAACTGAGACCAATTCCTCAACCCAAAAGAAGTTGGGACTTACGGGCTATTCCGAGGACCAAAAAGACACATCGCCTTGGCTGCTAAAATGACCAAAATACCCCTGCTATATAAATAGCTGTATTTTGCATTTTAAATATTTTCTAATATCACCATAAGGAAATATTGACCCCAAGGACAATGCTGCATTCGCAAAGTCTCCGACCTACAGGTGAAATGACTAAAATACCTCTCTACACATCGACGTACATTTAGAGAGGAAGAAGTGTACTAACACCCCACTAAATGACATCTACCATCCTTAGGCTTCTAATCCAATGATCCACGACTTCCTGGAGTGTTTCCGCTTTCTAATGGAGCTACCCTAAAGCAAACATCCAAGTCATGTTTCCCAGGGCCCTGGACATTTTAGATTATTCGAACAACCACAAGGGGCGATATAGTGCAGAAACTATCTTGTATAAGTCTGTCTTAACTAACTAGTCACACATACCCAACATGCAAGTATATTGGCCCTACGATAGAACCTCAACTATAGCAAATCAAAGTATATGCTCCCAGCTTCGCCAGACCACCAACTCATGCTCAAGTCGTAGAGTACTAGTCCACGCTGTAGCGGTAGTAGTCTAGGTCTCTACCATATAGTACTTTGAGAAACCACTACTATAGGTCCTGTTCTACGTATTCGAAATACGCTTATGTCATGAAGTGAGTGGACTACCCACTGGCTAAAGGTAAGCCATTCCCTATTTGGAATTCATCACATAATAACCTAAACATGATGAGATTCCCTATCTCATCAATAGGTTAAGAACAAAAGTTTATGTGTTAAATAACCCGTAATCCATACCTTACTGTGAAAGACCACCATTCACATGGATCACTTATTTAAACACAATGGGTCTGTTCCAAACGAAAATTGTGCACAAACAAAAAGTAAATTCACAAATAATTTCTGAAAATAAATCTTTTATTAAGAGGGCATGCAATGCAACAAAAAATTCACTGATGGACAAAGTAATTAAAATAAATTCTTCTTGGAGTACAACGTATGGCTAGGAATAGAAATGGCCTTGGCTATGGTAACGTGCACAAAACAGGAAAATGCAAGTCGTATTTTGTGAAAGCAAGCTCTTCAAACATAAATTACACATGTTGTATTGATTCAGGTAAAAATGGATACAATGCATCTAGGTGTCATATTAGGAAAAGCATTTCATTAGGAATAAAAATTGATTGGAGAATTAAAAAAATCATCACTAATCCCTATAGACCCAAGAAGATATGGGCACAAAAAATTACTCTCCTATCTCATGTATAGGTACATTCATTGGACAAAATGTGCTTTACAAAGTGGTGCTTGGATAGTGGATGCTCAAGACACATGACTAGAAATGCAGCCCTATTAAAAGATGTTCAAGCTACAAATGATGGGTTCGTCACATTTGGAGACAAGAAGAAACAAAAAATATTTCGCATAGGTAACATTGGTAGAGGATCTTCAACCATTATCAAACAAGTATTATTGATTAATGAGCTGAAATACAACTTGCTTAGCATTAGTCAATTATGTGACAATGGTTGCAAAGTTATTTTTGAGAAAGATTTTTGCTCTATTATGGACAGCTCTAGTAATGAAATAATTTTTGTTGCTAACTGTGTTGGAAATGTATATGTATTTTATCTTGATGATCTTATGACTAATGATATTAGATACCTTTTCGTGCATGATAGTGATGGCTATCTTGGGTATAGAAAGCTAGGCCATGTATCATTTAATTTGTTGAACAAATTATCTTCAAAAGAGCTTGTTAGAGGACTGTCTAAAATGAAGTTCAATAAAGGTAGAATATATGATGAATGCCATTTAGAAACAAATCAAACCTCTTTTAAACCTAAGAAAATGATTTCTACATGAAAATCCCTTAAATTAGTACATATGGATTTGTTTGGACTGATGAGGATCACTACCCTTAGTGGTAAGAGGTATGCTTATATACTAGTAGATGATTTCTCAGGATTTACTTATACTTTATTTCTCAGGCAAAAAAATGAGGCATTCTCTTTCTAGATTATTCAAACGTGTTCAAAATTCTCTTGGATGCAAATTGATTTCAATTAGAAGTGACCGTGGCAGAGAATTTTGCAACAATGAATTGACACATTTTTGTGATAAGAATGGAGTCTTTCACAACTTCTCAGTTGCTAAAATCCCTCAGCAAAATGGTGTTGTTGAAAGGAAAAATAGAACCTTGCAAGAAATGGCTAGATTCATGATTTGTGAAAACTCTCTTCCAAAATACTTTTGGGCTGAAGCTGTTAATACAACGTGTTATACTATTAATCAAGTTTTGCTGAGATCCTTTCTAAAAAAAAACACCATTTGAGATTATGTTTGACAAAACTCCATCAATTTCCTATTTTAAAATCTTTGGTTGCAAATATTTTGTTCTTAATACTCGAGATAATCTTGAAAAATTTAATAGCAAATTTGATGAGGTTATATTTCTTCGAAATTCTTCTAATAAAAAAATATATAGAGTGTACAGTAAAAGAACTCTATGTGTAGAAGAATCTGTACATATTTTCTTTAATTAATCGAATATATATACATCAAGAAAAGATGATAATGATGTAGGGATTTTTTTTTTTTAAAAGGTAGTAAACAGCATAAAGCTCCTTCATTTGACATTTATGCCAAAGAAGAGGAATCGGAAGAAGAACAAGCTGAACAATGCAAGCAAGAAACTGAAAAGCACATTGATCAAAGGCTACCAAAAGATTGAAAATACAAAATCGGTCATCCAAAAGAGCATATCATTAGTGATCCCAGCTGTGGATTCAAAACTAGACGATACTTTGTTGAAAATTTTGCTTTACTTTCAAGTATTGAACCTAAATATATTGATGTGGCCTTGCGTGATGATTTTTAGATCCTAGCTATGCAAGAAGAACTGAACCAATTTAAAAGAAATCAAGTTTGAAAACTCGTCCCTAAACTTCTCAATCATCCGGTACCAAGTGGGTCTTTAGAAATAAACTTGATGAACATGGTGTTGTGATTAGAAATAAAGCTAGACTTGTTTCTCAATGATTCAATCAAGAATAGGGCATTGACTATGATGAGATATTTACTCCCGTTGCTCGATTAAAATCTATTAGAATGCTACTTGCCATTGCATCCTTCAAAAATTTCTTGCTCTACCAAATGGATGTTAAAAGCACCTTTTTAAATTATTTTATTGAAGAGAAGGTATATGTAGAACAACCTCCTAGGTTTATTCATGAGTTCCTTCCAAATCTTGTTTTGAAACTTTCAAAGGCTTAAAACAAACCCCACGAGCTTGGTATGAAAGACTTAGTGAATTTTTACTTTCAAAAGGTTTTTCAAGAGGCTTGATTGACACTACATTGTTCATTAAATCAAAAAAGTTAGATGATCTTCTCATTGTCCAAATTTATATTAATGATATCATTTTTTATGCTACTAATAAATCTTTGTGTAAGATGTTTGCTACCACTATGCATCAAGAATTCGAGATGGGCATGATGAGAGAACTCATCTTCTTCCTCAGATTGCAAATCAAACAAACCAAGGATAGAATCTTTCTAAATCAAGCTAAGTACGCTAAGGAACTACTCAAGAGGTTTGGTATGAATGAAGCTAAAAAAATCAACACACCTATGAGCATTTCACTAAAGCTCGACAAGGAAGAAAAGGGTAAGACAGTGGAAGAATCAAAATATAGAGGTATGTTTGGGAGTTTGTTATATCTTATGGCTAGCCGACTAGATTATGTTTTCGATCTGTCTTTGTGCAAGATTTCAATCATGTCCAAAAGAATCTCACTTATATGCTGTGAAACGTATCCTTAGATACTTGTTTGGGATACACGATTATGGTTTATGGTATCCTTGAACTAACTCCTTTGATCTTATAGGCTACACTGATGCAGTAAGCAGGCTGCAAAGTTGAACGGAAAAGCACTAGTGGATATTGTCAATTTCTCGGACATTCTTGAATGTCATGGCATAGCAAGAAACAAGCTTGTGTATCATTATCCACAACCATGGTTGAATACATCGTAGCAGGGAGCTATTTTGCACAAATCTTGTGGATGAAAAACACACTGCTTGATTTACGAGTGTAATTAATTTAACAAAAAATCCAATTCAACATTCTAGAACTAAGCATATTGAGGTTAAGCATCATTTTATTAGAGATCATCTGCTTAAAGGTGATATTTATGTAGATTATATCCCTACTAATGATCAACTTGCAGATATATTCACAAAACCCCTAGCTAAAGTTACATTCTTCTTTTTGAGAAAAGGATTGGGCATCACAAAAATTGTGTGACTAAAGTTTTGTTTGGAAAGAATTGACTGTCTATTTTTGCAGCTTTCTAAAGAAACATAATTTTGGAGGGAAATAATGGATGCAGTACTTCAAAGAGCAAATCTAAAATTCATCTTCCAAAACTCTCATTTTAAGGAATTTTTTTGGATGAAAATTTTGGATGGAACCTCAGTCCAAAATGAAAACAACTTGATACTTCGTATGTTATTCAAAAATGACTGCTTCCAGATTATTCTTTTTGAATTCAAAATCCAATGTGCTTTTTCAAGATAGCCTTTGAAATCTCTGATGAAAGTTACTTTCTAATGTACTTGATTTTACTTTTCTTCCCAACTTCCTAGGAAACCATAAAAAGCTTTCTTTCTCTTCTTTCTCGGATTCTAAAACCGACAAAGAGCTCTATCTTTCTCTTTTCAAAATTTCTCCATTTTCTCTCTAAAAAACTGAAAGCTTAAGCCTCTAACTACTGATCACAATGGTAAAATCTCCAAAATCGACCAAACCAAAGTCAAAGAAAGCCCAGAAAATCACTACAAGAATGAAGAAGAAATCGGCTGCTAAGACGAAATCAACTGCAAAGGAGAAAGGGAAGGAAGCCGTTCCTGAACACCCTACTTCTCAAACCGATTCTTCAGAATCAACTCTGGAGCAGGAAAGTTTTGAGACCCAAGTACTTTATTTTCTTGACTCTAAAAATGAATCCGACTTTAATGATTGGGTTTCAAGAAACCAAGCTGTGATTGTTGGCTACCCCGCTAATCTAGAGTCTTTCCTGAATTTTATAAATATTTTGAATATTTTTGAGTCTTTTGGGTGGGAGCCCTATTATCTGTTAATAAAAAAATTATTCACTACTCTTGTATGGGAATTTTATGCAAATCTAAGAGAGGGCCGATTAGAGGAGTCTAGTGGGGGATTTATAGTCCACTGGTACACTTCAAGAGTTAGAAGAAAGAACCTTAAGTTTGATCATCACTTAATAAACAGAATATTTGGTGTTTGAGATGGAAGCATTCAATTTTTTGAACTGAACAAGTTCCCGGAGGGAACTAATTTGTTCAATTTGGAAAATTTGAACGAACATTTACTGGTGGGAGGAGTTTTAAGAATTCAAGCAAAAGGAACACTAAGTGTTTAAATGGACCTGATAGAATTCTGCACCACATGGTTTCAACCATGGTGGTTCCAATTTTTGGTTACAAAACTTCTATAAACAGTATGCAAATGGTAATAATATTGGCGCTATTTGAGAATAGGCCAACAAGCTTTGGATTATTACTGCAAAATTGATGATGCAAACAAGGAACACTTTAAGTAAAGCCCAACCCTATGGAAATTTATTAACCAAAGTGTTCATATATTTCAGCAATGATCTGAGTTCGATCACCCCTGCCCTTCAAAGATGAATGTTTACAACTTTAAGTCGTTTGAAAAAATAAGATATGTGTGAATGGATAATGAGTGAAAGCTTCTCAAAGATATTTCCGACAATGAAAAGGACAGACTATTAAAGGTTAAGGCCGAAGGCAAGATTGCTCAACCAGCAGAAGTAAAAAGAAAGGCTGAGATAGAAGCTCAAGAAGAGTCCTCTAGCAAGGGAAAATAGAAAATTCATGACACTGGCATCAAACAGAGCATTCTAGAAGCCATAAATTTGATGGATATTAAGGTAGACAACCTCAATTTAGAAATCTAGAATTCTGGGAATAGGCTAATTGCTGTGGAAGAGAAGGATCAAAAGGCTGAAACCATTCTTGATAAATCAGTACTATCTTGAGAACAAGTGACTGGAGAACAAATTGCCTAAGAGGAAGAAAATGATAATGGACAAGATTCTGTGAAGAAAAATGAGAGGGAGGATGAAGAAATAAAAGCAACCCAGATTGAAGAGGAGTTGAAAGACAAAGACCTTGGTCAACAGCAGACACCTGAGGATGATGAAAATGGAAGGCAGATACTCGTACGTAAGGAAGAATCAACACCACCTGCCCCTACTGTAGTACTTGTTCCCAAACTAGCCGTAGCTGTCATCTCATTTTGTAAATGGCAGAAACATGTGGTGGTCAAAACGAAGTCTAGCCACATTGCTAGTCAGCACTTAAAAAGGGTTGCTGGGATAAAGTTAGTAACAATTCACATTTTCTGACTGACCACTTCTGCGGGCTACTTACAAGAATTCTTATGCTTTAACATCTTTTACTATTTTCCCATTGACAATCAAATTTATAATTTTTACACTATCACTTGAAAATTTTATTTCTATGTTATCCCCTGTTGATCTATCTGCTAGTATATGTCTACTATTGTCCATAAGTCTTTGTTTGATCTCTTGACTCTATCCATTTTGCATTTTGATTGAATGGTTTGTGATTAACTTGTGATTGTGATTCTGTGAAATACATTATTATAATTGTTGGGATTTGGGTTGATCAAACAGTGTCAGTGTACTGTGTAATTTTTTTTTTTTTTTTTGCTATCATGATATCTCTTTCACCGGTTTTTAACCTTATAAATATGGATTGTGAATTATGAATGCATTGTGGCTGTATGTTAGTTTATGAGCATTATGATTGTTTATGGTTATGGCTTGAAAATGCTGACGAAGAATTGGGTGACTTGATGGAGAATTGGTGGAGACCATGTTGAGTCGTTATTATTATAGACTAAGGAGATTAAAGTATGGATATGAGTTTATTATGCATTCTGACTGACAAAGATTTGATTGAATGATTTATTTTGAATATGGTTGTGATGAGCATTTTGTAACATATTTGTTTCGATAATGAGGTTATTCAAATGAACATATATGAAATCTGTCTTATCTCTCTTTGGATGTTATAAAAAAAAAAAAAAAATCTCATGCTGAAATTTTCTTGAGAAAAATAAGTTCACACAAACTCCATAAAAACAATTGATTTATGTTTTAGTAATTTTTTTTTACTCTTCAAATACTCAGGGGGAGTTTTGGACTCGCATTTCTTCAATTCAAAAGTCCAGTTCAAAAATGAGTTCTTAAAAGGCTAGCTTCTGTCTAATTTTACCCTATTTTGGATATATGTTTTGAAAATCCAAAACTTTAAATCCAAAAATGAACTTTTAAAATATTAGTCTCTACCTTATTTCTCCTATTTTGGATGCACGTTTTGGAAGTCCAAAATTTTGGAATCCAGTCTTACTCTCAAAACGCACTTCATGGCTCTATAGCTTATGATTCATATATGCACATACTAAGTAGGAAGGATTACATCTTATGATTTGTCTTCTATACCTCCTCGTGTACATATCTATACATTTTTTTGTGACTACTATTTGCGTCTATTTCTGTGAAACCCCAGTCAAAACCAACCTTAGAGTAAGGGGGTTGGGATGCATATCATACTTTATTGCATGATTAAATATATTTTTTATATGATTTTATGTGTCTTGGATTTGAGTTTTAATGTCTTGGAGGCTTGTTAGCGAGTATTGAGAGAGAAGGGCAAAATGATAATTTTTGCTTGAGGTGAAAATAGGAAGATAGCATGAGGATTAGATAGGAAACAATTTCCTAGTGAAAATAACAATAAGAGTTGTTGTGGTTTAGTAGTTAGAGCTTTGGGATTAATTCTTGAGGTCTTGTGTTCAAATTCCATCATGAGAGCTTTAGCTTGGTTAAATTTTATTTTTGCTTGGGAAGTAATAATTTCAGCCTTAGGTGCTTAGAATAGGGTAGTGATGATATCCTAAGAGAGACATGTTAGGAGCATTCTCATTCTACTCCCTTGGCCTATTCGAATTTCCTAAGAGGGAATTCATTTTCCGTGATCTTTGATTTTCCGTATTTCTCAACTCATTATTTTGATCAAGTTGTTCTAGCCATTTTCTCTCCAGAGATTTCAGTAAAGTGATGTGGCTTTGTAGGATCAAAATGTCTTTAGTGAAAGACTTCTTATGGTCGGAAAATGTGGAAGAGTTGTAGGAGATTCCAAGAGGAAAAATTCCTCTAGTGAGCTTGCTAAAAATTCACTCTAGCTAGTTCATCTTCCTTCTTGGAATGAACTGAAAATTATCCAGCTTATTGTGCCATCAAGGTGTCGAGATTCTTAGCTAATATTCCCTCCCAAATGCTGCCAGAAAAATGGTCTTTTTGATCAGCTTACAACTTGAATTTCTTGGCCATTTTCAGACTGGCCAAAGATGGAGCAAAACCAGGAAAAATTCCTGTACAAATCGCAACTTTGAGAGTCCAAAACTGAGTTGTTTTCTTCCAGATTTTGTTGAGCACTTTAGCTAAGTTTTTCCTCCATGAAGAAGGCTGGAAACTAGCCTTGAACACCCCTGAAATTCCCCTTCAAACTCGCTGCAAGATGGCTGGAAAATGGCAGCCGAAAAAGCTGTCCAGAAATTCCAACCTAGCGAAATTCTGTGCAGTCCAATTGTCCAGCTTTGTTTCCTAGTCTTCCTCCAGCTAAAACGCCATCATTGTTCTGCATAAACCTTCCCTAAACCTTTAGTAACAGAGCACTATTATTCCTCTTAAGCTTCTGCACGAAATTCAGACATGGCTGCCCGAAAATCTCTCCAACAAATCCCTGCAATTATGCTTGATGGATTTCCAAAATTCCAGCCACCATAGTGTAGCGACTTTCCATAATATATCCCTCAAATAACTAGACTTTTTCTCCACCATTATGCAACTTGTTTTCGGCAACCATAAGCTTCCTTAACTCAGATTTAATCCCATCGAAATTCTGCTCAAAACAGTCAGCCATGACAGACTTCCAAAGCTCTCCAATAATCAAGATATTCTAGGTTATTTAGTTTCCAAAATTGCTTTCTAAAAATATTCTTCAAGGATTTTAACAACTAACCTTTCCTTTTCCCTTCCAAATCAGAGAATCATCTTCCTAAACCCTATAGAAATTCGGCCAGCCCTAATTCTCACAGAATTTCGGCAGCTGCAAGCTACAATCTCACAAATTCCTTCAACCTTCAAGAACACACATACTACACCAAGAACACCTACTTCTTCCTTTCACCTAATACCCCTCCAAACCACTTCAAACCTTCTCTAAAATCTCCAGATTTGACCTACTCATTGCCGTGAGTCCATCAACATGATTCTTAACATCAAACTCCACAAATCAACTCTCTACTTCAGATCAAAACCAGAAAATTTTGTGAAGGTTCAAGAACACCTTCAAGTTAGGTTTGTTCTAACAACTTCATCTTCTCCAATCTTGATCTCTAGTGAGAATATATGTGAATAGACATGCTAATGGTCTCTCTCTCTCTCTCTCTCTCTCTCTCTCTCTCTCTCTCTCTCTCTCTCTCTCTCATGGCCGAAACTCTCTCTCTTGGCCGGATGGCTTCTTCTTCCATGGCCATGCTCCGTCCACCTTCCTTGGACGATTTTAGGCATCTAGGAGTTGAGATCCATTCTAAACTCCTTAAAGGCATCCCTCAACCAAGTAAGTCCCTTCAATCTTTCTTTTAAATTCTAGATTTATGTCTCTAGGATGATGTTGATAGTATGTGGATTGTGATAGGATTTGAGTATGTATTGTTGAGATTGAAGCATGAATATATGTATGATTGTGAAGGAGATGGGATTTATGCATGGAAGGATTATATTGTTTGATTAAATGATGATTTGGGGTTTGATGCATGTTTCCATGTCATAGGTAGTATTTGTGATGAAGTATGCTAGAGATTATATCACTATTGGTGATTAGGACTTATATTCATGTTGGATTATTGAAGCCATGGTCATATTTATGCTAGTAGAGGTTAGATCATGTCTTGATAAATTTAGATCTATGCTTATATGTATGATTTGGATGATTTGATGAATTGAAGGATTGTATATGTTCTTGATTGTGGTTAGCAATAGAAATTTGATCATGATCTAGTTGTCCCTAAGTTAATTTTTATTTCATGAATAAAATATTTAATAATATAATTTTGCTAGTAATTTCGAAAAAACCCTAGGAAGGGTAGATTTGGACTATTATATATATAAAGGATATTTTAGTCAAGTAAATAATAATTTTTGCTAGAAAAATAAAATATATAGATATTATTTAAAATATTGAAATCAATTAAAGCCTTTTATGGAAATAATTATAATTAGTAAAATATTTATTACTAAAAAATTAATTATTATCTTTTAATTAAAACCCATTAAGAATTTATCTACTATTGATCAAGCAAGACTCATTAAATTTATTTTTAACTAATTTTGGCTATCAATTATTTTTTTTAACCACTAAATTATTAATAAATCATTATTTTATTTAATACTACCTAGGACTTTTGATCAAATAAACTCTAAATTTTTCTTAACAATATTTAGACTTTCAACTTATTAGAATTTATTTCCCAAACCATTAATTATTTTAAATATCAAATTAGGCTCAACTTATAAACCTATTTATTTATTGTTTGGCCTTAGAGCTTGGGACACTAGGATCGTGGTAGTGGTAAGTCGAGTTGATTTAAAATTGAGGAAGTGGATTGTGGCTTGAGATTGATTGTAGTTTGTTTTTGCCATGCGGGGTTAGGTCAGTTGTTGGAGACCTATTGTTGTGAGCGAGGATCAGGTAAGCTACTGCATAAAACCTGATTGATGAAAAGTGTTCAATTATGGCAAGCCAAATGTAGAGTGCATGGACACTCATTTTTGTAAAGGCAATTGAGGGTTGTCTCCTATTTTATTTCTGATAAATGATTCATTTGAAAATTAATAGGCAGATTTACTCAAACTCATAACTCTTTCTGAAACTGTTTTTGACAAAGGTTTTGGAAACCCTTAATTGCCATGTTCAAGTGGAACTATGTTTGTTCATTTTTTCCAAGTGGGATACGTTATGTTGAGTACTCAATAAGGGTGGACTACTAGAGCTAGTCTTTGAGGGGTTAGGGTAAGTCTCTTAGTAGGTGACCACCTCTGAGGGGTGAGTCCTTCCCGGATAGGACGTCAGTCAAATGGGTCGTGCCGGTCCGAGCTAGCAGTGTTCTTTTCAGTCAAATGACTGTGTTTTGCAGGAATGCACACTTGATTGTTGTTTGGGTATAAAGAAGGAGGAGTATCTTGCCCAGTAGGCCGATCACCTACTTTTGTCAGTCTGCACAAAGTGTGACATTCTGATCGGCGGTATGCACAAAGTGTGGCATGCTGACCATACGGTTATGGGGCCCAACGTGTGGTAACCCGTAATCCTTTCCTTTGAGTGGTTGATTTTCTAAATTATGTATGGCTGGAAAAGCCAAAACACCACTCTTGCTTTTGACGGATGTTTATTGCTTACCAGTGATCTCTTATAAAGAATTTTATACTTTGCATTCATGAACTGATTTCACCCGACACTTAAACACACACAGACTTACTGAGATTTCTGTCTCACCACCATTTTTACCATGATTTCAGGTCGATCCTGTTGTGGGGATGAGTAGCTAGATTATGCCTGCTTGGAAGATTTTCTGATGATTTATTTTTGTGTAATGTTTTGAGGAGATGAGAGTGGATAAATTTTTATTACGGATTTATTTTTGGTATTTTGGGATTTATTCTTGGATTGATATTTATTTTGGGATGTAATACATTTTAAGTCCAAGTATCGTTTATATTCCGCTATTTCATTTGTGTGACCTAGTTATAAAGACCCCTTGTCCTTTGGACGGGGCGACATCCCCGACCCTGGCGGGCCTAGGTAGCGAGGTGTTACAATTTCCCTGTGCAATAGTCCTTTGATGGAAGGAAGGAAGATAAAGAGGTTGGTTGGGCTATAGGCTCATTGAACCATATTTATGAGTACAAGCTTAAATTTTCTATCTTAATCTCATAAGCACTCTTTGAGTCCTATAATGAGATAATGCTTTTCAGTTTAAAAATATTCTTATTTCTCACGGTCTAACATGTCCACATTGTACATATCATTATTTTTATATCACAAACCTATCAAGTTTGTCATCACTCAAAAAGGGGGAGATTTTTAGTCCTAAGGGCATTTTTCTGTGTTTTGATTTATGACAAACATTGATGAGGACTAACTTGTGTAATTTATATCTGATAGGACATATTTGACCTCAATTCTTCTAAGGCATACAAATAATATTGTTAAGCAACTCTTGAGCAATGGAATCTAAGAATGGGTGATCAAGAAGAAGAAAAGCTTAAAAGATTGCATACCAAAAAGTTCTTGGGAAAGAACTTTAGACTAAGAATCGTTGTTAAGGTATTACTTTTAATATTCCTATGTCCCTTTACTTTATGATTCAATTTATTTCTACTTTGAAGTAAACAAATAAAATGATTTTAAAGAGTAAGCTTTCAAATGTTTAGATTAAGTAGTTTGGATGGTCTCTGCATCCAAAAACTTTGTCCAAAATTCTGTAATAGTGTCAAAATATTTTTGCCTAGAAAAGTGCCATTTTTGACTCACCTTTTGGACACACCTTCTTCCAATTCTTGAGTCCAAAACTCTAGACAATCTGATAGCGAGAGAAACTAGCCATTACTAGTTGTTGTTGTCTTACTTTTTGCTTCTATAAAATCTTTTAGAACTCGATTTTTAAGTTGATTTTTGTGCTATCTCTCTCATAAAACATTCTTACACTTTAGAAAACAAAAATCTCCCTTTTCATTTCGCTCTAAAAGTGAAATCAAATTGTTTAAGGTAAAAGGCTGTTGGTGCTCATCTGTTTGTATATCTGCTAAAATGTGTGAGTTATCTCTATTTCATTCCTATAATCCTTTTGTATATCAAAGTTGTGGTGTAAAATCTATTTGGGGGTGAGCCTTGATATGGAGTTGGTTGAGAGGTTTGGGTAAACCAAGTGTGATGATCCTTTTGTGTAATTGGTATAGACAAACACCATTGGGCTAATTGAGATTTATATAGATCTAGTTTAAAATTCTTAAGTGTGAGCTGAAGGTAGTGGATGTAGATTTTCAGGCATTGAACCACTATAAATCTCTTGTTTATCTTTCTTCCATTTTTTTCTAACAGTTTGCAAACATCTTTGCACAAAGTTTTCAATCATTCGAAGAAATTTTTATGATTCTCACTAACCCATCTTTATTATTGTATTGATTATACATCACTTGTCTCATATCCTTAAGATCCTAGATGTCTCTTTAATGTTGCACAAAATTCTTCTTTTCATAGCCTGTAAACACCACGATCTATAAAATAAAAGGAGGATTTCAAAAAGTAGATCCTTTTTGAAAAGTGTTTAAAACCTTATTCACCCCCCTAAGGTTTTTTAGTGATATTTGCTAATTAATTCATTGTCATATTTTCAAAAGTATTTGTCTAAATTGCATTTTTTTTTTACATTTTTGAGTTGTATATATATTTTTTATTTTTCTTTTTATTATCTTATCACTTTATTGGGTCAATTAAACAATGAATGAAAAGTGATTAGTGTGCACTTATTCCTTTGAGGACTAATACTCATTTGTTCCCTATGCTATGTTTACGATGAGTATACTTGCTCGTATGTAAAATTTAGGATTAATATTTTTTATTAAAACTTGGCTAGGGATGGTGAGAGGTGTTAAAATCACCATTATTTTCCTAGTTATTTGAGGGGGTTTTAATATACATTTATTGTAATAACTAGACATATTCCTTCCTATTTGACATTTTGCTTGTAAAAGGTGTTTTTGGCAAATATGTGTAGATTTAAGTTAAAATCAAGCAGAGAGTGCACAAAATCAGAATGTATCTGGTGCTAGGCCCAGCCAGTAGACTAGGAGCCTGGTCCATTTTGCTCTAGTAGCAGAAATTGAGCAAACTTCAAGGGTTTTCCAGAATAGGCCTGGCGTGAGGTCTGGCAGATGTACCTGGTGCCTAGTCCATTCTGTCTGCCAAGGAGAGACGCCAAAAAATAAAGCAAAAATAGATGAAGAACAGAGTGCACCTGGTACCGGGTAGGTTGAAGGTACCCGACGCAACGTATGCTCTGGAGGCGAAAATTCTGTACACGGAATTAGGGCTTATCCAATGATTTTGGTATTTTCCAATTCTTACTTGGCCAAAACTTCCTCAGCCAATAAATTGTCATCTAAGAGGCCTATAAAAGAACAAGAGAAGGTTTGAGGGTACAACTTAGAGAGGTGAATTAAATGGTAGAAATTCTGATTCTTGCATTGAATGAGGTGTTCACCCAAGTCAAGGAGGATTGCTCAAAGGGAGTCTTTAAGGAAGAAGAAAGAGGCTTGTTTATGAGTGCTTCTCTTTGTCTTCTTTTTCTTTAGCAATGATGTATTCAATGATTTTATTATAATTTAACATTATTTTTTAGATTCATGATTTTATGTTAATTTTGTTATTTGATCAATTCTTTGTCATCTTTTGTATTTATTTACTTGAATTCATTGGTGATTGATGCGAGTTCCTCTAATTGACATGAGACGACGATGTTAAGAGTTTTGTTACATTCATTTCATATTTGTCTAATCTTAATGGACTTGAGCGACGAAGTTAAGGTTATAGGACTAACTGATCGAAGATTAGTTGATTTCGCCTTGAGCAAAGGGTTATTAGCTAATTTCATGTTTGTATGGAATTGAGCCTAATGTATGTTTTGGTTATGATTAGCTTGATTGGCAAATCTTTTAATGCAATCAAAATATAGGATTCCATGGATTAAGAAATGAAGTGGGATTGATCTAAGTAGAATCATAACTTGTGAGATGATTGAATTTTACTTTATATATTTTCATGATGCCAAGATGATAATTAGTTTAGAGAATTGCTAATTGGTTCATTGTCATGTTTTCTAGGCTAATAGTTTAAATTACATAAACCTACATCCTTGAATTTTATATGTTTCTTTACTTTTTTTTTATTCTTTTCTAACTTTATTTTGGTTTGGTTAAACAATGAATGGAAGTGATTAGTGTGTACTTGTTCCTTTGAGGATCGATACTCATTAATTCCCTATACTATACTTACGATGAGTATACTTTCTCACATGTATATCCTGGGATTAATATTTTAATTAAAACTTGATTAAGGGATAGTTTTAAAGTTGATGATTTTATATATCCAAAATTTACGCATTAAGTTTTTGGCGCTGTTGCCGGGGAACAGTATCATGAAAGCTTGGATTTTGTTACTTTAACCATGTTAATATGTTTATATGTGAATATGTATGTTCCTTGTATGACTAGGTGCTGCATTTTGTTTTCTTATATATTTATACTTTAATGTCTCTGTATGTTGTAATTCCTTCTAACTTAAATTGTAAACATACCCTAACTGTTTAACTTGTGAATTCTATAATCTCAAATTTTTTTTATCTTATGTAGACTTTTCTCTTTGTTTATGACCAGATGATCTAAAGTTGAGATAGTCGACCTTGATCCAGAAATCGAGAGAACTCCCACTAAGGTCTGGAAGTTTATTAGCGGAAGGGTAATGAAAGCAATGGAGATAGATCAGCCTAACGATGGTGTAACGATGTAGCTAATAGGCAAGTTATGAATAACTTTCTAAAACCAACAATCTCAAGTACAGGCTCTAGTATCGCACGGCCTATGATAAAGGCCAACAATTTTGAGATAAAATCCAATATGATTCAAATGATCTACAATATAGTCTAATTTGTTGGGTTACCTAAGGAAGATCCTAATGCCTACCTTGCGAGCTTTTTAGAGATATGTGACACATTTAAGATGAATGGTGTTTTTGAGGATGCTATCAAGCTAAGACTCCTCCCTTTTTCTTGAGAGATCGAGCAAAATCATGGCTAAAATCTTTGCCTACCGGATCCATTACTACTTGGAACGTATTAGCTGAAAACTTTTTGGCTAAATATTTCCTACCAACTAGAACTTCCAAACTTAGGACTGACATTTTTGCTTTCCAACAATTAGGGGCCAAAACCTTTATGAGTGTTGGGAGAGGTTCAAAGAGATGCTGAGAAAATGTCCTCACCATGGATTCAAGTTGGGGATGCAAATGTAGATCTTTCACAGTGGGTTGAGTTTTGCTACAAGGCCATTAGTGGATGCATCTGTAGGAGGCTCCATCAATTCCAAAATCCTGAAAGAGGTATTCGATTTAATTGAAAATCTGGCTATGAATAACTTTACCTGGGGGAGTTCACGGTCTAGAGTTCATGTTCATAGAGTGTATAAGGTGGATGCAATGGCGGCGTTAGAATCGAAGATGGAAGAACTCACCTAGAAAATGGATCAATTGGTAATGCCTCCATCCCAAGGGTAGGTAATGAGTGTGACTTGTGATTTTTGTGGGGAAGGGCATCCAAACCATGAGTGCCAAAATATGGGGTCTTCACAAGAAGCATTGGAACAAACGGCGTTTGTAGGTAATGGTCGACAAGGTAATAATCTTTACAGCAATATTTACAACCCAAGTTGGACGAATCACCCTAACTTTTCTTAGAATAACCAAAACCAACCCGACAAGTTTCTGCGAATTTTGGGATGCAAATGAGTCAATCACCTCTGCCATACAATGCCCCACCAACTAAACCATCCTTGGAGGAATTGGTCACCAAACTAGTAAGTGGGACGGAAACACGATTCCAAGAAATTGATGTGACCACGAGAAACTTGGAGGCATCCATGCATAACCTTAGGGTTAAATTGGATAGTTAGCCAAACTCCTTGGTGATCGTCAACCAGGATCATTGCCAGGCAACATGGAGACCAACCCATGGGACCAAGACCGTGAAAAATGCTGATTTTGAACTGCATTAGTTTTTTGCTAAACAATCTTTTTAATTCTCGTATGTTTTCATTTATTTAGCCATGAGATTTCATGTTTCGTATTATTTCATGTTCCTTTGTCTTTATTTTCATTAAAATGCATCTTTGAAAAAAAAAGAAGTGATTTTCCGGCTAAAGCTGACCTGGCGCTGGGTCAGCACGGCCCAATAGAGAAGTGTGGGCAGAAGAGGCCCAACGCCAAGCCTAGTCCATAGGCCCAGTGCCAGGCCGTTAGGCCGCCACACTAAAAATAGCCTTCTTGGCCATTTTTTGTTTAAAAAACTTTCACTCCTCTCCAATTTTCTCTCTACTCATCGTTAGGTTCATCTTCAAAACACTACCAGATCACTTTCCATACCTCCAAAACACTTCCAAAATATAAAAACTTCACTTTGTTCTTGAAAGTTTAGATCAAAATAAGGAAAAATCCAATCTTCTCACCCAAAACCCATTTTTCAATCCTTCCATTGGGAGCATGATTTCTTCAAAATTTTTGCATAGAATCATTGCTTTTGTATTGGAGATTATTATGGTATGAATTTCCTACGCTTTCTACGGTTAAGTTTTTTCTTATGAATTTTGGGTAATTTTCTATGCAATTTTGGACAAAAATTCTTGAATATTTTCTAGTGAAGAATTTGATTGTTAAGATTGCTTATGGGAATATCATGGACACTGCTTTATGATTAATGTTGTTAATAGTTTACACTTTTTTTGGAAGTGATTGAGCATGCATGCTTTGTGATTAACTTTTGGAATAAAGGATACTTGTTCAATGTTTCACTTAGCCTTATGCTGATAAGCTTTGTATTATGATATAAATGGCATGGTTGATTGAGCATTGTGATTCTAAGCTGACTATGGTTTCCTTGAGCAATATTAAACAATGTGGATTTGATAAAACTGGTTGATAAGGTGTTTGGATTGGCATATGTATTATTTTCTTGTAGGTTTGTTAGAGGACATTGAGTGGTGTTTACTGATTATCTTGAGGTGTTTTGTGTTGAGTGGCAGTGGTGTTGTATGGTGTTGTGATTGTGAGACGGTTGAGAGTTGAACATTTGTTATAAAGAGTGACATAAGATCCGTATACTTTTCTATTTCTATCATCTTTTTTCATCCTCCCATCATGTCTACACAACATAGAAGGTTAGCACCGGGGGCTAAGAAAGCTCAAGAGGCATCTTCATCTACACATTCTTTCAAGTCTCTACCTACCCAACCTACCCAATTTTCTGATCCTATGTTCCAATTTTGATATTGCAGGCACCAACATAATAAGATTATAGTAGAAAAGCAATACAAGCCGTCTTTAAACAATTCCCTACAACTTTCTACTATATTTAGGCACCTGGGGTGGGAGCCCATCATTAGAATAGACGGTTCTTATTGTCCTATGCGCGTAAGAGAGTTTTATGCCAACATGCAGGAAAAAAAGAAAAATACTCTCCAAGTTATCTCGACCATGGCTAAAGTGATTCCCATTAAGTTTGATAGGGCTAGACTACCTAGAATTTTAGGAATGTTAGATAAGGGACCATGGATAGCTTTGGACAATAATAACCAAAAGATCATCTCTGAACTTACTTGGGATGTGGGGGCTGTAAGGGCTAGTTTTCGTATGAGGAGAAAATGTTGGAAATCTCAGGCTCGTATCCTATACGGCGCAGCGGAAGAATAAAATGAGATACTATCCCAGAATCCACATATGTGTGAAAAACAAGACATAAAGATAACAAAGGTAACAACTTTTTACCTTTCTTTGATTGTCCAGAGAACAGAATTTTCTTCTTCAAGTCGAGGCACGATCCAGCAATCCTCTTGATCAAAGTTCACATCCAATTGCTATAATCACAGTGTGTGATTATCTCTAATAGTAATCCACACAGAGGATACACTCAAGCACCAAAATATTTCTGCGGTAGCAGAAAAATAAGGCGGCTAGGGTTCTTCACGTTTTTAGCAAAATGAGAGAGAGAGAGAGAAGAAGAGAAGGTTGCTAGGGTTGGAGTTTTTCGTGTCTTACACTTAGCTAGGGTTGCGTGTGTTATCCCTATATCACACGAAAAATCCTGCACAAAATAGAGTCCAATCTCAGAATTCTAAAATAGTTAGAATTCCCTAATTTGTAATTGGAAACATCAAGTTCTCACAATTATCATTTGGACCATTAATTATAACTAATTATAATTTGGCCACAACAACTTTTCTTTCTCGCAATTAACCCCACTATGTTATCAAATAACATCTTGAGTATATAATTCGCTATTATGTGTGACCAATTAGGTTTTCCAGTCAATTGGTAAAGAACATGAATTAATCCAAATATCTTTGAGATTAATAATTCATAATTAATTAGAATTAATCTTATTTATTCTAATAAAGATTGATTTATTAATTCATTAATTAATAAACCTATATTCCCAGATCATGAGCGGTATCTAGCAACACATCATGACCACCCAAGAGTCCAAGAAGTCAAGTGTCTTGACATGAACCCTTCAATAATAAACAATAGTGCAATTAACTCCTTTCACCTACAATATCTCATTCGGTTTGGAGTATGGAATTAGTGCCAACTCCCTCCAGAATTAATTCTGGCCCGAATACAATAGTACTTATACCAAGAACCAACTACTCTAAATGTGTATCAATTGGAACTATTTCCAACACACAATCACCTTGGCCAATGACTTTTCGAGTAGTAATTCGTACAAGTGGCCGTGAGATATTCGCCCCTACGATTAGGAGGGGTGATTCCTTTATTGACCCTCTCAACTACTTTCGTTTACTTCACAATGTATCTAATATTCATTCTATAGGTAGCCCTCGATTGAGCTCCAGAGATTGGAATCAAAGTACAATGCTCAGCAAACAAAGTACCTTGGAGATCTCAAGTGTAAGGATATTTGTACGTTTGCTATATTGAGATTATATCACTAGTACTGAATAATTATCCATGTGATTATCTCATAGCGAAGTCATCCAATGAACTTGTTCCATTAACAAGCATCCATGTGTTAACTTTGAGTATCTCAATACTCACGAATATAAGAACCATCGCCTGATCAAATCAGGAAGTCTAACACATGCTAGTCTTAACGTATTAATGATGTCCGGTCTCATTAATACTGTGACTAGGGACTAATTAAGTACTAACACTATACAGTGTAGTAGGAATCTTATATCATGGTCTCTATCATGATTTTTTTAACACAATATTGTACTAGGAACTTTATCGAATAGTTATATTACTTAAAAGTAAACAAAAAAACTGTAAGATAAATAATATCTTTTATTAAAATAAAATGTATCATATACAATGTACAAGTAATTGCCTCTAAGGCACAACACTAATAGAAAAGGTGCAATAAGTCAATATTAATATTACTCCAACAATGACCTTGAGGTTCAGTTGCGTGCCCTAATCTATATCTTTGCTTTCAATGTCTATCCCAAGGCTAGTGGCTTCAATGAATCTAGGATACTTGACTTTTATATTCTAGATAAGATGAGGAGCCGTGTGCCTATTCTCCTTACTCCAATTATCATTAACTCTATGTGTTAGGTTGTAGCTTCTAACATTGCAGCTACAACCCTCAAATTCCCTTTGGTTATTATGTGTATTTTGAGAGACTTTGGAGTACGACTGGATTGAGAGTTGAGTGAGCCCACTACTAACCGCGACCTTGTGATGGAGCATACTTTAGTTTAGTATGGGTATCCCTATGATAAGAGGGCCAAACGGTGGAAGAGGCTATACGAAGTGCAGTACCCCGGAAGGGAGGAACTTCCCCTTGATGAGGAGGAGGAAGACGCGCCACCTGCTAGACCAACCCCTCGTGCTACTAGCTCTCATTGACACACTGATTTTGATGCACGAATGGGGCACCGATGGAAAGCTAGATGACTATCCTCCTCTAGCTCCATGATTCCATTGCTGATATTCGTCACCATTAGGATGTCCAAGATCAAAAGCTGGCCACTTTGATCCAATACATTACTGGTGCATCTTCTAGTCACGGAGCTGACAATAATGATAATGATCATGATGAGGATGACTCTTGACTCACTCTTTTGTATTTTATTTTTTGTTATTTCTTTTTCTTTTAAATTTTAATGACCTTTAATAGCTTTGTCTTTTCTTTCCTTTTCGTTTCGTTTCGTTTATTTTTATTTTCTTTTTCTAGATTTATGTTTTCTTTCTTTTCTTTCTTTTTTTTTAGTAGGTACTCTTGTAATGACCCAGTCTTTAGGTGGATTAAAACCTGGTGGCACGACAATGTAATGAAAGTATCTTCTTCACTTTATTCTTCTTCTTTATTCATCTTGGTCTTCTTGGCTGTATTTTTATTATTCTATCTTTGGCCATTGAGGACAATGTCTAGTTTAAGTGTGTGTGTGTGTGTGGGGGGGGGGGAAGGGGGAGAATAAGGTTGAAGAAGTACTTTTCCATATTATTTTGGTGAATATATTTTGTGTTTGCGATAACTTTTTTTTTCAAAAATTTAAGTAGTTTCATTGTTAATCAATGTTGTAATTCTTTTTCTTACTTGGATATAAGTATTGTCATTTATTTTGTGGAGTTTGATGAAATTGGTTTTATTGGAAAAGTTATTTGTCAAGACTTGAGAATTTTGATTAATCTTGTTTTTACATTAGTGTATGAATGTTATTTGATTTATCTAGTAGAAATATAGAAGATATGATGAACATGGGAAGAGTTTATTGGCTAACTCTTGTATTATGAGTTTAAATTTTGCTAACTTTAAGTTATGATGAAAAAAATGTAAGTTGAAAACAGATCTTTAAAAGGAAAGATTGAGGAACATTATGAAAAATTTGATTTGAGTTGAACAGGAAAACAATGAGTAGAAACAACACTATTGTTAATTTGAATTCAGAAAAAATGCTCTTATTGATGATCTTTGAAGACCTTTTGCTGAAAAGGGAGTTAATATGGGGAGAAGTAGCTAGTGTGTTCGGTGCACTATTTTGAGGCTATCCCGAAGGCAAAAAAGGCAAGAAATAGCAAAGAAAGAAGGAAAGAATTGGTGAAAAAAAATGATGAGTGATACTGTAAAGAGGGCTAATACGGTGTGTGAAGAGAAATCCATGCACTTGAGGTTATCAATTCCTTAAGTCATTCAAAAGCTTTGAGAGAAAAAAATTAGAGTGCTTTCCTCACATTATAACTTGAATGTGCAATTTTTGGATTTATAATGCTTGAGTTGGTAGATGACTTAACTTATGTGATTTATGTTATTTATATTTTTACTTGACTAGTGAAATAATTTTCTTAGACTAAGGTATACACTTGATTAATTTGACTTAAAGAGTTTTGTGATGTCCTGTCCAATGTTTCAAAGTTTGAAATTATTTTCAAAGTGTATGAATGATAAGGGTTGTATCTAAAGTTTGAAAGGAAGACGTGATCTTTGCTATGGTGAAAAAATTTTTGGAATGAGAAAAAACTTGTATTTTCTTGATAATTTTTCTTGGACTAAAGTGTTTTGCTTGAGGACAAGCAAATGTTCAAGCGTGGGGTATGTGATAGGGGTTAAAATCACCATTTTTTTCCTAGTTAATTAGGGGGGGTTTTAAGATACATTTGTTGTAATAACTAGGCATGTTCCTTCATATTTGACATTTTGCTTGTAAAAAGTATTTTTGAAAAATATGTGCAGATTTAAGTTTACATTGAGTAGAAAGTGCACAGAAACCAGAATATACCTGGCACTAGGTCCAGCCAATGGACCAGGCAACGGGTCCATTCTACTCCAATAGTAGAAATTGAGCAAGCTTCAGGGGTTTCCCAAAACAGACCTAGCGCTAGGTCTGGCAAATGAACCTCGTGCTGGGTTGATTCTGTCTGCCAAGGATAGACGGCAAAAAACAAAGCAAAAACAGGGGAAGAACAGAGTGAACTTGGCACCAGGTAGGTTGAAGGTACTCGACGCCAAGTGTGCTCTGGAGGCGAAAATTCTGTACGCGGAATTGGGGCTTATCCAATGATTTTGGTATTTTTCAATTCTTACTCGTCCAAGACATCCTCGGCCAATAAATTGGCATCTAAGAGGCCTATAAAAGAACAAAAGAACACAAGGGTTTGAGGATACAACATAGAGAGGTGAATTAAAGGGTTCTAATTCTCTCATTGAAGGAGGTGTTCACCCAAGTTAAGGAGGATTATTCAAAGGGAGTCTTCAAGGAAGAAGAAAAAGGCTTATCTATGAGTGCTTTCTTTTCTCTTTGTCTTCTTTTTCTTTAGCAATGATGTATTCAATGCTTTTATTGTAATTTAACATTATTTTGGGATTCATAATTTTGTGTTAATTTAGTTATTTGATCAATTCTTTGTCATACTTAGTATTTGTTTACTTGATTTTATTGGTTATTAATGCAAATTCCTCTAATTGACTTGAGATGATGATGTTAGGAGTTTCGTTGCGTTGATTTCATATTTGTGTAATATTAATGAACTTGAGTGACGAAGTTAAGGTTATAGGACTAAGTGATCAAAGATTAGTTGATTTTGCCTCCAGCAAAGGGTTATTAGCTAATTTCATGTTTACAAGAAATTGAGCCTAATGCATGTTTTGGTTATGATTAGCTTGATCGAAAAATTTGTTTAATATAATCAAAATATAGGATTCCATGGATTAAGAAACAAAGTGGGATTTATCTAAGTAGAATTATGATTTGTGAGATGATTGAATTTTACTTTATATTCTTTCATGATGCCAAGATGATAATTAGTTGAGAGAATGGCTAATTGGTTTATTGTCATGTTTTCTAGGCTAACGGTTTAAATTACAAAAATATACATTCTTGAGTTGTATATGTTTCTTTAGTTTTTCTTTTTATTCTTTTCTCACTTTATTTTGGGCTAGTTAAACAATGAATGAAAAGTGATTAGTGTGTACTTATTCTTTTAAGGATCGATACTCGTTAATTCTCTATACTTTGCTTGCGATGAGTATATTTGCTCACATGTGTATTTTAAGATTAATATTTTAATTAAAACTTGATTAAGGGATGTATTTAAAATTGATGATTTTATATACCCAATATTTACCCATCATATGGATTTAAATTGAATGATTTTTATATATCTAAAATTTATGCAGCTATGGTACAACAACTTTAATGAATGGTTTATATGTTCTAGAAATGGAAAATTAAGTTCTTCATATAAACAATAAAAGGTCAAGAAAAGATAACCCAAACCCATCTTACTTATGGTATTGTCGTTCAGATTATGTAAATGAGAATTACATTTCTAAGTTATATAAGTGTGGTGACTTAGGCTCATTTGATTTTGAATCATAAGATACTTGTGAATCTTGCTTACTAGGAAAAATAACTAAAACCTCTTTTTCTAAGGAAGGGTAAAGGACTAAGCAATTATTGGAACAAATATGTACTGATGTATGTAAACTAATGACATTGCAAGCAAGATGGGGTTATCAATTCTTCATAACCTTTATCGATGATTATACTCAATTTGGGTATTTTTATTTAATGAAGTACAAATCTGAAGCCTTTGACAAGTGCAAAGAATTTGGAAATGAAGTACAGAAACAAGTTGGTAAGAGTATTAAAACTCTAAAATTCAATTAAGGAGGTGAATATTTAAACTAAGAGTTTCTAAGTTATTGTAAAGATAATAGGATATTATCACAACGTACTCCACCATATACAGCTTAGCATAATGGTGATTTGAAAGAAGGAATCGAACTTTATTAGATGTAGTTCGATCCATGAGAGCTTTTGTTGATCTACTAAAATCGATTTTTGCACTAGAAACTACTGTTTATATTCTAAACAATATTCCATAAAAAAATAGTTGATACTACCCCATTTGAGCTATTTTATGGTAAAAGACCAAAGCTAATTCACACGAGAATTTTGGAATGTTCTGTTTATGTGAAAAAGACAAAGTCAGACAAATTATGGAATAAGTGTAACAAGTGTTTGTTTATAGGATATAAAAAAGAATCTCATGGATACTATTTCTATCTCCCTATTGAAAATAATGTGTTTGTTTCAGGGCATGCTATTTTCCTAGAAAAGGAATTCGTACTTATGGAAGATAGTAGGAGCAAAATTAAACCTAGTGAAGTTTAGAAAGCTAAAACAAACAATAATCAGCCAGTTGATTCTGAATCTATTGATAAAATAGATGAACCATCTAATACATAAAAACCTCGTAGGTCAAGTAGGATACGTGTGGTACTTAAGAGATATGTGTTTCTCATCACTAACTACAATGCCGTATCGCTCATAGAAGAAGATGATTCTACCACTTACAAAGAAGTTCTGAATAGTTCAAGAATATAAAAAATAGCTTGAAGCCATGAAGTTAGTAACATATTCCATGTATGACAATAAAGTTTGGACTTTGATCCACCTGAAGGGATAAAACTCACAGGATGCAAATGGGTATCCAAGAAGAAACTAACATGGATGGTCAAGTGACTACCTATAAGGTGCAATTGGTTGCAAAAGGCTACCGTAAAAAACACGGTAGTAACTATGCAATGCTAAAATCCATTAAGATACTCCTAGCACTTGCCGCTCATTATGATTATGGGATTTAGCAAATGGATGTAAAAATAGTTTTTCTTAATGGAAATCTAACTGAGAAAGTGTACATGACATAACCTGATGGTTTCACATCTAAGGATCACACTAAAGTATGCAGGCTGCAAAAGTCTATTTATGGACTAAAGCAAGCTTCTAGGAGTTGGAACATCCATTTTGATGAAACAATTAAAGAATTCGGTTTCAAACAAAACATGGATGAACCTTATGTCTACAAGAAGGTTAGTGCGAGTGCAAATTTTTTCCTATTTTTATATATAGATGACATATTGCTAATAGAAAATGATGTCTCTATTACACAACCAGTCAAGATTTGGTTATCAAAGAAGTTCTCCATGAAAGACCTTGAAGATACAACATATATATGGGAATAAGAATCTATAAAGAGAGATAACAAAGATTGCTTTATCTTTCATAGTCTACATACATAGATGAAGTACTAAAAGGGTTTAGCATGAGTTAAAATGGAATAGTAATGCCAGTTTCCAATCTGATAATGATGACTACGAGTCACAACCATACGACGTATTCAATTTGAGTGCTATCACTTGATTTGTGAAATCATTACTTGGAAAGAAGTAAAAGATAGAAATCCCACAGGTCAAAACATAGCTAATCCATATACAAAGTCATTATCCCTAAAAAAATATGATGGTCATGTTCAGTCATTTGGTATTAGACACACGAATGATTGGGTCTAGTGTTAGTGGCAGATTGTTAGGACTATGTCTTAGAAGCAATTATTTGTACAATATATTTTGTACATTAAATTAATAAAAGACATTATTTATCTTTTAGTTTCTGTATTTTATATATTTATGTGTATAAAACTTTAGATAAAGTCCTAAGTACAATACTGTGTTAAGGAAATCATAATAGAGATCGTGATATGAGGTTCCTACTATACGGAATTATG
Source organism: Voacanga thouarsii (assembly GCA_026120185.1). NCBI lineage: Eukaryota > Viridiplantae > Streptophyta > Magnoliopsida > Gentianales > Apocynaceae > Voacanga > Voacanga thouarsii. Next base: position 5,656,476 of record JANUWF010001165.1, read on the forward strand.
TTTATGCTTAAATTATCCCTAATCATAGTATTAACGAGATGAAGCATCATTAATTTGGTAAGACTAGCACGTGTTATACTTCTTGATTTGATCAAGCAATAGTTCTCACATCCGTGATTATTGTGATATTACTTGAACAAGTATATTAGAAGACCTAACTATGAGATAATCACATGGATAATTATTTAGTGCCAGTGATAAAATGTTATGATAGCAAATATGGTATCCTTAGACTTAAGAACTCCAAGGTACTTTGTCTTCTAAGCGTTGTACTTTGATTCCAATCTTTAGAGTCCTTACAAGACTGCCTATGGGATGGACATTAGGTACAACGTGAAATAAACAAAAGTAGTTGAGAGCGTTAATAAAGGATTCAAAACTCTTAATAGTAGGAGCGAATATCTAAAGGCTACTTGTAGGAATCATTACTCAAGAAATCCTTGGCCAAGGCAACTATGTGTTGGAAATGGTTCCAATTGATACACATAATGAGTAATAGATTCTGAGGCCAAGTACTAAAGTATTCGGACCAGAGTTAATTAATATTTTGGAGGGAGTTAGCACTAATTCCATACTCTAAACCGAATGAGATATTGTATGGTGAAAGGAGTTTATTACACTGACGTTTTGCTATTGAATGGTTCATGTCAAACTACTTGACTTTTTGGACTTTTGGGTGGTCATGATGCATTGGTAGATACCACTCATGATCTGCTAATTATAGAATTTAAAAATTTAATCCTAATTAGAATTAATAAATTTAATCCTAATTATTAAAAGGATTATTAATTCTATTTTGATAGAATTAATTCATATTAGCTACCAATTCACTAGAAAGCAAAATAGGTCACACACAATAAAAGAATTGGTACTCAAGATATTATTTGATAAAATTATGGGGTTAATTGGAGAGAAGAAATAATTATTATAGGCTAATTGTGAATTTTTATAATTAGTTGGGGTTGAATTGTAATTATTTAAATGCCTTGTGGTTGAATTATAAACTCGTTATAATTCATAGGCTAAATTATAATTTTAAAGTCTTAAAGCCCATAATTTAAAAGGGCTAAATTACTGTTACTTAAAAGAGTTAAGAAACAAATACTGTTTCTCTGTACATGGTAGTTTCCATAAGGGAAGATCTTTATGGTTTTGTTCCCTAAAAGGTTTAGAAAGCAAAACATAAAAGAAGGGTTTCATGCTGTGCTGTACACACACACACACACACACACACACACACACACACACACACACACACACACACACACACACACACACACACACACACACACACATATGTTGATATGTACATGTTCAATTTTATGAGTTTTTTCCAAAAGTTTTTCTTCTGAAACGGAAAACCCTTTTTTTTTTTTTTTACGTTTTTCGGAAACAAGAAAATTAAAAATCTTTTTATCAGTTTTCTTCTCAAAATTAAATCACTAACGCCGCAAAAATTAAGACAACCAGCATTGGTTTTTTTGCACCGCTCTTGAATACAATTCCTTTTGTGGATTACTGTTAGAGAATTCCTATTTGATAGGGGCTAAAATTATCATTTATTTCATAATTATTTGACGTTATTTTGTGATATATTTGATATAATAACTAGGCATATTCCTTCGTATTTGATATTTTATCTTTGGAATGGTATTTTGGTATTTTTATGTAGAACATATTTAGAAAAAGGCAAAAATCATCGGCGTGACAGAGCACAGCCGACGGAGCACAGTCGGCACAAGCCTTTCAGTGGGAAATAGGTCTAGAAACCGTGTGCTAATTTAAGGTAGCAGATTTCCTTTGCCAAGTAGAATTTGAAAATTTCAGTTGGATTATTTTGGGAACTCTTTCGACCATGGGAAAGACTCCTGTAGGCAATTTTTGGTAACCTAAACTCCTATAAATACAAGAGAATAACAATGTACAAATGTGGGAGTTCTAGTTCTTGAGTTTTCATTGTAATAATTTATAGAACTCCTAGGGAAACACCAAGATTTAGGAGGATCGAAGAGATTCTTGGAGAAGAAGAGGAGCTTTATTAAGAAGATTGCAAAGGAGAAGGATATTACACTTGTTTATGAGTTTTTTTTTTCTTTTCTGATAATTCTATTTTGTTAAAGTTGGATTTATATGTTTTATTTGTAGTTGAGGAGTTTTTTACTTTTTGATTTTGTGTTGAATTAATTCTAGACTTGTTGAATTCCAATTCTAAGTATTTGATTACTTGATTTTATGAGTTAAATGAATTATTCCGGACTAGTTAATTTACTATATTATGCTCTCTTAATAGACTTGGGAAATGAAGCTAGGGAAAGTCATGGAAATCAAAGAGAGATTGATATCGCCTAGAGTATAGGGGGTATTATTTCTTCCAAAAGACGTTTTTGTTGCCAAGACTATAGGGACATTAATTGTTTAATTGAGCTATTCTTAATACTTCTTAGTTTTAATTAGGAAGCTATAGTATACCCTTTAATTAGATTAAAAATAGTAATTTTATGACTTAGGAAATGATTGGAGTTTTCTTTTGAAACTCATATTGGTATTTTAGGATTGGGAATCAATTGGTTGAATGATATTTTCTTCACTTGTCATAGAATTAAGATATTTCTTCATTATATGTATTTTCTCCTTATTCTCACTCCTTGATTATCCTTGTGACTTTTCTTGTGTAGACTTGATTTATTCCCTAGTATATTAGGTTATTTGGCTATTTATTCTATCTTCTTATTTTGTTGGCTAAACAATAAAGATTTGGGTAAAGTGAGGTGGGAACCTAAGTTCTCGTAGATTCGATACTTACTATTTCTTATACTATATAATGAGTATACTTACCCGTATGTGTGGTTTTATAGATTAGCATTATAATTAAAGCTTGATTGATTGTGGAATTTGTTGATAATATTATCTACACTAAAAAACAAGTATTAGCACATTTGCCGAGGATGGGCACTATCGGAAACACTCGAGTCTTATTGATTTTGCCTTTCTTGTATTTGTAAATATCACTAATTTTTGTTTTTGGGAACTTGGTGAATTTTTGTGTTTTTTTAGTATATGATTTTGTTTTTTATTTGTTTGAATTTTTCTTACTATTTTCATTTTATTTTCTTTTCAATTTGATTTTTGTTTTTCTTTATGAGTGCGAGGTTGACATCATCATGGGCAATCATTTTGAAGAAGTACATGGCATTAGGCACAAAATCAAATGAGCTACAATGATGGTAGATTGTCATAATTGCGAGCTCGCATTGATGTTTTGAGTGAGACGTCACTTGAAACATCCACAAATTCCTTTGTTAACAATGATAATGCTTCGATTAAGGGGTACGAAGAATTATCCCAACAAAAGAGCTTTCAAAGAACACAACTAGCAATGTTGGTTGGTGTGATATGCTATAGGGAATTGGAAATCGTAGGAAAACAATGTACCTCTCAATTTATGGAGCTTACAAATGCCATTGATGATGTGTTGAGTTTCCCATGCCTTAAGGAGTTGGATTTATTAATGATTCATCATATGCAGTCCTTGGAAGATATTGACAAATTCTACCCTCCATCTCATTCAAAGGGAGGTAACTTAGCTTTTATAGACCATGTATTAAAAAGTAAGAATTTCTTGATCCCATCTTTAAGAACTTAATCACTAAGTTTAAAAGGGAACTTTTATTGTGGCAAATCTTTTGAATGGTTAATTGGTGATGTCAAGATTGATGCATTCTTTAGATACCATGTGCACTTATATGATGAAAAAAACATTAGTGTATCTAAAGGAATGTTAGAGAATGCGGTTTATGTGATTTGTTTTGCTAAGAAAAATTATTTTCAAGAACATTATCTTTTTCAAAAAACTCCCTTCTTTCTACATTCATTATTTATGTCTTCTACTATGAGGTTTAATTTCTTTTGCAAAGGTTTGGTGAGGAAGCATGATGAGTGGAAAGAGTTCGTATCTTTATTTTGGGCTTGGTTTTGTTTAAGTTGTTAAGTGTCTCTTTCCTCTTATAATAAGGAGACTATGTCCCATCTTAAGTTTGGTGGAGTGAGTCTTAGTTTTTATTTGTTTTCTTAGGCTTCCAATAGTATTTTGCATTCTTGTGTTTTATTTTTGGTGTGTTTTATTTTGGTTATTATTTTCTTTCTTCTTTTATATATATGTTATTCTACAGGGTTGAATAAAGTCTTCATGGAACCTACTCAATTCTTTCTTCTAAGTTTTACATCTTTTGGTAGCTTAGTGCACTTGGGGAGTATTTCTTCACTTTATCCCTACCTTTATTATTTTTGGTCATTTGGAGTTTCTTTCTTGTGTTAATTTTTGGCCAATGAGGACATTGTCCAGTATAAGTGTGGGGGAGTGGTTTGGTGATATTCTTTATCTAAGATTTTATTAATTATCTTGGTGTTTTCTTGGTATCGAGTTACTTTGGAAAAAATTTGAAATCCTTTCCTTGAAATTTTTGAAAATTTGAAAACTTGAAAGTTTGTAGATTTTGGGCTTTAAATTAAGTTGATTTATCTATAAGAACATTATGACTTTCTTTTTAACTTTAGATATGGATTTGTTATTCATTATAGTTGGGTTTTTTTTTTTTTTTTGGTTAAAAAGTAAACTTATATATTATGTTGTATTTTGCTAAGTCTTGAGAATTTAAGTTAGCCTTGGTTATATTTGGCATTTGAGTTTTATTTTATTCTTTGAGGTTGAATATGGATGATATGATGAATACGGGAAGAGTTGTGGAATAATTTCAGTATTATGAGTTTAAAATTTTCATGACTTTGAGTTGTGAATAAGGAATGTAAGGAAATAGAAAAATGAGTGAAAGAAAAAATCTTTGTTATGTGAGATGAAAAAAAACGAGTTGAGAAAAAAATGCTTTTATTTTTGAAAGAAAGAAAACCTTTTGCTGAAAGGGGGTTTATATAGAGAGAAGTAGCAAGTACTGTTTGGTGTACTCTCTTGAGGCTATCCTGAAGGCAAGAAGGCAACAAAAGAATGAAGAAAGAAAATGAAAAAAAAAAATCTGAAAAAAATGATAATGACTATAAGGGGGCCAATACGGGGTGTGAAGAAAAATCCATTTACTTAAGGCTATCAATTCCCTAAGTCATTGAAAAAAAAGAATGGAGTGTTTCGTTGTTTCATTAGCTTGAGTTGTGTAAATTCGAGTTTATAATGCTAGAATTTGTTAAATGGCTTGATTTGTATGATTTATGTTATCTATGTTTTTGTTTGAGGAATTTGATGATTTTCTTGTACTAAATATAAGTTTGTTTAACTTAACTTTGATGGCCTTGGGATTGTTTGATTTAATACATTAGTTTACAAGGTTTTGAAAAGGTTGAGTGAATGGTGAGTTTATGTTTAAGGTTGGAAGAAGATACTACTTTATTATGGATGAATTAGCTAAGGAAAAATTTGATGACTAGATTTGACTTGTTCATAAGCATTTGCTTAAATGTTTTTATGTGGGAGAATATGATAGAGGCTAAAATAATCATTTATTTCCTAGTTATTTGAATTTATTTTGTGATTATTAGATATAATAATTAGGCATATTTCTTCATATTTGAATTTTACATTTGGAAAGGTATTTTGGTATTTTTATGTAGAATATATATAACAAAGGCAAAAACCATCAATATGACAGAGCATAGTGGGTGTCGGCTGTGCTGACCCTTCATTGGGAAAATAGGGCTGGTACAAAGGCACAACCAGCGCCGGTCGTGTGTTGATTTAAGGTGGCGAATTTCTTTTTCCAAGCAGAATTTCACAAATTCAGTTAGATTCTTTTGGGAACACTTTGAACCACGGGAAAGAACTCTTATAGGAACTTTTTAGCAACCTAAACTCCTATAATATAAGAGAATAATGTTGTACAAAGGTAGGAGTTCTAGTTCTTGAGTTTTCATTGTAATATTTTATAAAACTCCTACAGAAGTACTAAGATTTCAGAGGATCAAGGAGACTCTTGGAGAAGAATAGGAGCTTTATCAAGAAGATTGCAAAGGAGAAGAGGATTACACTTATCTATAAGTTTTTCTTCTTTCTTTCTTTGTAATTCTATTTTGTTAAAGTTGGATTTATATGTTTTGTTTGAAGTTGAGGATATTTTTACTTTATGACTTTGTGTTGAATTAATTTTAGATGTGTTGAATTCCAATTCTAAGTATTTGATTACATGATTTTATAAGTTGAATTAATTATTTTGGACTAGTTAATTCACTATTTTGTGATCTCTTAATGGACTTGAAAAATGAAGTTAAGGAAAAGACTTGATAATCAAAGAGAGATTGATATCGCCTACAGTATAGGGGTATTATTTCTTCCAAAAGGCATTATTGTTGCCAAGAGTATAGGGACATTAATTGTTTAATTGAGTTGTTCTTAATGATTCTTAGTTTTAGCATGGGAGGTAGAGTATACCTTTTAGTTAAATTAAGAATAGGAATTTCATGACTTGGGAAACGATTGAAGTTTGCTTTTGAAACTCATGTTTGTATTTTGGGATGGGAATCAATTGGTTGAAAGATATTTTCTTCACTTGTCATAGAATTGAGATATTTTTTCATTACATGTCTTTTCTCCTTATTTTAACTCCTTGATTATTCTTGTGACTTTTCTTGTGTTGACTTTATTTATTCTCTAGTATATTAGGTTTGTTGGTTTTTTATTCTATCTTCTTATTTGTTGGCTAAACAATAAAGATTTGGGTAAAGTAAGATGGGAGCTGAAGTTCTCGTTGATTCGATACTTGCTATTCCTTATAGTATATGATGGGTATACTTGCCCGTATATGTGGTTTTAGTGATTAGCATTTTAATTAATGCTTGATTGATTGTGGATTTTGTTGCTATTAATTTCTACACTAAAAAACACGTATCGAGTTTTTGGTGTCGTTGCCGTGGATGAGCACTATTGAAAACACTCAAGTCTTATTGATTTAGACTTTGTTGTATTTGTAAATATCACTAATTTTTGTTTTTAGGAACTTTGTTAATATTTGTGTTTTTTTTAGTATATGATTTTCTTTTTGATTTGTTTGATTTTTTCTTAATATTTTTATTTTTTTCTTTTCTTTTCTTTTCGATTTGATTTTTGTTTTTCTTTCTGAGTGTGATGTTAACAAATATCAAGGGTAATTATTCTTGGAGAAGTACATGGCATTGGGCACAAAATCAAATGAGCTACAATGATGGTAGATTGGCACAATTACAAGCTCGTATTGATGTTTTAAGTAAGACGTCACTTGAAGCTTTCATAAATTCCTTTGTTAACAATGGTAATGATTTGATTAAGGGGTACGAAGAATCATCCCAATGAATGAGCTTTGAAAGAACGCATTTAGCAAAGTTGGTTGGTGAGATTTGATATAGAAAATTGGAAATCGCAGAAAAATAGTGTACTTCTCAATTCATGGAGATTACTAATGCCATTGATGATCTGTTGAGTTTGCCCTGCCTCAAGGAGTTGGATTTATCAATGGTTCATCATACACAATTCTTGGAAGATGTTGACAAATTCTTCCTTTCACCCCATTTAAAATGAGGTAGCTTAGTTTTTGTAGACCATACATTGAAAGGTCTTGATCCCATATTTATGAACTTAATTACTAAGTTTAAAAGGGAATTTTCATTGTGGCAAATCTTTAGAAGGGTTAATTGGTGATATTAAGATTGATGCATTCTTTAGATACCATGTGTAGTCATATGTTGAAAAAAAATGGTGTGTTTAAGGGAATGTTAGAGAATGCGGTTTATGTGGTTTGCTTTGTTGAGAAAAACTATTTTCTTAAATATTATCATTTTCAAAAACCTCCATTCCTTTTACATTCATCATGCCTATCTTCTACTTTGAGCTTTAATTTCTTTTACAAAAGTTTGATGAGTGGAAAGAGTTTGTATTTTTGTTTCGGGTTTGGTTTTGTTTAAGTTGTTAGGTGTCTCTTTCCTCTTATAATAAGGAGACTATGTCCCATCTAAAGTGTGGGGGAGTGAGTCTTGGTTTTCATTTGTTTGCTTAGGCTTCCAGTAGTATTTTGCATTCTTGTGTTTCATTTTTTATGTGTTTTATTTTGGTTATTATTTTCTTTGTTCTTTTATATGTGTTTTATTTTGCAGTATTGAATAAACTCTTCTTGGAACCTACTCAATTCTTTCTTCCAAGTTTTACATATTTTGGGAGCTTAGTGCACTTAGAGAGTATTGCTTAACTTTATCCCTCCATTTATTATTTTTGGTCATTTGGAGACGCTTTCTTGTGTTAATTTTTAGCTAATAAGGACGTTGTCCAGTTTAAGTGTGGGGGAGTGGTTTGGTGATATTTTTTGTCCAATTTTTTATCAATTTTCTTGGTATCGAGATACTTTGGAAAAATTTTGAAATTCTTTTATTGAAAATTTTAAGGTTTGGAGATTTTGGGCTTTAAATTAAGTTGATTTGTCTATAATAACATTATGATTTTCTTTTTAATTTTAGATATGGATCTGTCATTCATTATGGTTGTTTTTTTTTTTTTTTTGTTAAAAGGTAAACTTGTGTATTATGTTGAATTTTGCTAAGTCTTGAGAATTTAAGTTAACCTTGGTTATATTTAATATTAGAGTTTTATTTTTATTCTTTAGTTTGAATATGGATGATGTGATGAATTTAGGTAGAGTTGTTGACTAATTCCTATATTATGAGTTTCAAAATTGTATGACTTTGAGTTGTGAATAAGGAATGTGAGGACATAGAAAAATAATGAGTGAAAAAAAAATCATTTGTATGTGAGATGAAAAAAATTGAGTTGAAAAAAAAAATGTTGTTATCTTTAAAAGAAAGAAGTCCTTTTGCTGCAAAGTGGGTTAATATGGAGAGCAGTAGCAAGTATTGTTCGATGCACTCCCTTGAGGCTATTGTGAAAACAAGAAAGCAAAAAAAGAACGAAGAAAGAAAACGAAAAAAATGCTAAAAAAATGAGAATGACTATAAGGGGGCTAATACAGTGCATGAAGAGAAATCCAATAACTTGAGGCTATCAATTCCCTAAGTCATTGAAAAAAAGAATGGAGTGTTTCCTTGTTTCACTAGCTTGAGTTGTGTAAATTTGAGTTTATATTGTTGAAATAGGTTAAATGGCTTGACATGTATGATTTATGTTATCTATGTTTTTGTTTGAGGAATAAGATAATTTTCTTGTACTAGATATATGTTTATTTAACTTAATTTGATGGTCTTGGGGTTGTTTGATTTAATACACAAGTTTACAAGGTTTTGAAAGGGTTGAGTGAAAGACGAGTTTATGTTTAAGGTTGGAAGAAGATTATTGTTTTATTATGGATGAACTTGCTAAGGAAAAATTTGATGAATTGATTTGACTTATTTAGAAGCACTTGCTTAAGTGCTTTAATTCTTGTTTGCTTGGGGACAAGCAAAGATTCAAGTGTGGGGGAATGTGATAGGGTCTAAAACAATAATTTATTTTCTAGTTATTTGAGGTTATTTTGTGATATATTTAATATAATAACTAGGCATATTTCTTCACATTTGATATTTTACCATTAGAAAGGTATTTTGTATTTTTATGCAGAAAACATCAAGAAAAAGGCAAAAACTGTCAGCGTGACAGAGCACAGCCGACCCTTCACTTGGAAAACAAGGCTGGCACAGAGTCATAGCCGAAACCAGCTCCCTTTTCACTAGGAAAATAGGTCTAGCACAAAATCATAGCTAGAATTGGCTTAGACCGTGTGTCGATTTAAGGTGGCGATTTTCTTTTCCAAAGAGAATTTGGCAAATTCTGTTGGATTCTTTTTAGAACTCTTTCAACCATAGGAAATGACTCATTAGGCACTTTTTGGCAACCTAAACTCTTATAAATACAAGAGAATAACATTGTACAAAGGGGGGAGTTCTAGTTCTTGAGTTTTCATTGTAATATTTTATACAACTTCTAGAGAAACACCAAGAGAGGATTAAGGAGACTCTTGGAGAAGAAGAGGAGCTTTATCAAGAAGATTGCAAAGGAAAGGGGGATTACATTGTCTATGAAATTTTCTTCTTTCTTTCTTTGTAATTCTAGTTTATTAAAGTTGGATTTATATGTTTTAATTATAGTTGATGATATTTTTACTTTTATGATTTTGTGTTGAATTAATTATAGACTTGTTGAATTCCAATTCTAAGTATTTCATTACTTGATTTTATGGGTTAAATTAATTATTCTAGGCTAGTTAATTCACTATCTTGTGATCTCTTAATGGACTTGGTAATAAAAAAGAGATTGATATCGCCTAGAGTATAAGGGGTATTATTTCTTCCAAAAGACGTTATTGTTGCCTAGAGTATAGGGACATTAATTGTTTAATTGAGTTGTTCTTAATGTTTCTTAGTTTTAATTAGGGAGGTAGAATATACCCTTTAATTAGATTAAGAATAGAAATTTCATGACTTGGGAAGCGATTGGAGTTTGCTTTTGAAACTCATGCAGGTATTTTGGGATTGGGAATCAATTGGTTGAAAGATATTTTCTTCACTTGTTATAGAATTGAGATATTTCTTCATTACATGTCTTTTCTCCTTATTCTCACTTCTTGATTATCCTTCTGACTTTTCTTGTGTGGCTTGATTTATTCTCTAGTATATTAGGTTTGTTGGTTATTTATTCTATTTTCTTATTTGTTGGCTAAACAATAAAGATTTGGATAAATTAATGTAGGAGCTTAAGTTATCGTGGATTTGATTCTTACTATTTTCTATACTATACAATGGGTATTCTTGCCTGTATGTGTGGTTTTAGTAATTCGCATTTTGATTAAAGCTTGATTGATTGTTGACTTTGTTGATAATATTTTCTACACTAAAAAACACGCATCACTATTCTTGGAATTTGGTGGCCGGATTTGTAACACCCCGCTACCTAGGCCCGCCAGGGCAGGGGATGTCGCCCCGTCCAAAGGACAAGAGGTCTTTATAACTAGGCCACACAAATGAAATAGCAGAATATAAATGATACTTGAACTTAAAATTTATTACATCCCAAAATAAATATCAATCCAAGAATAATTCCCAAAATACCAAAAACAAATTCGTAATAAAATTTATCCACTCTCATCTCCCCAAAACATTACACAAAAATAAATCATCAGAAAATCTTCCAAAGCAGGTATAATCTAGCTACTCATCTCCATAGCAGGATCGACCTGAAATCATGGTAAAACGATGGTGATACGGAAATCTCAGTAAGTTCGTGTGTGCTTTGGGTGTTCAGTGTAAACAGTTCATGAATGCAAAGTATAAAATTCTTTATAAGAGATCACTGGCAAGCAATAAACATCAGTCAAAATCAAGAGTGGTGTTTTGGCATTTCCAGCCATACATAATTTATAAAATCAACCACTCGAAAGAAAGGATTACGGGTTACCACACGTTGGGCCTAATAACCGGATGGTCAGCATGTCACACTTTGTGCATACCGCCGGTCAGAATGCCACACTTTGTGCAGACTGAAAAAAGTAGGTGATCGGCCTTCTGGGCAAGATACTCCTTCTTCTCAATACCCAAACAACAACCGAGTGTCCATTCCGGTAAAACACAGTCACTTGACTGAAAAGAACACTGCTAGCTCAAATCGGCACGACTTACTGGACTGTCGTCTTATTCGGAAAGGACTCACCCGTCAGAGGTGGCCACCTACTGAGAGACTTACCCTAACCCCTCAAAGACTAGCCCTGTAGTCCACCTTTATTAAGTACTCAACGTAACATATCCCAGTTGGAAAAAAAAATGAACAAAACATAGTTCCACTTGAACATGGTAATTAAGGGTTTCCAAAGTCTTTGTCAAAATCAGTTTTAGAAAAAGTTTTGAGTTTGAATAAATCTGCTTATTGGTTTTCAAATAATTTGTTTGACGGAAATAAGACAGGAGACAATCCTCAATTGCCTTTACAAAGATGAGTGTCCATGCACTCTACATTTGGCTTGCCATAATTAAACACTTTTCATCAATCAGGTTTTATGCAGGAGCTTACCTGATTCTTGCTCACAATAAAAAGGTCTCCAACTGCTGACCTAACCCCGCATGGGCAAATACAAACCACAATCAAACTCAAGCCAAAATTCACTTTCTCAATTTAAACAACTCAACTTACTACTATCATGATCCTAGTGTCCCAAGCTTTAAGGCCAAACAATAAGTAAATAGGTTTATAAGCTAAGGATAATTTGATATTTAAAATAATTAATGTTTTGGGAAATAAGAACTAATAAATTAAAGGTTTAACTATTGCTAAGAAAATTTAGAGTTTATTTGATGAAGAGTCTTAGGTGGTTTTTAGGAAAAATAATGATTTATTAATAATTTAGCTGTTAGAAAATAATTGATAACTAAAGTTAGTTGAAAATGAATTTTAATGAGCCTTGCTTGGAAAATAATAAATAAGTTTTAATAGATTTTGATTAAAAGATAATAATTAAAATTTAATAATAAGTATTTTACTAATTATGATTATTTCAAAAAAAAAAAAAAGGCTTTAGTGATTTCGTTATTTTTATATAATATCGATATATTTTATTTTTCTATCAAAACTATTATTTATTTGACTAAAATTTTCTTTATATATATAACAATCCAAATCCACCCTTCCTCGGGCTTTTTCAAAATTACTAGCAAAATCATATTATTAAATATTTTATTCATGAAATAAAAATTAGCTTAGGGACAACTAGATCATGATCATATTTCCATGGCTATTCACAATAATGAACATATACAATCCTTCAATTCATCAAATCATCCAAATCATGCATACAAGCATAGATCTCAATTTATCAAGACATGATCTAACCCCTACTAGCATAAATATGATCATGGCTTCAACAATCCAACATGAATATAAATCCTATTCACCAAAGGTGACATAATCTCTAGCATACTTAATCATGGAGGCATGCATTAAACCTCAAATCATCATACAATCAACCAAGATAATCCATCCATGCATAAATCATATCTCCTTCATATTCATACATATATTCATGCTTCAATCTCAACAATACATACTCAAATCCTATCCACAATCCATCTTCTATCAATATCATTCTAGAGACATGAATCTAGAATTAAAAGAAGGTTAAAAGAAAGCTTACTTGCTTGATGAATTCCCTTGAAGGAGTTTTGAATAAGTCTCAACTCCTAGATGTCTAAATCCGACCAAAGAAGGTGAAGGAAGCATGACCATTGGAGAAGAAACCATCCGGCCAAGGAGGAGAGAGATTCAGCCAAGAGAAAGAGAGACCATTAGTGGGTTTATTCATATTTATATTCATTAGAGATCACGATTAGAGAAGATGGAGTTGTTAGAACAAACCTACCTTGATGGTGTTCTTGAGCTTTCACAAAATTTCTGGTTTTTTATCCAAACTAGCAAGTTGGATTTTGGAGTTTGATGTTAAGGATGGTGTTGATGGACTCACGATAGTGAGTAGATGAATTCTGGAGTTTTTAGAAGTAGTTTGAAGTGATTTGGATAGGTATTAGGTGAAATGAAGAAGTAGATGTTCTTGGTGTGTTGTGTATTCTTGAAGGTTGAAGGGAATAGAGAGTTTTTGGATGGAGGCTGCCGAAATTCTGAAGAGATTAGGGCTGGCCAAAATTTTTGTAGGGTTTAGGAAGGTGATTCTCTAATTTGGAAGAGAAAAGGAAAGGCTAGTAGTTGGAATCCTTGATGAATATTTTTTAGAAGCAAATTTGGAAACTAAATATTCAAGAATATCTTTGATTCTTGGAGAGCTTTTGGAAGTCTGCCATGGCCGAATTTCTGTGCAGTGTTTCTGCTGAATGAAAGCTGATTGAAGAAGGGTAATGGTGGCCAAAAAGATGGAGTGAAATGGTGAGGAATAAGTCTGGTTGTTTGAGGAACATTTTATGGAAGGTTGCTAAATTATGGTAGCTGGAATTTTGGTAACTATTCAAGCATGATTGCAGAGATTTGTTGGAGAGATTTTCTGGCAGCCATGACTGGATTTTTCATGCCAAACTTTGGGATGATAATGGAGTTCAGTTAATGGAGGTTTAAGGGTGGTTTTTGCAGAAAAAGGATGGAGTTTTGGCTAGGAGAGAATTAGGAAACAAAGCTGGAAAAACTACTGCACAGTATTTTTCGCAAGGTTGGAATTTTTTTTTCTGGGCAGTTTTAGCTGCCATCTTTCCAGCCGATTTGTAGAGGTTTTGAAGGGGAGTTTCAGGGGTTTTCAAGGCTGGTTTCCAGCCTTCTTCATGGAAGAACAACATGGCTAAGGTACTGAACAAAAACTGGAAGAAAATAGCTTGGTTTCGGACCTCCAAAGCTGCGATTTGCCCAGGGATTTTTCTGGTTTTGCACCAACTTTGTGCAGTCCAAAAATGGTGAAAGAAATTCAGGTTGCAAGCTGATCCAAAAGGCCATTTTTCTGGCAGCATTTAGGAGGGAATATTAGCTAAGAGTTTCGACAACTTGAAGGCACAAGAAGCTGGAAAATTTCTGTTCATTCCAAGAAGGAAGATAAACCTAGCTAGAATGAATTTTTAGAAAGTTCACTAAAGGGATTTATCCCCTTGGAATCTTTCACATCTCCTCCACATTTTTAGACCATAAAACGTCTTCCACTAAGACATTTTGATCCTACAAAGTCACAGCACTTCACTGGAATTTTTGGAAAGAAATTGACTAGAACAATTTGAACAAATTAATGAATTGAGAAATAGGAAAATTAAGGATCAAGAGGAAATAAATTCCTCTTAGGAATTTTGTGTAGAATAAATGAGTAGGATTTGAAGAATCCTATCATGCCTCTCATAGGACAACATCTCTACCCTACTCCAAACACCACTAAGGCTGAAAATGATACTTTCCAAGCCAAAAAAAAAAAAAAAATTAACCAAGCTAAAGCTCCTATGATGGAATTTGAACCCAAGACCTCAAGAATTAATTCTAAGGCTCTGACCACTAAACCACAATAACTCTTGTTCTTATTTTTCCTAAATATATATATATATATATATATATATATACATACATACATTTTCTTATTCAATCC
The DNA here is from genome assembly GCA_026120185.1 of Voacanga thouarsii. Lineage (NCBI taxonomy): Eukaryota > Viridiplantae > Streptophyta > Magnoliopsida > Gentianales > Apocynaceae > Voacanga > Voacanga thouarsii. The sequence goes on from JANUWF010001165.1 coordinate 5,671,538, forward strand.
TCAAGTTGTCTCCCTTTTTCCACCTGAAGCAACAATTACTATTTTGCCCTTCTCAAGCAATACTCACAACCAAGCCCTCAAGACAAAACTCAAATCCAAAGTATAGAAAATCATTTAAAAATATATTTAAACATGCAATAAATTATGATATGCATCCCAACCCCCTCACTCTAAGGTTGGTTTTGACTGGGGTTTCACAGGATTGATCGACATTAGACGGGGATTCGCGTGGAAGAATAAATTTTTAAAACTACATTTTCAAGGTAATTAATTTTTCTTCCTTCTTCTAATCTATTTATTTACATGTGAGTGATCCTTTGCGTAGATTTTGTTTTAATTTTCTTCGACTTGTAAACTGATTTATATGATTGAAATCTAACAAAAATGACCAAAATACCATTGCTAATAAATAGTCGTATTTTATCATTTTAAACATTCCATTTATCACCAAATGAAAACAGTAACCCCAAGAACAATATTGCAAGCGTGATGTCTTCGACCTACAGGTGTAATGAAGAAAAATACCCCTCTACATTACAACCGTCATTGAGATAGGAAATATGCACTAATACCTTCCTCAATCACATATACTATCCTCTGATAACTAGTCCGATACTCCATGATTTTCTATATGTACTAATTTATTTCCTGAAAGCTATCCCGAAATATACATACTAAGTCACGTTTCTTGTGGCTCTGCATTATTTGAATTTTCCTGAACAATCACAATGGGAAGATTTCTTCACTCAATGAAGCATGGAAACTCTATTGTATAAGTCCGTCATAATTAACTATAGTCATACACCCAATGTACATTATTTTTTGCCTTGCGTTAAGACCTCGCCCATCATAAATCAAAGTGCACAAGTCCAAATTCACTAGACCACCAACTAATACTCAAGTCTAAAAGTACTCATCCATGTAGTAGTGGCGATACACCAATAATTATTTATTTTAATACTTTTATAAAGATTATTATCACATGGTCTAATTCTATGTATTCCAAATATGCTTACACTATTAGCATGAGTGGACTATTCACTGGTCTAAGATAAACTATTCATCAGTTAGAAACCATAGTATAATGATCTAAACGTTGATAAAGTACGCAACTTTATCAATCGATCAAGAATTAGTAACGCATAATATATACCTTACTGTGAAAGCACGACCCAATCACATAGATTACTTATTAACACACCTAGATCTTAATATGCACATATATGTAAACAAATAAATATTAATGAATTTAAAATACAAAAATACATTGTCCAATTTGGTAATACATTTTTACAGCTTCAAAAATATCAAGATGTGTTATTTGAAAGAGTTGAAGATGTTTGGCTTGAAAAGACTTGACTGTCATTTGTTCATGGAACGATTACTAGCAATTGCTTTAAGGGAATTTCTTCCACTTAACATGTGAAAATTTTTGACTGAATTGAGTCTTTTTATAGGGATTTTGTTCTCACCTAAATTATGTGTTAGTCACGTGAAGGAACTGGAGTCCAAAATTGTAGTGCTCTTATGTATGCTTCAAAATATATTTCCCCTAGGTTTCTTCGATGCAATGGAGCACATAATGGTTCACTTGCCTTATGAAGCTTATTTTTGTGGTCTAGCTTAATATAGGTGGATATATCTATTTGAAAGGTAGACATTCGACAACAATTTATTTGCACTATAGTACGTGATAATGATAACAACTTAAAAATATGCTCTAAATGATGTTGTTTAAAATTATAGGTTCTTGCATTACTTAAAAATTATGGTAAAAATAAGACAAGGGTTGAAGATTCAATTTGAAAGACTTACTTAGTTGAAGAAGCATTGACGTTCTTTTCCTACTACTTTGAGGAATATGTTCAAACAAGGCATATACAAGTGGCTCGTAATGTAGAGGTTGCAACTGAGCACGAGCAGGAACAACCTTTGCTGTCAATTTGCAAAGTTCCAGAAAGGATATTGGGGAAGATCTAAACTAAATTCTTAATATCTAAGGAATTCAAAGTTGCCACAAACTACATCTTACGTAAATGTGAAAAGGTACAATCTTATATAAGGGATTTCTCTACTAGTTTACGATTCCAACATCCAAGTATCATAGAGTTGTAAGTCGAGAAAAGCACAAAGAATGAATTTGCAAGATGGTTCAAAAACTACGTAAGTTCTCTATAATATTTGAATTTGAATGTATGTTAAATATCTTGAATACAAACTTAGGCGTTTGCAAATTTATTTTAGGTGCATGATCCAATCAATGGGTACCAAACAAATGTCTACAAGACCTTTCATGAGGGCCATTAAGGTAGGTAAAATCATTTCTAGGGTATTTAATTAATGGTTACCAATTTCACACAGGTGAGCATGTACAAGGTAGGAAAAGTGTTAACCACTTTGTGTTAAAGTTGGCAAGAATGAGCATGGTGATAGGCTGTTAAAAGAGGTAATTGATGTTCAATTTCCTAGTCATCCAATACAGACAGTTGTGCTTTTTAAGTGTGATTGGTTTGACCTTATACTAAATCGGGGAATGAGGGTACACTCTCAATATAAGTAGGTAGACATTAATTGTAACACCCCTCCTTATGTGATTTCCTTATACAAGCATTTTGTTAGGAAAGCAGGAAGGAAAAAGAGAGAGAGAGAGAGAGAGAGAGAGAGAGAGAGAGAGAGAGAGAGAGAGAGAGAGAGAGAGAAGAGAGAAGAAATCGCAAGAAAGAGAAAAGAAAATATAATGGGCTATTAATGTGGAAAATTAAAGGAATAAAAATCCATTAAGAAAGCTCACATAAAAAGGAAGAAAAAGGAAAGATTGGTGGACCATGTTATATAAGTTGGTGGGCCATGATTTTATATAAGATTTGTGGGCCATGTTATATAAATAAGGTGGGCCATTTATATATAAAGCTTTGTGGGTCATGGATGAAAATTATGGTGGGCCATTTCAATTAATAGACTTTAGGTAATTCTAGCCCACAAATAGAAAGCATGTGGATTTATATAATTGGTGCATGGTTGCTTGCAAGACTAATTGAAGAGTCTACGAGTTTCTACTAGCTTATGTGGTCTTCAATTAAGTTCCATGAACTTCTAAGAAGTTCTATAATATTCTAGTGATTCTTATTCATCAAATAATTAATAAAGGCTTGAGAAAGCTATATAAAAGAGAGAAAATAAGGCTGGTCAAGAGGAAAGCTAGAACAAGGAAGAGAGGAAAGAAAGGAAAGAAGAAAGAAAGAAAGAAAAAGAGAGAAAAAAAGGAAAAGAAAGAAAATCGAGAGGGATAGAGAAAAAGTGAACCGTGAGCAAGGAAAAAATGAGAAGAAAAAGGAAGGGAAAAGCACAATTTGTAGCTTGTCTTCTCACTTTTAAGAAGGTAATAACCCATCCTTAAGAGCTAAAGTTGTTATGTATATGATTGAGATTGTTTGATTATGAAATTCATTTCAAGAAGGCATAATTACATGGTTTTATTGTAAAGGAAAAATTGTCTATGGAAGAGTTGTTGTCCGGCTGGATTTGGAAGGATTTAATATGTTTTACAGCTTATTTTAGCATGCTTGAAGTGGTAATATGCTAGAAGTTTGACCAGGATTAAATAGATAAGAGTTTATTGAAGGATAGGAAATAGAAAGATTTTTTGGTAACAAAATATGATCTACATTAATTGTTTGGAGTTTGTATATATTCCTTAGATATAGATGGCTGGAAATTGAGTATGAATACCCCTATACATGTCTTATAATATTGAGAAGGAATTGGAATAGGTTTTGAGTACTTTGATCGCTAAGGATTGTATAACACTTAAGCATACATAAAGTTGCCTAGTGAAGGAATGAAAATTCTGCTTGGGCAACAATAATATAACAACTACGTTTGGATGGCTGGAAAAGTGGTAGGCTTAAAATAGCTAAAGCATCAGTGTTGGTATGTTTAACAAGGTTTTAAAAGGCTTAGATATGATTGGTTGTATAGAATAACCCTTAGAATAACTTATGTGAAGTTGTGGTCACAAATGGTGGAAATTTGGAAATCTACTTTGTATATTCACTGTGTGCTGTCTGTTTTGTGATTTAATTAAATGAAATGGCCATGAATTTGTTAGGCATCTCATACAAAAACAGTTTTGCACAGCGGAAGATTTAAGAGATACCAAAACTAGAATCTGCAAGAGTGTGAATAACAGAAAAACAAGAAAAGTAATTTACCTGTGGAACACTATAAAATAAAGTTTTCAATCAAATACTTAGGTGCGATCTAGAATTTGATAGCAACCTTTCGAGAATGGTTTCTTAATGAAGATAGTTCAACACCGTGCAGATGTCTTGCCGCCTCAATCTCAGTGTGAGATTGACTTTGATAGTATACACACGAGGTATGCTCTCATGGAAACCAAATATCTATGTTAGGAGAATTTCTTGATGGCTAGGGTAACAACTGGAGAAGAGAAGAAAAGAGTCGTGTGTATAAAAAATTAGAGAGAACAATTTTATTTGTGTTTTTTAAAATAAAATAACCATGGCTTATTCTACAAAAAAATCCCAAAAAAAAAAAAAGTTGGTAACACGTTTTGTGAATTCTAAAAGAATTAGAATTCTTTAATTGTATTTGGAACCTATAAGTTCTCACAATTATAATTTAGCTCAAAATTATAATTAATTATAACTTGGCCTCAAATAACTTCTACTTCTCACAATTAATCTCACAATGTTATCAAATAACATCTCAAGTACATAATCCTCTATTGTGTGTGACCTATTAGGTTTTCCAGTCTATTGGTAGCAAAATATGAATTAATCCAAATGTCTTTAAGATTAATAATCCTTAATAATTTAGAATTAACCTATTAACTCTAATCAGGATTGGTTTATTAATTCATCAATTAATAAACCCGTACTCAACAGATCATGAGTGGTATCTAGCAACACATCATAACCACCCAAGAGTCCAGGAAGTCAACTGGCTTGACATGAACCCTTCAATAACAAACTACAGTACAAGAAACTCCTTTCACTGTATAATATCTCATTTGGTTTGGAGTACTGAATTAGTGCCAACTCCCTTTAGAAAAATATTAATTCTAGCCCGAATATATTAGTACTTGTACCAGGAATCCACTACTCTACATGTGTATCAATTGAAATTGTTTTCAATACACAATCACATTGGCCAGGGATTTCACGAGTAGTAATTCCAACAAGTGGTCGTGAGATATTCGCCCCTACTTTTAGAAGTGGTGAATCATTTATTGACCTTCTCAACTACTTTCGTTTACCTCACATTGTACCTAATATCCATCCCATAGACGACCCTCATTTGACTTCGGAGTTTGGAATAAAAAAATAATGCTTAGCAAACAAAATACCTTGGATATATCAAGTCTAAGGATACTTGAATGTTTGCTATATTGAGATTCTTTCTCCGGCACTAAATAGTTATCCATGTGATTATATCATAGCTAGGTCATTAATGTACTTGTTCTATTAACAAGAATCCACGTGTTAACTTTGAGTATTTGAATACTCATGGATATGAGAACCACTGCTGATCAAATCAGGAAGTCTAACACGTGTTAGTCTTAATGCATTAATGAAGTCTTATCTTATTAATACTATGACTAGGGACTTCTTAAGTACTAACACTATACCATGTAGTAGGAATCTCACATCATGATCTCTATCATAATTTTCTTAACACAGTGTTGTACTAGTGATTTTATGCAACCATTATTTAACATGAAGTAAAGAAAATAATTTGAAAGATAAATAATGCCTTGAATTATGAAACAAATGTGTCATATATAGAGTACAAGTGATTGTCTCTAGGGCCAACATTAACAAACTCCTACTTGCACTAGAACCAATCATTCATGTATCTAATACCGAAAGACTCAACATGCCGATTATGTTTCTTCTGGGATAGTACTTTTGTAAGCGGGTCAACTATGTTCTCATCTGTGGGAACTTTCTTTATCTTTACATCATGTCTATCTATGATCTCCTAGATCAGATGATAGTGTTGTAGTATGTGTTTAGATCGTTGGTGAGACCGTGTCTTATTTTCTTGTGCAATGGCTCCATTGTTGTCACAATATAATGATATTGGACCGATAACGGTAGGGACCACTCCTAGTTCTATCACGAACTTCTTAATCCAAACTACTTTCTTAGTTATTTCAGAAGTGGCTATGTACTCAGCTTCTACCATGGAGTCGCCAATAGTCTCTTATTTGGAACTCTTCCAACTTATTACTCTTCCGTACAACGTAAACACGTACCCAGATTATGATTTGAAATCATCTTTGTCAGATTTGAAAACTGACATCAGTATACACGTTTACTTTCAAATCACCCTCTTCATATACTAAGAACACATCCTTAGTCCTTCGCAAGTTCTTAAGGATGTTTTTTACAGCCGTCCAATGACCCTCACTAAGGTCATATTGGTATTTGCTCGTCAAACAAAGAGTACAAGATATATCAGACCTTGTACATATCATAGCGTACATGATAGATCCAACTGCCGAAGCATATGGAATCTTACTCTTGTGATGCCTTTCAACTTATATCTTAAGAGATATCCACTTTGAAAGGCTTACATCGTGCAACATGCATAAGAATCCCCTTTTTCGATTGATCCATATTAAACATCTTTAGCACTTTTTCTATGCATGTAGACTGCGAAAGACCTAGCAACCTTTTTGATCTATCTTTATAGATCCTTATTCCAAAAATGTAGGTTGTTTCTCCAAGGTCTTTCATGGAAAATTTTTTAGACAACCAAACTTTAACTAGTTACAGGATAAGTATATCATTTCTTATTAGTAATATATCATCTACATAAAGTAATAAGAAAATGATTGGGCTCCTACTAGCCTTATTATATACATAAGGTTCATCCATGTTTTGAATGAAACCAAACTCTTTGATTATTGGATGTTAAACTCTTATGTTGTGTCATATATACTTCTTTGGTCAGATTTCCATTTTAGAAAGCTGTTTTCACATCCATTTGCTAAATCTTATAATCATGATAAGCGGCAATATCTAGGAGTATTTTAATAGATTTTAGCATGGCTACTGGTGAGAAGGTTTCGTTATAGTCAATACCATGTTATTGACGATAACCCTTAGCCACTAGTCATGCTTTATAGGTAACTACATTACCATCCATGTCGGTTTTCTTCTTGAAAACTTATTTGCACTCAATAGGTTTGATTTATTTGGGTAGATTAACCAGAGTCCATACTTAGTTATCGTACATAGAATCCATCTCTGACATTATGTCCTCAAGACATTTATTAGATTCTGAACTGTTCAGAACTTTTTTGTAGGTTGTAGGCTCATCTTTATCTATGAGCAATACGTCATTATGGTCACTTATGAGAAATCCATCTCTCTCAGTTGCCACACATATCCTACTCGACCTACGAGGTTCTTGTGTAGTAGAAGGTCCATCTACTCTCTCAATAGATGTAGGATCAGACAGTTGATCCTTGTTTTCTTGAATTTCACTAAATTCAATTTTGCTCTCACTATCCCCTTTAAGCATGTTCTCTTTCTCTAAGAAGACAGCATGCTTCGAAACACACACTTTTTTTTTCGGATGGGAGATAGAAGTAATACCCAAAAGATTCTTTCAGATATCCCACAAACAAACATTTATCAAACTTACTGTAAAGTTTGTCTGACTATTGCCTATTGAAAAAAGGAGAACAACCCCATACCCTCAAGTGAGATAACTTTGGTTTCTTACCAAGGAACATCTCAAGAGTCGTAGCAACCATTTTTGTCAGAACTCTATTTAGAATATATATATAGAAGTTTTTAGTGTGTACCCCCAAAATGATTTTGGTAAGTCTGCAGAAGCCATCATTTTTCGTACTATGCCTAGAAGGGTTCGATTCCTTCTCTTAGATACACCATTATGTTGAAGTGTATGTGGTGGAGTCCATTAAGATAATATCCTATTATTGCTAAGATAACCCTGAAACTTTAGGCACAAGTATTCACCTCCTTGATCCTATCTTAAAGTCTTAATATTTTTGCCAGGTTATTTCTCTACTTCATTCTTAAAGTCTTTGAACTTGTCAAAGGCTTCAAATTTGTATTTCATTAAATAAAAATACCCATATGGTGAAAAATTATCGATAAATGTTACGAAATAGTTATAGGCTCCTCTTACTTGTATAGACATTGGGCTACATACATCAGAATATATGAGTTTTAATAACTCTTTTTTTTTCTCCTTTTCTGAAAAAAAAAGAGTTTTGGCCATTTTACCTAGTAAACAATATTCGTATGTGCCATATGATTCATAATCAAATGACCTTAAGTCACTAAGCTTGTGTAACTTAGAAAGATGATTCTTGTTTACATGGCCTAAATGACAATACCATAAGTAAGAGGTGTTTGAGTTATTTTTCTCTAGTTTCTTATTGTTTATATTGAGAATTGGATTATTCATGTCTAGAACATACAAACCATTAACTAAAGTTGCAAAACTATAATGAATATCATTCAATGAAAAAGGATAACATTTATCCTTAAATATCAAATGAAATCCATACAAGTCTAAACACATAATTAAGATAATATTTTTCATTAAAACAGTTACAAAATAACAATTTTACAATTCTAAAATTAATCTTGAAGGCAGGTTTAGTTCGTATGTCGCCGCAACAAGTGCAGCAACCTTTATTCTATTTGTAGTACGCAGGTACACATCATCTTTCTCTAGCCTTCTACTATCTTTTAGTCCGTGCAAGTTATTGCACAAATGAGATCCATATCGGGTATCTGTTAGTGTTATGCACTAGAGTCAATTACTTGTGCATTGTATATGATACATTTTATTTTAATAAAAGGCATTATTTATCTTACAGTTTCTTTTTGTTTACTTTAAGTAATATAACTGTTCGATAAAGTCCCTAGTACAACACTGTGTTAAGGAAATCATGATAGAGATCATGATATGAGATTCTTACCACACTAGATGGTGTTAGTACTTAAATAGTCCCTAGTAATAGTATTAATGAAACAGGACATCATTAATGCATTAAGACTAGCATGTGTTAGACTTCCTGATTTGATCAGGAGGTGGTTCTCATAACCGCGAGTATTGAGATAGTCAAAGTTAACACATGGATGCATGTTAATGGAACAAGTTCATTGGATGACCTAACTTTGAGATAATCATATGGATAACTATTTTGTGCCAGTGATATAATCTCAATATAGCAAACGTGTAAGTATCCTTAGACTTGAGATCTCCAAGTTATTTTGTTTGCTGAGCTTTGTACTTTGATTCCAATCTCCGGAACTCGATCGATGGCCGCCTATGGGATGGATATTTGGTACATTGTGAGGTAAACGAAAGTAGTTGAGAGGGTCAATAAAGGATTCACCACTCCTAATAGTAGGGACAAATATCTCACGGCCACTTGTAGGAATTACTACTCGGAAAGTCATTGGCCAAGGTGATTGTGTATTGGAAACAGTTCCAATTGATACACATCTAGAGTAGTGGGTTTCTGGTACAAGTACTATTGTATTCAGGCCAGAATTAATTTTTGAGGGAGTTGGCACTAATTTTGTACTCCAAACCGAATGAGATATTGTATGGTAAAAGGAGTTAATTGCACTGAAGTTTATTATTGAAGGGTTGATGTCAAGCCACCTGACTTCCTGGACTCTTAGGTAGTCATGATGTGTTGCTAGATACCGCTCATGATCTGGGAATATGGGTTTATTAATTGATGAATTTATAAACCAATCCTGAATAGAATTAATAGGATTAATTCTAATTAATTATGGATTATTAATCTCAAAGACGTTTGAATTAATTCATATTCTCTACCAATTAACTGGGGAACCTAATAGGTCACACACAATAGAGGATTATATACTCAAGATGTTATTTGATAATATTGTGGGTTTAATTGAGAAAAAGATAAGTTGTTGTGGACAAATTATAATTAGTTATAATTTGTGGTACAAGTTGTAATTGTGAGAACTTGATGTTTCCAATTATAATTAAGGAACTCTAATTGTTTTAGAATTCCAGATTTTCAGTGATTTTTTGATTTTATGATGATATAACCAAAAAACCCTAAGGGTGATTTCACGTGAGAAAAATAGCAGCCACCTAAATCTTCTCTTCTTCTTCTTCTTCTCTCTCGATTTGATCTTGAGGAGGAACCCTAGCCGCCACTTAAAATTTCTGCTAGCACAGAAAGCTACGTGCTTGAGTATTCCTCTGTGTGGATTACTATTAGATATAATCACACAGTGTGATTATAGTGGGTAGACGTTCAACTCACGTGGAGGTTGATCATGAGGATTGCTGGATCGTGCCTCAACTTGAAAAAGAAAAATTTGTTCTTCGCACGAACACCCAAAGGTAAAAGCTGTTGCCTTTTTTGTCGTTATGTCTTGTTTTCCACACATAGAAGAGTCTTTGGAGGGTATCTCGATTTATTTTTCGCTGCGCCGTATGGGATACAAGCCTGAGATACCTAGCAGTGGTATCAGAGCCATGCTATGTGTGGTATACGGACATTGTTTTGGCATGAAAAACTATTTTTGTGTTTGTCTTTGTTTGCTGTGAAAATCATTTTCACTCGAGTCAAAATCGTTTCGATCTTTATGGGATAGGTCTGTAGCACAATATGATTGTGTAAAAGTCACAGCGTATTTCGAAAAGATGCTTTCTTTGGTGCTGAAAATTTCTACAGGAAAAACATTTTCTTGCAACATGGATGTTGCCCTCCGTTTCATCTTAATTTTCTGTTTTGATTTTATTTAAACTAAAAAATTGGTTGTTGTTTAGAGCTTCAAAACAAAAAATACTACTCAGAATTGTTCTCACTGAAAATTTGCAGAAGAAGAAAGCACCAGAAATTGTTTTTGGAATTTTTTGAAAATCGCCGCCATTGTTGCAGAACACAGGCAGCGCCGGCTCCGGCCTCCAAGCCGGCGCCGGTTCCATTCTATTCGCGATGTTCAAAATTCATTTTTGGAAGATAAAATTTTTGGATACCAGAACAGAGCCGGTGCCGGCTCGACTTCCAAACCGGCGCCGGTTCTGCTCTTTTTGCAACCTCTAGTATTTGGAAAAAAAAATCCCGAAACAAAATTTTGAAAGAGAAAAACCTCATTTGATGAGAGACGGGACCCAAAAGCATTTTCTCAAAATTAGTTTTGAGACAATCAATTTTGTTCTTCAAAATAATGATTTTGAAAATCTAAAATTGATGTATTCTCTAAAATGGTGATTTTAGAATTTGTTTTATTTTTCCAAAAATAGTGATTTTGAAATAATAAAAGTATACGTTTATTTTGTTTAAGCATAGTCAATGGCATGGCGGATGGTTATGGACTAAAACCAATTATATCTGTAAATGCATTTTACAGTTTTGGTTTTTATGAAATGGGGCCTATGTGTCCGGCCTTCTCTAGAATTCTTGTGTAATTCTCTTCTTATCTAACTCCCCTCAAATATAACTCGAGGTTTTCTCTCTTTAGAAAAATATGTAATTAGTTTACATAGGTTAGATAGGCGTAGAATTATTTTATTCTGGAGATGGAAACCAAAACAAGGCGAGGAGGTAAGACCTTCTACTTAAATCATGCATGAACACATAGGGTTAACTATATTAATTTCTTTTATGGCTCAAAGAAAATAATTTAGGAAAAGTCCATAACCATACCACGTATTCGCTTTATTACCATGATTATCAATTATGTGATTTATTGATTATTATGCATGTCATTCAACGAAATCACTAAAAGAAACAAATCCCTCAATTAATATTAAACCTAATTTCTTCCGTTAATATAGTAAGAACGAGAGTCCTTTTTCGAGACTAAGTTGTTGGGCAAACCCAAGACTACTTAACATTGGGCATGTTCAAGCTATGAAATTAAATTCCTGATTAATGGGTCAGGTTTAACTAAATTCTTTATCCCTGTTGGGCAAACTCAAGCATAAAGAAATTTAGAGGAAAAGTTGGGGTAGCCCAAAAGGTTTTAAGATTAAAAGTTGTTAATCACCCAATGATTTGATAATTACATACGATGTAATTGGTATTGGATACCTAACAATGAATTCAAGGGTGGCTTGTTAGGCAAACCCAAGGTTATTCTTGAGGAATTTAGATACCGGTCCACTAGGAAAGCTTCCAACGGGCTTCCCGAATTAGTAGTGTAGGTTATTGGTTTGAGTAAAATAGTGGAGTAAAAATGCGTTGAATTAAAGTCCTAATTATTTACATATCATGTGCATATACAAGTAGCTAATGCTCTCTATTTTTACACCTAGGTCACTTACATCACGTCAACGAACTTGAACTTACGTAGCATTTTGGAAACCAATAAGTTAACCGAATCAAACTATCTCGACTGGTATAGAAATTTGAGAATCGTTCTTAAATCGAAAAAGTTGCTCTACGTGCTAGATGCTCCTATTCCACCACCACTAGCCCAAGATGCTCATGCTGATGAGCATGCTGTCCACAAGAGGCATAAGAAGGATAGTGATGTAGCATCATGTATTATGCTGGCGTCCATGACTCCTGAGTTGCAAAAACAGCACGAGCATATGAATGCTCAATCGATCATTTTACCTCTTCGAGAGCTGTTTGATGCCCAAGTTAGAACTGAGAGATATGGCATCTCAAAGAAACTATTTCGTTGCAAAATGGTAGAGGGTTCTTCTGTGGCCACTCATGGGCTGAAGATGCTAGCCTTGATAAAGAAGCTTGGATCTCTCGGGTTTGCAATGGATTATGACTTAAGTGTTGACTTAATTCTCCAATCTTTGCCTAATAGTTTCTCACAATTTGTGATTAACTATCAGATGAACAAGATTGAGTCCACCATTCCTGAATTGATCAATCTTCTCAAAACTGCGGAGTCCTCCATGAAGAAGGATTCCAATGCGATTTTAATGGTAGAATCTTCCTCTTCTAAGAAGAAAGTTTAAAAGAAGAAGAAGAAGGCTGCCATCAAGTCCAAAGGTGGTGTGAACAAGAAGGACGCAGCTACCAAGGGCCCATGCTATCATTGTGGAAAGATAGGCCACTGGAGGCACAATTGCAAAGCCTACTTGGAGACCATCAAGGACAAGAAGTAGAAGGAGAAGCTTACAAGCACTTCTACTTCTTCTCTAGGTATGTTTATGATTGAGATAAATACTGCCATTAGAAATGAGATATGGGAATTAGATACCGGATGTGGATCTCATTTGTACAATAACTTACAGGGACTAAAGAGCAGTAGAAGGCTAGAGAAAGGCGATGTGGACGTACGTACTGCAAATGGGGCAAAGGTTGCTGCACTTGCTGTGCGGACATACGAGTTGAACCTGCCTTTGAGATTGATTCTAGAACTAGAAAACTATTATTATGTACTAGTTTTAATGAAAAACATTATCTCAATTGCGTGTTTAGACTTATGTGGATTTCATTTAATATTTAAGAATAAATGTTGTTCATTTTCATTGAATAATATTCATTATGGTTTAGCAACTTTAGTCAATGGTTTATATTTTCTAGACTTGGACAATCCAATTCTCAATATAAACAATAAGAAACCTAAAATAGATAATTCTAACACCTCTTACTTATGGCATTGTCGTTTGGGCCATGTAAACGAAAATCGTGTTTTTAAGCTACACAAGCTTGGTGACTTAGGGTCATTTGATTATGAATCATATGGCACATGTGAGTCTTGTTTACTAGGTAAAATGACTAGAACTCATTTTCTAGGAAAAGGAGAACGGGCCAATGAACCATTAGAACTCATACATTTTGATGTATATGGCCCAATATCCATACAAGCAAGAGAAGGTTATAACTATTTCATAACCTTTATCGATGATTACTCATGATACAGGTATTTGTATTTAATGAAAAACAACTCTGAGGCCTTTGAAAGGTTCGAAGACTTCAAGAATGAAATAGAAAAATAACTTGGCAAAAGTATTAAGACTCTAAGATCTAATCGAGGAGGAGAATACTTGAGCCAAGAGTTTTTGAGTTATCTTAGAGATAATGAGATATTATCTCAATGGACTCCACCACATACACCTTAACATAATGGTGTATCTGAGAGAAGGAATCGAACCTTTCTAGACATGGTACAGACCATCATGGCTTCTGCACACCTACCAAAATCGTTTTAGGGGTATGTACTAGAGATTTCTATTTATATACTAAACAGAGTTTCGACAAAATATGTTGATACTACCCCATTTGAGATGTTCTTTGGTAAGAGACCAAAGTTATCTCACTTGCGAGTATGGGGTTGTCCTGCCTTTGTTAAAAGGCCACAGTCGGACAAACTTGATAGTAAGTCTGACAAGTGTTTGTTTATGGGATATCCGAAAGAATCTTTCGGATATTACTTCTATTTACCCTCCGTAAATAAATTGTTTGTTTCGAAGCATGCCGTCTTCTTAGAGAAGGAGCACATGCTTGAAGAGGACAACGAGAGTAAGATTGAACTTAGTGAAGTTCATGAAGATTAAACAAATGAGAATCAACCGTTTAACCCTATATCTATTGAGAGAATAGATGAACCTTCTAATACACAAGAACCTCGTAGATCTAGTAGGATACGTGTGACACCTGAGAGATATGTATTTCTCATTAGTGACCACAATAACGTATTGCTCATAGATGAAGATGAGCCTACTACCTATAAGGATGTTCTGAATAGTTCAGAATCTGGCAAATGGCTTGAGGCCATGAAGTCAGAGATGGATTCCTTGTACGACAACCAAGTATGTACTTTGGTTGATCCACCCAAAGGAATTAAATCTATTAGATGTAAGTGGGGTCTCAAGAAGAAAACGGACATGGATGGTAACTTAGTTACCTATAAAGCACGACTAGTGGCGAAGGGTTATCATCAACAACATGGTATTGACTATGATGAAATCTTCTCGCCAGTAGCCATGTTGGAATCCATCTGGATACTCGTAGCCATTGATGCTCATTATGATTATGAGATTTGGCAAATGGATGTAAAAACAGCTTTCCTAAATGGAAATCTAACTGAGGAAGTGTATATAACACAACTTAAGGGTTTCACATCCAGTGATGGCACAAAGGTATGTAAGCTGCAAAGGTCCATTTATGGACTTAAGCAAGCTTCTAGAAGTTTGAATATTCATTTTGATGAAACAATCAAAGAGTTTGGTTTCATTCAAAACTTGGATGAGCCTTGTGTATACAAGAAGGTTAGTGGGAGTGCAATCATTTTCTTACTGCTTTATGTAGATGACATATTGCTAATAAGAAATGATATACCTGTCTTGCAAATGGTTAAAATTTGGTTGTCCAAACAATTCTCCATGAAAGGTCTTGGAGAAGCAACCTATATTCTTGGAATAAGGATCTATAGAGATAGATCCAAAAGGTTGCTTGGTCTTTCACAGTCTACGTACATTGATAAAGTGCTAAAGAGGTTTACCATAGATCAATCCAAAAAGGGATTCTTACCCATGTCACATGGTGTAAGCCTTTCAAAATCGATGTCTCCTAAGACACAAATTGAAAGGGATCATATGAGTAATATTCCATATGCCTCGGCAGTTGGATCTATCATGTATGCTATGATATGTACTAGGCCCGATGTATCTTATGCTCTCAGTTTGATGAGCAGATACCAATCCGACCCTGGTGAGGGTCATTAGGCGGCTGTAAAAATATCCTTAAGTACTTACGAAGGACTAAGGATATGTTCTTAGTATATGGCGAAGGTGATTTGAAAATAAACAGGAATACTGATGCCATATTTCAATCTGATAAAGATAATTTAAAATCATAATCCGGCTACGTATTTACGTTGTGCGGAGGGGCAATAAGTTGGAAAGATTCTAAACAAGAGATTATTGCCAGCTCTATGACAGAAGCTGAGTACATAGCCGCTTCTGAAGCAGCTAAGGAAATAAAGATAGAGAGAGTTCCCATGGATGAGAACATAGCTGACCCACTTACGAAAGTTCTATCTCAAAAGAAAAATGATTGTTATATTGAGTCATTCGGTATTAGATACATGAATGATTGGCTCTAGTGCAAGTGAGAGTTTGTTAGTGTTGTACCCTAGAGGCAATCACTTGTACATTGTATATGACATATTTTATTTTAATAAAAGGCATTATTTATCTTACAGTTTCTTTTTGTTTACTTTAAGTAATATAACAGTTCGATAAAGTCCTTGATACAACACTGTGTTAAGGAAATCATGATATGAGATTCCTACCACACTGGATGGTGTTAGTACTTAAATAGTCCCTAGTCATAGTATTAATGAGAGAGGACATCATTAATGCATTAAGACTAGCATGTGTTAGACTTCCTGATTTGATCAGGTGGTGGTTCTCATAATTGTGAGTATTGAGATACTCAAAGTTAACACATGGATACTTATTAATAGAACAAGTTCACTGGATAACCTAACTTTGAGATAATCATATGGATAACTGTTTAGTGCCAGTGATATAATCTCAATATAGTAAACGTGTAAGTATCCTTAGACTTGAGATCTCCAAGGTACTTTGTTTGTTGAGCTTTGTACTTTGATTCCAATCTTTGGAGCTCGATCGAGGGCCACCTATGGGATGGATATTGGGTACATTGTGAGGTAAACGAAAGTAGTTGAGAAGGTCAATAAAAGATTCACCACTCCTAATAGTAGGGGCGAATATCTCACGGCCACTTGTAGGAATTACTACTCGGAAAGTCCTTGGCCAAGGCGATTGTGTATTGGAAACATTTTCAATTGATACACATCTAGAGTAGTGGGTTCCTGGTATAAGTACTATTGTATTCAGGCCAGAATTAATTCTGGAGGGAGTTGGCACTAATTCTGTACTCTAAAACAAATGAGATATTGTATGGCGAAAGGAGTTAATTGCACTGAAATTTGTTATTGAAGGGTTCATGTCAAGCCACTTGACTTTCTAGACTCTTGGGTGATCATGATATGTTGCTAGATACTGCTCATGATCTGGGAATATGGGTTTATTAATTGATGAATTAATAAATCAATTCTGATTAGAATTAATAGGATTAATTCTAATTAATTATGGATTATTAATCTCAAAGACGTTTGGATTAATTCATATTCTCTACCAATTGACTGGGAAACCTAATAGGTCACACATAATAGATAATTATATACTCAAGATGTTATTTGATAATATTGTGTGCTTAATTGAGAGAAAGATAGGTTGTTGTGGATAAATTATAATTAGTTATAATTTGTGGTACAAGTTGTAATTGTGAGAACTTGATGTTTCCAATTATAATTAGGGAACTCTAATTTTTTTAGAATTCCAGATTTTCAGTGATTTTTCGATTTTATGATGATATAACCGAAAAACCCTAAGGGTGATTTAATGTGAGAAAAAATAGCAGCCACCTAAACCTTCTCTTCTTCTTCTTCTTCTTCTTCTTCTTCTTCTTCTTCTTCTTCTTCTTCTTCTTCTTCTTCTTCTTCTTCTTCTTCTTCTTCTTCTTCTTCTTCTTCTTCTTCTTCTTCTTCTTCTTCTTCTTCTTCTTCTTCTTCTTCTTCTTCTTCTTCTCTCTTGATTTGATCTTGATGAGGAACCCTAGCCGCCACTTAGAATTTTTACTAGCACAGAAAGCTACATGCTTGAGTATTCCTCTGTGTAGATTACTATTAGAGATAATCACACATTGTGATTATAGTGGATAAATGTTCAACTCATGTGGAGGTTGATCATGAGGATTGCTGGATCGCGCCTCAACTTGAAGAAGAAAAATTTGTTCTTCGCACGATCACCCAAAGGTAAAAGCTATTGCCTTTATTGTCGTTATGTCTTGTTTTCCACAAATAGAAGAGTCCTGGGAGGGTATCTCGATTTATTTTTCGCTGCGTCGTATGGGATACGAACCTGAGATACCCAGCAGTATCTAATACCCATATCTCATTTCTAAAGACAGTATTTATCTCAATTATAAATATATCAGGAGCAGAAGTAAAAGTGCCCGCAAGCTTCTCGTTCTCCTTCTTTTCCTTGACGGTCTCCAGGTAGGTTTTGCAGTTGCGCCTCCAATGGCCTATTTGGCCACAGTGATGGCATGGGCCTTTGGTGGCTGCATCCTTCTTCTTCACTCCACCTATGGGCTAAGTGGGAGCCTTCTTCTTCTTCCTTTGAAGTTTTTTCTTGGAAGAAGAAGAATATACTGCCTTCAAGATCGCATTGGAATCATTCTTTATAAAGGACTTCGTGGTCTTGAGAAGATTGATCAGCTCAGGAATGGTGTCTTGTTCATTTGATAATTAATCACAAATTGTGAAAACCTATTAGGCAAATATTGTAGAATTAAGTTAGCACTTAATTCATGATCCATCACGAACCCAAGAGATCCAAGCCTTTCAATCAAGCCCAGTATCTTTAGCCCTTGAGTGGCCACAGAAGCACCCTCATCCATTTTACAATGGAATAGTTACTTTAAGATCTCATATCTCTCTGTTCTGGCTTGGGCATCAAAAAGCTCTCGAAGATGGAGAATAATCGATTGAGCATCTATACGCTTGTGCTGTTTTTACACCTCAGGAGTCATTGACGCAAGCATGATACAAGATGTCGTGTCACTATCCTCCATGTGCTTCCTATGGATAACATGCTCATTAGCATGAGCATCTTGAGCTAGCAGTGGTGGAATAGAAGCATCAAGCATGTAGATTAAATTTTTCGACTTGAAAATGATTCTCAAGTTTCTATACCAGTCGAGAATGTAACACTCCTACTAAAGACAATAGCGGAAGCATATCTACACTGGGTGTCACCCCGTCCAGTTTCCTAGATAAGGGGTCTTTATAATAGAAGCAACAGAGTAAATACATATATAAGGTTCAGACTCAACAATATCCTACACTGATGGCTACACATATACATATATAAGAGGTTTTTATATATGCCATCTTTATCTATAACATAATACAGTACATGATCAAAAGAAAAGCTGCCAGACCTAAAGTTCCAGCTATGTGGCATCGTTCTTCTATCTGTAGGTCCGCTCAGCTCTGGATCCTACAAAAGGTAAGTTAAAAGACACGTGTGAGTGATCAATCACCCAGTAAGTCCCATGTGTGCTAGTACCTTATGAAAGAATAGGATATATAAAACTTTTGTGGAATAGCATATCATTTGATCACTAGAAACAATTACAAAACACTCTAAAAAAGAGTTTAACCAAAACTCAATCATTTTTGAAAAACTTTATCTCAAATTTCAAATTATTTTCCCAGTTTTCAAATCACAGGCACTTCTCCAACAGAAGGTTGGCCTGTATGCAAATCCTATAGTCCTTGCCTTCAGCGCCACGTATCATTACTGTGACCACAACCTCCAGTACTTAATCGTGCATCGTCGAAATAAGTACACTGCAGTGTATTTTCTGCTCAGGTATACCACAACATACCTTAGTGTACCGCAATACACAATCTTTTACTTATCACCATAAGCCAGGGGTCCTAATCCTTACGTTAATCACTATTGAGGTGGTAAGGAGTCAAACGCACCGAGTGTCCCCGCCCGGCATCCAGTGAATGACTCAAAATAAGAAGCGCCCGCAGACGCGATAATTGCCAGGTGCTAAACGGTTAGCCAGGACAACTTATCTCAATGTTATGTCACCCTGTTTGGAGCAAGGCAATCCCCAAAACTTGCTAGGTTACTTGGGGTCATCTATCTCTAACATGAGCTAGTACAAAGATCAAAGTATATGTTGAGTATTCAACGTTATCGATACCAACCCCTTATGACTGATTAGGCCAGTGGGTAATCTAGTTGTTAGTGTTGTGCTCTAGAGGCAATCATTTGTACTATGTATATTGCATATTAAATTAATAAGAGGCATTCTTTATCTTTCAGTTTGATTGTTATATCTAAATATGTGTACAAACCGTTAGATAAAGTCCCTAGTACAACACAGTGTTAAGGAAATCATGATAGAGATCATGGTGTGAGATTCCTACTACACTATGCAGTGTTTGTACTTAAATAATCCCCAATCATAGTATTAATAAGATGGGACATTATTAATATGCCAAGACTGGCACATGTTATATCTCTTGATTGGATCAAGCGGTGGATCTCATATCCGTGAGTATTGGGATACTCAAGATTAACGTGTGGATGCTTGTTTTGGAACAAGTTCATTGGATGACCTAGCTACGAGATAATCACTTGGATAACTATTTAGTGCCAGTGATAGAATCTCATTATAGCAAGTGTGCAAGTATCCTTAGACTTGAGATCTCCAAGGTACTTTGTTTAACGAGCGTTGTACTTTGATTCTAATCTTTGGAGTCTTATCTAGGACTGCCTATGGGATGGATATTGGGTACAACATAAAGTAAACGAAAGTAGTTGAGAAAGTCAATAAAGGATTCACCACTCCTAATAGTAGGAGAGTATATCTCAATGCCACTTGTAGAAATCATTACTCATGAAGTCCTTGGTCAAGGTGACTATGTGATGGAAATGGTTCCAATTGATACACATATCGAGTAATGGATTTCTTGAATAAGTACTAAAATATTCGGGCCAGAATTAATAATATTCTAGAGGGAGTTGGCATTAATTCCATGCTCTAGACCGAATAAGATATTATATGGTGAAAGGAGTTTATTGCACTGATAATTTGCTATTGAAAGGTTTGTGTCAAGCCACTTGACTTTCTGGACTTTTGGGTGGTCAAGAGTCATTGCTAGATGTTGCTCTTGATATGCTAAATATGGATTTATTAATTAGAGAATTAATAAATTTAATCCTTTACTTTATTAAGGATTATTAATTCTAATATTGTTAGAATTAATTCATACTATGCTACCAATAAGACCAAGAAACCTAATGGGTCACACACAATAAAGGTTTGAATGCTCAAATATATTATTAGATAATATTGTAGGGTTAATTAAGACAAGGGAATATATTTATAGGTGAATTATAAGTTTGTTATAATTCATGGGACCTAATTGTAATTAAGTAAACTTCAATGACCAATTTGTTGACAATTAGACATTGAAGGACTAAGTTGCAATTTACGGTAATTATAAATCTATAAATATAAGGAAATGATTTCCTTAGGGTAAGAGACAGACTATTCACGCAATAACAGAGAAACCGTTTCTTTACCTCTCTCTTGATCAAACCCTAGCCGTCTCTCTCTTATTAATCAAACCCTAGCCTCCTGAATTCTACAAGCATAGAATTGTGATATTGTGAGCGTTCGACCTTGTGTGGATTATCATTAGAGGGAGTTTTTTCTTGGACTTCAGTTGAGCTGCTGTGAACCGATTTTGTGATCTGGATCGCGCCTACCTTCTTGGAACAAGAAAAATTTTAAATTCCGACTTCAAGAGGTAATAAGCGTGATCTTCTCTTTTTCCCGTTTCTACTGCAAACCCGTGATCCATGGCTTGGATTTCTTGCTATTTTTCGATGCGTTTAATCTATTTAATTAATTTAGAAATCCTACACTAATTCCACAGGATTTTCAAATCAAAATATTTTTGGGGCAATCATGTTTTCTAGAATTTCATCCCACTGACTCACAAGTCCAATAATCATTCACATAGGCTTCACAAAGCCAATCAATTCATTCCATGGCACATCAGGCCAATAAAGCAATTTCAAGGATCAAAACATCATTTTCCAAAAGTCAATCTCATCATGAGAGATCATTTTCCAAAATCCTGTCAAAACAGATTAAAGAATTCTTTTCATACATCAAAATAAGTTTCCAGCAGTATTCGGGTCAGTTTCCCTATACTCGATCAGAAAAGTCATTTACAAGGGTATTCGGGTCATTTTATCCATAACTGATTTCCAAAAGACTTATTTAGGGTATTCGGGTCATTTTACCCTTACCCGATTTGAAAAGTTTTCATAAAAGTTCCAATAAGGGTATTTCGGTCATTTACTGAACACCCAATTCCAAAGGGTTTCATAAAAGATTCCAATAAGGACATTTGGATTATTTTTCAAATACCCGATTCTAAAAGGAACTCATTCCAAGAAATCCAGAATTCTAATCCCAAAAGAAGATTAAATTTAATGTTTCTAAACATATTTCCATAAAATGTTCCAATAAGGGCATTCCAATCAATTTCTGAATACCTGATTCCAAAAAATCACAATTTTTGAAAATCTCAAGTATTTAATCCAAAAGAACTAAATTCACAAAATTTATGTTTTAATAATCTATTTTGGTTTCAAAGCTAATCATGAAGTTCATTCAAGCATGGCATAAAACAAATCTTGCTCACATAAATCTTAGGCATACTCAGGGATTTCCAAAACTGTATAAAATATAGCATTTCATGGAAAAGTGAAGCACACTAGCTTTGAAGAGGTTTTAGAAATCGGAGGGACTCACCTCGTGTCTTAAGTAACCCTTTCTGTTCACAATCATTTAATCACTATCTCGACCGTTTTTTACGTTTCATTGGCTGTTTACTGCTAAACCTACACCAACCATAACTTATGAGTAAATTCATGTTTGGCCAAAATATAGTCGATGCCTAGCTGATGTGCCCAACTTTTGGCTGATGTCCAACCGACATTTAGCTGACGATTAGCCGTCGGGGCCGACCGGTAGTCGACAGTTAAGGAAAACATTTAACTTTCGTTCACATCTTATTTTTTTGTCGTTTGTTTGTTTCTTTCGTTTTCATTATTCCAAATCCTTTCTCCCTTCATATATGAGGGATTCACTTCATATTTCCCCCTAATTTCACCTAAAATCACACAATTAATCATCCTTAGGTTCGTCCATTTTCTAAGCAAAATTCTGAAATTTTGTTGCTTTGACACATGATTTTGTTTTGAACATAACTTTCAATCTACAACTCCAATTTGGATGTATGATATACCAAAATGACTGTAAGACTCTTAAAATTTATTCTAAGTTAGTCCTTCTTATAGTTCTGGCCCCAGTGACTTGTCACTAGGCAAAAACAGCCCCAGTAGTTTTTTGATTTTTAGTCCATTTTCACAAAATAAGTTCACCTACTTGTGCTTCTTGATTCATAGAACCTATATAACCCTTAGTCCACTTCATTTCCCTTTAAAAAATCTTAATTCTTCCATTTTCTAGGTTCAAGAAAGCCACTAAGTTCTAATGCAAATAGCATATAATTAACATCAACGTAAAAAACTAATCATAATCTATTTTCTTTAACGTTTAACCCCGTTTTTATCCCAACTCGACCATCTTTCTTATCAATCATGAACCCCCCCCCTTTTAATCACCATTCAAATACTCTTATTCATCATACAAAATATAGCCTATGAATCCTTCATCCAACTGGTACACACAGTCTCACATAGTACACAATAATCATTTTAATCATCACAAATCTCATGTTTTCATGTTATTATTCATATCAAAATGATCGCCGTAATGAAATCTACAACTTTAATTCTTGAATCATAGGACTTTACCATGTATATAGGAAGTTTTGGCTTGATCTTATTCCAAGCACACCAAGAAATACATACTTTTTCTTTCTCTCACTTTTTCTATTTTTTCATGATTTTTCCTTTCCTTTTCTTCCTTATTCTTTTATGGTCTTGGCCGGTTTCTCCCCTAAATCCACCGCCATTCTTGGTCAAAATAATGACCAATAGGATTTTGCTCAATTAAATGAATGGTGGCTACTTTACATGTGTCGTGATCTCGTTTTTTTCGCATTTTTTAAATTATTTTGCAAAACTTATTTAAGAAGTCTTGAATGCATGAATATTTCATGCATTCTCTTATTATTTGACACTTGTCCTTGGCCACCAATCACAAGAACCCACACATCCCATTTTCAATCGTATTTTTCAAGTTTTTTCAGAAATTACCAAAATCAGGTCCGTAACGGGAAAATATTTTATTTCACTATTCACCTTCAAAAATTCCACTAAATCCATTGGTAACACTTAAATTATTCAATTACTTCTCTACTTGGTCAAATTTACGGTCAAAGTCGCTTGCATGGTTAAAATGACAAAAATGCCCCCGATACCACGAGTAGCATAAAATCACACCAAAATGTGTGTTTCATCGCATTGATCGATTTTACTTTTCAGAGTACCCTAAAATTCTTATGTTTTTTTTTTTTACTATTAATAGCCTTTCAAAAATTTAGGGTACATGTAGAACAAATCCAATAATTACATGCAGGACCTGACAAAATTTTATTTCACCAAAGTATTCATCTTATTACTGATCAACTTTTGTTCTGGACATCAATACAAATTCTCATCCTACTACAAATAGTAGCCAATCGAAAGTAAAAATGTGTGGTGTGACATTCTCCTCTCCTTACAAAAAATTTCATCCTCGAAATTAGTTTAGACTTAGAATAAATCTGGATACTTTTTCAACATCTTCACTTTTGTTTCCCAAGTTGCATCTTACACAGAATGATGATTCCATAATACTTGTACAAGTGGAATTTTCTCATTCCGCAATTCCTTTTTAGTATACTCCAAGATCTTAATTGGCTTTTCTTCATTCTTCAAGCTTAGAGTCATCTCAATGGCTTCTTTATTCAAAATATGGGTAGGATCAAACACATATTTTTGAAGTTGGGATACATAAAACTTGCATTGAATAACTTTGAAGTTCTACTGGTAACTCCAAATTGATAGGCTACTTTCCCGATCCTCTCGACAATAGGGAATGATCTAGCTTACCTAAATGCCAATTTCTTTTCTTGTTCTTTAATTCCCAGTTGTCATTGTGGAGTACTATGATCTTGTGTGGACCTTTTTCTTGGTGTTGTGAGTGGTTTAGTGGTTTTGTGTTCAGCTCAACCAATGGGACCAAAAATAGGAATTTTTCTTGAGACAAAAAAGGAGAAAATGAAATAACAACCTACCCTCTATCAAACCCTTGAAGAACTAAGCTTCAAAGACCCTCAAGAATAGTAGAAAGTTCTACCATAATCTCACCCCAATATCCTTAAAGCAATAAAGGTAAACAAGAACAAATAGAATAGAGAAAATAGGCACCCAAGTAATAGAATTCAAACAAACCTTAGAAGAACAAAGCAACTAAGACCTATTCAAAGAAACCACGTTGAATTATCCAAAAGATTTATAGACTAATTCATAAGGAGAACTAACCCTTAAGCATGGTCTTGAACAAGATGAATAGGGAGGCTAGGGCCTCTCAAGATTCTCTCAAAAATTTGTATTAAAGTGTGTGAATTGTGTTGTTAAATCACCAATGGTTCTATTTATACTACCCTAACCATAGCTAAGTAATCCCTGATATTCTATTACAGTTTAGGGTCTTAATAAGTCTTTACAAACACTTAAAATTAGAGAAAATTGAAGAAAACATAAAAAATGAAGGGCAGCCGTCGGCTATCCAGGCCGGAGCCGGTGCCTACTAGGGCCCTTGAAGCCGGCGTCAGTTCTGTGCTGCCTTCGGGGCAGTCATGTTGCATATTGAGGCCGGCGTCGGTTTTGATGCTTGGGCCGATGCCAACTGTGCACTGTAAGGCCTCCTTTTGGTCGAATTTTGTCTGTATTTGTTGCCGGCTTGAGTTCTTGTTAGGGTCCTTCTTGCTCTTATAAAAAATGAGCTTTTAGCTAGCTTTCTCAACCTTCTAACCCTTTTCCTTCCTTAAGCATAGTTGTATAAGAAATTGAAAATTAACTTGAAGCTTCTTGGACCCAGATTTTGTCATCATTCCTTGCCCTTGCATGGTCACGCCTCCCCCTCCTTGATCTTGACTTCCATGATGAAGCAGAGTCTCGTCATGGAGTCAACTTCAAGAATATATACTCCTTTTAAACAAATTCCAAATCTCTTCTACATCTATCCGCATAACTTTTTTGTCTACTGTACGCTGCCTCCAACTTAGTTTTGATTAGTCCATGGCCTGCCAAACCTTTTCGAGATCAAAAGCATCCTGTTCACCCATTCTTTGTCCTAAACTTTCCCAATATAATGGGGACTGACATTTTTTGCCATATAAAGCTTCAAATGAGGCCATTCCACTAGTTGATTGATAGCTATTGTTGTAGGCAAATTCTGCATATGCTAAATTATCAATCCACTTAGTTTCAAAATCCAAGGCACAAGCCCTCAACATGTCTTTTAAAGCTCTATTCACTCATTTATTTTGTCTGTTCATTTGTTTGTAGGTGCGCTATTGTACTGAATTTTAATGTGGTCCTGTATCTCTGCTAGAACTTTGTAACACCCCACGACTACGTACCCTAAAAGGGCGGGGATGTCGCCCCGTCCCATAGGACAAGGGGTCTTCAAAACGAGGTATAAAATATAAAGGCAATCTCCAAAAGAATCAACTTTGATAAATGAAGAAATACTCTTATTACATCAGGCTCAAATTGGAGCAATACGAAATAAAAGAAATATTGTTCAGAAGTATAAATGATAAAAGTCTCCTAGAACAGCATAGGAAAAATAGCAAAAGCCTCTACTGTTAGAGCCCCGCCTCTACAAGTCACAAATAATTTCTCTTACGCAAAGAGTGGGTTTTTCCATAATCATACTTTACACAAAACAATCATCCACTCGAATAAACAGTCATGTCACCAGACGTTGGGCTCTATGAGAATAAAATGGCCAAGGCACCACACTTTGTGCACCTTGTCCAGACCAGATTACCACACGTTGGGCGTTCTGATCAAGGTGAGTGTACAGCTCACCGGGTGAGATACTCCTCCATCTCTACACCCAACAAAACCATCCGGGTGTCCATGCCGGGAATATAAATAATACCATACCAGGTACAAATGCTAGCTCGGATCGGCTCGACCAACCAACACTGTCGCCTTTTCAAGCAGAGTTCATCTTCTGGAGGTGGCCTCCTACCAGAAGACTTACGCTAGCCCTCCAAGACTAGTATTGTTAGCCTACCCTTATTGAGTACTCAACGAACATATCCGTCAATTCTTGATTCACAATATTTTCACACCTTGGCTTTGTACAACGTGGTTTTCTTTAAAAGAGATTTCTAAAAGTTTAAGGAAAAGAATAGTTTTCTTGATAAAATCGTTAGTTTGACAAAACCGTTTAAAGAATAAATATCCACGTTTACAACCCAAGCAACCATAGTTCAACAATAGCTTTACAAAGCTTCACAACATAGACTTGCCATCACAACATTTGACAAAAGGGTTTATGCAAGGACTTACTTGATATGCCTCAGATAAACGAGATAAATTCACAGCTTGCTTTCCTCAATTATCCTCCTGATCTAAACCATATAATATCATGATCAGGGCTTCAACTAATTCGAACATGTGCCAAACTCATTTATTTTCATAACAATTCACAATCCCCTAAGATCATATACTATGACCATATATTCAACAAGGTAATAGACATGATCTACTACCTTAAACCTTAATTCCAGCATTAAGGGTAAGTATTTCTGTACCTTAGAACAACCGGGTAGCAAGATCCCGATGCTCCTATGGTTATTGTCCTGAGTTCGTTGGATTAGAAGAGAAAAGTTGTCTCATTTTTCCTTCCTTATGACCGAGAATGCATAAAGAGATGAAATCAGCCTTGAGATGGCATGATTCCAAAGAAGGAAAGGAAGAAAATTGATGGAAGAAAGGAATCAAGAAGTTGAGATGGTTTTTGCTTACCTTGGATGGTGATCGGTTCATGCTAGGTGTTGTTCTTGAGGTTTTCGAAAATTTGCTGTGGAGTTCTTGCTGGAATTTTTGTGTAGAATGGAGAGGATAGATAGCTGCTATGATTTAGAGTTAGAGAAGATTGGTTTAGGGTTAGATGGTGATGTTTAGAAAGACTCCTAATGGCTTTAGGCTTCTTGGACAGCAAGGCGAAAATTACAGCTTGTGATGTCTCTTCTTGCTGCCGAATTTAGGTGAGTTTAAGGGAAGAAAATAATCTACAATTTGCTCCCTTGTGCTGGCCAAAATATTGGTCAAGAGAAGGGCTGATTATGTTAAGAATTTTGGGCCAAACAAGGAAGAGTTTGAGAAGGCTTTGGAGACTAAAATTCTGCACAAGATGGCCTTATGTGCTGTGCGAAATTTCTGAATAGAAGAGGAACAATTTCTGGACTGTTTTTGTTGTAGTTCTACTGAAATTTCCAAAGAAACCATGACGGTTTTAGGTGCAGAAATTGGCTTGATCAGCTGGGATTTTTCGATGTGTTGTGTGTGCAGAATTTCTATTGGAATAGGAGTACAAAAGCTGGCCGAAATTTCCTGTACAAAGCTGTCGAAAATTCTGGTTCTTAAGCTGGTCAAATTTTTGTAGTTTTGTGAAGATGAAATTATGGTTTTGTGTAGTTAAGGTAATCTGAATTGATGAGGAGTATTTAGGTGTTTTGAGCTAGGGTTTGGAGAGTTGGATTGCACTTAAGGAGTGCTGGAATTTCGGACAGCTTGTGTTGACACAAAGCTGCCGAAATTCTGCTAGGATAAGGAAGAAAATCCTAGTTGAATTAGGATTGAAATAAATGTCTGATTTGCTAAGGGATTTAGGATAAGATTTTCTTGCTTTGGAAGAGTTTAAGTTGAGCTAAAATTCCTCTAAGAAGTGGTGGTACTTGCTGGAAATTTTTTCCAGATTTTTAGCTTAGGTTCTAAGGTTAAAATCAACAAGGTTTCCTACTAGAAAAATGATTTATTAATTCCAACTATCCATGGCAAGATCTATCTAGCTAAATTCAAGCCGAAATTTTAATTATTAGCTAGGGTTTTTTCGAAAATCCTAAGGAATAAAAGTTGAAAATTAAAAGTGAACTTTATTCACATCAAGGTCCTTAAATTTAGGAAATAAATATAGAGACTTATTTCCTTGGAATAATGACACTAAAATTTCTCTAGGTTTGCTAGATCTTTTTCGGCCAAGACATGGAAACTCTAAGGAAAGGAATTTTTAAGAAGAGAAACTAACTTCACAAAAGGTAGGATTCGAACTCGGGTCACCAAAGGAAATCACCAACCTCCCCGCTATTCCAAAACAACTTCAATACTAATTTTTTCTACAATCAGTTCTCACCACACCCCAATACTCATCCTTCCAAATCTTCGACCAAACTTCCCTTATCCAAATCTTTAACAACACAACTATTTCACATCAATTAATTCAAATGCAAGAGCAATGGAAAAATTCACATGCATCCATGCAAATAAAATAATTCTAAGCTACCACATAAAATGCAAAATTCTATGCAATGCATGACTTTTCCCCATAGTCAAAGGTGCTTTTGGGCGGGGTATTACAAACTTAGTCTAAAATTTTGAAGTAAATCTGGGGTCTTGGCACAACACAATACTAGGGCGTATTCCATGAAGTCTGATTACTTCTTCCATATAGATTTTATTTAACTTCTTTAGAGAATCTCGTTGATTAATAGGGATGAAATGGGCGGACATAGTCAATTGATCCACTGTCACCCATGTAATATCTTGTTGTCCTACTGCCATGGGTAATCTTGTAATGAAATCTATAGTAATTTCACACTATTTCTATGATGGAGTTGGTAACAGTTGCCATAACCTTCCAGGCCATTACTGATCGGCTTTCACTTGCTGACGAGTTAAACATCAAGCTACAAAATCTGAGATATCCTTCTTCATACCAATCCACTAATAATGCCATTTTAAGTCCTGATACATCTTTACGGTTCCTGGATGGACAGTATACTTACTTTAAGGTGCCTTTATTAAATCATCTTATCTCATTGCAGGCTGTGTTCAAGATACAATACTGATCATTGGATATTAGAACATGTGCAGAATTTAATCCTTCTCTCAACTCTTGGAAATTTCTCTCATGCTTCTTAGTTCCAACATAAGGAACTTCCTTTTAGGTAGGTCGAATTAAAGGTGAAACTTCCTTAGAGAGTTCTCTAAATAAATCTTTGATAATATCCTGCCAGTCTCAGGGAACTTTGGATTTTGGTAGGAGTCTCGGGACGTTTCCAATTTGGCTCTGCTTCAACTTTTACAGGATCTACTATAATCCCATCCATGGATATCATGGGTCCTAAGAATGCTACTTCATGCAATCAAAACTCATACTTACTGAATTCTGCATACAATCTGGCCTCCCTTAATTTTTCCAATACTTTCCAAATGTGTTGTTCATGTTCTTGGGGATCTTTTGAGTACACCAGAATGTCGTCTATGAATATAACCACAAAATCATCTAAGTACGGTTGGAATGTTCTGTGCATCAAGTCCATAAAAATAGCAGGGGCATTAGTAACACCAAAGGGCATCACTACAAACTCAAAATGCCCATATCGAGTATTAAATGCAGTTTTCGATATATCTTCTTCCCGAATCCGGACTTGGTAATATCCTTGCCTCAAGTCTAATTTCGAAAAACATCCAACTTCCTACAATTGATCAAACAGCTCTTCAACCATGGGCAACAGATACTTATTCTTTAGTGTCACTGCATTAAACCCTCAAAAATCTATGCACATTCATAATGACCCATCTTTCTTCTTGACAAACAATACAGGAGCTTCTCACGACGAAGTGCTTGGTCAAATAAACCCTTGCTCCATGAACTCCTATAGTTGTTTTTTGAGCTCCTGTAATTCTGTAGGTGCCATTCTATAAGGAGTCATTGAAACGGTTCTACCAATGGCACTAGGTCAATGGAAAACTCTACTTCTTTTTTTGACGTTAACTCCTTCAATTCTATTGGAAAAATATCTAAATATTCATTTACAATAGGCACATCTTCAGGCTTCTTAACCTCTCCTGGCTTATTAATTACATAAGCCAAGTATCCTTGCTTGAATTTTTTCATGGAGCAATTGCTTGAATTTTTTGACCTTCAATTGAAAGCTTGATTGGAGTAATTGAAGGAGGGATTTGAGGAGTGGCTATGGAACCTAATCATGTAAGGTCAGTGGAAGAGGGTAATGGAGTTCAGTTCATGGTTGACTAAGGTTAACTTCACAAAAGTTTGAGGTGGTTTTCGGACAAGGCTTGAAGAGAGAGCAAGGCTGGAATTTTTCTGGTTTGAGATTCGAATTGTTTGCTGAAATTTGCAGTGCAGTTTTTCTGTAATGTTCCAGCCGATTTGCAGAGAGTTTGGAGAGGTATTTGAGGGTCCTTTAAGGCTGGTTTCCAGCCTTCTTTATGGAGGAAAGCAGAGGTAAATTACTGGTTTGAAGGCTGAAGAAACAGCTTTGGTTTTTGGCCTGCTATACTGCGAAACTGTCAAGATTTTTTTTTTGTTTGCACAACTTTGTGCAATCCGGTTTTTTTGGCAAAGAATTTCAGTCTTCAAGCTGAATAAGTTGGTCATTTTTCTGGCGGCATTTGAGTAAGAAAAATGGTTGAAGTTTTCGAAGGCTAGACTGTCCAAGAACCTGGAACATTTTCAGATTGCTTCCATGAAGAAGATGAATACTATGGAGTGGAGTTTAAAGGTTCAACCATGGAGATTAATTCTCTTGGGAACCTTTCTTAACTCCTTCCCTATTTTCAGTCAAAATTCTATCCTCTAAGAGCCATTTTCGAAATTCCAAGTTCAATAAACCTTGCTGAATTTTTTGGAATTAAAATATGGATTTTGATAAATTGAACAAACTTAATTGGTAAAGAATTTAAGGTAAGCTAGAGAATAAAAGGATATGAATCCCTTAAGAATTCTTTTAGGGCATAAGAATAGGATTAGGACATTTCCTTCATATTTCCCCTAGGACCACACTCCTATTTCTACTTATGGAATGCAAGGGATGAAAAATTCAACCTTAAATAAAATAAAAATAATGATGATAAAACATAAATAATGGGATTTGAACTCAAGACCTTAGGGATTAATTCCAAAGCTCTATCCACTAAACCACGACAACTCTTATTCTTATTTTCTCTCCCAAATATTCTTCTTATTTAATCCTCAATCTTTCTACCTATTTTTACCTCAAGCAAAATTACCATTTTACCATTCCTACTCAATAAGCACAACTAAGCCTTCTAGAGTATAAATTAGAATTCTAAAGTACATAAATTCATTCATATATATATATATATATTCATGCAAAAAAATATGATATGCATCCCGACCCCCCTTACTCTAAGATTGGCTTTAGGTGGGGTTTCACAATGGCTACCTCTTCGGGTGGTTGTATTTATTGTGGACATGTATGTTTTCGAAAAGCAAAACACCATTCTTCATTTATGGAATTTATTTAAGGCTTGCCAGCACTTTCTTTTATGAAACATTTACAATTTGCATACATGAACTATTTTACTTGTAACACTCAAAGCACACACTGGCTTATTGAGATTTGTACTCACCATTTTTTATACCATGTTTTTAGATCAATCCTGCTGTGAAGTTTAATAGCTAGAGTATTGCCTATGTCTTAAAGACTCATTGTTACTTTTCCTATGTATTTTTTTTTTTTTAGGGACAGTAGCAGACATTTATTTTTGAGCTTGTTCATGTATTGCTTGGGTTGTAATAGGTTTAATTTTGAATTATATAATTTATTTTATTTTGTGTATCCTAATTATAAAGACCCCTTATCTGATGGACGGGGCGACATCCCTAGCCCTAATGGGGCATAGGTAGTGGGGTGTTATATCAACAACCTCCAAATCCAATATCTCCTCATCATCCTCAGATAATACTGCACCATCAGGTATACTATCATCCTCATCATCATCATCATCCTAATGGTGTGGCTGATCACCATCATCAAAATCGCCACCCTCCTCCTTATGTGGTGATGATGTCCTATGGGGAGTAGATGCCCCTTCCACACTACGGTCTCATGCAAACAGAGTAATGACAGGTACCACTAGGTCAAACCTACTCCCAGAGAGACGGGCTGCATAATGGTGGCCAGGTCTAGGTCCTGTCACAAGAAAATATCCCGGCACACCCGCTCAAAAGATCTTCTTGATCTTTCCCGATTTCTTCATACCTGAGCTTTCACCTATCTCTTCTTTTCCTTCATCTCTGCGCTCGACCATTGGGTGCTTGCCCTTATCGCTTCTATCTACCATACCAACATAATAAAAAAGTTCTATCAATTCCTACGATGATACCAAAGTTCTATAAACCTAGCTTTGATACCAATTGTAGCACCTTTATTAAAGACAATAGTGGAAGCATATCAACACCAGGTGTCGCCTCGTCCAGTTTCCTGGATAAAGTGTCTTTGTAATGGAAACAACAGAGTAAATACATATATAAGGTCCAGACTCAACAATATCCCATACTGATGGCCACACGTATACATATATCAGAGGATTTCATATATGCCATCTCTATCTATAGCATAATACAGTATATGATCAAAAGGAAAGCTGTCTAGATCTAAATTGTTGATTATGTGGTATCGTCTTTCTATCTGTAGGTCCACTTAGCTTTGGATTCTGCAAAAGGAAAGTTAAAAGACATGTGTGAGTGACAAATCACCTAATGAGTCCCGCATGTGCTAGTGCTTTATGAAAGAATAGGGTATATAAAACTTTTGTGGATAGCATATCATTTGTTCACTAGAAACAATTCTAAAACTTTCTAAAGAAGAGTTTATCTAGAACTCAATAATTTTTGGAAAACTTTATTTCAAATTTCAAATCATTGCCCCAGTTTTCAAATCATAGGCACTTCTCCAATAGAAGGTCTCCTGTATGCAAGTTTCGGAGTCATTGCCTTTAATGCCACATATAATTGTACTAAGACTGAAGCCTCCAGTACTCAATCGTACGTTGCTGGAATAAATACACTGTAGTATACCTCTGCTTAGGTATACCGTAGTACACAATCTTTTACCTGCCATCATAAACTAGGGGTCCTAATCCTAACATCAATCACCATCGAGGTGGCAAGGAGTCAAATGCATTGAGTGTCCTCGCCAGACATCTAGCAAATGACTCAAAATAAGAAGCACCCGTAGACACGACAATTGTCAGGTGCTAAACGGCTAGCCAGGACAGCTTATCTCAATGTTCTATCCCCCTATTTAGAGTAAGATAAACCCCAGAACTAGCTAGGTTATTTGAAGTCGTCTATTTCTAACATGAGCTAGTACAAAGATTAAAGTCCTTGCTGAGTACTCAACGTACCGATACCAACCCCTTCTAATTGATCAGGCCAGAGGGTTATTTGATCCCACAGAATTTTCAAATCAAAACATTTTTGGGTCAAAATCATATTTTCTATAATTTGATCCCACTAACTCGCAAGTCAGATCATCATTCATATAGACTCTGCAGAGCCAATCAATTCATTCCATGGCATATCAGGCCAATAAAATAATTTCAGGGATTAAAAGATCGTTTTCCAAAAGTCGATCTCATCACATGAGATCATTTTCCAAAGCCATGTCAAAATAGGTTAAAACAAGTTTCTAGCAGTATTCGGGTCATTTTCCCCGCACTCGATCACAAAAGTCATTTCTAAGGTATTCAGATCATTTTATCTATACCCGATTTCCAAAAGACTTTTTGAGGGTATTCGGGACATTTTACCCTTACCTAATTTGAAAAGTATTCATAAAACTTCCAATAATGGTCTTTCAGTTATTTACCGAACACCCAATTCCAAAGATTTTCATAAAACATTCCAATAAGGACATTTGGATTATTTTCCAAATACCCGATTCCAAAAGAAACTCATTCCAAGAAATCCATAATTCTAATCCCAAAAGAAGATTAAACTCAAAGTTTCCAAACACATTTCCATAATATGTTCCAATAAGGGCATTCCAATCAATTTATGAATACCCGATTCCAACAAAATCACCATTTTCTAAAAATCTCAAATATTTAATCCAAAAGGACTAAATTCACAAAATTCATGCTTTAATAATCTATTAAGGTTTCCAAGCCAATCATGAAGTTCATTGAAGCCAAAAATGGCATAAAACAAATCTTGCTCAAATAAACCTTAGGCATACTTAGGGATTTCCAAAACTGTACAAAATATAGCATTTCATGAAAAAATGAAGCACACTAGCTTTTAAGAGGTTTTAGAAATCAAAGGGACTCACCTCATGTCCTAAGTAACCCTTTCCATTCACAACCATTTAATCACCGTCTCTACCATTTTCGACGTTCTGTTAGCCATCTACCACTAAACCTACACCAAATATCGTTTTCGGGTCAATTTATGTTTGGTCGAAAAATAGCCGACGTTTAGCCGACGGTTAGTTGTTGGGGCCGACGGGTAGCTGACGGTTAAGGAAAACATTTAACTTTCGTTCACGTATTTTTTTTGTCGTTTGTTCGTTTCTTTCGTTTTTCTTTTTCCACATCCTTTCTCCCTTCATACACAAGGGATTCACTTCATATTTTTGCTTAATTTCACCCAAAATCACATAATTAATCATCCTTAGGTTCGTCCATTTTCTAAGCAAAATTCTGAAATTTTGGTGATTTGACATATGATTTTGTTTTGAACAGAATTTTCAATCTACAACTCCAATTTCACTCCATGATATACCAAAATGACCGTAAGACTCTTAACTTTAATTCTGAACTAGATTGTTTTAGATTTCTAGTCCCCTTGACTCATTACTGGGCAAAAGCAGCCGTAGTAGTTTTTTCTGGTTTTTAGTCCATTTTTACAAAACAAGTTCACCTACTTGTGCTTCTTGATTCATAGAACTTATATTGTGAAACCTCAGTCAAAACCAACCTTAGAGTAATGGGGTTGGGATGCATATCATATTTCATTGCATGTTTAAATATATTTTTGTATGATTTTGTGTGCATTAAATTTATGTTTTATGGTCTAGAGGGCTTGATTATGATTATTGAGTGAGAAGGGCAAAATAGTATTTTTTTTGCTTGAGGTGGAAAAGAGAGATAGCTTGAGGATTGAATAGGAAAATATATTTAGAGGGAAAATAAGAACAAAAGTTGTTGTGGTTTAGTGGTTAGAGCCTTAGAATTAATTCCTGAGGTCTTGGGTTCAAATTCCATCATGGGAGCTTTAGAATGATTAAATTTTATTTTCGCTTGGGAAGTGGAATTTTCGGCCTTATGTACTTTGGAATAGGGTAGAGATGTTGTCCTAAGAAAGACATGATAGGAGTATCCTAATCCTATTCTTTTGCTCTGCACAAAATTCCTAAAAGGAATTCATTTCCTCTTGATCCTTAATTTTTCCTATTTCTCAATCCATTAGGATGTTCAATTTGTTCAAGCCAATTTTATTCTAGGAAAATTCCAGCAATATTCTGTGGCTTTGAAGGTTCAAAATGTCTTAGTGAAAGACATCTTATGGACCGAAACCATGGAAGAGATGGGGAAGGATTTCAAGTGAATTACTTTCCTTAGTGAACTTTTTAAAACTTCACTCTAGCTAGGTTCATTTTCTTTCATGTATTGAACTGAAATTTTTCCAGCTTCTTGTGCCTTCAAGGTGTCGAAATTCTTGGCCATTATTCCCTCTCAAATGCTACCAGAAAATAGCCCCTTTGATCAGCTTGGAACCTGAATTTTTCTGGCCATTTTTGGACTGCACAAAAGCTATGCAAAACCAGAAAATTTTCTGGGCAAAATCGCAGCATAGGTGACTTCAAACCAAGCTGTTTTCTTCTAGTTTTTCTCCAGCTCCTTAGCCACGTTTTTCCTCCATGAAGAAGGATGGAAACCAACCTTGAAAGACCTCTAAATACCCCCTCAAACCCTCTGCAAACTAACTGAACAATGGTAGAAAAATCTACCCAGAATTTTCCTTCAAACTTGCGAAATCACTGAACACAATTTCCAGCTTTGTTCTTCTTTAGCCTTGTCCGAAACCTTCAGCATGTTTCTGCACAAACTTCTCTTGAACAGCCATGAACTAAACTCCATTGTCTTCCCCAAGCTCCTGCATGAAATTCAGACATGGCTGCCCAAAAATCTTTCCAAAAAAACTACTGCAATCATGCTC
Source organism: Voacanga thouarsii (assembly GCA_026120185.1). Lineage (NCBI taxonomy): Eukaryota > Viridiplantae > Streptophyta > Magnoliopsida > Gentianales > Apocynaceae > Voacanga > Voacanga thouarsii. The sequence continues at coordinate 5,708,454 of JANUWF010001165.1, forward strand.
GATTAGTTACCAAAATTCCAGCTACCATAATTTAGTAACCTTCCATAAAATATCCCTCAAACAACCAGATCTTCCCTTCACCATTATACTCCTTATTTTCGGCCACCCTTATCTCCTTCAACCAGCTTTCATCCAGCAGAAACTCTGCACAGAAATTTGGCCATGGTAGCTTCCCAAAAGCTCTCCAACAATCAAAGATATTCTTGATTCCAAATTTGCTTCCCAAAAATATTCTTCAAGGATTTCAACAACTAGCCTTTCCTTTTCCCTTCCAAACTAGAAAATCATCTACCAAACCCTACAAACGATTTGGCCAGCCCTAAACCTACAGAAATTCAGCCAGTCTTGAACAAGACCTATCTCCTCTCTTCAACTTTCAAGAACACATAGAACACCTACTCCTTTCTTTTGCCTAATACCTCTCCAAATCACTTCAAACTTCTTCTAAAAATTCCATATTTCATCTATTCACTGTTGTGAGTCCATCCACACCATTTTTAACATCAAACTCCCAAATTCAACTTGCTCTTTTGGATAAAAAACCAGAAGTTTTGTGAAGGCTCAAGAACACCTTTAAGGTAGGGTTGTTCTAACAACTTCATCTTCTCTAATCTTGATCTCTAATGAGTATATATATGAATAAACATGCTAATGGTCTCTCTCTCTCTCTCTCTCTCTCTCTCTCTCTCTCGGCCGAACATCACTCTCTCTTGGCTGAATGGCTTCTTCTCCAATGGCCATGCTTTCTCCATCTTCCTTGGACGGATCTAGTCGTCTAGGAGTTGAGATTCATTCGAAACTCCTTCAAGGTTTTCATCAATCAAGTAAGTATTTTTAACCCTTCTTTTAAATTCTAGATTCATGTCTTTAGGATGATGTTGATAGAAGATGAATCATGAATGGGATTTGAGTATATATTGTTGTGATGAGTTGAGAGTGAAGCATGAGTATATGTATGAATATGATGGAGATGGGATTTATGCATGAAGGGATTATCTTGGTTGATTGTATGATGTTTTGAGGTTTAATGCATATCTCCATGATCAAGTATGCTAGAGATTATGTCATCTATGATGAATAGGTTTTATATTCTTGTGTGATTAATAAAACCATGATTATATTTATGCTAGTAAATGTTAGATCATGCCTTAGTAAGTCTAGATCTATGCTTATATGCATGATTTGGATAAGTTGATGAATTGAAGGATTGTATATGTTCATGACTATGGTTAGCCATAGAAATATGATCATGACGTAGTCGTCCCTAAGTTAATTTTTATTTCATGAATAAAATATTTCATAATATGATTTTGCTAGTAATTTCGAAAAAAAAAACCCTAGGAGGGGTAAATTTGGATTATTATATATAATAAGGATATTTTAGTCAAATAAATAATAGCTTTTGCTAGAAAAGTAAAAAAATATATCGATTATATAAAATAATGAAATCAACTAAAACCTTTTATGGAAATAATCATAATTAGTAAAATATTTATTACTAAAAATTTAATTATTATCTTTAATCAAAATCCATTAAGAATTTATTTATTAGCAAGACTCATTAAATTTATTTTCAACTAATTTTAGTTATCAATTATTTTCTAACAACTAATATATTAATAAATTATTATTTTACCTAGTACCACCTAGGACTCTTCATCAAATAAACTCTAAATTCTTCTTAGCAAGATTTAAACCATCAACTTATTATTACTTATTTCCCAAAACTTTAATTATTTTAAATATCAAATTAGGCTTAGCTTATAAACCTATTTATTTATTATTTGGCCTTAAAGCTTGGGACACTAGGATCATGGTAGAAGTGAGTTGAGTTGTTTTAAATTGAGAAAGTGGATTTTGGCTTGAGTTTGATTGTGGTTTGTTTTTGCCCATGCGGGGTTAGGTTGGCTGTTGGAGACCTTATATTATGAGCAAAAATCAGGTAAGCTCCTGCATAAAACCTGATTGATGTAAAATATTTATTATGGCAAGCCAAATGTAGAGTGCATGGACACTCATTTCTGTAAGGCAATTGAGGATTGACTTCTTTCTTATTTCAACTAAACAAATTATTTAATAACCCATAAGCAGATTTACTCAAATTCAAAACTCTTTCCAAAACTGATTTTAACAAAGACTTTGGAGACCTTCAATTGCCATTTTCATGTGGAACTATGGTTTGTTCATTTTCCCAAGTGGGTTATGTTATGTTGAGTACTCAATAAGGGTGGACTGCTAGGACTAGTCTTTGAAGAGTTAGGGTGAGTCTCTCAGTAGGTGGCCACCTCTGAGGGGTGAATCCTTCCCGGATAAGGTGTCAGTCCAGTAGGTCGTGCCGGTCCGAACTAGCAGTTGTTTATTTTTCAGTCAAGTGACTGTGTTTTACCGGAATGGACACCCGGTTGTTGTTTGGGTATGGAGAAGGAGGAGTATCTTGCCCGGTAGGCTGATCACCTACCTTTGTCAGTCTGCACAAAGTGTGGCATTCTGACTGGTTATAGGGCCCAACGTGTGGTAGCCCATGATCATTTCTTTTGAGTGGTTGATTTTATTGATTATGTATGGTTGGAAAAGCCAAAGCACCACTCTTGCCTTTGACTAATGTTTATTGCTTGCTAGTATTTCTCTTATAAAGTTTTTATACCTTGCATTCACAAACTATTTCCACTAGACACTCAAAGCACACACGGACTTACTGAGATTTCTATCTCATCACCTTTTTACCGTGATTTCAGGTCGATCCTGCTGTGGGGATGAGTAGCTAGTGTTATCTGCCTTGGAAGAGAATGTTGTCATTTATTTTTATGTGTTGCTTTGGGGAGTTGAGAATGGATAATTTTACTTATGGATTTGTTTTGGGAATTCATGGATTTATTCTTGGTATATAGTAAATTTTAAGTTAAAGTATTATTTTTATTCCGCTATTTTATTTGTGTGACCTAGTTATAAAGACCCCTTGTCCTTTGAACGGGGCAACATCCCTGGCCCTGGCGGGCTTAGGTAGCGGGGTGTTACATATATAACCCTTAGTCCACTTCATTTCCCTTCAAACAAGCTTAATTCTTCTAGTTTTTATGTTCAAGAAAGACACTAAGTTCGTATGCAAATAGCATATAGTTAACATTAATGTTAAAAAACAATCGTAATCTATTTTCTTTAATGTTTAACCCTGTTTTTATCCCAACTCTAACATCTTTCTTCTCAATCATGAAACCCCCCTTTAAATCACAATTCAAATACTCTTATTCACCATACAAAATATAGCCTATGAATCCTTCATCCAACCGGTACACACACAAAGTCTCACATAGTACACAATAATCGTTTTACTAATCACAAATCTCATGTTTTCATGTTGTAATTCATATCAAAACGATCACCGTAATGAAATCTACAACTTTCATTCTTGAAGCATAGGACTTTACCTTGTATATAGGATGTTTTGGCTTGATCTTTCTCCAAGCACACCAAGAACACACAAGAAATACACACACTTTTTCTTTCTCTCACTTTTTCTATTTTTTCTTGACTTTTCCTTTCCTTTTCTTCCTTATTTCTTCCTTCCTTCTTCTTTCATGGTCTTGGCCAGTTTCTACCCTAAATCCACCACCATTCTTGTTCAAAATAATGACCAGTAGGTTATTGCTCAATTAAATGAATGTTGGCTATTTTACACGTGTCGCGATCTCATTTTTTTCGTATTTTCCTTAAGTATTTTGCAAAGCTTATTTAAGATGTCTTGCATGCATGAAATATTCATGCATGCTCTTATTATTTGACACTTGTCCTTGGCTAGCAATCACAAGAAGCCACCGTCCTATTTTCAACCGCATTTTCCAATTTTCTTCAGAAATGACCAAAATCAGGTCCGTAATGGAAAATTATTTTATTTCACCATTCACCACCAAAAATTTCACAGAATCCATTGGTAACACTTAAATTCTTCAATTCCTTCCCTACTTGCTCAAATTTGCGATCAAAGTTGCATACGTGGTCAAAATGACGAAATTGCCCCCAATACCATGGGTAGTATAATTCACACCAAAATGTGCATTTTATCGCACTAATCAATTTCTCTTTACAGAGTACTCTAAAAGTCTTATTTTGTTACTAATAATAGCCTTTCAAAATTTTAGGGTACGGGTAGAAAAAATCCAATAATTACTTCCAGGTCCCGACAAAATTTTCTTTCACCAAAGTATTCATCTCATTACACCAATCAACTTTTGTTCTGGATATCAATACAAATTCTCATCCTATTACAAATAGTAGCCAATCAAAAGTAAAAAGGTGGGGTGTTATAGAGATAGTTTGACTCAGTTTGTTTGTTGGTCTCCAAGATGCTACGTAAGTTTAGGTTAGTTAACATGATACACGAGACCTAGCTGTAAAGATAGAGAACATTAGCTAACTTTATATGCATATGTAATGCAAATAATTACATCTTTAATTAAACGCATTATTACTCCACTATTTTTCTCAAACCAATAGCCCCCACTGTTGATTCTCGGTGGAAGATTTCTTAGTGGACCGGTTTCTAAATTCCTCAAGAGTAACCTAGGGTGTGCCTAACAAGCCATCCTTGAGTTCAATGGTAGCTATCCAATACCAATTACATTGTATGTAATTATCAGATCATTGGGTGATTAACATCTTTTAATCTTAAAGCCTTTTGGGCTACCCCAATATTTCCTCTAAATTTTCTTTATGCTTGAGTTAGCCGAACCGAGATAAATAATTTAGTTCAACTCGACCCATTAATCAGAAATTTAATTACATAGCTTTAACATGCCCGATGCCGATTAGGCTTGGTTTAGCCCAACAACTTGGTGCTGAAAAAGGACTCTCATTCTTACTATGTTAATGGATGGAATTAGGTTTAATATTAATTAAGGGATTTATTCCACGCACAAATATATCAATAAATCACATAAATTGATAATCATGGCCATGAAGTGATTACGTCGATGGTTATGGACTTTCTCTAAATTAATTTTCTCGAGCCAAAAAATAAATCAACATGGTTAACCCTATGTGTTCATGCATGATTTAAGTAGAAGGTCTTACCCTCTCGCTTTATTTTGGTCGCCATCTCCACAATTACACTAATTCTATCCTTATCTAACCTACGTAATCTAATTACATGAATTTCCTAAATAGAGAAACCTCGAGTTACATTTGAAGGGAGTTAGATGAGAAGAGAATAACATAAGAATTTTAGAGAAGGCAGGACTCAGAGGTCCTATTTAATAAAACCAAAATAGTAAATAATGCATGAACATATATAATTTGGTTTTAGTCCATAACCATCCACCAAGCCATTAAATTTGCTTAAACAAAATTAAACATATAATTTTATTATTCCAAAATCTCTATTTTGAAAAAATAAAAAAAATTCTAAAATCCATAGTTTAGATTAATTTCTAAAATAAAATTCTAGAAATTAATTAGGATAAAATCTAAAATCAATATTTTAGAAAATTTTTAATTGCTAAAATCATATTTTAAGAATTAAATAATAATATATAATCTAAAATCAATATTTTAGAAAACATATTAATTTCCAACATATAATTTTATCGCAAATCTTAGGTCCTATTTAAAAACTAATCATAATTAGATTTAATTCTCAAAACGAGAATTAATAAAAAAAAAGAAAGAAAACTTATTTTTTGTACGCCCTTTTCCAGAAACATTTCTGGAATGCTTCTTCTTCGATTTGTGCAGCGTTTTTTAGATAACAGACATTCTGTTCGTCTTTATCTAGCAGTGTTCACAAACTTGCAATTGAAAACCTCATGAAACAATTTCTATCTACAATCAATTTTTACAAAACAGACATTCTGTTATGCAAAAAATTAAACCAGACAGAACCTTTCTTACTTCGCACAAGAAAAATACATTGAAACATATTTTCTATATTGAAATGAAACTGTAATTTTTAGAAAACTAATTTTCTTAAAAATCAAACAAGTTTACATCGGTTTAACCATTGCAGAGAAACCATCAGTCATGACCCAAACATACATAGAATGATTTTCTGTACAGAATAGACCGAGTCATAAAAACAACTTCAAATAGATTTTGAAACCTTACGTAACCTTTATAGAATCACTATGCATTGTAACCAGAACCCACAAATTCAAATTTTCTGGAAAACAAAATGCATTCGTAACAATTTTAGAACACAATAGAGGCCCACGGTCCTTGAAACAATTCAAGAAATAAATTGAAACGGTTTTCAGATATCAAAGCTCCGTGAAACAACTTTCACTGAAGATAACAGAGATGTACTAAAACATTTTCATGACATATTAATGATCTATAATTCACATGCAAGCAAGTCTCTGATACCACCGTTAGGTATCTCATGCAAAAACTGGTCTGCGCAGTGGAAGATTTAAGAGATACTAAAACCAGAATCTGCAAGAGTGTGAATAATATAAAAATAAGAAGAGTAATATACCTTCTCGGTGCAACACTATAAAAAAAGTTTTCAATCAAATACTGAGGCACGATCCAAAATCCGATAACAACCTTTTGAGAACAGTGTCTCAATGTAGATGGTTCAACACCGTGCAAATGTCTGACCGCTTCAATCTCAGTGTGAGATTGACTCTGATAGTATCCACACGAGGTATGCTCTCAAGAAAACCAAAAATTCTTTTCTAGGAGAATTTCTTGGTGACTAAGGTAACAACTGGAGAAGAGAAGAAATGAGTCGTGTGTATCAAAAATCAGAGAGAACAATTTTCTCTGTGTTTTAAAATAAAACAACCATGGCTTATTCTACGAAAAAATCCCAGAAAAAAGCTGATAACACGTTTTGTGAATTCTAAAAGAATTAGAATTCTTTAATTTTAATTGGAACCTACAAGTTCTCATAATTACAATTTGGCCCAAAAAGTATAACTAATTATAATTTGACCCAAATAACTTCAACTTCTCACAGTTAACCCACAATGTTATTAAATAACATCTCGAGTGCATAATCCTTTATTGTGTTTGGCATTTTAGGTTTCCTATTCTATTCGTAGAAAAATATGAATTAATCCAAATGTCTTTGAGATTAATAATCCTTAATAATTTAGAATTAATCTATTAATTCTAATTAGGATTGGTTTATTAACTCATTAATTAATAAATCCATACTCAGCAGATCTTGAGCGGTATCTAGTGACACATCATAACCACCCAAGAGTCCAGGAAGTCAAGTGGCTTGACTTGAACCCTTCAATAACAAACTACAGTGCAATAAACTCCTTTTACTATACAATATCTCATTCAATTTGGAGTATGGAATTGGTGCCAACTCCCTCCAAAATAAATATTAATTCTGGCCCGAATATATTATTACTTGTACAAAAAATCTTCTACTCTGCATGTGTATCAATTGGAACTGTTTCCAATACACAATCACCTTGGTTAATAATTTCACGAGTAGTAACTCTACCAAGTGGCCGTGAGATATTCGCCTCTGTTATTAGGATTGGTGAATCCTTTATTGACCCTCTCAACTACTTTCGTTTACATTATATTGTACCCAATATTCATCCCATAGGCAGCCCAGGATCTGGCTCCAGAGTTTAGAATCAAAGTACAATGCTCAGCAAATAAAATACCTTGGAGATCTCAAGTCTAAGGATACAAGCACATTTGCTATATCGAGATTCTATCACTGGCACTAAATATTTATCCATGTGATTATCTCATAGCTAGGTTATCAAATATACTTGTTCTATTAATATGCGTACACGTGTTAACTTTGAGTATCTCAATACTCATGGATATAAGAACCACCGCCTGATCAAATCAGAAAGTTTAACACGTGCTACTCTTAAGGTATTAATGAAGTCATATCTCATTAATAATATGACTATGGATTATTTAAGTACTAACACTATACAATATAGTAGGAATCTCACATCATGATCTGTATCATAATTTTATTAACACGGTGTTGTACCAAGGACTTTGTCGAACAGTTATTTACATGAAAGTAAAGAAAAAAAACTAATGGATCAATAATGCCTTGTATTATAAAACAAATGTGCTATATACAAAGTACAAGTGATTACCTCTAGGGCACAACAGTAAGAGAATTCTAGAACTTCATGACATAAAATTTTTAACTAATTGTTCCTGGAACATTTTGGAACTAATTCAATATGATTTGGAGTTGTGAGCAAGAAGTTATGGGATAAATGCCAAATGTTGCCAAAGCTGTGAATGTGAAATGGCTTATTTTCTTTGTTGAGAGTTTGTAGCAATAACTAAACCAAATGAGAAAAGGTATTGGTATTCTAAAAAAAAAAAAAAATTAGAAGGATGTCTTAGGAGTATTTTGGAACTAGTTTGACCTTATTTGGAGCTATATAGCAAAAGTTATGAATAAAACAATATAAATGTTAACGCTAGAAATGTTAAGTTACTTCCATTTCCTTTAGACTTCTAAAATTAAAAAAGGAAATAATATGCCATTTGCTCCTAGTTTTATGCAAGCCTTAATTTTTGGACATTGAATAATATTTTATGAAAACACTTCATTATTATAGGTGATTTGATTCAGAAGAAGTCCTAGGCTTATGAAAGTATGAGTAGATTTGTTCTATCGACCAAGGTAGTTCCCTTGGATTTTTAAACTCCTGCTTAGCTAAGTGTTTTTCTAATATAGCTAAATGCTTTCCTTATATAGTTAAGTGTTTTATTGATATAGTAAGCATAAGCTTTTCGCTCGAATTTGAGAGCATTGATTACTAGATTTTAATGCATACTTTTCTTCTTGTAATTTACGCATAATGAAACCTTTACATAGCAAATTTTATTTAATTAGTAGCAATGACTTGTATGCAAATTCTTATGACTTCTAAAACTTTTTAAATGCACATGCTATATGAAAATGCTTATTTGAACATGTAAATATTCTTATGTGGAGTTTAACACTATTTACTAAATTATGCATTTTATAAAATTATATGCTCTTATAAATATCATGTTTTGATACAAGAAAGCATTTTATAGTAATATGTGAACACATTTTATGTAGTTACATTCTAAAGCATGTTAAGTGATGATTGAAAGGTTTGTGTCCTTCTATGCTTTTTTGGGCTTTGAGAATGGTTACTCCATAAACGTTAAACATTTAGAAAATAATATTTTGGCAAAAATATATATATATATATATATATATATATATATATATTCTTGACATTCCCTCGAGAACTTGTGATATTGGACTGGTCTTGTGAACCCGTAAAGACGTTGAGTACTCAACAGAGGCTTTGACTACTATACTAGCTTACGTTAGAGATAGATAGTCCTAAGTAACCTGATTGGCCCTAGGATTCATCTTACTCCGAATAGGACGATAGGATATTAGGATTAGCCATTCCTGGCTAGAGGTTTATTGTCTGACAATTGCTTATGATTGATATTTGGATTGTTTACATGTTACTGGGAGCGAACACTTAATGTGTTCAATCCCTTACCATTTTGATGGTGATTAACATTAGGACTGGGAACTTTAGGCTTATGGTGGTAAGTAAAAGATTTCTAAGTGCTAGGTGATGTGCTTGTGTCACTCACCAGTACAACATGATCTAGTTGAGTACTGAAGTGACAATCCCAAGTATAATAAGATCGTGATAGCCAAAAGTGAAGCCTTATGAGGTTTGCATGCAACTCGTCCTTCTAGTGAGAGAAGCACCTGCTTTTCTTGAATTTGGGGCCCATATGGCTGAAAAAACTTATATTTTCCAAATGTGCAACAATTTGAACAGTCATTGACAAAGTTTTCCACTACTCAGTTGTATAGTTATTTTTAGTGGAAAAATGCAAACATTTTCTAATGCTAATTTTTTAAGAAAAGAACTAGCACATACAATATTCACTAAGTATGACACTCACATGTTCTTTTATTTTCCCTTATTTCTTAAGAATCAGAGCTTGAGATATGTGATAGTGATGCCAAGGTCATTCTTTTGGTTCAGTATAACAAAATTTTTGTGACTTTACTAGGTACAAATTGCAGATATTCTCATTTTATGTGTTTTGGGATCGGTATATATGCACTCTTCCCCAACTGATATGCAAATTTCATGAAAAAGTTTATTTCTTATATCCACTGTAAGATTTATTTCATTATAAAGACCCATTATCTAAGAGATTAGACGGGATGACATCTCACAAAAATAGAGCCCACGATGACTAGAAATGCAGGGTGTTACATTAACAGTAAGAGGAGTTACTCTAAATATGATCTTTTTATGTTAGCCTAATAAGCATATCAACTATACTTTGCTACATATCCAGGAATTAAAAGGTTAAAATCTGACTAGATGGCAGTATGCAAAATAAAAGCTCGGCATGTGATTGCCACACTCATTGTTGATAGGGCTTACCAAGAAGATGTTGATGATAATAATGCAATGAGTATATTTTTGGTAGTCGATCTTAGTCCCTTAACACATAGAGAAGGCATAAATTAGTTGTTAGATGTTCAGAAGAAGACATTAGATTGGGAAAAAGAATTGAGCTACAAGGTAGATGATGATGAGAGTGATTGGGAGATAGATTATCAGACATAAGTTAATTCTGAGGAATTCATTTCAAATGATGACTCAAGTGAATAGTATATTTTTAGTAGTTAATTAGTTCTTTGTAAGTTTATCAACATATCGAACTAGGAACTATGAGTTGATAATTTTCTTTAATGTTTATATGTGAGAATATGTTACATTTTCTTTTCACTTATATTTTTTAACTATATTTTTCCTGATAGATATATCTGTTAGAGAGTAGTAGCCTTCTGTTAATACAAAGCATACTTATACATAGGACCATGCACCATCACCTGGGCATGCTTCACCAATACCATTGCCTAATCCTGGGTAAGGCAGTAAGTCTCCTACCCCTTCCATAATCTATAGTATCACACTAGCCTGGATCTCAGGAACATGATCTTGACTTTTGGTTACACTACGGGCATATGTGTATTATTTTGTACATTATTATTCATTTTATAATTTCTTTATAAATAGCTATGCATATTTTACTCACCTTATTTTGTATATTTTGTTTACCTTTGTTAGCCCTACGGGCATTCTCCTATGTTTTGAATTACAACAAACACTGATGAGGACTAACTTGTGTGATCTACAAGTTATAGGACATGTTTGACCTTAGTTCTTCCAAGGAGTGCGTGTAAGATTGCTAAACAACTCTTGAGTAATGGAATCAAAAAATGGGTGATCAAGTAGAAGATCAAGCTTGAGAGATTGCATACCAAGAATTCTGTATGGAAGAACCTTAGACTAGGAATCTTTATTAAGGTATTTTCTCTGTAAATTCTTATGTCTTCTTCACCTTATTATTTAGTTTAATTCTACCTTGAAGCAAAAAAGTTTCAAAGTTTTAAATCCTCAGAATTTTGGATTGAGTAATTTCGGTGAACCTGCATCCAAAAGCTTCATCTAAAATCCTGTGAATAGTATCAAATTGATTTTGCCTAAAAAAGTGCCATTTTGGATGCACCATCGTCCAAAACTTGGCAAATTTTATAGTGAAAACTATCCATTTTCTTGCTGTTGGAACTCTTCTTTATGCCTCTATAAAAGGTTTCAAAACTTGATTTGAAAGAAGATTTTTGTGTTATCTTTCTCAGAAACACTCTTATACTTTAGAAAACAAAAATCTTCCCATTCATTGTGCTTTAAAGGTGAAATTAAATTATTCAAAAAGTAAAAAGCTATTGGAGCTTATTTGTTCATATCTGCTCAAACTTGTTAGCTATTTCTATAAGTTTCCTTCATTCTATCTAGTATCAATGTTGTGGTGTAAAACCTAATTGGGGTAAGCATTGTTTGGTGAATATATCAAGGTTGTGGTGTAAAACCCGGTTAGGGTGAACCTTGATTGTGTGTTAGGTTGGGTGTAAAACCAAGTTGGTAATCCTCTTATGTAAGATTGGTATAGCCTACCACCATTAATTTGGGAAAAAGGTTTTAATGATTGTGTTGAAATCCTTAAGTGGGTACTTAAGGTAGTGGATGCAGATCGATTGAGGATCAAACCACTATAAATCCTTGTGTCTTCTCTTTTGCATTTCATTATCATTTCACTACTCCATTTTTACTGGTTCTTAGATAAAAAAATTTTATCTCAATCTCTACATTCATTGATTAGTTTTAAAAACCTTTATATTCTACAAAAAATTTGTATTTAATACCTCAACTTCCCATCTTTAAAACAACTATCTTCTTGCCATTTAGTGGTGCTTTAAAAGATTCTTGTTTGCACTCTATCAGCTGCGAAACAATCTATCTTTGTAGACAAAAGTATTACACTCCTCTTTGCATTCATTGTTTTAATCAAAGACTTTTATGCAGTTGGGTAAAACTGTTATTGTTGCTTCATCTACCCATCTTACCTATAAATCTTATTTCCAGCATTTAGTAGAGTTTTAGAAGTCCTTCAACAGCACATAAGTTTGCATTTTTGAACTCTCACCTTGTTCAGCCTTTATCAAAAAGACATCAAAGAATTGTTTTTAAAATTGCATTTGTTTGCCATAAACCTTATTCACCCCCTCTAAGGTTTATCAACCTTTACAAAAAAAAAAAAAAAAAATGCTAGTTCTCATCGGTATGTACATCACCTTGATATTCTAAAGGTACTTTAATAGGCCTTACACCATATTTGCAGATGTCCTGATATACATGAAGAATATCTAGTTTTGAAGAGTTTGGAGTAAGTTACTAATTATTGTATAAATGCATAATATTAATACATTTTGTATTTCATATATATGTTTTAGTTCATTTATTATATACAAACAACTTGGAATATAGTATGATTTTTTGCAGAAGCTATTTCATTAGGCCGATGATCATATTGTGCAAATCTGGTCCAAATAGGAACACAAGTGTAGGACATATATTTCGAACACCTTATCGAAGGTCTAGAAAGTGGCCCCAACTAGTCAGTTCCCTTCCTGGATTGACTTTTGGATTTGGGAGGAGATGAGATAACACTGGAGCACACAAGAATTTTAGCGAATCTCCTTTACTGCTCGGAGGAATAGGGGTCATGATACCTTCACTCATACTGGAGGTTCAGTCTTGTTCACTATCCACGAGGACCATATGGTAATTTTCTTCAATTATTTACATATTTTGAAATTCTACTTCATGTAAATTATTTTCTTTTTCAATTTAATGAATTTAGCTTACATGTTTTTATGAATTCACATTTTGTGTGGTATATATTGTTTGAATATGAAATATGGTACAGGGGGTTTGAAATAATTATAAAATAAGCCTTGGAAGAGGAAAAATAAAATAGCTATGGATTAGCTATATTTTTCCAAATTAACTTTTAATAACTTGAATATCTAAAAATAGAGTAGTAGTTAAACCCTAGCAAATTTGCTAAGGTGTTGCTACGCTATGGAAATCCGTCGCTAATCCCTACCACAATTTGCTATGCATTAGCGACTGTCACTAATCTGTGGCAACTACCTAGGGTTTAGCAATGACCTATTTATTCAATAGATGGTGTAGATACACTGCCGCTAATCCCTTGCTACTTTAACTATAGATTTGTGACGACTGGGAAATTTTTTCAAAAATTAAAAATCACAAAAATAGATGGTCATCGCTAATCCCTTACTAATATAACTATGGGGTTTTTACTACTGGTATATTATTTTTTCAAAAAAAAAAAAAAAAGGAACTTTCGCTAATGCCTCACTATATTTTCTATGAGTTAAATTAATTTCTTAAAATTCCATAAGTAGAAAATAATATATTAGTCGCTAAGTAAGAGTAAATTTGACCATTGTAACTTTGTTGACTCGATTATTAATTTGGCAGTTGCCCTCATTAGACCCTCGCTATTTGCAATGGTAGTTTTTTGCTGTTGCAAAATTTTTACTAAGTGAGAAAGTCTTTAGCGAGGGCTAATGTGTTTTTTTATAGTGAAATCAAGACTGCAAAGAGCTAACAATGGAGTAATGCATTACCGTGATCAATTGTATATGCCAAATAATGAAGAACTGGAGAAGAAAATTTCAAAGGAAGCTCCAAGAACCATTACACCATCTTTCTGAGAGAAATGTCAATGTACTAAGATGTGAAGAAGATGTTTTGGTGGTTGGAAATGAAGAGAAAAATTGCGATGTATATGTGTACCCTTATCTTGCCTATCAGAAAATGAAATCTAAATATAAGAGACTCACCAGAATACTCCATCCCTTACCTATAAACTAGTGGAAGAAGGAATATATCATAAAGGATTTAGTTACTTTTTTACCGATGAGCAGAGATTAAAGAAAAATCCTTTCATTGACCAGCGGTATTTAAGGCATACGACTTTCGTTCTTTTGGTAACATTAATACAGGTGTTGTTATGAGTCTCTTCTTCTATTCTTGGAACTTTTTTCACACTTATTGTTCCACACGAATGGCATATTCTTATGCAACAATCAAGTTAAAGGGGACACAAGAGATGAAAATACCTTAATATAGCGTCAATAATATTTCGCTAATCCTAAAAAACTTCAGATCTTTGTAACATTTTTTGATTGAGTCCATTTAGAAATTGTATCCACTATAGCCAAATTGCATCCTTTGTCACTACATGTCCTAAAAATGAAACAGAGTCCATCCAACCAAAACTCATATTTACTAAATTTGGCAGAAAGTTGATGCTCTCTCAACTTCTCCAATACCAACTTTAAATGTTTAACATGCACTTCCAGACTTTGAGAATATATCAAAATATGATCAATAAAGATCACAATAAATTTATCTAAATATGGTCAAAAAATGTGGTGCATTAAATGAAAGTTGTTAGGGCATTAGTTAATCCAACCAACTCATAGTGATTGTATCACGTATTAAATGCAATATTCGGTATATCCTGTTCACATATTATTACTTGATAGTATCCCTGCTGTATATCTAATTTAGAAAAGCAACTTGAATCTTGTAGTTGATCAAACAACTAATAAACTAATGGGAGAGGGTACTTGTTCTTAATTTTAAAATTATTCAACCTACAATAATCTATGCACAATCACAATGTCCTATTCTTCTTCTTGACAAATAATATCGGTGCTCCCCATGGTGAGGCACTCAGTCAAATATATCCTTGACTTAGAAGTTCATCTAATTGTTCCTATAATTCTTTCAGCTCTAATGGCACCATCTGATAATAAGCCTTCAAAATCATCTTAGCTCGTAGCATCAAGTCAATAGTAAACTCTACATCTCTTAGAGGAGGTAACGTTGTTAATTCTTCTGGAAAAACATCGGGACAATCCTTCACCACAGTTGTATTCTCCATTGTGCATTAGTTCTTTGGCTTGTTGATAATATGTGCTAGATATCCCTGATATCTTTGCTTGAGGAGTTTACTAGCTTTCATTCCCAAAATCATACACTTCAACTCCTCCACCCAATTACCCTAAAATTCGAACACATCCTTCCTGAGTCTCACAAATTGGACAACCATACTCTTATAGTCCACCAAGCATGATATTTAGATAACCAATCTATTCCAAGGATGAGGTCATAATCTTTAAATGTCATCATGATTAAATCTCTCACCAAATTTTCTTTCCTTACATTGATCGCATAACCGGTACATAATTCCCAGCTTCAACCAACTTCTAGAGGTGTACTTACTAACAAAGTATAAGACAGTTCTACCTCTTTATTTGTAAAGGAATAAGTAGAATTAGGATTAATAAAAGCATTTACTTTACAGTCTTGGAAAATAAGTGTACCTTTAACAACCTCAAGGTCGGCTCCCAACTTAGCCCAATCTAGAGCAAATACTTTAGCATTGACTTGTGGTTTTGGGTGATTCATTCTATTTCCTTTCTCTTGGGTTCTATTCACAAGTGGATTCTAATTTCTTGAGGTGAATTGATTCAGTTTAGGGCACACATTTCTCAAATAATTTGGATCACCACAATTAAAACATTTTTGGTTATTCATCTTACACCAACAATCTTTCTCTAGATATATTTTCCTTCCACAACTATGACAACTTATCTCATTTAGATCATTCATTGCAGAATTGGGGTGAGCTTACTTTCCTTTATTATTCTACTACAGTCTAAATGGCATTTTCTTAATAGGAGCCACAATTGATTTCTATCTTCATTCTCAGTGCTAGTTGTAGCATCTACAGTAGAAAAATAAGTACTTGGCAAAAATGAAGAAAGTTCTCTTCTCAACCCCAGCCTCAACTCCTTCACAAATTATCAGGTTCTTTTTCTGTTCCGTGTCTAGTAGATAGCAGCAATACTTGGACAACTGATTAAATTAACTTGCGTTTTGAGCCACACTCATGCTTTCTTGCTTCAAAATTTGAAACTTATTGATAGAGCTTAAATGTACCTATATTTTCCTTAGTTATTTAAGGTTATTTTATGATACTTTTGATACAATAACTAGTTAATTCCCTTCCTATTTGATATTTTGTTTGAGGAAAGGTCTTTTGATGATTTTATGCAATAATGGATGAAATTGGAGTCAAAACATTAGATTTCCAGCATAGACTCGGCACCTGCCTAGAGAAGCTAAACCGACACCGGCCTCACACTGGAAGGAATACCTCTCTTGCCACATTGTGCAATTGTCCCTCATATCCTTTCTCCTCTATTTGTAGGTCCTCTTGTTCAAGTGTATAGGCATTTATGGCATTCTCAACCAACTTGGCTAATTGTGTTTGGTGATGGCTCAATCGTTGGGAAGCTTCTTTATACCATATAATGGATGAATTTGAATTGGTAATAAAAGAATTTATTGATGCTTCTAATGACGTATCACTAAAAGTGTCAATCCAAGCTTGTAACCTTGCCAATCTATCATTATTGTAACTCCCTTGATACTGTGCCTATGAATAATTTCCATGATGATGTTTCGAACCTCGTGCTCAAAGAAAAAATAAAAATCAAATAAAAAATAAAAATAAAAAACAAAAATAGTGAAAAAAAAATAAAAGAAAAAAAATACAAATTAGAAATATTTACAAACTACCTAAAAATAAAAGTTAGTGATATTTACAAATACAACAAAGGCTAAATCAATAAGATATGAGTGTTTCTGATAGTGTCTATCCTCGACAACGGCGCCAAAAACTTTATGCGTGTTTTTAAGAGCAGAAAATATTACCAATAAATTACGCAATCAATCAAGCTTTAAAAAAAAATGCTAACCACTAAAACTATATATATTGGCAAGTATACCCATCATATATACAGGGAATAGCAAGTATCAAATCCACGAGAACTTAGGTTGTTAGTGTTATGTCCTAGAGGCAATCACTTTTACGTTGTTTATGAAACATTTTTTTTTAATAAAATGAGTTATTTATCTTACAATATCTTTTGTTTACTTGTAGGCAAAATAACTGTTAGATAAAGTCCCTAGTACAACACTGTGTTAAGGAAATCATGATAGAGATCATGATATGAGATTCCTACTACATTGTATAGTGTTAGTACTTAAATAGTCCCTAGTCGTAGTATTAAAAAGATTGGACATTATTAATGCGTTAAGACTAGCATGTGTTAGACTTCCTGATTTGATCAGGCGGTGATACTCATATCCGTGAGTATTGAGATACTCAAAGTTAACACCTGGATGCTTGTTAATGGAACAAGTACATTGGATGACCTAGCTATGAGATAATCACATGGATAACTATTTAGTGCTAGTGATATAATCTCAATATAGCAAATATGCAGGTATCTTTAGACTTAAGATCTCCAAGGTACTTTGTTTACTGAGAATTGTGCTTTGATTCCAACTCTGGAGCCAGATCGGAGGCTGCCTATGGGATGGATATTGGGTACATTGTGAGATAAACGAAAGTAGTAGAGAAGGTTAATAAAAGATTCACCACTCCTAATAGTAGGGGTGAATATCTCACGGCCACTTGTAGGAATTACTACTCGAGAAGTCCTTCGCTAAGGCGACTATGTATTGGAAACAATTCCAATTAATACACATCTAGAGTAATGGGTTCTTGGTACAAGTACTATTATATTCGGGCCAGAATTAATATATATTCTATAGGGAGTTGGCACTAATTCTGTACTCCAGATCGAATGAGATATTGTATGGTGAAAGGAGTTAATTGCACTATAGTTTGTTATTGAGGGGTTCATGTTAAGCCACTTAACTTCCTGGACTCTTGGGTGGTCATGATGTGATGAATTAATAAACCATTCCTGATTAGAATCAATTTGATTAATTCTAATTAATTATGGATTATTAATCTCAAAGACGTTTGAATTAATTTATGTTCACTGCAAATTGACTGGGAAACCTAATAGGTCACACACAATAGAGGATTATATACTCAAGATGTTATTGGATAACATAGTGGGGTTAATTACGAGAAAGAGAATTTATTGTGAACAAATTATAATTAGTTATAATTTATGGTCCAAATTGTAATTGTGAGAACTAGTGTTTCCAATTACAATTAGGGAATTCTAACTATTTTAGAATTCTCAGTTTTTAGTAGGGTTTTTGTGTTATATGGAGATATGCACGAAACCTAAGTGGAGTTCAATTCATGGAAACAACTCTAAAAAATCCTCCACTTCTTCTCTCTTTCTCTCGTGGTTCTTCAGAAAACAAGAAGAACAAAAACCCTAGCCGCCACTTTAATTTCTACTACCACAGAAATATCTTAGTGCTTGAGTGTGATTCTCTGTGTGGATTTCTATTAGAGACAATCACACACTGTGATTATAGTAGTTAGATATTCAACTCTCGTGGTGTTTGATCAAAAGGATTGTTGGATCACGCTTCAACTTGAAGAAGGAAAAATTTTATTTTTCAAATGCTCAAAGAAAGGTAAAACTATTACCTTTATTCTCTTTATGCCTTTTTTTTCACACATATGCGGATCCTGGGATGGTATCTCATTCTTATATTTCTGTTGTGCCATATATGATATGCGTGAGATACCTAATAGTTGTATCAGAGACTTACTATATGTGGTTTGCAGATATTGTTTTTGGCGTGAAAGCTATTTTCATGTATTGGTGTTTTTCTTTGTTCACTGTGAAAACTGTTTTCACTCGAGTCGAAATCATTTCGAGCATTGTGGATTAGGTCTATCGCACAATATCCTTGTGTAATAGTTACAACATATTTTGAAAAATGTTTTCTTTATGTGCTGCAAGTTTTTGCAGAATAACGTTTTCATGAACATGTGTTGGTTGCCTTTCGTTTCATCTTGTGAATTTAATTTACTACTTTGTTTTGTTTAAACTAACAAATTGGTTGTTGTTTTGAGCTTCAAAATAAAAAATTCTGCTGAGAATTATTCTCACTAAAGCATTGCAGAAGATAAGGCCTCCAGAAATTGTTTCTGGAAAAATTTTCAAAAATCGCCGCCTTTTTCCGACTTCAGCCGGCGCCAACTCTGGCTTCCGGATCGGCACCAGTTCTGTGCTATTTTGCGATGTCCAGAAATCATTTCCGAAATTTTTTTTTTTGAAAACCAGATTGCAGCCGGCGCTGCCTCCAGCTCCTAACCGACGCTAGTTCTACTCTGTTTGGTGACGTTCCAGCCATTTTAGAAATTAATAAATTTTCTAAAATAGAATTTTGAAAAGGAAAAATCTCATTTGATGAGAGACGGGACCCAACAGCATTTTCTCAAAATTAGTTTTGAGACAAATAATTTTATTTTCAAAATAATGATTTTGAAGATTAAAAATTAATGTATTTTTCTAAAATATTGATTTTAGAATTTGTTTTATTTTTCCAAAAATAGTGATTTTGGAATAATAAAAAAATTTTATATTTATTTTGTTTAAGCATAATCAATGGTATAGTGGATGGTTATGGACTAAAAACAATTATATCTATTCATGCATTTTTATAGTTTTTTTTTTTATGAAATAGGACCTACGTGTCCTGCCTTTTGTAGAATTCTTGTGTAATTCTCTTTTCATCTAACTCTCCTCGAATGTAACTCGAGGTTTTCTCTCTTTAGGAAACTATGTAATTAGTTTACATAGGTTAGATAGGAGAAGAATTATTTTATTTTGGAGATGGCAACCAAAACAAGGCGAGAAGGTAAGACCTTGTACTTAAATTATGCATGAACACATAGGGTTAACTACGCTAATTTCTTTTATGGCTCAAAGAAATTAATTTAGGGTAAAGTCCATAACCATACCACGTAATCACTTTATTACCATGATTATCAATTTTGTGATTTATTGATTTTATGCATGTCATTTATTGAAATCACTAAAAGGAATAAATCCCTCAATTAATATTAAACTTAATTCCTTCCGTTAATATAGTAAGAACGAGAGTCCTTTTTTGAGACCAGGTTGTTGGGCAAACCCAAGCCTACTTGACACGGGGCATGTTCAAGCTATGGAATTAAATTCCTGATTAATAGGGTGGGTTTAACTAAATTCTTTATCCTGGTTGAGCAAACTCAAGCATAAAGAAATTTAGAGGAAAAGTTGGGGTAGGCTAAAAGGCTTTAAGATTAAAAGCTGTTAATCACCCAATGATCCGGTAATTACATACGATGTAATTGGTATTAGATACCTAACAATGAATTTAAGGGTGGCTTGTTGGGCAAACCCAAGGTTATTCTTGAGGAATTTGGATACCGGTCCACTAGGAAAGCTTCCAACAGTCTTTCATGAATTAGTAGTGAAGGCTATTGATTTGAGTAAAATAATAGAGTAAAAATGCATTGAATTAAAGTCCTAATTATTTGCATTTCATGTGCATATACAGTAGCTAATCCTCTCTATCTTTACTTCTAGAACACTTGTATCATGTCAACAAACCTAAACCTACGTAGCATCTTGCAGATCAACAAGTTAACCGAATCAAAATACCTCGACTGGTATAGAAATTTGAGAATCATTCTAAAATTGAAAAAGTTGCTCTACGTGCTAGATGCTCCTATTCCACCACCACCAGCTCAAGATGCTCATGCTGATGAGCATGCTGTCCACAAAAGGTACAAGAAAGATAGTGATACAGCATCATGTATTATGCTGGCATCCATGACTCCCGAGCTACAAAAACAGCATGAATATATGGATACGCAATCGATTATATAACATCTTCGAGAGCTATTTGATGCCTAAGCCAAAACTGAGAGATACGAGATCTCGAAGCAACTATTCTGTTGCAAAATGGTAGAGGGTTCTTCTGTTGCCACTCATTGGTTGAAGATGTTGGGCTTAATAGAGAAGCTTGGATATCTCGGGTTTGCGATGGATCATGACTTAAGTATTGACTTAATTCAACAGTCTTTGCCTAATAGTTTCTTACAATTTGTGATTAACTATCAGATTAACAAGATTGAGTCCACCATTCATGAGTTGATCAATCTTCTCAAAATTGTGGAGTCCTCCACGAAGAAGAATTCCAATGCAGTTTTAATGGTAGAATCTTCTTCTTCTAAGAAGAAAGTTCAAAAAAAGAAGAAGGCTCCCATGAAGCCCAAAGGTGGTGTGAAGAAGAACACTACTACCAAGGGCCCATGCCATCCTTGTGGAAAGATGGGCCACTGGAGATGCAACTACAAGGCCTACTTGAAGACCGTTAAGGACAAGACGTAGAAGGAGAAGCTTGCAAGCACTTCTACTTATACTCCAGGTATGTTTATGATTGAGATAAATACTGCCTTTAGAAATGAGATATTGGTATTAGATTCCGGATGTAGATCTCATTTGTGCAATAACTTGCAGGAACTAAAGGGCAGTAGAGGGCTAGAGAAAGGCGACGTGGACCTAGATACTGCAAATGAGGTAAAGGTTGTTACACTTGCTGTGGGGACATACGAGCTGAACGTCCCTTCGAGACTAGTTCTAAAATTACAAAACTGTTAATATGTACCAATTTTAATGAAAAATATTATCTCAGTTGCGTATTTAGACTTAAATAGATTTCATTTGATATTTAAGAATAAATGTTGTTCTTTTTTATTAAATGATATTCATTATGGTTCAACAACTCTAGTTAATTGTTTGTATGTTCTAGACTTAGATAATCCAATTCTCAATATAAACAATAAGAAACCTAAAATAGATAAGTCTAATAATTTTTACTTATGGCATTGTCATTTAGGCCATGTAAACGAAAATCGTGTTTCTAAGTTACACAAGCTAGGTGACTTATGGTCATCTAATTATGAATCATATGGCACATGCGAGTCTTGTTTACTAGGTAAAATGGCTAAAACTCCTTTTTCAGGAAAAGGAGAACGGCCCAAGGAGTTATTAGAATTCATATATTCTGATGTATATGGCCCAATGTCAACACAAGCAAGAGGAGGTTATAACTATTTCATAACCTTTATCGATGACTTCTCACGATACGGGTATTTGTATTTAATGAAATACAAATATGAGGCCTTTGATAAGTTCAAAGACTTTAAGAATGAAATAGAGAAACAACTTGGAAAAAGTATTAAGACTCTAAGATCTGATCGAGGAGGAGAATACTTGAGCCAAGAGTTTCTGAGTTATCTTAGAGATAATGGGATATTATCTCAATGGACTCCACCACATACACCTCAACATAATAGTGTATTTGAGAGAAATAATCGAACTCTTCTAGACATGGTACGGACCATGATAGCTTCTGCAGACCTACCAAAATCGTTTTGGGGGTATGCACTAGAAACTTCTATTTATATACTAAACAGAGTTCCGACAAAATTAGTTGATTCTACCCCATTTGAGATGTTCTTTGGTAAGAAACCAAAGTTATCTTACTTGTGAGTATGGGGTTGTCCTGCCTTTGTCAAAAGGCCACAGTCAGACAAACTTGATAGTAAGTCTGACAAGTGTTTGTTTGTGGGATATCCGAATGATTCTTTTGGATATTACTTCTACCTACCCTCTGAAAACAAAGTTTTTGTTTCAAAGCATGCCGTCTTCTTAGAGAAGGAGTACATGTTCAAAGGGGACAGTGTGAGTAAATTGAACTTACTGAAGTTCATGAAGATCAAACAAATAAGGATCAACCGTTTGATCCCATATCTATTAAGAGAATAGATGAACCTTCTACTACACAAGAACTTCGTAGGTCTAGTAGGATACGTATGGCACCTGAGAGATATGGATTTCTCATTAGTGACCACAATGACATATTGCTCATAAATGAAGATGAGCCTACTACCTACATAGATGTTCTGAACAATTCAGAATCTGGCAAATGGTTTGAAGCCATGAAGTCAGAGATGGATTCCATGTATGACAACCAAGTATGGACTTTGGTTGATCCACCCAAACGAATTAAACCTATTGGGTGCAAATGGGTTTTCAAAAAGAAAATAGATATTTATGGTAATTAGTTACCTATAAAATGGCGAAAGGTTATCGTCAACAACATGACATTGACTATGACGAAACCTTCTCGCCAGTAGCCATGTTAAAATCTATCAGGATACTCCTAGCCATTGTTGCTCATTATGATGATAAGATTTGACAAATAGATGTGAGAATAGATTTCCTAAATGGAAATCTGACTGAGAAAGTGTATATGACACAACCTGAGGGTTTCATATCCAATAATAGTACAAAGGTGTGTAAGCTGCAAAGGCCCATTTGTGGACTTAAGCAAGCTTCTAGGAGTTGGAACATCCGTTTTGATGAAACAATCAAAGAGTTTGGTTTCATTCAAAACATGGATGAGCCTTGTATATACGAGAAGGTCAGTGGGTGTGCAATCATTTTCTTATTACTTTATGTAAATGACATATTGCTAATAGGAAACGATATACCTATCTTGCAAATGGTTAAAGTTTGAGTGTCCAAACAATTCTCCATGAAAGATCTTGGAGAAGTAACATATATTCTTGGAATAAGGATCTATAGGGATTGATCCAAAAGGTTGTTAGGTCTTTCGCAGTCTACATATATAGACAAAGTGCTAAAGAAGTTTAGCATGGATCAATCTAAAAAGGGATTCTTACCCATGTCACATGGTGTAAGCCTTTCAAAGTCAATGTCTCCTAAGACACAAGTTGAAAAGGATCACATGAGTAAGATTCTATATGCTTCGGCAGTTGGATCTATTATGTACGCTAGGATATGTAGAAGGCCCGATGTATCTTGTGCTCTCAGTTTGATGAGCAGATACCAATTTGACCCTGGTGAGAGTCATTGGGCAACTGTAAAGAATATCCTTAAGTACTTACGAAGGACTAAGGATATGTTCTTAATACATGGAGAAGGTGATTTGAAAATAAATGGGTATATTGATGTCATTTTCAATCTGACAAAGATAATTTCAAATTACAATCAGGCTACATGTTTACGTTGTGCGGAGGGGCAATAAGTTGGAAGAGTTCCAAGCAAGAGACTATTGCCGACTCTACAACAGAAGCTGGGTACACGGCCGCTTCTGAAGCAGCTAAGGAAATAAAGATAGAGAGAGTTCCCATGGATGAGAACATAGCTGACCCACTTACCAAAGCAGTACCCCAAAAGAAAAATGATAGGCATGTTGAGTCATTCGCTATTAGATACATGAATGATTGGCTCTAGTGTAAATGGGAGTTTGTTAGTGTTATACCTTAGTGGCAATCATTTGTACGTTGTATATGACACATTTTATTTTAATAAAATGAGTTATTTATCTTATAGTATCTTTCATTTACGTTTAGGTAAAATAACTATTAGATAAAGTCCCTAGTACAACACTGTGTTAAGAAAATCATGATAGAGATCATGATATGAGATTTCTACTACACTGTATAGTGTTAGTACATAAATAGTCCATAGTCGTACTACTAATGAGTCTGGACATCATTAATGCGTAAAGACTAGCATGTGTTAGACTTCCTGATTTGATTAGGCGGTGGTTCTTATATCTGTAAGTATTAAGATACTCAAAGTTAACACATGGATGCTTGTTAAAAGAATAAATATGTTGGATGACCTAGCTATGAGATAATCATATGGATAACTATTTAGTGCCAATGATATAATCTCAATATAGCAAACGTGCAAGTATCATTAGACTTGAGATCTCCAAGGTATTTTGTTTACTAAGAATTGTGCTTTGATTCTAATCTCTGGAACCAGGTCGAGGGCCGCCTATGGGATGGATACTGGGTACATTGGGAAGTAAACGAAAGTAATAGAGAGGGTCTAAAGGATTCACTACTCCTAATAGTAGGGGCAAATATCTCACAGCTACTTAGAGGAATTACTACTCGAGAAGTCCTTCACTAAGGAAACTGTGTATTGGAAACAATTCCAATTAATACACACATAGAGTAATGGGTTCTTGGTATAAGTACTATTATATTCGGGCCAGAATTAATATATATTCTAGAAGGAGTTGGCACTAATTCTACACTCCAGACCGAATGAGATATTGTATGGTGAAAGGAGTTAATTGCACTGTAGTTTATTATTGAAGGGTTCATGTCAAGCCACTTGATTTCCTGGACTCTTAGGTGGTCATGATTGTTAGTGTTGTGCTGTAGAGGCAATCACTTGTACCATGTATATAGCATATTAAATTAATAAGAGGCATTCTTTATCTTTTAGTTTGATTATTATATCTAAATATGTGTACAAACCGTTAGATAAAGTCCCTAGTACAACACAGTGTTAAAGAAATCATGATAGAGATCATGATGTGAGATTCCTACTACACTATGCAGTGTTTGCACTTAAATAATCCCCAGTCATAGTATTAATATCATAGGACATTATTAAAATGCCAAGACTGGCATATGTTATATCTCTTGATTGGATCAAGTGGTGGTTCTTATATCCGTGAGTATTGTGATACTCAGGATTAACGTGTAGATGCTTGTTTTGGAACAAGTTCATTGGATGACCTAGTTACGAGATAATCACTTGGATAACTATTTAGTGCCAGTGATAGAATCTCATTATATCAAGTGTGCAAGTATCCTTAGACTTGAGATCTCCAAGGTACTTTGTTTAACGAGCGTTGTACTTTGATTCTAATCTTTGGAGTCTTATCTAGGACAGCCTATGGGATGGATATTGGGTACAATGTAAAGTAAACGAAAGTAGTTGAGAAAGTCAATAAAGGATTCACCACTCCTAATAGTAGGAGAGTATATCTCAAGGCCACTTGTAGAAATCATTACTCATGAAGTCCTTGGCCAAGGCGACTATGTGATGGAAATGGTTCCAATTAATACACATATCGAGTAATGGATTTCTTGAACAAGTACTAAAATATTCGGGCCAGAATTAATAATATTTTGGAGGGAGTTGGCACTAATTCCATGCTCTAGACCGAATGAGATATTGTATGTTGAAAGGAGTTTATTGCACTGATAATTTGCTATTGAAAGGTTCATGTCAAGCCACTTGACTTTCTGGACTTTTGGGTGGTCAAGAGTCATTGCTAAATGTCACTCTTGATATGCTAAATATGGATTTATTAATTAGAGAATTAATAAATTTAATTCTTTATTTTATTAAGGATTATTAATTCTAATATTATTAGAATTAATTCATATTATGCTACTAATAAGATCAGGAAACCTAATGGGTCACACACAATAAAGGTTTGAATGCTCAAATATATTATTAGATAATATTGTGGGGTTAATTAAGAGAAGGGAATATATTTATAGGTGAATTATAAATTTGTTATAATTCATGGGACCTAATTGTAATTAAGTAAACTTCAAGGACCAATTTGTTGACAATTGGACGTTGAAGGACTAAGTTGCAATTTACGGTAATTATAAATCTATAAATATAAGGAAACAGTTTCCTTAGGGTAAGAGACACAGACTATTCACGCAATTACAGAGAAACCATTTCACTGCCTCTCTCTTGATCAAACCCTAGCCGTCTCTCTCTTATTAATCAAAACCCTAGCCTCCTAAATTCTACTAGCATAGAATTGTGAGATTGTGAGCGTTCGACCTTGTGTGGATTATCATTAGAGGGAGTTATTTCTTGGACTTCAGTTGAGCTTCTGTGAACCGGTTTTGTGATCTGGATCGCGCCTGCATTATTCGAACAAAAAAAATTTTAAATTCCGGCTTCAAGAGGTAATAAGCGTGATGTTCTCTTTTTCCCATTTCTACTGCAAACCCGTGATCCATGGCTTGGATTTCTTGCTATTTTCCACTACGTTTAATCTGTTTAATTAATTTAGAAATCCTACAGTGGTATCAGAGCCAACGGGTTTGCGTTTTAATAGGATGTTTTATTACTTTGAATTGTTCAAGCTTGTAAATTGCATGATTATAGCATGTAAATTGTATGATCATGTTTGCTGGTTTGTATGTAATCATCTGGGTTTTGTTTTAAATAATCTGGGTTGCAGAAATCGTTTCCGCGTTGTGGGTTTTATGCTTTCGAAAATATTGCAGAATGGTTCTACGTCTGTGTTCAGGTTTTGGCTTCAGTCGATGTTCATCCTGTAATTAAGCCTTTCGTTTAACAATTTGGATTGTTAAATTGATTGTGAGAATGATCACAATGGTTTGTTAATAAAGATTAACAAAGATCAACGTCATAAACTGGTTTTGATTGATCGAGGAACGGCCCCGAACTGAACAAAAAAAATTTGCAGAAAATCCAAGCTGCACGCGGTGGTTACTGTGCGGTGTTTTTAAAAATAATAATAATAATAATAAAGGTTCTGGAATAGAATTTTGCAAAGGAAAATCTCATTTGATGAGAGGTGGTAAAATAAAAATTATCGTTGTGTGACGGTACCTAGAAGCATTTTCTCAAAATTAGTTTTGAGACAATCAATTCTATTTTTCAAAATAGTGATTTTGAAAATTTAAAATTCATGTATTTTCTAAAATGTTGATTTTAGAATTTGTTTTATTTTCCCAAAATAATGATTTTAGAATAATAAAAGTATACGTTTATTTTGTTTAAGCATAGTTAATGGCATGGTGGATGGTTTTGGACTAAAACCAATTATATCTGTTCATGCATTTTTACCGCTTTGTTTTAATGAAATAGGGCCTACGTGTCCTGCCTTCTCTCAAATTCTGATGTAATTCTTTTCTCATCTAACTCCCCTCGAATGTAACTCGAGGTTTCTCCTTTTAGGAAATTATGTAATTAGATTATATAGGTTAGATTGAGGTAGAATTTTACTTTCAAGATTTTGAAGATGGCATTCAAAATAAGGCAAGATGGTAAGACCCTCTACTTATATCATGCATGAACACATAGAGTTGACCATATTAATTTCCTTGGTGGCTCGAGGAAATTAATTTAGAAAGTCCATAACCACGCCACGTAATTGTTTATTACCATGTTTATCAATTTATGCTGCTTATTGATAAATTGTATGCATGCCTAACGATGAGACCACTAAAAGGAACAAATCCCTCAAATAATAATAAACCTAATTCCTTCCATTAATATAGTAAGAACGAGAGTCCTTTCTCAAGACCAGGTTGTTGGGCAAACCTAAGCCTACATGACATCGGGCATGTTCAAGCTATGGAATTAAATTCCTGATTAATGGGTCTAGTTTAACTAAATTCTTTATCCTGGTTGGGCAAACTCATGCATAAAGAAATTTAGAGGAAAAGTTGGGATAGCCCTAATGGCTTTAAGATTAAAAGCTGTTAATCACCCAATGATACGGTAGTTACATACAATGTAATTGGTATTGGATACCTACCAATGAACTTAAGGATGGCTTGTTGGGCAAACCCAAGGTTATTCTTAAGGAATTTGGATACCGGTCCACTAGGAAAGCTTCCAACAGGTTTTCCCGAATCAATAGTGGGGGCTATTGGTTTGAGTAAAAATAGTGGAATAATTATGCGCTTAATTAAAGACCTTATTAATTGCATTGCATTTGCATATACATGTTCTAGTAATTCTATCTTTACATCTAGGTCATTTGCATCATGTCGACAAACCTAAACTTGCGTAGCATCTTGGAAACAAACAAGCTCACTGAATCAAACTATTTGGACTGGTATAGAAACTTAAGAATCGTTCTCAAGTCGGAAAAGTTGCTCTACGTGCTAGAAGCTCCTATTCCGCTACCTCCAGCTCAAGATGCTCTTGTTGAAAAGTATGCTGTCCACAAGAAGCACAAAGAAGATAGTGACACAGCATCTAGTATCATGCTGGCGTAAATGTCTCATGAGCTGCAAAAACAGCATGAGCACATGGATGCTCAATCGATGATCCTCCATCTTAAAGAGCTGTTTGATAAACAAGCTAGAACAGAGAGATATGAGATCTCTAAACAACTGTTCCGTGCTAAGATGGTTGAGGGTGCTTCAGTGGCCACTCATGGGTTGCAGATATTAGGCTACATGGAAAAGCTTGGGTCTCTTGGGTTCGTAATGGATCATGAGTTAAGTATTGACTTAATTCTACAATCATTACCAAGTAGTTTTTCGCAATTTGTGACCAACTACCACATGAATAATATTGAGACCACCATACCTGAGCTAATCAATCTGCTTAAGACTGCTGCTGAGTCCTCTATGAAAAAGGATAATAAGGCAATCTTGTTAGTAGATTCTTCATCTTCTAAGAAAAAGGTTTTTAAGAAGAAGAAGAAGAACAATCTTACTAAGCCCAAAGGAGGTGTCGAGAAGAAGGAGGCTGCCCCTAAAGGTCCATGTCATCATTGTGGTAGAATGGGCCATTAAAGGCGTAACTGCAAGGCCTACTTGGAGACTGTGAAGGAAAAGAAGGAGAAGGAGAAGCTTGCAAGCACTTCTACTTCTAATCATGGTATGTTTATGATTGAGATTAATACTGCCTTTAATAATGAGATATGGGTATTGGATACCGGTTGTGGATCTCATTTATGCAATAATTTGCAGGGACTAAAGGACAGTAAAAGGTTAGAGAAAGGTGACGTGGACCTACGAGCTGCAAATAGAGCAAATGTTGCTGCACTAGCTATGGGGACTTATCATCTCAATCTACCTTCTGGATTAGTTTTAGAACTACAATACTGTTATTTTGTACCAGTTTTGTTGAAAAACATTATCTCAGTTGCTTGTTTAGACTTATTCAGATTTCATTTAAGTTTTAAGAATAAATGTTGTTCTTTCTCATTAAATGATATTTATTATGGTTCTGCAACTTTGATCAATGGTTTATATGTTCTAGACATGTAGAATCCAATTCTCAATATAAGTAAAAAGAAACATAAAAAGGATAACTTAATCTCATCTTACTTATGGCATTGTCGTTTAGGCCATGTAAATGAAAAACGTGTGTCTAAGTTATACAAATTGGGTAACTTAGGGTCATTTGATTACGAATCATATAACACATGCGAATCTTGTTTACTTGGAAAAATGGCTAAAACTTATTTTTCAAGAAAAGGAGAAAGGGCAAAAGAGTTATTAGAACTCGTACATTCAGATGTATGTGGCCCAATGTCAATACAAGCAAGAAGAGGTTAATAATACTTCATTACCTTTATTGATGATTATTCTCGATATGGGTATTTGTATTTGATTTAATACAAATCTGAAGCCTTTGACCATTTCAAAGACTTCAAGAATGAAGTAGAGAAACAACTTGGCAAAAGTATTGAAGCTCTTAGATCTGATCGAGGAGGTGAATACTTAAGTCAAGAGTTTCTAAGTTATCTAAGAGATAACGGAATATTATCTCAATGGACTCCACCATATACACCTCAATATAACGGTGTATCTGAGAGAAGGAATCGAACCCTTCTAGACATGGTAAAGACCATGATGGCTTTTGCAGACTTACCAAAATCGTTTTGGGGGTACGCACTGGAGACTGCTATTTACATTTTAAACAGAGTTCCATAAAAAACAGTTGATACCACTCCTTATGAGTTATTCTTTAGTAAGAGACCAAAGTTATCTCATTTAAGGATTTGGGGTTGTCCTGCTTTTGTTAAAAAGGTAATGTCAGACAAACTTGAAAGTAAGTCTGACAAATGTTTGTTTGTTGGATATCCAAAAGAATCGTTTGGATATTACTTCTATCTTCCTTCTGAAAATAAAGTTTTTATTTCAAAACATGCTGTCTCTTAGAGAAGGAGCACATGTTCAAAGAAAATAGTGGGAGTAAGTTTGAACTTAGTGAAGTTCAAGAAGAGCAAACAAATATTGATCAACCATCTGAACCTGTATCTATTCAAATAGATGAACCTTCTAACACACAAGAGCTTCGTAGGTCGAGTAGGATACAAGTGGCACCTGAGAGATATAGATTTCTCATAAGTGACCATAATGACGTATTGCTCATAGATGACGATGAGCTTACTACTTACGAGGATGTTCTGAATAGTTCAGAATCTGACAAATGGCTCGTAGCTATGAAGTCAGAGATGGATTCCATGTATGACAACCAAGTATGGACTTTGGTTGATCCATCTGAAGGAATCAAGCCTATAGGGTGTAAATGGGTTTTCAAAAAGAAAACTGACATGGATGGTAATGTGGTTACCTATAAGGCTCGCTTGGTAGCAAAAGGTTATCATCAATGACAAGGTATTGACTACAGTCGCGATGTTGAAATCCATAAGAATACTCCTAGCCATTGCCGCTCATTACGATTATGAGGTCTAGCAAATGGATGTGAAAACAGCTTTCCTTAAATGGAAACCTGATTGAGGAAGTTTATATGACACAGCCTGAAGGTTTCATGTCCAAAGATAGCACAAAGGTGTGCAAGTTGCAAAGGTTCATTTATGGACTTAAGCAAGCATCTAGGAGTTGGAATATCCGTTTTGATGAGACAATTAAAGATTTTGGTTTCATTCAAAATATGGATGAACCTTGTGTGTACAAGAAGGTTAGTGGGAGTAAAGTTGTTTTCCTATTGCTTTATGTAGATGATATATTGCTTATAGGAAATGATG
Source organism: Voacanga thouarsii (assembly GCA_026120185.1). Taxonomy (NCBI): domain Eukaryota; kingdom Viridiplantae; phylum Streptophyta; class Magnoliopsida; order Gentianales; family Apocynaceae; genus Voacanga; species Voacanga thouarsii. The sequence continues at coordinate 5,740,325 of JANUWF010001165.1, forward strand.
TTTCCACTCTTCAATCAGTGAAGATTTGGTTGTCCAAGATGTTCTCCATGAAAGACCTTGGAGAAGTAACCTATATTCTGGGAATAAAGATCTATAGAGATAGATCTAGAAGGTTGCTAGGTCTTTCACAGTCTACATACATAAACAAAGTGTTGAAAATGTTCAGCATGGATCAATCCAAAAGAGGATTCTTACCTATGACACATGGTGTAAGCCTTTCAAAGTTGATATCTCCAAAGACACAAGTTGAAAGGGTTCACATGAGTAGAATTCCATATGCTTCGGCAATTGGGTCTATCATGTATGCTATGATGTGTATTAGGCCCGATGTATCTGGTGCTCTTAGTTTGACGAGCAGATACCAATCTGATCATGGAGAGGGTCCCTAGGCGGCTATAAAGAATATCCTTAAGTACTTACGAAGGACTAAGGATGCATTCTTGATATATGGAGATGGTGATTTACAAGTAAGAGGGTATACTGATGCCAGCTTTCAGTCCGATATGGATGACTTCAAATCACAATCTGGTTACGTATTTACATTAGGTGGTGGGGCAGTTAGTTGGAAGAGCTCCAAACAAGAGACTACTGCCGATTCAACTATTGAAACAGAGTACATAGCAGCTTCCGAAGCAGCTAAAGAAGCAGTATGGATCAAGAAGTTCATCACTGATCTTGGAGCGGTGCCCAGCATTGTTGATCCGATACCTTTGTATTGTGACAACAATGGAGCCATTGCACAGGTAAAGGAACCACGGTCTCATCAACGATCCAAGCATGTACTTAGACGCCATCATCTGATTAGAGAAATCATAGATAGAGGAGATGTAAAAATAGAGAGGATTCCCATGGATCAGAACATAGTAGATCCACTCACTAAAGCGCTTTCTCAAAAGAAACATGATAAACATGCTGAGTCATTTGGTATTCGATACATGAATGATTGGCTCTAGTGCAAGTGGGAGTTTGTTGGTGTTGTGCTCTAGAGGCAATCACTTGTACCATGTATATTGCATACTAAATTAATAAGAGGCATTCTTTATCTTTTAGTTTGATTATTATATCTAAATATGTGTACAAACCGTTAGATAAAGTCCCTAGTACAACACAGTGTTAAGGAAATCATGATAGAGATCATGATGTGAGATTCCTACTACACTATACAGTGTTTGCACTTAAATAATCCCCAGTCATTGTATTAATAAGATGGGACATTATTAATACGCCAAGACTGGCACATGTTATATCTCTTGATTGGATCAAGCGGTGGTTCTCATATCCGTGAGTATTGTGATACTCAGGATTAACGTGTGGATGCTTGTTTTGGAACAAGTTCATTGGATGACCTAGCTACGAGATAATCACTTCGATAACTATTTAGTGCCAGTGATAGAATCTCATTATAGCAAGTGTGCAAGTATTCTTATACTTGAGATCTCCAAGGTACTTTGTTTAACGAGCGTTGTACTTTGATTCTAAGCTTTGGAGTCTTGTCTAGGACTGCCTATGGGATGGATATTGGGTACAATGTAAAGTAAACGAAAGTAGTTGAGAAAGTCAATAAAGGATTCACCACTCCTAATAGTAGGAGAGTATATCTCAAGGCCATTTGTAGAAATCATTACTTATGAAGTCCTTGGCCAAGGCAACTATGTGATGGAAATGGTTCCAATTGATACACATATCGAGTAATGGATTTCTTGAACAAGTACTAAAATATTCGGGCCAGAATTAATAATATTCTAGAGGGAGTTGGCACTAATTCCATGCTCTAGACCGAATGTGATATTGTATGTTGAAATGAGTTTATTGCACTGATAATTTGCTATTGAAAGGTTCATGTCAAGCCACTTGACTTTCTGGACTTTTGGGTGGTCAAGAGTCATTGCTAGATGTCGCTCTTGATATGCTAAATATGGATTTATTAATTAGAGAATTAATAAATTTAATTCTTTATTTTATTAAGGATTATTAATTCTAATATTGTTAGAATTAATTCATATTATGCTACCAATAAGATCAGGAAACCTAATGGGTCACACACAATAAAGGTTTGAATGCTCAAATATATTATTAGATAATATTGTGGGGTTAATTAAGGGAAGGGAATATATTTATAGGTGAATTATAAATTTGTTATAATTCATGGGACCTAATTGTAATTAAGTTAACTTTAAGGACCAATTTGTTGTCAATTGGACGTTGAAGGACTAAGTTGCAATTTACGGTAATTATAAATCTATAAATATAAGGAAACGGTTTCCTTAGGGTAAGAGACACAGACTATTCACGCAATTGCAGAGAAACCGCTTCTCTGCCTCTCTCTTGATCAAACCTTAGCCGTCTCTCTCTTATTAATCAAAACCCTAGCCTCCTAAATTCTACTAGCATAGAATTGTGAGATTGTGAGCGTTCGACCTTGTGTGTATTATCATTAGAGGGAGTTCTTTCTTGGACTTCAGTTGAGCTGCTGTGAACCGGTTTTGTGATCTAGATTGCGCCTGCGTTCTTCGAACAAAAAAAAAAATTAAATTCTGGCTTCAAGAGGTAATAAGCGCGATCTTCTCTTTTTCCCATTTCTACTGCAAACCCGTGATCCATGGCTTGGATTTCTTGCTATTTTCCACTGCGTTTAATCTGTTTAATTAATTTAGAAATCTTACAGTGATGTGGTGCTAGATACCGCCCATGATCTGGGAATATGTGTTTTTTAATTGATGAATTAATAAACCAATCCTGATTAGAATCAATATGATTAATTCTAATTAATTATGGATTATTAATCTCAAAGATGTTTGAATTAATCCATGTTCGCTACCAATTGACCGGGAAACCTAATAGGTCACACACAATAGAGAATTATATACTCAAGATGTTATTTGATATCATAGTGGGGTTAGTTGTGAGAAATAGAAGTTGTGGACAAATTATAATTAGTTCTAATTTATGGTCTGAATTGTAATTGTGAGAATTTAATGTTTCCAATTACAATTAGGGAATTCTAACTGTTTTAGAATTCTCAGTTTTTAGTAAGGTTTTTCGTTTTATATAGAGGATATGCACAAAACCTAAGTGGAGTGTGATTCACAGAAACAACTCTTAAAAACTCCCCTAGCCGCCACTTTGATTTCTGCTAGCACAGAAGTATCATGGTGCTTGAGTATGATCCTTCATGTGGATTTCTATTAGAGACAATCACATATTATGATTGTAGTGGTTGGACATTCAACTCTCGTGGTGTTTGATCAAGAGGATTGCTGGATCGTGCCTCAACTTGAAGAAGGAAAAATTTTGTTTTTCAGATGCTCAAAGAAAGGTAAAATTGTTACCTTTATTCTCTTTATGTCTTTTTTTCCACACATATGCATATTCTGGGGCAGTATCTCATTTTTATATTTCTGTTGTATTATATATGATATGCGTGAGATACCTAACATAGGCTCCCACCTTACTTTACCAAAATCTTTTTTGTTTAGCCAATAAAATAAAGGAATAGAAGTAATTAACATACTAACCTAATATACTTGAGAAAATTAAGTCACACAAGAAAATTCGCAAGGATAATCAAGGAGTGAGAACAAGGAGAAAAGACATATAAATAGATAGAAATCCTTGAATACATAATAATGATTGACTAGCTATTCTCTCCATTAATTATTATCTTGGCACTATGAAGGATTAAATTAGACCCACTTCGTTTGCAATCTATGGAATCACTATCTTCTAGTTAAATTAGTGATTATATTCTGTCTCAACCAATGTACCCAAAAGATGTATTAAAATCAATCTTCACACAAATCCCTATATTCTAGGTGATTTAAGCATGAAATTAGACAATGAATCTATATTCTAGCAGTCATCAACCATTCTTTAATTACTTAGTCTTTAACCTTAACCTCATTTTCAAGCAAGTTAAGAATAACTAGTATTGAATTAATTAGTTGGCCATTCTATCCTAACATCGTTTTGCAAGTTAATTAGAAGAGAACTAATCAATCCAACAAGATATTATGCTCAAGTGATCAAATACCAAGAATAGCAATAAATTGATCAAAGAACTAAAATCAATACAAAATCATGAATCCAAAAGAATATCTTCTAAAGATAATTAAAACATTAATCTCAAATTGTCAATAAATGAAAAAGAAGAGAAAAAGAAACCATTTATAGAAAAGTAAGCCTTCTTCTTCTTTCTTGAAACCTTCTTGAGCAACCTCCTCTTGTTCTCCAACAATTCTCCTTTGATCCTCCTAAATCTTGGTGTTTCTCTAGGATTTTCTAAAGATATTACATTGAAGAATTGAAAACTATGAAAACTTTGAAAAATAGTTTGTAAAACGTTATTCACTTGTATATATAGGAGTTATAATTGTCAAAAAGGTTGTACAAGAGTCCTTTTCCGTGGTTGAAAGAGTTCCCAAAAGAATCAAACTGAAATTGCCAAAATCTGCTTTGAAAAGAAAAACCCGCCAACATTAATCAGAATGGACCTGGCGCTGGGTCCATTCGATCTATCTGGTGCCGGGTCCAATCTGTTTCTCCTCAAAATTGTAGCTTTTCCAGAGTAGGCCTAGTACCTGGTGCCTTAACTGTACCTGGCGTCGGGTCCAATCTAGAATCTGTCACTTTTTGCTCAAAATCCACTTAAATTTGCACAAATTTGTCAAAAAATACTTTTTACAAGCAAAATGTCAAATAGGAAGGAATACATCTAGTTATTACATAAAAAATATCTCATATTACCCTCAAATAACTAGAAAAATGGTGATGAATTTAGACCCTATCAATTCCCCCACACTTGAACTTTTGCTTGTCCTCAAGCAAACAAGAATTAAAATGCTAAGCAAATGGCTTAAGACTACTTTTCAACTTATCCTTAGCAAATTCATCGATAATAAAAGAATAATCTTCTTCTAACCTCAATACAAACTTGTCATTCATTCAAATATTTGAAAACCTTTCAAACTCATGTATTAGATCAAACAATCCTAAGGCTATCAACGTTAAGTTAAACAAGTTTTTATCTAGTACAAGAAAATTATCCTACTTCTCAAGCAAAAACATAGATAACATAAATCATACAAGTCAAACCATTTAACCAATTCAAGCATTATAAACTCAAATTTATACAACTCAAGTTAATGAAGTAAGGTAAACACTCAACTCCCTTGCTTTTCAATGGCTTAAGGAATTGATTGCCTCAAGTGTATAGATTTCTTTTCACACACCGTGTAGGCCCCCTTATAGTCATCATCATTTTTTCAGTAATTTTCACTTTCTTTCTTCTTTCTTTCCTTACCTTCTTGCCTTTGGGATAGCCTCATGAGAGTGTGGTGCTTATTTGTTTCTTCTCTTTCACTCACCATATTGGCCCTCTTTTTAGCAAAAAGTCTCTCTCTTTTATTTTTCTCAACAAATGAAAGCAAATTTTTGCAACTCATATTCTTTCCTTTCACTTAATTTTTTTTAAATGTTATTTCCTCACATTCCTTATTCACAACTCAAAGTCAAGCAAACTTTAAGTCTATAATGCAAGAATTAATCAACAACTCTTCTCATATTTCATCATATTATCCATATTTAAACTCAAAGAATAAAATAAAACTCAAATACTAAATATAACCAAAGTTAACTTAAATTCTCAAGACTTAGTAAAATCCAACTTAATACACAAATTTACCTTTCAAATAAAAATCCAACCATAATGAATGACAAATCTATACTCAAAGTTAAAAAGAAAATCATAACTTCATTATAGAAAAATAAGATCAATTTAGCTCTGGAATTTCAAAATTTTTAAAATTTAGCTTTATACAAAGAAAGAACCAAGATAATTGATAAAAATGAGCTAGGTCTATTCTGGTAAATGTCGGCTGGTTTTTCTTTTCAGAGCAGATTTTGGTAATTTCAGTTTGATTCTTTTGAGAACTCTTTCAACCATGAAAAAGGACTCTTGTACACACTTTTTAACAATTAGAACTCCTATATATACAAGACAATAACATTGTGCAAAATAGTTTTCAAAGTTTTCAATTCTTCAATGTTATATCTTTAGAAAACTCCAACAGAAACACAAAGATTTAGGAGGATCAAATGAGAATTCTTGGAGAAGAAATGGAGGTTGCTCAAGAAAGTTTCAAGAAAGAAGAAGAAGGCTTACTTGTCTATGAGTGGTTTCTTTTTCTCTTCTTTATAATTTATTGACAAATTGAGATTAATGTTTTAATTATCTCTAGAAGATATTCTTTTGGATTCATAATTTTGTATTAATTTTAGGAGTGAGAACAGGGAAAAAAAGATATGTAAATAGATAGAAATCCTCAAAGACTTAACAATGATTGATTAGAACTTATCACAATTAATTATCATCTCGGCATCATGAAGGAATTAAAGCAAACCCACTTCGTTCGCAATCCATGGAATCCCTATCCTTTAGCTCAATCAATGAACATATTATGTCTCAACCAATTTACCCAAAAGATGCATTAAAATTAATCTTCACATAAATTTCAATATTCTAGGAGATTTAAAGTATGAAATTAGCCAAAGACTCTATATTCTAGCAATTGTCAACTAATATTTGATTACATAAGTTCTTTACTCTTAACCCATTTTACAAGCAAGTTAAGAGATAAAAAAATATGAAATTAGTTAAAATGAGACCACTATCAACCTCTTTTCCAAGCAAGTTAATAAGAAGAATCAAACAATCAATTTCCTAATTAAAACAAGTAATCAAATATCAAGAACAATAATCAATTGATCAAAGAATTAAAATCAATACAAAATCATGAATCCAAAAGAATATCCTCTAAAGACAATTAAAACATTAATCTCAAATTATCAATAAATTACAAAGAAGAGAAAAAGAAACCACTCAGAAATAAGTAAGCCTTTTTCTTCTTCCTTGAAACCTTCTTGAGCAACCTCTTCTTCTTCTCCAAGAATTCTTATTGATTCTCCTAAATCCTAGTGTTTCTCTAGGAGTTCTATAAAATATTATAGTGAAAACTTAAGAACTAGAACTTCCCCTTGTGCAATGTTATTGTCTTGTATTTATAGGAGTTAGGTTGCCAAAAAGTTCCTACAAGAGTCTTTTTCCCATGGTTAAAAGAGTTCGCAAAAGAATACAACTGAAATTGCCAAAATCTGCTTGGAAAAGGAAATTTGGCGCTTTAAATCGGTATACGGCCAGTGCCTGCTATGCGTCTATGGCAGCTCTATTTTCCTAGTTAAGGGTTGGCGTCGGCCGTGCACTTTCACGCCGACAGTTTTTGCCTTTTTCTTGATATATTTTGCGTAAAAATACCAAAATACCTTTCCAAAGGTAAAATATAAAAATATGAAGAAATATATATACCTAGTTATTATATCAAATATATTACAAAATAACTTCAAATAACTAGGAAGTAAATGATGATTTTAGCCTTTATCACATTCCCCACACTTGAATCTTTACTTGTTCTCAAGCAAACAAGAATTAAAGTATTTAAGCAAATGTTTGTGTAAAGTCAAATCAATTCATCAAATTTTTCCTTAGCAAATTCATCCATAATAAACACAATAATTTTCTTCCAACTTTAAACATAGAACTCGTCATTCACTCAACCCTTTCAAACTTTGTAAACTTATGTATTAAATCAAACAATCCCAAGGCCATCAAAGTTAAGTTAAATAAGCTTATATCTAGTACAAGAAAATTATCCTACTCCTCAAGCAAAAACATAGATAGCATAAATCGCACAAGTCAAGCCATTTAACCAATTCCAACATTATAAGCTCAAATTTACACAATACAAGTTAGTGAAATAGGGAAACACTCCGCTCTTTTTTTTTTTTTTTAAATGTCTTAGGGAATTGATTGCCTCAAGTAAATGGATTTCCCTTCACGCACCGTCTTGGCCCCCTTATAGTCATTATCATTTTTTTTAGCATTTTTTTTTCGTTTCCTTTCTTCTTTCTTTTTTACCTTCTTGCCTTCGAAAAAGCCTCAAAAGAGTGCACCGAACAGTACTTGCTACTTCTCTCCATATTAACCCATTTTCTAGCAAAATATATTCTTTTTTTCAAAGATAAAAGCCTTTTTTTTTTCAACTCATTTTTTTTTTTCATCTTACATAACAATGATTTTTTTTTTCACTCATTGTTTTTCTATTTCCTCACAATTCTTATTCACAACTCAAAGCAAAGTAAATTTTAAATCCATAATGCATGAATTAGTCAACAACTCTTCCTGTATTCATCACATCATCCATATTCAAACTTAAAAATAAAATAAAACTTAAATACCAAATATAACCAAGGTTAACTTAAACTCTCAAGACCTAGCAAAATTCAACTTAATACACAATTTTACCTTTTAACAAAAAAAAAAAAAATGTTGGGAAGTATGCCCTCTTAGACTAGGTTTCTGATGTAAATATCGAATCTTTTAATAAAAGAATTTATTTTCAGAAATTGTTTGTGAATTTATATTTTTATTTGTGCACAATTGTATTTGAAAAAGACCCATTGTGTTTAAGTATGTGGTCCATGTGAATGGAGGTCTTTCACAGTAAGGTATGGATCACGGGTTACTTAACACATAACCATTTATTCTTAACCGATTGATGAGAATGGGAATCTCATCATATCTAGGTTATTATGTTGTGAATTCCAAATGAGGAATGGCTTACCTTTAGCCAGTGAGCAGTCCACTCACTTCATGACATAAGCGTATTTCGAATACGTAGAACAGGACCTGTAGTAGTGGTTTCTTAAAGTACTATATGGTAGAAACTTAGACTACTATTACTACAACGTGGACTAATACTCTACGGCTTGAGTATAAGTTGGTAGTCTAACGAAACTGGAAGCATGTGCTTTGATATGCTTTAGCTGAGGTTTTATCGTAGAACCAATATACTTGCATATTGGGTATATCTAACTAGTTAGTTAAGACAGACTTGTACAAGATAGTTTCTACACAATATCGCCCCTTGTGGTTATCTGAATGATCTAAAATGTCTAGGGCACTGGGAAACATGACTTGGATGTTTGTTTTAGGGTAGCTCCCTTGGAAAGTAGAAACACTCTAGGAAGTCATGGATCATTGGACTAGAAGCCTAAGGATGGTAGATGTTATTTAGAGAGGTGTTAGTACACTTATTCCTCTCTAAATGCACAACGATGTGTAGAGGGGTATTTCAGTCATTCCACCTGTAGGTTGGAGACTTTGCTAACGCAGCATTGTTCTTGGGGTCAGTATTTCCTTATGGTGATATTAGGAAATATTTAAAATGCAAAATACAAATATTTATATGGCAGGGGTATTTTGGTCATTTTAGTAGCTAAGACGATGTGTCTTTTTGGTCCTCGGAATAGCCCATAAGTCCTAATTATTTTTTGGGTTAAGGAATTGGTCTCAGTTAAAGAGGATTTTATTTTGTTCAAGAAGTCTAATATATTATTGGACTGGAATAAAAATAAATTGAGAGAAATTTATTATCTTGTTTAATTAGTTAATTAATTATTCAGGGTTAAGATCCAGCTTGAATAATTAGAAAATTAACCTGGGCTTAAACTAGATGGGAATAGGCTTGTTTAATTATTTATTGGGTTATTTATATAAGCCCAAGAAATAGATAATTAATGTTTAATTATTTTTTGTTCATTTGGACTCATTAATTATTTATTGAGTTATTTCTACAAGCCCGAAAAATAAATAATTAATGTTTATTATTTTGGGCTTTTCGGGTCCAAGGAAAATAATAAATATTACTTTGGCCCAATAACCTAGACCATAAGGTTTTTCCAGATACGGTTCAGAAGAGTTTAAGGTTAAGTCAAACTTATTCTGTTGATAACATTCGGGTATTTGAAATATCATATCCCGAGGGATATAGTTATTAGATATCAGATACCTAGTTTTACCTAGAAAACTCACGGCTCTTTTTGAAAAAAAAAACCTATTTTTTTTTATCAAGCTCTCTCTCTCTCTCTCTCTATCATGACTCTCTTTCTCTTGTTGTTCTTCTTGATTTTTGCAAATCAATAGCAAAAGGATCAAGAACTTTGAGACCACTCTCCTAGCCTTTTGTTTCACCAACAAGGATTGAAGCAGTGGAATATTCCGAGATTCGCAAAGCTTGGTGTTCATGCAAACAAGGCGTAGTAGGAGGATAGCGGGATTTCAATGGGAAGCTTCATCAAGCGGTGGAGAAGGAGCCATTCCTGCGGTCCAGTCGATTCCTTCACAGCCAAAGGCTTAAGGCACACAGAGTTATGGATTAAACGCTTCCATGCTATTGTTATGCTTTGATATTTGCCTCTGTTTTTTTTTATTTTCTCCCACACAGCATGCTCCTCTGTTTTTCTTAAACCAACAAAAAAAATCTAATCATAATGAATGACAAAACCATATCTAAAGTTAAAAAGAAAATCACAAAGTTATTTTAGACAAATCAACTCAATTTAAAGCCCAAAATCTCCAAACTTGCAAGTTCTCAAATTTTCAAAATTTTCAACAAAAGTATTTCAAAAATTTTCTAAAGTAGCTCGATAGCAAGAAAATACCAGGATAATTGATAAAAAAAAACTTGGACAAAGAATATCACCAAACTATTCTCCCACACATAAACTAGGTAATGTCCTCATTGGACAAAAGTTAACACAAGAAACCTTCTCCAAATAGGCCAAAAAGGGTAAAAGACGTAGACCAGGATAATTGATAAAAACTTGGACAAAGAATATCACCAAGCTATTCTCCCACACATAAACTAGGTAATGTCCTCATTGGACAAAAACTAACACAAGAAAGCATCTCCAAATAGAGCAAAAAGGGTAAAAGAGGTAGAAAGTTAAGCAATATTCCCCAAGTGCAATAATGCTCCAATAAATATTAAAGCTTGGAGAGAAGAATAGAGTGGGTTCCAAGAATACTTTATTTAGTCCTGTAAAAGAAAACACACATAAAAGAACAAAGAACATAATAGCTAAAATAAAACACACCAAAGGCTGACAAAACTCCTAAGAAAAAAATAAATAAAGCTAAGGACACACTCCCCCACCCTTAAGCTGGAAAATATTTTCCTTATTACTAGGGGGTAAAAGACCCTTAACAACTTAAAACAAAACTAAACCCAAAACAAATATACAAACTCTTTCCACTCACTATTCTTCCTCATCAAACCTTTGTAAAAGAAATAAAAGTTAAAAGAGAAGATAGGTATGATGAATATAGAAAGAAGGGAGATTTTTGAAAAAGGTAATGTTCATGAAAATAATTTTTCTCAGCAACGTAAACCACATAAAACTTATCCTCTAACATTCCTTTAGACACTCAAATGTTTTTTTTCAATGTATGTGCACATGGTAACTAAAGAATGCATCAATCTTGACATCACCAATTAACCCTTCAAAAGATTTACCACAATAAAAATTCCTTTTTAAACTTAGTAATTAAGTTCTTAAAGATGGGAATAAAAAAATTATTACGTTTCAGTGCATGGTCTACAAAAACTTAGTTATCTCCATTTGGATGGAGTGAAGAGTAGAATTTGTCAATAGGTTCCAAGGAATTCGTATGATGTATCATTGATAAATCCAACTCCTTGAGGTATGGTAAACTCAACACATCATCAATGGGCTCAGTGGGCTCCATGAATTGAGAGGTATGCTATTTTTCTACGCTTTTCAATTTCTTATTATAGATCTCATCAACCAACTATGCTAGTTGTATTCCTTTAGAGCTTATTCATTAGGATGATTCTTCGTACCCTTTAATCAAAGCATTGGCATTGTTAACAAAAGGAACTTATTGATGCTTCAAGTGACGTCTACTCAAAACATCAACATGAGCTTGCTATTGTGCCAACCTATCATCATTGTATCTCCTTTGATCTTAGGCCCTGCACCATGTACTTCCCCAAGAATGATTTTCCATGATGATGTCAACCTCGCACTCAAAGAAAAATAAAAATTAAATAGAAACGAAAAATAAAATAGCAAAAATTTAAACAAAACAAAAATAAAATCATATACTAAAATACTTAAATATTCACAAAGTACATAAAAAAACAAAAGTTAGTGATATTTACAAATACAATAAAAGCTAAATTAACAAAAGTCATGTGTTTTTGATAGTGCCCATCCCTAGCAACGATGCCAAAAACTTGATGCGTATTTTTTAGTGCAGAAAATATTACCAACAAAGCCCACAATCAATCAAGCTTTAACTAACATGCTAACCACTAAAACCACATATACATGTAAGTATACCAATCATATAATATAGGGAATAACAAGTATCGAGTCCATAGGAACATAAGCTCCCACCTTACTTTACCCACATCTTTATTGTTCATCCAATAAAACAAGGGAATAAAGGTAAATAAAACACTAATCTAATACACTAGAGAAAATCAAGTCACACAAGAAAAGTCATAAGGATAATGAAGAAGTGAGAACAAGGAGAAAAGACATGTAAATAGATAGAAATCCTCAAAGGCATAACAATGATTGATTAGCACTTACATAATTAATTATCATCCTGGTATCATGAAGGAATTAAAATAGACACACTTCATTTGCAATCTATGGAATCACTACACTTTAGCTAAATCAATGAACGTATTCTGTCTCAATAAATTTACCTAAAAGATGCATTAAAATCAATCCTCACATAAATCCTTATATTCTAGGTGATTTAAAGCATGAAATTAGCAATTGCTCTATATTCTAGCAATCATTAATTAATCTTTGATTACTCAAGTTCTTTACTCCTAACACCTTTTGCAAGCAAGTTAAGCTATATAAAATATAAAATTAATTAAATTGTGACCACTATTAATCTCTTTTGCAAGCAAGTCGGCAAAAAGAATCAATCAATCAATTACTTAATTACAATAAGTAATCAAATACCAAGAACAATAATTAATTATAAAAAACCTAAAATCAATACAAAATTATGAATCCAAAAGAATATCCTCTAAAGACAATTAAAATATTAATATCAAATTGTCAATAAGTTACATAGGAAAAAAAAAAAAACCATTCATAGAAAAGTAAGTTTTCGTCTTCTTCCTTGAAACCTTCTTGAGCAACCTCCAGTTCTTCTCCAAGAATTCTCCTTCATCCTCCTAAATCTTGGTGTTTCTCTAGGAGTTCTATAAAATATTACAATGAAAACATAAGAACTAAAAATTTCCTTCTTACAATGTTATTCTCTTACATTTATACGAGTTTAGGTTGCTAACAAATTGCTACAAGAGTCCTTTCTAGTGGTTGAAAGAGTTTCCAAAAGTATCCAATTGAAATTGCCAAAATCTACTTGGAAAAGGAAATTTGCCGCTTTAAATTGGCACACGGTCAGCACCGACCATGCCTCTGCGCTAACCCCATTTTCCCAGTGGAGGGCTAGCACCAGCTATGCTCTGCATGGCTAGCGTCGGCCGTGCTCTATCACGCCGATGGTTTTTGCCTTCTTCTTAATGTATTCTACATAAAAATTCTAAAATACCTTCACAAAAGTAAAATATTAAATATGAAGGAGTATATCTAGTTATTATATCAAATATATCACAAAATAACCTCAAATAACTAAGAAAGAAATAATAATTTTAGCCCCTATCACATGTCATTTCTCTTTATTCTTACTCTTTGATTATCCTTGTGACTTTTCTTGTGTACATTTCTCTAGTATATTAGGTCAATAGGTTATTTACTTCTATTTCTTTGTTTTATTGGCTAAATAATAAAGATCTGGGTAAAGTATGGTAGGAGCATAAGTTCCTGTAGATTCGATACTTTCTATTCCCTATACTATATGATGGGTATACTTGTCCGTATGTGTGTTTTTAGTGGTTAGAATTGTAATTAAAGCTTGATTGATTATGGACTTTAGGTGATATTTTCTACACTAAAAAATAGGCATCACTTATCCTCATTTTTCTCCATGCCATCTATTATGGGATGTACTCAGCTCTAAAAACCATCACAAAGGTATCCCAACTCCAATCCATAAAACTTTATTCCCATGCTTCTTGAGCTTGGGTCCACTAATCACGTGCCAGTCCTCGTAAGCAGAAAGTAGCAAACTTCACCATACTCTCTTTCAAATATTGTAGGGTTTGGAAAATGTCTTCCAAGTTTTCAATCTATGCTTTGGCTTTTTTTATTCTAACGCTTCGTCTTCTCCATGAGGTCCTTTCTTTTAAGATAAATTCTAAAGTATCATAGTCATCTTTCCAAAGATTCAATTCACAGATACTTCTTTAGTTTGCTCAACCTCGATAGCTTCCTCTTTTTATAAGTTTGGTGGTGGGTTTGCCATTAGAGTAGACCAACAAAAAAGTTACTTCACAGTGGAGGCTCTATTAATATGAATCACAGAACAAGTCTTAGGAGGCTTCGTCGCATCACAAACAGTATTATTAATGTTATCTCTATCTAGCTATGGTTATGTATGCATGTTTTACATATTCATAGTATACATTCATAAGTAATCATAAACTCAGATATTCATAAAATACAAACTGATGTGTTTAGTTTTGGGTATAAAAATTATATAAAAATAAGCACATTCCCAATCAGTTTAAATTAAAATGTTAACCCTAAATTACACATATGAGCAAGCATACCTATCATTAAACATAGCATAAGGTTTAAAACGAGTGTCGATCCTCAAGGAATAACTATGCATTAGTCACTTTTCTTTCATTGTTTAACTGACCCAATAAAGTGAAAAAGAAATAACAAGGAAAAGAAAAGAAAAGAAAAGAATATATACATGTCAAGGATGGAGAATTATGTAACTCAAACCATTATTTTGACAAACATGACCTTCATTATCATAACTAATCATTCTCTTAGCATCATGAAGGATTAAAGTAGATTCACTTCTTTGTCCAATCCATGAAATTACTATCTTCTAGATAAATTAGCATTACATGGTCTGTCTTAACTAATTCACCCAAAAGATGCATTAAACACAATCCTTGATTAAATTTCCATGGCCTGGTAAACTTAAAACATGTAGCTAACCAATGAATCTTTGGCCTAGCAGACATTAATTAGCCTTTAATTACCCAGTTCTTAGCAATTAACCCCTTTGGTCAAGCAAGTTAAGAGACAACAAATATTAAATTAATGAATTGAGACCATCATCAACCCCTTTGGCCAAGCAAGTTAATGGAAAGAAACAACCAACTAATCTCGTAATTAGCATAAGTAATTAAAAACCAAGAATAACAATCAATTAACCAAAAGATCAAAGTAACTATAAAAAATCATGAATACCTAAAACAATGTCAAATTAAAATAAAATAATTAATACATCATTGTTCAAGAAAAAGAAAACAAAGTTAAAAGAAAGCACTCATAGACAAGTCTCCTTCTTTTTCCTTCGTAGACCCTCTCGTACAATCCTCCTTGATTTGAAGAATTCCTCCTTGATTTTGAGTGATTTTCTATTTTGATCTGTGAATCTTCATTTTTATCTTATGTTTTCCCTCTATTTATAGGCTTTAGAAGTGCCTAAAATCATTTCTCTAGGTTTTTGCCCGACTAGAAGTACGAAAATACTAAAACTCTGCAAATTGCCAAAAAACGTGCACGAAAATTGAGGCACTGCCTCAGCACCAGTGCACAGCCGACGCCGCCTGTCTTGCCTAGGGTTGGCACCAGTTGGGGTCTGTTTCTCCATTCGTTCGCTGATTTTTTTTTATTTTTCTGCCACTTCTTCCAAAGTGCAGCCGGCACCACCTCTGGCCTCCTAGCTGCACCGGTTTTGTTCGGTTCGGTTCTGTTCAGCTCTGTTTCTCCAATTTTTGTCGCTTCAAAGTGCGTGCTAGCAGCACATGGCTGGCACCGGTTCCCCTGTCATGGTCGGCGCTGCCTCTACTCTTTTTAGCGATATTTTTGTCTTATTTTATTCCTAAAATCTGAAATAATGCACAAATTACCTTTCCAAGGGTAAAATCTCAAATATGAAGGAATGTGACCAGTTATTAAACAAAATATATCACAAAATAGCCTCAAATAACTAGGAAATATATGACTAATTTAGGCCCTATCACAAACTAACAAAGTGGTCACTTATATCAACAAAATGTACATTTTAGTTATATATAATCACAATAAAACATGGCATCTCAAAGATGTTCAACACTTTGATTGAAAAGAAAATACAACAAAAAAATATCACAACAATAAAAAAAGATACACAAACATCTCTCAAGATGCCTAAGTCTACCCGTAGCTTACTCATCATCATCATCATCATCATCATCATCTGAGTCTCTAAAAACAAAGGGATACGGGTGTTCTTCCTCAGCCTTTTTGTCAGAGTCCCCTATAAGATCTATTATCTCGAAGTTACCGGAGATGTCACTAGTAACATGATAGGGTTTAAATATACCTATATTTTTCTAACTATTTGAGGTGATTTTATGATGTTTTTGATGCAATAGCCAATCAATTCTCTTACAATTTGATATTTTGCCTATGGAAAGGTTTTTCTTTAATTTTGTGAAGAAATTGAAGAATTTGGAGTTCAATAGTACAAATTTCAGTCTTGACTCGATGCCTACTCAGATAGTTGAACCGACGCTAGCTCAGTTCGAGAAAAATAAGGGAAAATAGGGGGGGGGGAATGTAGAGTAAACCAGGAGAAACCAGAACCAACCTAGAACCGATCTAGTGAACACAACGCAATGATGGACCAGTGAACAGAATGCGACGATGGCCTAGTTCGAGTTTCAAGATGGTTTGTAATTCGATTTTAAGCTGAATTGGAAGTTTCTCAAGAAGTCTTTTGGCAACTGACTTGTATACGTCCCAGAACTTCAAGGAAACTATTTTGGCAACCTAGGGAGCTATAAATATGTAGGAAATACAAGTGAGAAATAGGGGATTACAAAAGATCAAAATAAGAAATCATTCTTTCAAGGAGGAATTTACTAGAATAGGAGCGTTGTTTAAAGAGAGGTTTTGAAGGAGGAAGAAATGGGCTTGTCTGTGAGTTCTTTCTTAAATTTTTGTTTTCTTTTTCTTGTACAAGGATAAGATCAATGTCTTTATTGTAATAGGATATTATTTTTGGACTCATGATATTGAATTACTTTAGTGCTTTAATCAATTGACTATTATTCTTGGTATTTGATTAATTTTATTCATTGAGGAATTGATGAAATTAAATATTTGTTCTAATTAACTTGGGAAAGAGGTTAAGAGTTGGCTTTGATTCATTGATTTTACATGCATAATTTTTAACGGACTTGGGAAAGAAAGTTAAGTGTAAAAAGACTTAAGTAATCGAAGATTAGTTGATTTTGAATAGAGTATAGGGTCAATAGATAATTTCACATTTTATAATGTCTAAAGTATAGGGATAGTGATTGATGAATGAATTTCATGCATTTTTTTTTTTTTTTGTTATTTTAGTGAGATTGTAAAATCTACTAAAGTAGCTAGAAATATAGTGTCCAAGACTTGGGAAAGAATTGGATTCTATATTATTCCTTCATAATGCTAAGATAATGATTAATTGTGATAATTATTATTAATTCATGATTATGTCTTCAAGAGTTTCTATCTAAGTGCATGTTCTTCTGTCCTAGGGTTGTATCAATTTTTATCTGTGATCATTTTAATTGGTTGGTTAAACAATGCATGAAAAGTAATTAATGATAGTTATTCATTGAGGATCGATACTCTTGAATTCTCTTTAGTATACTTTTCGATAAGTGCTCTTGCTCATATGTGTGACTTGTATATTAAAACTTGTTTGGGAAATGGAATTGAATTTGCATAATTTTATATATCCAAATTAGACACATCAAGTTTTTAGTGTCGTTGCCAGGGAAGGATATCATGAAAGATTGGAATTCATTGATTTAACCATATTTATATGTTTTTATGTAAAGATGTGTTGGGTATCTCTCATGCATATCGTATATGGAATAGCAGAAAAATAAAACGAGATACCATCCCAGGATCCACATATGTGTGGAAAATAGGACATAAAGATAACAAAAGTAATATCTTTTACCTTTCTTAGACCGTCTAAAAAATAAAAAATTTTCATCTTCAAGTCGAGGTGCGATCCAGCAATCCTCTTGATCAAACTCCATGAGAGTTAAACGTTCAACCACTATAATCACAGTGTGTGATTATCTCTAACAGTAATCCACAAGAAGATACACTCAAGCACAAAGTTTTCTGTGCTAGCAGAAATCTAGGTGGTGGCTAGGGTTACTTGTTTTTCAGAAAAAACTACGTGATAAAGAGAGAAGAGAAGAAGTCGTTTGTTGCCCAGGGTTTTTGGGAATCCAACCTCTGCTAGGGTTTCAAGTATGTCATACATATAAATCGAAAAACCTACTAAAATTGAGAATTCTAATCCTATTAGAATTTCCTAATTGTAATTGGAAACATTAAGTTCTCACAATTACAATTTGGACCGTAGCTATAACCAATTATAATTTGGCCACAACAACTTCTCTTTCTCGCAATTAATCCAACTATGTTATCAAATAACATATTAAGTATATAATCCTCTATTGTGTGTGACCTATTCGGTTTCCCAATTAATGGTAGCGAACATGAATTAATCCAAACGTCTTTGAGATTAATAATCCAAAATTAATTAGAATTAATCTTATTAATTCTAATCAGGATTGGTTTATTAATTCATCGATTAATAAACCCATATTACTAGATCATGAGCGGTATCTAGCAACCCATTATGACCACCCAAGAGTCCAGGAAGTCAAGTGGCTTGACATGAACCCTTCAATAACAAACTATAGTGCAATTAACTCCTTTCACCATATAATATCTCATTCAGTTTGGAGTATGGAATTAGTGCCAGCTCTCTCCAGAATTAATTCTAGCCAGAATACAATAGTACTTGTACCAGGAACCCACTACTCTAGATGTGTATCATTTGAAACTGTTTCCGATACACAATCTCCTTGACCAAGGACTTCTCGAGTAGTAATTCCAATAAGTGGCCGTGTGATATTTGCCCCTACTATTAGGAGTGGTGAATCCTTTACTGACTCTCTCAACTACATTCGTTTACCTCACAATATACCAAATATCCATTCCATAGGCGGCCCTCGATCGAGCTCCAGAGATTGGAATAAAAAAATAATGCTCAGCAAATAAAGTACATTGGAGATCTCAAGTCTAATGATACATGCACGTTTGCTATATTGAGATTATATCACTGGCACTAAATAGTAATCCATGTGATTATCTCAAAGCTAGGTCATCCAATGAACTTATTTCATTAACAAGCATTCATGTGTTAACATTGAGTATCTCAATACTTACGGATATGAGAACCATCGCCTGATCAAATCAGGAAGTCTAACACATGCTAGTCTTAATGCACTAATAATGTCCAGTCTTTTTAATACTACGACTAGGGACTATTAAATACTAACACTATACAGTGTAGTAGGAATCTCATGTCATGATCCCTATCATGATTTTCATAACACAGTGTTGTACTAGGGACTTTATCAAACAGTTACATTACTTAAAAGTAAATAAAAGAAACTATAAGATAAATAATGCCTTTTATTAAAATAAAATATGTCATATATAATGTACAAGTGATTGCCTCTAGGGCACAACACTAACAAACTCCCACTTGTACTAGAGCCAATCATTCGTGTATCTAATACCAAATGACTCAACATGACAATCATATTTTTATTGGGATAGTGCTTTTGTAAGAGGGTCAATGATGTTCTCATCCGTGGGAACTCTCTCTATCTTTTTTTCCTTAGCTGCTTCAGAAGTGGCTGTGCACTCAGCTTCTGTCATAAAGTTGGAAATAGTCTCTTATTTGGAACTCTTCCAACTTATTTCCCCTCTGCACAACGTAAACACGTAGCCAGATTGTCATTTGAAATCATATTTGTCAGATTGAAAACTGGCATCTGTATACCCGTTTATTTTCAAATTACCTTCTTTATATACTAAGAACACATCCTTAGTCCTTCGTAAGTACTTAAGGATGTTCTTTACAGCTACCTAATGACCCTCACCGGGGTTAAATTGGTATCTGCTCATCAAACTGAGAGCACAAGATACATCGGGCCTAGTACATATCATAGTGTATATGATAGATCTAACTGCCGAGGCATATAGAATCTTACTCATGTGATCCCTTTTAACTTGTGTCTTGAGAGACATCGACTTTGAAAGGCTTACACCATGTGACATGGGCAGGAGTCCCTTTTTGGATTGATTCATGGTAAAAATCTTTAGCACTTTATCTATGTATATAAACTGCGAAAGACCTAGCAACCTTTTGGATCTATCTCTATAGATCTTTATTATGAGAATATAGGTTGTTTCTACAAGGTCTTTCATGGAGAATTACTTGGACAACCAAACTTTAACCATTTGCAAGACAGGTATATCGTTTCCTATTAGCAATAGGTCATTTACATAAAGTAATAGGAAAACGATTACATTCCCGCTAATCTTCATGTATACACAAGGCTCATCAATGTTTTGAATGAAACCAAACTCTTTGATTGTTTCATCAAAATGGATGTTCCAACTCCTAGAAGCTTGCTTAAGTCCATAAATGGACCTTTGCAGCTTGCACACCTTTATGCTATCATTGGATATGAAACCCTCTGGTTGTGTCATATACACTTCCTCAGTCAGATTTCCATTTAAGAAAGCTATTTTCACATTCATTTACCAAATCTCATAATCATAATGAGCAGCAATAGCTAGGAGTATCCTGATGGATTATAACATGGCTACTGGTGAGAAGGTTTCATCATAGTCAATACCATATTGTTGAGATAACCCTTGGCCACTAGACGTGCTTTATAGGTAACTAAGTTACCATCCATGTCCGTTTTCTTCTTGAAAATCCATTTGCACCCAATAGGTTTAATTCCTTTGGGTGGATCAACCAAAGTCCATACTTGATTGTCGTACATGGAATCCATCTCTGACTCCATGGCTTCAAGCCATTTGCCAGATTCTGAACTGTTCAGAACATCCTTGTAGGTTGTAGGCACATCTTCGTGTATGAGCAATACGTCATTGTGGTCACTAACGAGAAATCCATATCTCTCAGGTGTCACACGTATCCCACTAGACCTATGAGATTCTTGCTTTGTAAAAGGTTCATCTATTCTCTCAATAGATGTGGGATCAGACAGTTTTTCCTTGTTTGTTTGATCTTCTTGAACTTCACTAAGTATAATTTTACTCCCACTGTCCCCTTTGAGTATATGCTCCTTCTCTAAGAAGATGGCATGCTTCGAAATAAATATTTTGTTTTCAGAAGGGAGATAGAAGTAATATCTGAAAGATTCTTTCGGATATCCCACAAACAAACACTTGTCAGACTTACTATCAAGTTTGTCTGACTGTGGCCTTTTGATAAAGGTAGGACAACCCCATACTCGCAAGTGAGATAACTTTGGTTTTTACTAAAGAACATCTCAAATGGGGTAGAATCAACCATTTTTGTCGGAACTCTGTTTAGTATATAAATAGAAATCTCTAGTGCATTCCCCCAACATGATTTTGGTAGGTCTGCAAAAGTCATCATGGTCTGTACTATGTCTAGAAGGGTTCGATTCCTTCTCTCAGATACACCGTCATATTGAGATGTATGTGGTGGAGTCTATTGAGATAATATCCCATTGTCTCTAAGATAACTTAGAAACTCTTAACTCAAGTATTCTCTTTCTCGATCAAATCTGAGGTCTTAATACTTTGGCCAAGTTGTTTTATTATTTCATTCTTGAAGTCTTTAAACCATTAAAATGCCTCAGATTTGTATTTCATTAAAAACAAATACTCGTATCGCATGAAATCATTGATAAAGGTTATGAAATAGTTATAACCTCCTCTTGCTTGTATTAACATTGGGCCACATAAATCAGATTGTATAAGTTCTAAAAACTCTTTGGCCCGTTCTCTTTTTCGTGAAAAAGGTGTTTCAGACAATTTACCAAGTAAACAAGATTCGCATGTGCCGTATGATTCATAATTAAATGACCCTAAGTCACCAAGCTTGTGTAACTTGGAAACACGATTTTCGTTTACATGGCCCAAACAACAATGCCATAAGTAAGAGGTGTTAGAGTTAACCATTTTAGGCTCCTTATTATTTATATTGAGAACTGGATTATCTAAGTCTAGAACTTATAAACCATTAACCAGGGTTGCTGAACCATAATGAATATCATTCAATGAAAATGAAAATATTTATTCCTAAATATCAAATGAAATCCATAACAGTCTAAACACACAACTGAGATAATGTTTTTCAATAAAACTGGTACATAATAACAGTTTTATAGTTCTAAAATTAATCTCGAAAGCAGGTTTAGCTCATATGTCCCCATAGTAAGTACAGCAACCTTTGGCCCATTTGCAGTACGTAGGTCCACATCGCCTTTCTCTGGCCTTCTACTGCCTTTTAGTCCCTGCAAGTTACTGCACAAATGAGATCCACATCTGGTATCTAATACCTATATATCATTTCTAAAGGCAGTAGTTTTCTCAATCATAAACATACTTGGAAAAGAAGTAGAAGTGCTTGTAAGCTTCTCTTTTTGCTTCTTGTCCTTAACGGTCTCCAAGTAGTCTTTGCATTTGCGCCTCCAGTGGCCCATCTTCCCACAATGATGATATGGGCCCTTGGTAGCTGTGTCTTTCTTCTTCACACAACCTTTGGGCTTCATGGGAGCCTTCTTCTTCTTTTGAACTTTCTTCTTAGAAGAAGATTCTACCATTCAAACCACATTGGAATCTTTCTTCATAGAGGACTTCACAGTTTTGAGAAGATTGATCAACTCAGAAATGGTGGGCTCTATCTTGTTCATCTGATAGTTAATCATAAATTGTGAGAAACTATTAGGCAAGGACTGTAGAATTAAGTCAACACTTAAGTCGTGATCCATTGCAAACCCGAGAGATCTAAGCTTCTCAATTAAGCCCAGCATCTTCAGCCCATGAGTGTCTATAGAAGAGCCCTCTGCCATTTTGCCATGGAATAGTTGCTTCGAGATCTCATATCTCTCAATTCTGGCTTGGGCATTAAACAGCTCTCGAAGATGTAGTATAATCGATTGAACATCCATATTCTCGTGCTGGTTTTGTATATCGGGACTCATGGATGCGAGCATAATACATGATACTGTACCATTGTCCTCCTCATACCTTTTGTGGATATCGTGCTCATCAGCATGATCATCTTGAGCTGGTGGTGGTGGAATAGGAGCATCTAGCACGTAGAGTAACATTTTCAACTTGACAACGATTCTCAAATTTCTATACCGATCGAGATAATTTGATTCGGTTAACTTGTTGGTTTCCAAGATGCTACATAGGTTTAAGTTTGTAGACATGATGCAGGTGACCTAGATGTAAAGATAGAGAGCATTAGCTACTTGTATATGCACATGATATGTAAATAATTAGAACTTTAATTAAACACATTTTTACTCCACTATTTTACTCAAACCAATAGCCTCCACTATTGATTCGGGAAAACTTATTGGAAGCTTTCCTTATGGACCAATATCCAAATTCCTCAAGAATCACCTTGGGTTTGCCCTACAAGCCATCCTTAAGTTCATTGGTAGGTATTTAATACCAATTACATCGTATGTAACTACTGGATCATTAGGTGATTAACATCCTTTAATTTTAAAACCTTTTGGGCTACCCAACTTTTTCTCTAAATTTCTTTATGCTTGAGTTTGCCCAACCGGGATAAAGAATTTAGTTAAACCCAACCCATTAATTAGGAATTTAATTCCTAAGGAATTTAACTCCATAGCTTGAACATGCCTAATGTCAAGTAGGCTTAGGTTTTCCCAACAACCTGGTCTCAAAAAAGGAATCTCGTTCTTACTATATTAACGGAAGGAATTAGGTTTAATATTAATTGAGGGATTTGTTCCTTTTCGTGATTTCATTAGATGACATGCATAAAAATCAATAAATCACATAATTGATAAAGCGATTATATGGTATGGTTATGGACTTTACCCTAAATTATTTTCTTTGAGCCATAAAAGAAATTAATATTGTTAACCCTATGTGTTCATGCATGATTTAAGTAGAAAGTCTTATCTTCTCGCCTTGTTTTGATTGCCATCTCCTGAATATAATAATTCTACTCCAATCTAACCTATGTAAACTAATTACATAATTTCCTAAAGAGAGAAAACCTTGAGTTACATTCGAGGGGAGTTTGATGATAAGAGAATTACACAAGAATTCTAGAGAAGGCAGGACTCACAGGCCCTATTTCATAAAAAATCAAAACTGTAAAATGCATGAACATATATAATTGGTTTTAGTCCATAACCATCTACCATGCCATTAATTATGCTTAAACAAATTAAACATATATTTTTTATTATTCCAAAATTACTATTTTAGAAAAATAAAACAAATTCTAAAATCAATATTTTAGAAAAATACATTAATTTTAAATTTTTCAAAATCACTATTTTGAAAAATAAAATTGTTTGTCTCAAAACAATTTTGAGAAAATGTTTTTGGGTCCTATATCAGGCAATGAAAACGGCGAACCATCAAATGAGATTTTAGCTATTTTACCTCCTTTCATCAAATGAGATTTTTCCCTTTCAAAATTCTATTCCAGGATTTTTTTTTTTTTTTGTTTTGTTTTTTAATAGCTAGAACGTCGCAAACACACAATATCATTTGGAACTATTTCAAACACACAATCGCTTTGACCACGGACTTCTCAAGTAGTAATTCCTACAAGTGGCCATGACATATTCGCCCGTACTATTAGGAGTGGTAAATCCTTTATTGATCCTGTCAATTACTTTCGTTTACCTCACAATATACCAAATATCCATTCCATAGGCAGCCCTAGATCAAGCTCTGGAGGTAGGAATCAAAGTACAATGCTCAGCAAACAAAGTACTTTGGAGATCTCAAGTCTAAGGATACATGCACGTTTGCTATATTGAGATTATATCACTGGCACTAAATAGTTATCTATGTCATTATCTCATAGCTAGGTCATCTAGTGAACTTGTTCCATTAACAAGTATCCATGTGTAAACTTTGAGTATCTCAATACTTACGGATATGAGAACCACCACTTGATTAAATCAGGAAGTCTAACACATGCAAGTCTTAACGCATTAATTATATCATGTCTCATTAATATTATGACTAGGGACTATTTAAGTACTAACACTATACAGTATAGTAGGAATCTCATATCATGGTCTCTATCTTGATTTCCTTAACACAGTGTTGTACTAGAGACTTTATTAAATAGTTATATTACTTAAAAGTAAACAAAAGAAACTATAAGATAAATAATGCCTTTTATTAAAATAAAATGTGTCATATACAATGTATAAGTGATTGCCTGTAGGGCACAACACTAACAAACTCCCACTTGCACTAGAGCCAATCATTCATGTATTTAATACCGAATGACTCAACTTGACAATCATGTTTCTTTTGGGATAGTGTTTTTATAAGCAGGTCAGCTATGTTCTCATCTGTGGGAACTCTCTCTATCTTTATTTCCTTAGCTGCTTCAGAAGCGGCTATGCACTCAGCTTCTATTGTAGAGTTGGCAATAGTCTCTTGTTTGGAACTCTTCCAACTTATTACCCCTCTGCACAACGTAAACACGTAGCCAGATTGTAATTTAAAAATATTTTTGTCAGATTAAAAACTGGCATCTGTATACCCGTTTATTTTCAAATCACCTTTTCCATATACTAAGAACACATCCTTAATCCTTCTTAAGTACTTAAGGATGTTCTTTACATCTGCCCAATAAACCTCACCAGGGTTAAATTGGTATCTGCTCATCAAACTGAGAGCACAAGATATATCGGGCCTAGTACATATCATAGCGTATATGATAGATCTAACTGCCGAGGCATACGGAATCTTACATATGTGATCCCTTTCAACTTGTGTCTTGGGAGACATCGACTTTGAAAGGCTTACACTATGTGACATGGGCAAGATTCCCTTTTTGGATTGATCCATGGTAAACCTCTTTAGCATTTTATCTATGTATGTAGACTGCGAAAGACCTAGCAAACTTTTGGATCTATCTCTATAGATCCTTCTTCTGAGAATATAGGTTGTTTCTCCAAGGACTTTCATGGAAAATTACTTGGACAACCAAACTTTAACCATTTGCAAGATAGGTATATCGTGTCCTATTAGCAATAGGTCATTTACATAAAGTAATAGGAAAACGATTGCACTCCCACTAATCTTCATGTATACACAAGGCTCGTCAATGTTTTAAATGAAACCAAAATATTTGATTGTTTCATCAAAATGGATGCTCCAACTCCTAGAAGCTTGCTTAAGTCCATAAATGGACCTTTGCAGCTTGTACACCTTTGTGCTATCATTGGATATGAAACCCTCTGGTTGTATCATATACACTTCCTCAGTCAGATTTCCATTTAAGAAAATTATTTTCACATTCATTTGCCAAATCTCATAATCATAATGAGTATCAATGGTTAGGAGTATCCTGATAGATTATTACATGGCTACTGGTGAGAAGGTTTCATCATAGTCAATACCATATTGTTGATGATAACCCTTGGCCACTAGATGTGCTTTATAGGTAACTAAGTTACCATCCATGTCTGTTTTCTTCTTGAAAACCCATTTGCACCCAATAGGTTTAATTCCTTTGGGCGGATCAACTAAAGTCCATACTTAGTTATTGTACATGGAATCCATCTCTGACTCGATGGCCTCAAGCCATTTGCCAGATTCTGAACTGTTCAGAACATCCTTGTAGGTAGTAGGCTCATCTTCATCTATGAGCAATACGTCATTATGGTCACTAACGAGAAATCCATATCTCTCAGGTGTCACACGTATCCTACTAGACCTATGAAGTTCTTGCTTAGTAGAAGGTTCATCTATTCTCCCAATAGATGTGGGATTAGACGGTTGTTCCTTGTTTATTTGATCTTCTTGAACTTTACTAAGTATAATTTTTCTCCCACTGTCCCCTTTGAGCATGTGCTTTTTCTCTAAGAAGATGGCATGCTTCGAAATAAACATTTTATTTTCGGAAGGGAGGTAGAACCAATATCTGAAAGATTCTTTCGGATATCCACAAACAAACACTTGTCAGACTTACTATCAAGTTTGTCTGACTGTGGCCTTTTCATAAATGCATGACAACCCTAGACTCGCAAGTAAGATAACTTTGGTTTCTTACCAAAGAACATCTCAAATGAGGTAGAATCAACTATTTTTGTCGGAACTCTGTTTAGCATATAAACAGAAGTTTCTAGTGCATACCCCCAAAATAATTTTGGTAGGTCAGCAGAAGTCATCATGGTCCGTACATTGTCTAGAAGGGTTTGGTTCCTTCTCTTAGATACACCGTTATGTTGAGGTGTATGTGGTGTAGTCCATTGAGATAATATCCCATTATCTCTAAGATTACTCAGAAATTCTTAGCTCAAGTATTCTCCTCCTCGATCAGATCAGAGAGTCTTAATACTTTTGCCAAGTTGTTTCTCTATTTCATTCTTGAAGTCTTTGAACTATTCAAAGGCCTTAGATTTGTATTTCATTAAATACAAATACCCGAATCGTGAGTAATCTTCGATAAAGGTTATGAAATAGTTATAACCTCCTCTTGCTTGTATTAACATTGGGCTACATACATCAAATTGTATGAGTTCTAATAACTCCTTGGCCCGTTCTCTTTTTCCTGAAAAAGGAATTTTAGTCATTTTGCCTAGTAAACAAGATTCGTATGTGCCATATGATTCATAATCAACTGACCCTAAATCACCAAGCTTGTGTAACTTAGAAACACGATTTTCGTTTACATGGCCCAAACGACAATGCCATAAGTAACAGGTGTTAGAGTTATCCATTTTAGGCTCCTTATTACTTATATTGAGAACTAGATTATCCAAGTCTAGAATATATAAACCATTAACTAGAGTTGCTGAACCAAAATGAATATCATTCATTGAAAAAGAAAAATATTTATTCTTAAAAATCAAATGAAATCCATATAAGTCTAAACACGCAACTGCGATAATGTTTTTCATTAACACTGGTGTATAATAACAGTTTTACAGTTCTAGAATTAATCTCGAAGGCAGGTTCAGCTTGTATGTCCCCATAGTAAGTGCAGCAATCTTTGCCCCATTTGCAGTACGTAGGTCTACATCGCCTTTCTCTAGCCTTCAACTGCCCTTTAGTCCTTGCAAGTTATTGTACAAATGAGATCCACATCCGGTATCTAATACCCATCTCTCATTTGTAAATGCAGTATTTATCACAATCATAAACATACTTGGAAAAGAAGTAGAAGTGCTTGTAAACTTCTCATTCTGCTTCTTGTCCTTAATGGTCTCCAAGTAGCCTTTGCATTTGCGCCTCCAGTGGCCCACCTTCCCACAATGATGACATTGGCCCTTGGTAGTTGCGTCCTTCTTCTTCACACCACCTTTGGGCTTCATGTGAGCCTTCTTCTTCTTTTGAACTTTCTTCTTAGAAGAAGATTCTACCATTAAAACCATATTGGAATCTTTCTTCATGGAGGACTTCGCAGTTTTGAGAAGATTGATCAACTCTGGAATGGTGGACTCAATCGTGTTCATCTGATAGTTAATCACAAATTGAGAGAAACTATTAGGCAAAGACTGTAGAATTAAGTCAACACTTAAGTCATGTTCCATTGCAAACCCGAGAGTTCTAAGCTTTTCAATTAAGCCCTGCATCTTCCGCCTATAAGTGGCTATAGAAGAACCCTCTGCCATTTTATAATGGAATAGTTGCTTCAATATCTCATATCTCTCAGTTTTCGCTTGGGCATCAAACAGCTCTCGAAGATGTAGTATAATCGATTGAACATCCATATGCTCGTGCTGGTTTTGTAACTCGGGATTCATGGATGCCAGCATAATACATGATACTATATCATTATCCTCCTTGTACCTTTTATGGATAGCATGCTCATCAACATGAGCATCTTGAGCTGGTGGTGGCGGAATAGGAGCATCTAGCACGTAGAGTAACTTTTTCGATTTGAGAACGATTCTCAAATTTCTATACCAGTCGAGATAGTTTGATTCGGTTAACTTTTTGGTTTCCAAGATGCTATGTAGGTTTAAGTTTGTAGGCATGATGCAAATGACCTAAATGTAAGGATAGAGAGCATTAGCTACTTGTATATGAACATGGTATGTAAATAATTAGAAATTTAATTAAATGTCTTTTTACTCCACTATTTTACTCAAACCAATAGCCCCCACTACTGATTCAAGAAAGCCTATTGGAAGCTTTCCTAGTGGACCAATATTCAAATTCCTCAAGAATAACCTTGAGTTTGCCCTACAAGCCACCCTTAAATTCATTAGTAGGTATTCAATACCAATTACATCATTTGTAACTTTCGGATCATTAGGTGATTAACATCTTTTAATTTTAAAGCCTTTTGGGCTACCTCAACTTTTTCTCTAAATTTCTTTATGCTTGAGTTTGCTCAACCGGGATAAAGAATTTAGTTAAACCCGACCTATTAATTAGGAATTTAATTCCTAATGAATTTAACTCTATAGCTTGAACATGCCCAATATCAAGTAGGCTTAGGTTTGCCCAACAACCCGATCTCAAAAAAGGAATCTCGTTCTTACTATATTAACGGAAGGAATTAGGTTTAACATTAATTGAGGGATTTGTTCCTTTTAGTGATTTCATTAGATGACATGCATAAAAATCAATAAATCACATAATTGATAATCATGGTAATAAAGCGATTATGTGGTATGGTTATGGACTTCACCCTAAATTATTTCTTTGAGCCATAAAAGAAATTAATATTGTTAACCCTATGTGTTCATGCATGATTTAAGTAGAAAGTCTTACTTTCTCGCCTTGTTTTGATTGCCATCTCCTAAATAGAGTAATTCTACTCCTATCTAACCAATGTAAACTAATTACATAATTTCCTATAGAGAGAAAACCTCGAGTTACATTCGAGGGGAGTTTGATGATAAGAGAATTACACAAGAATTCTAGAGAAGGCAGGACACGCAGGCCCTATTTCATAAAAAATAAAAAAATGTAAAATGCATGAATATATATAATTGGTTTTAATCCATAACCATCCACCATGCTATTAATTATGCTTAAACAAATTAAACATATAATTTTTATTATTCCAAAATCACTATTTTGGAAAAATAAAACAAATTCTAAAATCAATATTTGAGAAAAATACATTAATTTTAAATTTTTCAAAATCACTATTTTGAAAAATAAAATTGTTTGTCTCAAAACAATTTTGAGAAAATGCTTTTAGGTCCCGTCTCTGGCAGTGAAAATGGCGGTCCATCAAATGAGATTTTAGCTATTTTACCTCCTCTCATCAAATGAGATTTTTCCCTTTCAAAATTCTATTCCAGGATTTTTTTTAAATAGTTGGAACGTCGCAAATAGAGCAGAACCGGTGCCGACTACATTCAATTTGGAAGTCAGAGCCGGAAACATTTCCTTCTAGAAATGATTTCTGGACATTTGCGAAACAGCACGGAACTGGCACCGGTTGGGAGGCTGGAGCCGGCACCGGCTATAGTCGGGAAAAGGCAGTGATTTTCAGAAAAAAAATTTCTAGAAACTATTTCTGGTGCCCTATTCTTCTGCAATAGATCAGTGAGAACATTTCTCAGTAGAAACTTCTGTTTTGAAGCTCAAAACAACAATCAATTTGTTAGTTTAAACAAAACCAAAACAGAAAATTAGGATGAAACGGAAGGCAACAACCGTGTTCAAGAAAACGTTTCTCTGCAGAAAACTTTCAGCACATAAAGAAAACATCTTTTGAAATATGCTGTAACTTTTACATAATCATATTGTGCTATGTGTTAGTGTTGTGCCCTAGAGGCAATCACTTGTACCATGTATATTGCATATTAAATTAATAAGAGGCATTCTTTATCTTTCAGTTTGATTGTTATATCTAAATATGTGTACAAGCCGTTAGATAAAGTCCCTAGTACAACACAGTGTTAAGGAAATCATGATAGAGATCATGATGTGAGATTTCTACTACACTATGCAGTGTTTGTAGTTAAATAATCCCCAGTCATAGTATTAATAAGATGGGACATTATTAATACGCCAAGACTGGCACATGTTATATCTCTTGATTGGATCAAGCGGTGGTTCTCATATCCGTGGGTATTGGGATACTCAGGATTAACGTGTGGATGCTTGTTTTGAAACAAGTTTATTGGATGACCTAGCTACGAGATAATCACTTGGATAATTATTTAGTGCCAGTGATAGAATCTCATTATAGCAAGTGTGCAAGTATCCTTAGACTTGAGATCTCCAAGGTACTTTGTTTATTGAGCGTTGTACTTTGATTCTAATATTTGGAGTCTTATCTATGACCGCCTTTGGGATGGATATTGGGTACAACGTAAAGTAAACGAAAGTAGTTGAGAGGGTCAATAAAGGATTCACCACTCCTAATAGTAGGAGAGTATATCTCAAGGCCACTTGTAGAAATCATTACTCATGAAGTCCTTGGCCAATGCGACTATGTGATGGAAATAGTTCCAATTGATACACATATCGAGTAATGGATTTCTTGAACAAGTACTAAAATATTCGGGCCAGAATTAATAATATTCTGGAGGGAGTTGGCACAAATTCCATGCTCTAGACCGAATGAGATATTGTATGTTGAAAGGAGTTTATTGCACTGATAATTTGCTATTGAAAGGTTCATGTCAAGCCACTTGACTTTCTGGACTTTTGGGTGGTCAAGAGTCATTGCTAGATGTCGCTCTTGATATGCTAAATATGGATTTATTAATTAGAGAATTAATAAATTTAATCCTTTATTTTATTAAGGATTATTAATTCTAATATTGTTAGAATTAATTCATATTATGCTACCAATAAGACCATGAAACCTAATGGGTCACACACAATAAAGGTTTGAATGCTCAAATATATTATTAGATAATATTGTGAGGTTAATTAAGAGAATGGAATATATTTATAGGTGAATTATAAGTTTGTTATAATTCATGGGACCTAATTGTAATTAAGTAAACTTCAAGGACCAATTTGGTGACAATTGGACGTTGAAGGACTAAGTTGCAATTTACTTTAATTATAAATCTATAAATATAAGGAAACGGTTTCCTTAGGGTAAGAGACACAGACTATTCACGCAATAACAGAAAAACCATTTCTCTGCCTCTCTCTTGATCAAACCCTAGCCGTCTTTCTTCTTGATCAAACCCTAGCCGTCTCTCTTCTTGATCAAAACCCTAGCCTCCCGAATTCTACTAGCATAGAATTGTGAGATTGTGAGCATTCAACCTTGTGTGGATTATCATTAGAGGGAGTTCTTTCTTGGACTTTAGTTGAGCTGCAGTGAACGGTTTTGGATAATCTGGATCGCGCCTGCGTTCTTGTTTCTGAAATTTTTTGAATTCCGGCTTCACGAGGTAATAAACGCAATCTTCTCCTTTTTCCCGTTTCTATTGCAAACCCGTGATCCATGGCTTGGATTTCTTGTTGTTTTCCGCTGCGCTTAATCTGATTATGCATGATAGAAATCCTACACTATGGACCCAACCCAAAATGCTCGAAATGATTTCAACTCGAGTGAAAACAATTTTCACAGCAAACAAAGATAAACACGAATACTTGAAACCAAATTCATGCCAAAAATAATGTCCGTAAACCACACATAGCATTGTTCTGATACCACTGTTGGGTATCTCTCACGCATATCGTGTACGACACAGTGGAAAAATAAAACGAGATACCATCCTAGGATCCATTTATGTGTGCAAAACAAGATATAATGATAACAAAGGTAACAACGTTTACCTTTCTTAGATCATCTGAAGAACAAAAAGTTTTCTTCTTCTAGTCGAGGCGCGATCCAATAATCCTCTTGATCAAACTCCATGAGAGTTGAACGTCCAACCACTGTAATCCACAAAAGGATAAATTCAAGCATGAAGTTTTCTGTACTAGCAGAAATCTATGTGACGGCTAGGGTTACTTGTTTTTTAGAAAAAACTACGTGATAGAGAGAGAAGAGTAGAAGCCGTTTGTTACCTAGGGTTTCCATGAATCCAACCTCTGCTAGGGTTTTGAATGTGTCAAACATATAAACCAAAAAATCCTACTAAAATTGAGAATTCTAATCCTATAAGAATTTCTTAATTGTAATTGGAAACATCAAGTTTTCACAATTACAATTTGGACCATAATTATAACTAATTATAATTTGGCCACGACAACTTCTATTTCTCGCAGTTAACCCCACTATGTTATCAAATAACATCTTGAGTATATAATCCTCCATTGTGTGTGACCTATTAGGTTTCCCAGTCAATTGGCAGCGAACATGAATTAATCTAAATTTCTTTGAGATTAATAATCCACAATTAATTAGAATTAATCCTATTAATTCTAATCAGGATTAGTTTATTAATTCATCAATTAATAAACCCATATTCACAGATCATGAGCGATATCTAGCAACACATCATGACCACCCAAGAGTCCAGGAAGTCATGTGGCTTGACATGAACCCTTTAATAACAAACCACATTGCAATTAACTCTTTTCACCGTATAATATCTCATTCGGTTTGGAGTATGGAATTAGTGCCAACTCCCTCCAGAATTAGTTCTGGCCCAAATACAATAGTACTTGTACCAGGAACACTCTACTCCAGATGTGTATCATTTGACACTATTTACAATACACAATCGCCTTGACCAAGGACTTCTCGAGTAGTAATTCCTACATGTGGCCGTGAGATATTCGCTCCTACTATTAAGAGTGGTGAATCCTTTATTGATTCTCTTAACTACTTTCATTTACCTCACAATATACCCAATATCTATTCCATAGGCCGCCCTTGATCAAGCTCTAGAGATTGGAATCAAAGTACAATGCTCAGCAAACAAAGTACCTTGGAGATCTCAAGTCTACGGATACATGCACGTTTTCTATATTGAGATTTTATCACTGTCACTAAATAGTTATCCATGTGATTATCTCATTGCTAGGTCATCCAATGAACTTGTTCCATTAACAAGCATCCATGTGTTAACTTTGAGTATCTCAATACTTACGAATATGAGAACCACCACCTGATCAAATCAGGAAGTCTAACACATACTAGTCTTAATGCATTAATGATGTCCTGTCTCATTAATGCTATGACTAGGGACTATTTAAGCACTAACATTATACATTGTAGTACGAATCTCAAATCGTGATCTCTATCATGATTTCCTTAACATAGTGTTGTACTAGGGACTTTATCAAATAGTTATATTACTTAAAAGTAAACAAAAGAAACTGTAAGATAAATAATGCATTTTATTAAAATAAAATGTGTCATATACAATGTATAAGTGATTGCCTCTAGGGCAAAACACTAACATTATGTACATATGTTCTTTATGTAAATAGGTGTCATATCTTGTTATTGTTTGTATGGTTTATGAATTAATGTGCTAACTGTTATATTAGTTATACTTAAATTTTTGTGAATTCTAAAACATTACTTTCATATTCTCTTTTCCAAAACTAGATAATATGGCCAATAGAGGAACTTAGGCAGGAGGAACGATAGGTGGAACCCTTATACTTCACCAAGGATGATACGGTGGCCATCAAACCCACATGCTCTTGAAACTTTGCCAGAAAAATTTGCAATAACTGTGACAGCATGATTTTAAGAGTTAGATGAAACCCTTAAGATAATTGACGCTGTGGTTCAGAATATGGAAAGGCAGATCTAGTACCTAACTGATTTGGTGTTATAACTACAAGAACATTCAATTTTGGCCACCATTGGGTCAAATACTCAAGTAAAGTCAGCAGCCATCACTTTGAGAAGTAGGAAATAATTGACTGAAACAATAAACATGAATCGGTGCCAGCTCGAGCAGGACACCTGGTGCTTGCCTCCACCTAAAGAGAAATTCAGCGAACTAGAATAGAATAGGTGTCAGCCTAAGCAATTGAACCGATGCCAGTACAAATTTGGACGCTAATGGAGGAAAAAGAAAAGTTACCTACTATTACACCTTTAGTCCTTACCCGGCCAGAACACAAAAAGCAAAAAGGGATGAGCAATTTGGTAAATTTTTAGAGATTTTCAAGCAATTACACATTACCATCCCACTCACTGAAACGCTAATACACATGCCCAAATATGTAAAATTCCTTTAAAATATTATTGCAAACAAATAGAGATTGAAAGACCTATCCACGATCATCTTATACAAATAATGTCCAGCTATCTTGCATGACAAAGGGAGATTGCCACAAAAAGAAAATTACCTGAGTTTCACTATTCTTTATCTTATTGATATTCTTATATTTGGCAATACCCTAGCTGACTTGGGTATTAGCATTAATCTTTTACCATATAAAAATTTTTAAAAGCTAAGCCTAGGAGAACTTAGACCTACTAGGATGAGCATTAAATTAGCAGATAGATCTATTAAATATTCAAGGGGAATAATAGAATATATACTTGTTAAAATAGATAGATTCATATTTCCTATACACTTTATTATTCTTGACATGGATGAAGATTTTAAGGTTTCTTTGATTCTAGGAAGACCTTTTTAGCTACTGCAAAAGTATTTATTGATGTTCATGGTAGAAGGTTAACACTTAGGGTTGGGGATAAAGAGGTTACTATTTAAATTCATAAAAGCTTGAAGCATCCCTTGTCTTCTGATGATTCTTATTTTACAATTAATATTCTTGATGATTCTATCTTTAATTTTATGCTAGAATATTGGCTCGTATTTCTATGAATTTGATGTTTAACATAGAAAGGGAATATGAGCATCACCAATCATCCATGGGAAATGTAATTTATTTAGGGGATCTAAATGAGGAGCCTAAGTTGAGGGATTTTGAGGAGATTGAAAACAGTAGTTTGGGGAGAATAAAGTCTTCCATTGATGAATCCCCAGAGTTAGAGCTCAAAGACTTGCCTGAATGTTCAGAATATGTATTTTTTTACTGAAAGAAAGAAATTACCAGTGATAATAGCAAAAGGCCTCACTTGGGGCCAAAAGGCCAAATTGGTAAGCTTGTTAGGGGAATACAAAAAGGTTATAGCATGGAATATGCCACTCAACACCTATTCAATTCATCCACCATCTCAATATGCCACTCAACACCTCATTAATACAACATTAACTCCTCCAACAATACATGCAAAAAGATAGTATTGTCCAATACCAAACACAATATTAATACCCATGATCAAATTAACAATGCCATTCATGTCATAATGTAAACCTCACAATCACAATGTCAAGCTAACATTAAAATAAATTAGCACAACAATTATCTTTCAATCTTTGAAGAACATGCCTTTGTAGGCTCAAAATTTCAACCACAAGAGACATGCTCAATAGCTACCAAAAGTATTTAAGTCATGAATTGCATTAACAAAATATCATTGTCAATCATATACTCATGATATTTGTAAAACCCCACCTAAGACTACCCTAGAAATAGATGGAAGTGTTGCATTCCACGGCATATTGCATGAATATATTCTTTATGGGTGAAATTGTGCATTTTTAAAATTGCTATATGTGGTTTTTGTGAATTATTTATGCTGTATGTGTGTTAGGGGCAATTAGGGAATTTAGCTTAGGGATGAGGGAAGAAAAGACTTGGGTTTTAGAAGGAAAGATAATTAGGTTAGGAAAATAAGAATAAGAATTAATGTGGTTAAGTGGTTAGCAGTTTATGTTTAATTCCTAAAGTCTTGAATTCAAATCCCATCAACTAGTGTGTGATGCACCAAAACATCCAATGTACACCATTCATTCAGATCAAACAAGCATTTTTTTTAGCAAGTCAAGAAGAACACCATAAGGTAAACCAAGTCCAAGATTCCTCTTTATTTCTCATTTCTTTACTTCCATTTCTTTTTACTCTCTTCTCAATCCCTCTCTCTCTCTCTCTCTTGGCCAAATCATTGGTGGCCATCTTTGGACAATGTAACACCCCACTACCTAGGCCCAACAAGGCCGGGGATGTCGCCCCGTCCAAAGGACAAGGGGTCTTTATAACTAGGACACACAACAAAAATAAAGTAATACTTTAAAATTTAAAACTTATTACAACCCAAAATTCATGAATAAATCCAAAATAAAAATTGTTCACTCTCAACTCCCAAAGCATTACACAAAATAAATATCAGAATATCTTCCAAGAAAGGCAACAACTAACTACGCATCCCCACAACAGGATCAACCTGAAATCATGGTAAAAAGGGTGAAGAGATAAAAATCTCAGTAAGTCCATGTGTGCTTTGAGTGTTCAATGAAAATAGTTCGTGAATGCAAAGTGTAAGAACTTCATAAGAGAAATATTGGCAAGCAATAAACAATAGTTAAAACTAAGAGTGGTGTCTCGACTTTTCCAAGCATACAGGTACAATAAAATCAACCACTCAAAAGGGCAGTCATGGGTTACCACACGTTGGGCCCCATAACCATACAACGGTGAGAATGCCACACTTTGTGCAGATTGACAAAAAGTAGGTGATCGGCCTACCAGGTAAGATACTCCTCATTCTCTACTACACCGAAACAAAACTGGTTGTCCATTCCAGTAATAGACAGTCCACCTGACTGAAACTTGCTAGCTCGGACCAGCAAGACCTACTGAACTAACATCTTATTCGGGAAGGACTTACCCCTCAGAGGTGGCCACATACTGAGAGACTTACCCTAACCCTTCAAAAACTAGTCCTAGCAGTCCACCCTTATTGGGTACTCAACGTAATTTATCCCGCTTGGGGAAAAACGAATAAAACATAGCTCCACTTGAAAATGGCAATTAATGATTTCCAAAGTTTGGGGCAAAACTGGTTTTAGAAAGAGTTTTAGAGTTTGAGTAAAACTGTCCCTTGATTTCTAAATAATTGTTTGCCTGAAATGAGAAAAAAGACAAACCTCAATTGCCTTTACAGAAGTGAGTGTCCACGCACACCACATTTGGCTTGCCATCGTAACCATTTTGCATCAAACAAGTTTTATTAGGAGCTTACCTGATCCTTTGCTCAAGATAAAATAAAGGTCTCCCACAGCTAACCTAACTCCACCTACGGATAAACATAAGCCATAATTAAACTCAAGCCAAAATTTACTTTCACAAATAATCCTAGCTCAACTTACTACAATCATGAACTTAGTGTACCAAGCTTTAAGGCTAGATAACAAATAAAAGGGTTTATAAAATAAATCCAGCTTGATATTACAATAACTAGGGTTTGGAAAATAGGTACAAATAAGTTGAAGGTTTAAATCTTGCTATAAATAATTAGGATTTATTTGATGAAGGGTCCTAGGACCTAAATGGGATTATTTAAAATAATAATCCATTAATAATTAGTTGTTAGAAAATAATTGGTAACTAATATTAGTTGTAAATAAATTTTAATAGGTTTTGATTAAAAGACAATAAATAAATTTTAATAGTATTTATGAATATAAGACTTACAAAATTAATATTTTACTTATTATGATTATTTACATAAAATGGCTTTATTCGATATTACTATTTTCTATACATTTTGTTTTATATAATATTTATATATTTTATATCTTTAATAAAAGCCATTATTTATTTGACTAAAACATCATTATCTTACATAATAGACCAAATCCACATTTCCCTAGGGTTTTCAAAATCGCTAGAAGAAATTATAGTAATAATCATTTTATCGATGAAATAAAATTAGCTTAGGGATAACAAGGCCATGATCATATTCCTTTTTGCTTACCACAGTTATGAACATATACTCTACACTAATCAACAAAACATCCAAATCATGAATAAAAGCATAGGTCCAAATTTACCAACACATGATCTCAACTCCACTAAACATAATCATATGCATGGCCTCAACAAGAATACAAGAACATAAACCCTAATCACCAAAGGTGACATAATCTCTAACATGCTTGATTAATCATACTACTCATGACATGAAGGCATGCAATAAACCCTACAGCACCATAACATTCAACCAAGACAAATCATCTCATGCACCAATTCCATCTCCATCATATACACACATTCATTCATGCTTCAATCTCAACTCCATCATAACAACACATGCTCGAACCCTAATTATAATCCATCCCCTTCTAATATCATTCTAAAGACATGAATCTAGAATTTAAAGAGAAGGTTGAAGGGCATACTTGAATGATGACTACCTCGAAGAATTTTCGAAAGAAGCCTTACTCTTAGCAGACTTGATCCGTCCAAGAGAGAAGAAGAAAATATGGCCATGGTTGAAGTACTCATTCGGCCGAGAGAGAGAGAGAGAGAGAGAGAGAGAGAGAGCGAGAGGGAGTTCATTAGTGTGTGTGTGTATATATATATATATATATATATATTCATTAGGAGTTGAAGATTAGTGGAGATGGAGATGATTGATCATGCTTACTTTTAAGGTGTTCTTGAGCCTTTAAGAAAATTATGGTTTTTGATCCAAAAGTGGGACTTTGATTTTTGAGTTTGATGTTAAAAATTGCAGGAATGGGTTCATGAAGTTGAGTAGGTATAATCTGGATTTTTTGGAGAAGATTGAAGTGGTTTTAGATGGTCTTAGGTGTGAGAATGGTAGTAGGTGTTCTTGGTGTTCTTGAAGGTTTGGAGAGAATGGAGAGAAATTAGTTGAAGCTGGCTGAAATTCTATGGGAGAAGGGTAGCCGAATTGTTTGAGTGATTTTTGGCAATTGGATTTTCAGTTTTGAGAGGAAAAGGAAAGCTGGATGTTTGAAATTCAAGAAGAATAATTCAGGGAATCAATTTTGGAAATAAATATGGTAAGAAGATCTTGGTTGATGGAGAGCTTTTGGAAAGCTACAATGGCCGGTTGCTTGGCTGCGATTTTTGCTGAGATGAATGATGGTTGAAGGAGCTTTAGAGTGGCCAAAAATATGGTGTACAATGGTGAAGGAGTTTCTAGTTGTTTGAGGTTTAATTCATGGAAGGTTGATGAAGTAAATTGCTGGAATTTTGGGCTTCAATTAATGGTTTGATTGGAGTGATTGATAGAGAGATTTTTGGAGCAGCCATGGACTATTTTTCGAGCAGAACAATGGTGAAGAAGATGAAGTTCAGTTCATGGCTGTTCAAGGAGAGTTTGCATAGAAAAATGGAGGAAGTTTCGATCAAGGGTGAGGAAGAAAACAAAGCTGAAAATTCTGAGCAGAGTTTTCGCAAGCTTGCTAGAATTTCTGGGCAGAATTTTCTGCCATATTTCAGTCAGCTTGCAGAAGGATTGAAGGGCCATTGGAGGGTCCTTTAAGACTGGCTTCCAGCCTTCTTTATGGAGGAAAACCAAGGTTGAAATGCTGGTTAAAAATGTGGAAGAACATCTGGGTTTTTCGGACTGCTTTGCTGTGAAAGCTGTCCAGAAATTTTTCTGGTTTGCACAGCTTTTGTGCAGTCTATTTTTAGCTGGAATGTTCAGTCCTCAAGCTATGTGAAATGATCATTTTCCTGGCAGAATTTGAGTGGAAAAGATAGCTGAAATTTTTTACTATTGGACTGATCAAGAAGCTGGAAAAGTTTCCAGTCTACTACATGGAGAAGATGAACACGACTAGGTTGGAGTTTGAAGGTTCAACCATGGAGATTAATTTTCATGGGAACCTTCCACAACTCCTCCCCATTTTTGGTCAAGAAGACATTCTAACACAAACATTTTTGACACTCCAAGCGCAAAGAAGCTTGCTGGAAATTTTTTGGAAATAAAATGGCTTAGATAGTTGGATCAACCTAATTGATTAAGAGGTAAGGAAAGCTAGAGATCAAGAAGGGTATGAATCCATTAGAAATTTTTGTAGGGCACAAGAGTATGATTAGGACATCCCTATCATGTCTTCCCTAGGACAACACTCCTACTCTTCCCTAAAGTATGCAAAGGCCGAAATATAGCCTACCTAACCAAAAATAAAATTTAATCATGATAAAATTCCAATGATAGAATTTGAACTCAAGACCTCAAGAATTAAATCTAAAGCGCTAACCACCAAACCACAACAACTCTTGTTTTTATTTTCTCTCCCAAATATTTTTCCTATTTAATCCTCAAGCTATCTCCCCATTTTCACCTCAAGCAAAATTACCATTTTGCCCTTCTTACTCAATAAACACAATTAAGCCTTCTAGACTATAAATCACCCATCTAGAGCACATAAAATCATACAAAAATATATTTATGCATGTAAAAAAAATATGATATACATCCCAACCCCCTTACTCTATAGCTGGTTTTAACTGGGGTTTCACATCCCCCCTCCTTAGAAGAATTTCGTCCCGAAATTCCGGCATCCCTCTATTTCAGATCGGGATACTTCTGCTTAACCCACTCTTATGATTCCCATGTGACATCCCGCGTGCCATGATGCTCCCACTGAACGTTGACCATCGGTATTTGCTTGTTCCGGAGATTCTTGATACTACGGTTCAATATTCCCATGGGCTTCTCCACATAGCTCAAATTGGGTTGCAATACCAGTGGCTCGTTATTCAGAACATGACTAAGGTCGACATTATACTTCTTCAGCTATGACACATGAAACACATTATGAATCCCCGTCAGTCCATCTGGTAAATCCAATCGGTATGCTACTGGTCCAATCCTTTCCTTTATTTGGAATGGTCCTAAGTACCTCAGATTCAGCTTTCCACCCTTCAGATGCTTCAAGATTCCCCTATTCGGCTTCAATCTCAAAAATACACTGTCTTCTACTTGAAACTCCAATTCTCTTCGTCTATTATCTGCATAGCTCTTTTGTCAGCTCTGAGTTGCCTTCATCCTCTCCCTGATCAACTTTACTTTATCCAATATCTCCTGGACACAGACTTCTCCAGTTTTGCTTACGTGACCATCTTCTGAGCAACTCCAGTATAGCGGTACCCGACACTTGTGTCCATATAACGCCTCATACGGCGCCATCCCAATGGAAGCTTGGTAGCTATTATTATACGACAATTCTATATACGGTACACACTCGATCCACTTATCCTAGAAATCCAGAACACAGGCTCTCAGCATATCCTCCAATATCTGTATAACCCTTTCTGACTGCCCATCGGTCTATGGATGCGCCGTCGTATTGAACTTTAGACTCGACCCCATCGATTCTTGAAACTTGCCCCAAAAGTGAGACGTAAATCTTAGGTCTTGGTCAGATACGATACTTGAAGGTACTTCATACAGTCGGACTATTTCTTGCACATAGGTCTGAGCCAATTTTTTCATTGAGTTTCTTATATTCACCGGTATAAAATGAGCCGATTTGGTCAGTCAATCCACCATTACCCAAATGGAATCCTTCTAGGTCCTTGACATAGGGAGCCTGGTGACAAAATCTATGGTCACTTCCTCCCACTTCCACTCAGGTACTGGCAATGGTTGCAATAGTCTCGCTGACTTCTTGTGCTTTGCTTTGACTTTCTGACAGGTGAGATAGGTCGAGACATACTTGACCACATCCCGCTTCAGTCCGGGCCACCAATAGGCCCTCTTTAGATCCTGGTACATCTTGACTTCCCTGGATGAATGGCGTACTTGCTCTTGTGTGCCTCTTCCAAAAATTTGTCCTTTAACTGATGCTCTCCGGGTACACACAACCGATCCCTAAAATGCAAAACTCCTATCTCGTCTTGCCAAAATTCACTGCCTAGTTATTTAAGCTCCTTGTCCTTGAAAAGCTGAAACTCTGCGTTACTTTGTTAAGCTTCCACGATTTCCCGTCTTAGATCCGATACCAACTTTAGGTTGCTAACAACGATTCTCTTCTCTTGCACTTCCACCCTTCTATCCAACCCTTCCCGAACCACTTGAATCTCCTGCACTCTTAGTCTGGCCATACCAACATTTCTGCTCAGGGCGTCAGCTACAACGTTGGCTTTCTCGGGATAGTAATTGATCGGACAATGGTACTCCTCCAAAAATTTCATCTATCTTCATTGCCTCAAATTTAGATCTTCTGAGTAAAGATGCACTTCAGACTCTTGTGGTTGGTGAACACTTCATATTCAGCTCCGTACAGGTAGTGTTGCCATTTCTTTAGGGCGAACATAATAGCTGCCAGTTCCAGATCATGCATAGGGTAGTTGACTTCATGAGGTCTCAACTTCCGAGAAGCATAAGCAATCACTTTTCGGTCTTGCATCAATACTGCTACCAATCATTCTTTCGAGGCATCGGTATACAGTGCGTAAGGCTTATCTTCCTCTGGCAGACTCAATACCACTGCTGTCATCAATCTTTGCTTCAGCTCTTGAAAAATTTTCTCACAGTTCTTACTCCAAACGAATAGAACATCTTTTCTTAGCAGTTCGGTCGTAGGCGGTGCGAGCGTCGAGAATCCCTTGATGAACCTCCTACAGTAACCAGCCAATCCGAAGAAGCTTCGAATCTCAGTGATGTTCTCTGGTTGCTTCCAGTCTGACATTGCTTCAACCTTTGTTGGGTCTACCTTAATTCCCTCATTGGTCAACACATGGCCAAGAAATGCTACACTGTCCAGCCAGAACTCACACTTGCTAAACTTGGCAAACAGCTTGTGCTCCTGCAGCTTCTTCAACACGAGCTTTAGATGTTCCGCATGCTCCTCTAGACTCTTGGAATAAATTAGAATGTCGTCGATGAAGACCACCACGAACTTGTCCAGGTAAGGTCGGAACACTCGGTGCATCAAGTCAATGAATATTGCTGGAGCATTGGTCACCCTGAACGGTATTACCACGAACTCATAATGCCCGTATCTGTTGTTGAAGGCCGTCTTAGGGATATCCTCTTCTTTTATCCAGACTTGATAGTACCCTTGCCTTAGGTCCAATTTGGAGTAGCAACTGGATCCTTGTAACTGGTCGAACAGCTCATCAATCAGTGGTAGGGGATACTTGTTCTTGACCGTCAAGTTGTTTAAGCCCCGATAGTCAATACATAGCCTCAGAGTCCCGTCCTTCTTCTTCACAAACAGCACTGGTGCTCCCCAGGGCGATGTGCTAGGTCTGATGTAGCCTTACCTCACTAATTCTTCTAATTTTTCCTTCAGCTCTTTCAGCTCTGCCGGTGCTATCTAGTACGGGGCTCGAGATAATAGTTCTGCTCCCGGAACTAGGCAAATGGTGAATTCAACTTCTCGGTTGGGAGGTAGAAAAGTAAGTTCCACTGGGAACACGTTGGGAAAATCCTTCACTACCTCAGTGTCCTCCAGAGTACACTGGTCCTTTGGCTTGTTTATCATGTAAGCCAGGTACTATTGACATCCTTGCTTCAGCAATTTCTGGGCCTTAGCCCCTGTTATCAAATACTTTAATTCCTTTACCTTCTTGCAATCAAATTCCAACACATCACAACCCGGTCTAATGATCTGGATGGATTTATTCTTACAGTCTACCTTAGCCCCGTGCTTTGCTAGCCAATCCATTCCTAATATCAAATCATAATCCTCAATGTCCAATATGATTAAATCTCCTTGCAGGCT
Source organism: Voacanga thouarsii (assembly GCA_026120185.1). NCBI lineage: Eukaryota > Viridiplantae > Streptophyta > Magnoliopsida > Gentianales > Apocynaceae > Voacanga > Voacanga thouarsii. Next base: position 5,784,925 of record JANUWF010001165.1, read on the forward strand.
TTCTCTCCTTACACCAATTTTACAATTTTGCACATACTGATCTGCTTGCACCATTTTTCCCAAAGGTGTACTTACCACTAAAGTAAAAGGTAGCTCCACTCCATCCCAACTCAAATGACATGCACAGATCTTGTTAAAATCGGAATGAGTAGAGCCAGGATCTATCAATGCATTAACGGGATGTCCTTAGATAGTAAACGTATCTTCCACTACTATTGCATCGGCTCCAACCTCCCTCTGTTGAGAGCGAACACCTTGGCTTTCACTTGAGGCTTTGGTGCACCATTCCCGGATGCTCCCATGGTATTGGCTCTATTGGGCCCCGGATTCTGAGCTGGATTTCCTTGCCCGACACGGTGCAACTTAGGGCAGGCGTTCTGCAAGTAGTTCGGGTTGCCGTAGTGAAAACATTTCCGTTCGCCTCCTTTGGACTAACAGTTCTTTTCCATGTGGCCCTTTTTCCATACTACTAGCATGATAAAAGGTTCTGAGTAGGACTAACTCATGTTGTCCGGGCTTGCTTTCCCCGATTCTGCCACTACTGGTTGGTGTGGCACTTGTTGGGTTGCTGCCCTTGGAAGTGTCCTTGCAGCTGCCTTGGAGGTTGAAAAGGCCTTGCCACCATCCTACTGCGATCCTCATTCTTAGTCCTGGTAGCTATGTCCACTGCCCCCGAATAGGTCGTCAGTGGAGAAGGTGCCAACAACCTCCTCAGCTCTGGCCTTAGCCCCTTAACGAACTGCCTCGTCCTATTCTACTCGGTATCCACTAATCTCTTGCGATACTTTGACAGTTGGATAAACCGTGCTGCGTACTGGGCTACTGACATGCCTCCTTACTTCAAATTCTGAAATTCGTCCTCCCGCTTTTCCACTATCCACTGAGGGATGTACTCAGCTTTAAAGGCTTCAACAAAGTTGGACCATGTCCATTCCTGGTCGACCATTTCCTAGTCATCTTGAACCCGCTGCCACCATGCCCGAGCTGGTCCTCTCAAACGGAATGCCGCAAGCTTAACCATTCGCTCCTCGGTGTACTGGAGCGTTGCAAATATATCCTCCATCTGCTCGATCCATTACTCTACCTTCTGGTATTGCTTTACTTTGCCCAAGAAGACGGGCGGTTGAAACTTCAAAAATCTCTCCAATGCCTCATCTTATCCCTTAGGGTTCCTCTGCTCCATCAGGGTCTGCAGAATCTCTGTCATCTTACTGAATACCTATCCCATCGATACATCAACCGGTGCTTCAAACCCCATTCCCATCTCTGGTTCAGTCTCATTACCCTGGTTGGGTGATTACATCTGAGTTGTCTCAACTTCCGGTGCCACATGGTCTGCTTCCGAAATTCTCTTGCTTGACGAAGCTACATGGCGCTTGGGTGCCATTCTAAACCATACCCAAATGATAAGTTTATGCATTTAATGATTAAATCATTTTAGTTGAGCATGCATTCACAGTCAGATATAAGCAAAAGGAAATTAGTCGCAAGTTTTTGTCTAAAGAATTGCTCTTAAATTCTCTTTCAAATCTTATGTTGCATAAATTCAAAATTTTAACAGAAAACAAAAATAAAATTCCTCAACATAAAAGTTTACGAAAAATAATAAATAAACATCCGGATCAAAATAACTCTCAGGCCTCTAGACTTCATCAGAATCCTCAAAATTAGCCTTATACAACCATCCCCTATAGTTCTTAGAGAAGTCTACCCTAACCCCACTGGTAAACCCCTCCATTGTCTCCTTCCCCAGACGCCTAGAACTCTCCGCGGGCTCAACTCGGCTGGGAGGTAGAACGAAAGAAGGCCTAGGTGGAGATTTATAATCTATCTCTCCCGGGTCATCACTATCTGCTGATAAATCCACTACGGGACTAGGAAGGTAGGGAACATGCTCCACGGCTATCACCTTATCTTCACTATCAAAACTTATGTCTATCACCGGGATTGGGGGTGGCTCATGGATCGAAACCTTATCATCACTGCTATCTTCCAACGGAATAACTGGCTGAGGAGCAGGCAAAGGTACTGTAAGGTCTTCAGGGTAAATAAGGATAGGCGGATGACATTGCTGCCCTTTCCTCGCAGTTCTAAGCATTCTAACCATCCTACAGTATAGACAAGATAGGTTAGATAAAGATTCAAACTTATATAAATCGAACATATACTATCAATATTTGCCTAAACCTAGTCTCTGATACCACTTGTAACACTCCACTACCTAGGCCCAACAAGGCCGAGGATGTCACCCCGTCCAAAGGACAAGGGGTTTTTATAACTAGGACACACAACAAAAATAAAGCAATACTTTAAAATTTAAAACTTATTACAACCTAAAATTCAAGAACAAATCCAAAATAAAAATTGTTCACTCTCAACTCCCAATGCATTACACAAAATAAATATCAGAATATCTTCCAAGATAGGCAACAACTAGCTACTCATCCCCACAGCAGGATCGACCTAAAATCACGGTAAAAAGGGTGATGAGATAAAAATGTCAGTAAGTCTGTGTGTGCTTTGAGTGTTCAATGAAAACAGTTCGTGAATGCAAAGTGTAAGAACTTCATAAGAGAAATACTGGCAAGCAATAAACAATAGTCAAAACCAAGAGTGGTGTTTTAGGTTTTCCAACCATACAGGTACAATAAAATCAACCACTCAAAAGGGTGGTCATGGGTTACCACACGTTGGGCCCCATAACTATACGTCAAAATGTTACACTTTGTGTAGACTGATAAAAAGTAGGTGATCGGCCTATTGGGTAAGATACTCCTCCTTCTCTATACCCAAACAAAATCGATTGTCCATTCCGGTAACACACAGTCCGCTTGACTGAAACTTGCTAGCTTGGACCGGCACAACCTACTGAACTGACATCTTATCCAGGAAGAACTTACCCCTCAGAGGTGGCCACGTACTGAGAGACTTACCCTAACCCTTCAAAGACTAGTCCTAGCAGTCCACCCTTACTAAGTACTCAACGTAATTTATCTCACTTGGGGAAAAACGAATAAAACATAGCTCCACTTGAAAATGGCAATTAAGGATTTCCAAAGTTTGGGGCAAAACTAGTTTTAGAAAGAGTTTTAGGGTTTGAGTTAAACTGCCCCATGATTTTCAAATAATTGTTTGACTGAAATAAGAAAGGAGACAATCCTCAATTGCCTTTACAGAAGTGAATGTCCATGCACTCCACATTTGGCTTGCCATAGTAACCATTTTGCATCAAACAAGTTTTATACAGGAGCTTAACTGATCCGTTGCTTAAGATAAAATAAAGGTCTCCAATAGCTCACCTAACCCTGCCTGGGGGTAAACATAAGCCATAATTAAACTTAAGCCAAAATTTACTTTCACAAATAATCTTAGCTCAACTTACTACAATTATGACCCTAATGTCCCAATCTTTAAGGCTAGATAACAAATAAAAGGGTTTATAAAATAAAACCAGCTTGATATTACAATAACTAGGGTTTGGGAAATAGGTACTAATAAATTGAAGGTTTAAATATTGCTATAAATAATTAGGGTGTATTTGATGAAGGGTCCTAGGACCTAGATGGAATCATTTAAAATAATAATCCATTAATAATTAGTTGTTAGAAAATAATTGGTAACTAAAATTAGTTGTAAGTAAATTTTAATAGGTTTTGATTAAAAAATAATAAATAAATTTTAATCGTATTTATGAATATAAGACTTACAAAATTAATATTTTACTTATTATGATTATTTATATAAAAAGGCTTTATTCGATATTACTATTTTCTATACATTTTATTTTATATAATATTTATATATTTTATTTCTTTAATAAAAACAATTATTTATGTGACTAAACTATCATTATCTTACATAATAGACCAAATCCACATTTCCCTAGGGTTTTCAAAATCGCTAGAAGAATTTATAGTAATAATCATTTTATTCATGAAATAAAATTAGCTTAGGGACAACATGTAATGCCCCACCCAAAACCACCTTTGACCTATGGGGGAAAAGTCATGCATTGCTTAGCTTTTCACATTTCATGTGATATCTTAAAATTATTTTTGCATGGGTGCATGTGAATTTCAAGGTTGTGCTTGCATAAAATTATTTAAATGTGTTGTTGCATTATTTGAGAGTTGCATTAAGTGAAGTTTAGTAGAGGAGATGGAGGGATGAAAATTAGGGTGGAAAGAATTTCCTAGGGAAATATTATCATCGGAGTTGATTTGGAATAGTGGTTAGGTTTGGTGATTTTCCTTGATGACCCGAGTTTGAATCTTACCTCTTACGAATCCTAGTTTTCCTTATGAAATCTTTTCCCTAGATTTCTTCCTGCTTTGGCCGAAAAATCCTAGCCATCCTAGTGAATTTTAACGCCATCATCTAAGGAGATAAGTCTCTATATTTATCTCCTAAATTCAAGGATTTTTTATGAGGATAAAGTTTAATTTTATTTCCAGCTTTTATTCTTTGATTTTCAAAAATCCTAGTTAGAATAATTAGATTCCAGCTTGGTTTTAATGTATCAGATTTTGTAACTGATAGTTGGAACTAAATTGTTATTTTTCTAGTTAGATACCTTGTTGATTTTGAACATAGAACCCTAGCTAAAAATGTGGAAAATTTTCCAGCTTAGTACCGCCACCTTTGAAGGTGTTTTAGCTCAAAACAAACTCTTTCAATACTAGGAAATATTATCCTAAATCATTTTACCAAATCAGATTTTATTTCAATTCTAAATTAACTAGGTTTTACACTCTCTTCTTCTTGCAGAATTTCGGCAGCCTTGTGCATGCACAAGCTGCACAAAATTCTTGCACTCCTAAGTGCAATCAAACTCTTCAAACCCTAGCACAAATCACCTAGAATACCCCTCACCAAATCAGATTACTTTAGCGACACAAAATCAGATTTTATCCACCAAAAATTCCAAAATTCTAGCCAGCCTATGAACCAGAAATTTCGGTCAGCTTTGTACAGGAATTTCGGCCAGCTTTGCTTAATGCAATGCACGAAAATTCTGCACTCCAAAACATACCAAAACTCCTTGTTGATTAAGCCAAACCACAGCACCTAGAACTCTTATTTTTTCCCTCTGATTTGTGGGCAGAGTAGAAGCCAAAAACAGTCCAGATATTCTACTTTTTGCTCACAGATTTCGTGCAGAATTTCTAGTTACCAAAGCTGCACAAACTCTTCCTTGATTAGCCAAAAAGACCTAAACACACACAGCTCTTTTCTTAAGCAATATTTCGGCCAACATAGGAGAACAATTCCAGATTATTTTCTCCTCTTAAACCTTCCCAATTTCAACAGCAAAAAGGGGTACAGCAAGCTGCAATTTTCGCCATTGTTGTCCAAGAAACCTAAAGCCATTAGGAGTCCTTCTTAGCACCACCATCTAACCCTAAATCAAACTTCTCTAACCCTAAATCACAGTAGCCGACCACTCCCTCCTACCTACACGAAAATTCCAACAAGAACTCTTCTGCAATTTTTGAAAATCGCATGAGCAATTCCTAGCAAAAAACCGATCACACCCTAAGGTAAGCAAAAATCATCTCAACCTCTTGATTCATTTCTTCCATTAATTCTTCTCTTTTTCTTCCCTTAAACCACGCCACATAGAGGTTGATTTCATCCTATTTACCTACCTTCGATCAAAAGGAAGTAAAGAAGACAACTTTCCCCTTCTTCTCAAAATAACTCGGGATGATCACCATAGGAGCATCGAGACCTTGCTAATCCGGAGGTTGTAATGTAAGGGAATTCTTACCCTTGATGTCAAAATTAAGATCAGATGAGATTGATGATGTCTGTGGAAGTATGATAGAGTGATATATGTGCTTAGTTGGGATAGATGAATATTTTGAGTCGAGTAATTAATTAAGCATATTCGATGGATAGTAATGCCATGTTTTATTGTGATAATAATGGATGTGAAGTGTGATGGTCAAGTCAAGACCTTTTTGATATATTATTCATGTCTTTCATGGATATATGATCATAGTGCATGTAATTTGAGGATTAGATGATTTATTTGAAGTTAGATAATGGATTGTGATTTGTTATGGGAATAAATGAGTTTAATGCATGTTTGAATCGATTGAGACCCTGATCATGATATCATGTGATTCTAGATCAGGAGGGTATTTGAAGGAAGCGAGCTGTGATTTTATCCTGTTTATCTGAGGCATATCAAGTAAGTCCCTACATAAACTCTTTTGTTAAATTTTGTGATGGCAAGTCCACGTGGTAAAGTTTTGTGAAGCTATTGTTGAACTATGTTTGCTTGGGTTGTAAACATGGATTTTATTTCTCTAAATAGTTTTATCAAACTAACGATTTTTATCAAGAACTATTCTTCTCTCAACGTTTTAGAAAACTATTCTAAAGAAAATCACATTTTACAAACCCAAGATATGGAAATATTTTGAATCAGGAATTGACGGATATGTTCGTTGAGTACTCAATAAGGGTAGGCTAACAATACTAGTCTTAGAGGGCTTGAGTAAGTCTTCTGGCAGGAGGCCACCTCCCGAAGATAAGCTCGGCTTGAAAAGGCGACAGTGTTGGCTGGTCAGGCCGGTCTGAGCTAGCATTTGTACCTGGTAAGGTATTATTTATTTTCCCAGCATAGACACCCAGATGGTTTTGTTGGGTGTAGAGAAGGAGGAGTATCTCACGCGGGGGGCTGTACACTCACCTTGATCAAAACGCCCAATGTGTGGTAATCTAGTCCAGGCAAGGTGCACAAAGTGTGGTGCCTTATCCTCATGGAGCCCAACATGTGGTGACATAATTATTTATTCGAGTGGATGATTTATTTTGTACAAAGTGTGACAATATGAAAAACCCACTCCTTGAAAAAAGAAAATTATTTATGACTTGCCAAATATTTCTGTAAATGTTTTCACTATGCATACACGAACTGTTCAAAGTACCATTTGCACGCACAGGACTTATTGAGATTTAATATCACACTGTTTTATATCATGTTTTTAGGAGATAAATTATGCCGAGCAAGCGGGGCATGTGATAGTTGAAGCTTTTGTTATTTCTTTCCATTGTGTTCTAGGAGACAATTGTTGGTTCAGGTTTCTGATCGGATATTTGTTTTGTTTAGTTTTGCTCGTGTTTGAGCCGATGTATAAGAGTTTTCCATTATTTATCTAAGTTTGATTTCTATGGTTTTTCTTTATATTTTATACCTCGTTTTAAAGACCCCTTGTCCTCCAGGACGGGGCGACAGGCCCGCCCTTTTTGGGTACGTAGTAGTGGGGTGTTACACAACAAGGCCATGATCATATTCCTTTTTTCTAACCACAATCATGAACATATACTCTACACCAATCAACAAAACATCTAAATCATGAATAAAAGCATAGGTCCAAATTTACCAACACATGATCTCAACCCCACTAAACATAATCATATGCATGGCCTCAACACGAATGCAAGAACATAAACCATATTCACCAAAGGTGACATAATCACTAACATACTTTATTAATCATACTACTCATGACATAAAGGCTTGCAACAAACCCTACAGTACCATAACATTCAACTAAGACAAATCATCTCATGCATCAATCCCATCTCCATCATATATACACATTCATTTATGCTTCAATCTCAACTCCATCACAGCAACACATGCTCGAACCCTAATTATAATCCATCCCCTTCTAATATCATTCTAAAGACATGAATCTAGAATTTAAAGAGAAGGATGAAGGGCATACTTGAATGATGACTACCTTGAAGAATTTTCGAAAGAAGCCTTACTCTTAGTAGACTTGATCCGTCTAAGAGAGAAGAAGAAAATATGGCCATGGTCGAAGTAACCATTCAGCCGAGAGAGAGAGAGAGAGAGAGAGAGAGAGAGAGAGAGAGAGAGAGAGAGAGAGAGAGAGAGAGAGAGAGAGAGTTCATTAGTGTGTGTGTGTGTGTGTGTATTCATTAGGAGTTGAAGATGAGTGGAGATGGAGATGATTGATCATGCTTACCTTGAAGGTGTTCTAGAGCCTTCAAGAAAATTCTAGTTTTTGATCCAAAAGTGAGACTTTGATTTTCAAGTTTGATGTTAAAAATTACGGGAATGGGTTCATGAAGTTGAGTAGGTATAATCTGGAGTTTTTGGAGAAAATTGAAGTGGTTTTGGATGGTCTTAGGCGTGAGAATGGTAGTTGGTGTTCTTGAAGGTTTGGAGAGAATTGAGAGAAATTAGTTGAAGCTGGCCGAAATTCTGTGGGAGAAGGATAGCCGAATTTTTTGAGTGGTTTTTGGCTATTGGGTTTTCAGATTTGAGTGGAAAAGGAACGCTGGATGTTTGAAATTCAAGAAGAATAATTTAGGGAATCAATTTTGGAAACAAATATGGTAAGAAGATCTTGTTTGATGGAGAGCTTTTGGAAAGCTACAATAGCCGGTTGCTAGTGTAACACCCCACTACCTAGGCCCAACAGGGCCGAGGATGTCGCCCTGTCCAATAGATAAGGGGTCTTTATAACTAGGTCACATATAATAAAATAAAATGAATACTTTAAAATTAAAATTATTACAACCCAAAAGATAAGTACATGAACAAATCAAAATAAATTGTTTGCTACATTCTCTCAAAACATCACATAAAGAAAATAACATAAGTCTTCAAAGCATAGGCAACAAATCTAGCTATTGACCTCCACAACCGGATTAACCTAAAAACATGGCATAAAAGCTTATGAGATAAAAATCTCAGTAAGCTCATGTGTGCTTTGAGTGTTTCAGGTAAAATAATTCGTGTATGCAAGTTGTAAAAGTTTCATAAGAGAAAGTGCTGGCAAGCGTTAAATAAGTGTTGAAAATAAAGAGTGGTGTTTTACTTTTTAATCCACACATGTGCACAATAAATACAACCTCTCAAATGGGTAGCAATGGGTTACCACACGTTGGGCCCCATGACTAAGCAAAGGTCAGAATGCCACACTTTGTGCAAACTGAGAAAAAGGTAGGTGTACGGCCTACCGGGTGAGATACTCCTCCATCTCTACACCCAAACTTACTGGTTGTCCACTCCGGAAACACACAGTCCACATGACTGAAAACTTGCTAGCTCATACCAGCATGACCTACCGGACTGGCACCTTATCCGGGAAGGACTCACCCCTCAGAGGTGACCACCTACTGAGAGATTTACCCTAACCCTTCAAAGACTAGCCCTGGTGGTCTACCCTTATTGAGTACTCAATGTTGATTGTCCCACTTGGGAGAAAATGGATCATACATTACTTTATTTGGAAATAGCAATTAAGGGTTCTAAAATTCTTGTCAAAGTTGGGTTTTAGAAAAAGTTTAGCATTTTGTGTAAAACTGCTTGTTTGATTTTCAAATGATTTGCTTGACTGAAATAAATAGGAAAAATAATCCTTAATTGCCTTTACAACATGAATTTCCACACACATCGCGTTTAGCTTACCAGAGTAATTTTTTGTCTTCACAAAATTCCATGCAGGAGCTTACCTGATCCTTTGCTTGCTTAAATTCAAACGTCTTCCAAGGCTGACCTAACCCCGCCTGGGGTAAACACAAGAGATAATGTTATACTCAAGCTATATTTACTTACACAATTAAGCCTAGTTCAACCTATTACAATCATGACCCTAATGTTCTAAGCTTTAAGGCTAGATGCTAAAGGATTTTACAAAATAAGTCTAGCTTGATAAGTTAAAATAACTAGGGATTGTAAAAATAATTGCTAATAAGTTACAGGCTCAAATAACAAATCTTGAGTGTTATTATTAATAACTTAACTAAGGTTTGAATTTTGAATAATATTAAGTCCTAAATAATATTAATAAATGGTAATTTAAAAATAATGTTACTTAAATAAATAATAAATTTACAATTAATTTTTAATTAATTTTTTAATAGATAATAAATAATTAGTAATAAATAAAATTAATAATAAATAAATTTTGTTAAATTTTGTATAATAAATAACAAACAAATTTAAATATGAATAATATTTATGACTATAGGCCTACAAGGTCATTAATATTTTATTTATTAATAGCATTTATATAAAAAGATCTTATTTAATTTTATACGCATGCATATATTATTTTTAATGAAAAATATTATTTATTTGACTAGTAAAATATCAATATTTCATTTAATACCCCATTTCCAAAGCTTCCTAGAGATTTCGAAATCCTAGAGGAAAAATATAGTAATAATTTTAATTAAGATACTAAAATTTGCTACTTAAAATAACTTAGGATCAACAAGATAATAATCATAATTTTCCTACTGCTAACAAGAATCATGAACATATTCTCTAACATCAAACAACAAACTAATCCATTCATGAACATAGGCTTAAATCTACACATGCTATCACATGGCAAATCTCTACTAAGCATAATCATAACCATGGCTTCAATGAAGATAAGAACATGAAAATCCTATTCACCAAAGGTGTCATTTCATCAAACATGCTTTAACCATCCATAATTTTCTTAAGACATAATGATCATATATTGATTGACAAGAAAATCCATATAGCTTAAACATGATCAATCACTCTCATGTCCTACTCTCAACCCCTTCAAACATATGCTCATACTCAATCCCCCATTCATATACTATTCTCCCTATCAACATCTAAGAGACATGAATTCAGAATTAAAAGAATGGTTAAGGAAAAATACTTGGTTGATGATTACTTCGATGAAGATTTAAGAAGGTCCACGCGAGTGAGGGTCTTGAATTGTCCAAGAGTAAGAAAACAGCCATGGTTGTTGATCAACCATTTCGGCCGAGAGAGAGAGAGAGAGAGGGGGGGAGAGGGAGAGAGAGAGCATAAGAAAGGTATATAGAGAATTGAATGGAAGAGGATGAACAAGACGGTTGTTCTTGATTTACCTTGTTGATGTTCTTGAGACCTTCAAGAAAAAGCTGATTTTGATCCGATTGAAAATTCTTGTTTGCGTGTTTTTGTGTTATAAATATCAGAAATGAAGTCTAGGGACTAAGTAGAAGTGATCTGGAGTATTTGAGAGTGATTGGAGGTGTTTAGAGTAGGTTTAGGTTTGAAGAAAGGTAATGTGTGTTCTTAGTGTTCTTGGTGAAAATGGAGAGAATTGAGAGAAAAGGCTTCACGAAATCTAAAATGATGTTGGCCGGATGGTCGAGGATAGATGGGAGTTTCGGTCTTAGCTAGAAAGAGAGAGAATGATCAGACTTTATTTGAATTTCAAATGGAGAAAATTGTGGAGTTGTTTGAGGTAGGATATTAGCTAATGGTGTTTGATGTAGAGAGGTTTCTTTGTTCTTCAATGGTGCCGGCTAGGTTGTTTTGCTTTGCTGAAATGAATGAACCTTGATAAGGCTTAAGGCTGGCTGAAATTCAGAGCTTAAATGGCAGAGGAATTCTGGTTGTATTGCTTAATACAAGGGGTGTTTTCATGGAGAAAAATTCTAGAAATTTTGAAGTTCAAATGTAGTTTGAATGGAGTGATCTTAGGAGATGTTTGAGGTGTGGTTATGGAGTCCAAGTGTTCAAGGTAAGTGTGGAGGTTAATGGTATTCAGTCCAAGGCTGAACAAGGTTCAATTTGTAGAGGTTTGAGGGTAGTTTCTTTGGTCTATGGCTAAGGGAACAAGGCTGGAAATTTCTGGTTTCATAGTGCTCATGTTTCGAAGGTGTGCTGCAAATTTTTCCTGTGCAGTTTTCTGCAATTCTTCAGCCCATTTTGCAGAGGTTTTGAGAGATGTTCAAGGGTCCTTTAAGGCTGGTTTTTCAGCCTTCGTTATGGGGAAAAATAGAGAAGTTTTGCTGGCTTGAAGGTGGAATAAAATAGCTTCATTTTTCTAGTTGAGAGTTACGAAACTGCCCAGAATTTTTTCCCTAGTTTGTGCAGTTTGTGCAGTCCAAATTTTGCACAGAATTTTTAGTCTTCAAGCCACATGAAATGACCATTTTTCTGGCAGCAAATGGTTAGGATTACTGGCTGAATTTTTTGAATGCTGGACTGTCAAGAATGCTGGAATTTTTCCAAATTTTCCTTCATTAAAACCATGAACAACATGAAGGTAGGATTAAAGGTTCTACCAAGGTGATTTATTTCTCTTGGGAATCCTTCCTAACTTCTCACCTATTTTCGGCCAATCCTCTATCCTTCAAGACCGATTTTCAAAATTCAAGACTGAAGAATTATCACAGAATTTTTTGGAATTTAAAAGAAGAGATTTAATGGTTTTTGGTTTATTTAAATTATGAAGATGTTAGAACAAAGCTAGAGGTAATAAAAAGGACAAGAATTCCTCTAGAATTCTTTTTAGGACATGCTTATATGATCAAGACATTCCCTTTATGTCTCTCCTAAGACAACATTCCTATTTTTATGGAATGCAAGAAAACAAAATTCAAACTTAATCAAGATAATCATGATAAAAACTTAGATGATGGGATTTGAACTCATGACCTTAGAGATTAATTCCAAAGCTCTAACTACTAAACCACAACAACTCTTGTTCTTATTTTCTTACCCACATATTTCTCTTATTTAATCCTCAAGCTATCTTCCTATTTTGACCTCAAGCAAAAATACTATTTTACCCTTCCTACTCAACAAGAATAACTAAGCCTTTTAACCTATAAACCACAATTCTAAAGCACAAAAAATCATTCAAATATATATATATATATATATATATATATATTCATGCAAGATAATATGATATGCATCCCGACCCCCCCTTACTCTAGGGTTGGCTTTAGGTGGGGTTTCACAGCTTGGTTGTGATTTTTCCTGAGATGAATGATGGTTGGAGGAGCTTTAGAGTGGCTGAAAATATGGTGTACAATGGTGAAGGAGTTTCTAGTTGTTTGAGGTTTAATTCATGGAAGGTTGATGAAGTAAATTGCTGGAATTTTGGACTTCAATCAATGGTTTGATTGGAGTGATTGATAGAGAGATTTTAGGAGTAGCCACGGACTATTTTTCAAGTAGAACAATGGTGAAGAAGATGAAGTTCAGTTCATGGCTATTCAAGAAGAGTTTGCACAGAAAAATGGAGGAAGTTTCGGTCAAGGGTGAAGAAGAAAACAAAGATGGAAATTTTGAACAGAGTTTTCGCAAGCTTGTTTGAATTTCTGGGCAGAATTTTTTGCCATATTTCAGTCAGCTTGCAGAAGGTTTGAAGGGCCATTGGAGGGTCCTTTAAGGCTGGCTTCTAGCCTTCTTTATGACGGAAAACCAAGTTTGAAATGCCGGTTAAAAAGGTGGAAGAACAGCAGGGTTTTTTGGACTGTTTTGCTGCGAAAGATGTCCAGAAATTTTTTCTGGTTTGCACAACTTTTGTGCAGTCCGATTTTAGCTGGAATGTTCAGTCCTCAAGCTAAGTGAAATGGTCATTTTTCTGGCAGTATTCGAGAGGGAAAAAATAGCTAAAATTTTTATTACTGGACTGATCAAGAAGCTGGAAAAATTTCCAGTCTACTACATGGAGAAGATGAACACAACTAGGTTGGAGTTTGAAGGTTCAACCATGGAGATTAATTCTCTTAGGAACTTTCCACAACTCCTCCCCAATTTTGGTCAAGAAGACATTCTCACACAGACATTTTCGACACTCCAAGCTCAAAGAAGCTTGCTGGAAATTTTCTGGAAATAAAATGGCTTAGATAGTTGGATCAACCTAATTGATTAAAAAGTAAGGAAAGCTAGAGATCGAGAAGGGTATGAATCCATTAGAAATTTTTGTAGGGCACAAGAGTAGGATTAGGACATCCCTATCATGTCTCCCCTAGGACAACACTCCTACTCTTCCCTAAAGCATGCAAAGGCCGAAATATAGCCTACCTAACCAAAAATAAAATTTAATCATGATAAAACTCCAATGATGAAATTTGAACCCAGGACCTCAAGAATTAAATCCAAAGCTCTAACCACCAAACCACAACAACTCTTATTTTTATTTTCTATCCCAAATATTTTTCCTATTTAATTCTCAAGCTATCTCCCTATTTTCACCTCAAGCAAAATTACCATTTGGCCCTTCTTACTCAATAAACACAATTAAGCCTTCTAGACTATAAATCACCCATCTAAAGAACATAAAATCATACAAAAATATATTTATGCATGCAAGAAAATATGATGTGCTTCCCAACTCCTTTACTCTAAGGTTGGTTTTAACTGGGGTTTCATAGACAACATCAATCATTATAGGACTCATCAAAGTAATCAAAGGCCTTTATTTGTCAAGACCACACCTTCGACTCAAACGGTCATCAAACAAGTATTTTGTCCAAAACTCCCTCATTTATTTTTGAGCTCAAGATTATTAGGATGATGGCTTATTGATATGATAATAGATTATCTAGTGGTGTTGGGTAATATAAATGCATTATATGACACGGATGATTTTATGATGTATATATTGAGATGTGTATTAGGACTATTCTCCGAAGAAGTTTTGGGTTTTAATTTTAATATGAGGTTATGATGTGTTGCTATTGTGATTTTGCTAAAGCTTTAATATTTGTTGATCTTGCCATCAATTACCATGCAAACATTTATATAGCTAATGATACTACATTTGTTAAGAAAATTATTATAATCACTTTGCTTGTATAACTACTACTTTATTTATTAATACAAAAATTATTACTACCTTAAATACTAATAGTAATATTATTGCTACTTTTGATACTTAAATGACAATCATTTTTTTATTACTAACATTACTACTAGTATTACTATTTTTAAATAATATTATTGCTAGTAATGTAATAAGTATTATTATTTTTAAGCATCACCGATATTATTAATATTACTAAACATTTTTATTTTTGAAAAATATTAATAAAAGTATTATTATTATTGTTATTATTATTATTATTATTATTGCTATTAGCCACAATATTTTTATTTAATGATAATATTGTTAATATTAATATAATAAATATTTTTCACTATTATTTTTATTAAACGTTATTTTTTTCTTTAAAAAATAATAAATGTAAATATACATAATAATTTCATCATTACTCTTTTATTCTTCCTATAGCAATAATATTATCTATAAAATTATTAATATTTTATCAATACTTTTGACAATGTTATTATTTTTTGTTATACTCAATTAATACTTACATCACTTACATATGTTACTATAGCATCAAATTTTTTTTATATTAATATTAACCTCTGAATTATTTTACTAATTAATTTTAGAACTCCTAAGCAATTTGCATCATATTTGAGTGTTGCTATTCGTTATGCATATGTAAAGTTGGGAGTTAGTTGTACCTATGCGATTTTGTTGCTTAGTTGTATGCCAATAGTGACATACACCTTGTATTTACCCCAGACAAGAATAGGTTACCTTGCACAAGACTTTGAAATATTTCTTACACCTTTTTATATCATGTCATCAGGTTGATCCTACTTCGAAAGTTGATTTACTTAAGTTGCCATGAGCTTGTAAGACTTATTTTGATATATTTATTATTAGAGATTTTAGTTACCTTCTATTTGTTCCAAGACTTGTATAAGTATTGTGTTGGGATAGTAATAAGTTTATTATTATGTTATTTCCTCATATATTTTCTATTTCTTAGTTATAAAGACCCCTTATCCTAAGGACGGGTCGACATCCCCACCCCTGTTGGGGTACATGGGGTGTTACAATATCTACTCTTCAAAGAATGTAAAATCTATATCCAATCCAACAAACCAAGAAAAATGAGATTTTTTTGGATCATAATGCACATGAAAATATCTAATAATCAATATAAAAAGTTGAACCCTAAAAAATGTAGAAAAATCATACCACAATGGTCTTGAATGTTTGGACAATGATCTTCTGCAGAAAGATTGAAGGAATTGCGCATCGGATAGAAGGATTGAAAAATGAGATTTGTGAAGAAAAATTGTATTTTTCTCGATTTCAATCCAAAACTTCAAGAACTAAGGAGTGATTTTGTGTTTGGAAGGTGTTTTGGAGGGGTTGAAAATAATATGGCAGTGTTTTAAAATAAGACCTGGCGATGGGTGGAGAGAAAAAACGAGAGAGATGAAAATAGTATTTGAAAAATGGCCAAAAGTGGCCGTGTATGGACTTATTGCCGACGTAACCTGGTTCTAGGTCATAGTGATAGGCCTAGTGCCGGGCCAAGGCTGTTCGGCATTAATGTTCCTTGCAGTGCTGACCCGGCGCCTAGGCAAAAGTTCTTGCCTGGAGCCAGGTCAGCTCTGTCTGACCAAAAAAAGCTTTTTTATTTAATTTAATTAATTATTGAGAACAACAACAAAAAAACTAGGAAATCAAGAAGATAATTTATTCTAAAAATTAAAAGAGCATAAAAATAAATGAAAGCACATAGAAATTAAAGAGATGTCCCAAAACTAAATCAATAAAAATAATCTTTTTTCATAGTCTTGATCAAGTGGATTTATCTCTGTATTCCCCGAAAGAGATCCCATTTGACAGTCTCCAAGGAGTTTGGCTAATTGTCCAATTTGATTTTCGAGATTATGCATGGATACCTCCAAATTCTTCGTGGTTGCATCCACTCCTTGAAACTGTGTTTCTGTGTTACTTACCATTTAGTTAACCAAGTCCCCCAATGATGGTTTAGGTGGCGGTGCATTGTAAGGCAATGGGGGTTGAGTCCTTTTATTTCCTCCAATGCTAGAAGAAGTCTACCTATGTTGGTTTTGATTGTTCCATGAAAAATTGGAATAGTTCTTCCAACCAGGATTGTAAGTGGCATTATAAGGATTGTTACCTTGTCTTCTATTGCCCACAAATGCATCTTGTTCTAATAACTCTTGTGATAACCCCAAGTTGGCACTCATGATTTGGATGCTTTTTCCTACAAAAATCAAAACTAACATTCATTACCTATCATTGGGAAAGAGATATCACCATTTTCTCCATCTTTTATGTCAGTGCCTCTATCTTAGCCTCTAAAGCTTTCATTGCATCCACCTTGTGCAATCCATGAACACGAGTTTTTGACTTTGAACTACCCTATGCATAGTTGTTTGTTGCAGGATTTTCAATCAAATCAAACACCTCTTTCGGGTCTTAGAATTAATGGAATACCGTGTAGATGTATCGACCAATTGCTTTGTAGCAAAGCTTAAATCACAATGAAAGATTTATATTTGCATATCTCATAAACATGAAATTAGCCAATAACGTTATGCTCTAGGTGAAATCAACCAATCTTTGATTACTTTAGTTCTTTAATCTTAACTTTTTTTCCCATGTCCATTAAGATCTAACAAATATGAAACCAATGCAATGGACTTCTAATATCGTTTCCCAAGTTAATTAGAAGAGAACACATCAATAACCAATGATAACAAGTAATCAAATACTAAGGACAATAATAAATTGATCAAAATTCCAATTAACTCAAAATCATAATCTCCAGAATAATATCCAATTACAATAAAAACATTAATCACATTATTATTCTAAAAGAATAAATAAAGGATAAAAGATAGAAATCATAGACAAGCCCTTCTTCTCTTTTGAAACCTCCTTTGAACAATGCTCCTTTGAGTGATGAATTTGTCTTTGAATAATAAGTAGCTAGCATGGATCCTTCAATTCACATATTTCTCATGTGTTTTTCTTATATTTTTAAGCTCTCTTGAAACTAAAATTTATGCCTTGAGAAGTCTTGTTTGAATAGAATTCGAAAAATACCAAAATCCTTTGGAAGATACTAAATTTGTGCATAAAACTACCTCTGGACAGAATAGACCTGGCACCTGGTCATTTTGATCAACCTGGCGCCAGGTGTATTTTGGTTTTCTCCTCAATGTTCACTCTATTTTTGCTATACTTTTGCAGAGCAGACATGGTGCATGGTGCATGAGCTTGACCTAGCGGCAGGTCAAGTCTGGAATTTTCCACTTTCTGCTTAAAATCCTCTAATTCCTGCATAAATTCATCCAAAACACTTTTCGCAAGAAAAATGTCAAATAGAAAGGAATATGTCTAGTTATTACATCAAAAGTATCTTGAATTAACATCA
Organism: Voacanga thouarsii; assembly: GCA_026120185.1. Lineage (NCBI taxonomy): Eukaryota > Viridiplantae > Streptophyta > Magnoliopsida > Gentianales > Apocynaceae > Voacanga > Voacanga thouarsii. The sequence continues at coordinate 5,802,967 of JANUWF010001165.1, forward strand.
AATAACTAGGAAATTACTGATGAATTTAGCCCCTATCAATGTGCTTAAAGAGAAATTGATAAATTCTCCTATTTTGATTGTATTGTATTGGTCTCTTCCTTTTGAACTAGTGTGTGATGCAAGTGATTATGCAGTAAGAGCAATGCATGGATAAAGGAAGAATAAGCATTTTCTGCCTATCTATTATGCAAGTAAGACTCTTATGGCAGCACAAGAGAATTACACTGTAATAGAAAAAGAATTGCTTGCAATAGTATTTACTTCTGATAAATTTCATTGCTATATTATTTTATCTAAAGTAATTGTGTACACTAACTATTCCACACTTAAGTACCTAAGTACCTTCTAGCCAAGCATGATTCTAAACCAAGGTTAATTACATAGGTTTTACTATTGCAGGAGTTTGACTTGGAGATTTGGGTTAAGAAGGGAGCTAAAAACTTAGTTGCAGATCACATGTATAGATTAGAGAATCCTAAATTAGAGCCATTGAAAGAAGAGGAGATCAATAAAGAGCTCCAATGAATCTTGGAAAAGGTGGTTACTCATACAAGAAAATATTGGAGTTTGAAATTAGATGACACCCTTTGAGCTTATAGGACAGCTTACAATAGTCTTATAAGCGCAATCCCTTATAGGTTGGTTTATAAAGTCTTGTCATTTTCCTGTAGAGATAGAACATAGGGTTCATTGGGTAATTAAACTTGTTAATTTTGAAGCTACGCTTGCAAGACAAAAGCAATCACTTTAATTGAATGAATTTCATGAATGGCGTAATGAAGCCTATAAAAATTCCTAGTTTTTACAAAGAAAATGTGGAATGATGCCTGATAAGCATATTCAACATACTCATGATTTTAAAAGAAGGCAAGAATATGTTATTGTTTAATTATCAATTGCAACTTCTCCCGGGCAAGCCAAAATCAAGGTGGTCAGGACCATTTGTGGTGAATATGGTAGGCCTATTTGGTGTTATTGAGGTTTCTCATCCAGTCAAAGGAATTTTCAAGATGAATGGTAGTAGAGTTAAGTATTACTTTGACGGAGAAAATAACATTTTGGAGCACTCTGATATCATATTTTATGATCTATAATTTCTCTTTCCTTTTTTCTTTTTTTTTTTAGATTTTCATTATCTCATGAGGACCCATCATATATATATATATATATATATATATATATATATATTCTAGTGTTTTGTGTTTTAATTGTAAGAAATTCTCATTTAAATCACCACTTACTAAATTATTTTCATGTTCTTTTTTTAGGAAATGAAGACAATGCCAATTCAAGACGATAGAGATGAAAAGGAAGAAAAATGGAAGAAAAATGAAGAACCCACATAGAAAATATTATCTTAAGGAAGGCCCAGGCCACCTAGGAACAAAATATCTGAAAGAAATAGTAGTACTTGGCGGCCTATGGCAGTTAGACTTCCCTAGGCTGCTTGGTACTATTCATTTGTATAGAATAAGGGCGGCCAAAGGAAGTCTTACTTTCCAAGCCTGCCTGGATCGAGAAAGAAAGCATGCCAGTACACTTACCTGGTGGGCCAGAAAAGTTGAACTTTCCTAGGCCATTTGGTCTCTGAACTTCCTTGGGCCACCCACTTGCTATAGAAAAGTGCAGATCCATACTTTTTTATGATTTTTATGATTTGTTTTCATCGTATACTATATATAGACCATTATAAATGCTAGAAACACATCCTTGAGTGGTTAGCAACCAAGAGATCTTTTATGGAGCTCAAGAGATTCACTAAGGAAGAGAAGATCAAGGAGAAGAAAGTAGAAGAAAAAGGGTTTGTTGAAGGATATTCAAGGAATAAAGAGCTCAAGATCTTGTCTATGAGTGAAGTGCTTCATTCTTCTTTATATTATACTTTAGTAATGTTGAGATTTATATGTTTTTAATTGTATTTGAGGGATGAACCCTAATATATGTTATTGTATTGAGTTGATATTAAGATTTTTTAAATTCCTATTCTTGTATTTGGCTACTTGGCCATTATTGTGTTGGATTGATTGTTTAGGCTCGTTTGATTTATTCAATTCATTAGTTTGCTCTTTATGATTTCGAGAGATAAGGTTAGGAGTTGAGAACCAAATTAATTGGTCCAATGTTTGTTTTCCATTGATTAACTCGAGAGAGAGATTGAAGGATTAGAACATGGTAGTCAATGGGTTTTCAATAGTGCCCAGAGATTGGGCTATTCGGACTTCCAAGTACCTTTTAGGTGTTGGGTGAGTGTAATGATTCTTTGGTTTAGGTTAATTAGGTAGAAATACCAATTAATTGAGCCTTTGGAAAGGAATCTTACAACTTGAGAGAGTGTGAGATTTATTCCTAAAAACTTATATAGGTTCTAGAGTTGGGAATTGATAAACATGCTGATTTACTTTTTACTTGACATGTTTTGAGGGGATTTCTTCTTGTACATGGGCTTTCCTGTATTCTTACTCATTGACAATCCTTGTGACTTTTCTAGTGTGGGTCCGATGAACTCTTTATTGTAGTAGTTTAGGTTTATTTAGCTAGTTTTATGTACCTTATCTCTGTATTCATTTTCACTAGATAATGAGATTAGAACAAATTAGTGGTAATTACTAAGTTTTCGTGGATTCGATACTTGCTATTTCCAATACTATGCGATGGGTATACTTGCCCATATGTGTGGTTATAGTGCCTAGGTTTTAAATTTAAAACTTGATAATTTATGGCTTTTTTTATACTATTTCCAATGCACACGAAACCGCTCATCAAATTTTTGGCACCGTTGCTGGGGATCGAACCCTTGTCACTAGCGCCATTGCCGGGGATTGGCAATATCTTGAAAAAATTGAGTCTTTTTTATTTAGCTATGTATATTGTTAGCCCTAAGGGCGTTCTTCTATGTTTTGACTTATGACAAACATTGATGAGGACTAACTTGTATAATCTACATGTTATAGGATATGTTTGACCATAGTTCTTCTAAGGCATACAAATTGAATTACCAAGCAACATTTGAAGCAATAGAATTCGAGATTGGGAAATCAAGAAAAAGATCAAGCTTCAGAGATTGCATACCAAGAATTCATTATGATAGAACTTTAGACTAGGAATCTTTGATAAGATAATTTTTTGTGTAAATTTCTATGTCTTTTTTACCTTATGATTCAGTTCTATTCCACCTTGAAGCACTAAAACAAAAAGATTTTAAAGTTTTAAATCCTCATAATTTTGGATTGAGTGATTTGGGTGAACCTGCATCCAAAAGCTTTATCCAAAATCCTGTGAATAGCATCAAATCGATTCTGCTTGGAAAAGTGCCATTTTGGACTTAGCTTTTAGATGCACGATCTTCCAAAACTTGATTGCAAAACTTTGGAAATTCTGACAATGAAAACTAGCCATTTTCTAGCCATTGGAACTTTATTGTATGCCTCTATAAAAGGCTTCAGAACTCAATTTGAAAGCAGATTTTTATCCTATCCTTCTAAGAAACACTCTTGCTCTATAGAAAACAAAAATCTCCTTTATCATAGTGCTTTAAAGTGAAATCAAATTGTGTCAAAAAGGTAAAAGTGTTTGAGCTTATTCTTTCTTGTATATCTACTCAAAGGAGTGAGCCACTTTTACTTCATTTATCTTCAATCATCTTGTGTATCAAGGTTGTGGTGTAAAATCCATTTAGGGAGAATCTTGATTTGTTGGTTGATTGAGAGGTTTTGGAAAATCAAGTATGGCAATCCTCTCCTGTATTTGGTACAGATTAATACCATTGAATTGGGTGAATGAAATCTGGTTAAAAATCCATAAATGTGAGATTAAGGTAGTGGATGTAGATCTTAGTAAATCAAACCAATACAAATCCCATGTTATACTCTCTGCATTTATTTCTGGATCAGTTGTAATCATCCTAGCTCAAATTTTCTTTGTTCCTGAAAGAAATCTTTAGATGCTCTCACCAACTCATATTTAATCCAACATTAATTGTATCGTGCATCTTGCCATATCTTAAGTTTAGATATTCCTCAAGTCATTTGAACAGCTCTCGCTGTTGCAAGTGTTGTTGGTTAAACATTCGAAGAATTTTCTTTTTCTTAAAACAAATTTTATTCAAGAGCATTTTTTTAATATAACAAAAAATCTTATTCACCCCCTCTAAGGTTTCTCATTTGGTTTTAGAGCTTGGTTTACTATTTTTTTGGTCCAGCAACTGTGTAGAAAAGTTCCTCATGGAAAACTCATTTGCTCTCTTGTATGTTGAAAGATCCTCAACAAATCGACCTCCATTATTTAATAGAAGTAATTATACATTCTGAAAAAATAGGATGAAGATTTATGTTTGTTCAATCAACTTTGAATTGTGGAATCTGATTGAGAATGGGCCATTTGTCCCATCCAAATTTATTGATGGCAAAAAAGTACCTAAACAGAGTGATGAATTTGATGCTGAAAACAATGCCAAAATGATATTTAACTTTCAAGAAATGAACATTTTTTGTTATACCCTTGATACCACTTAGTATAATTGAGTTAGTAGCTGTAATTCAGCCCATGATATGTGGAGACTACTTGAAGCCACGCATAAGGGGATAAACTAAGTTAAGAAATCTAAATTGGTGCTTTTAATTCATGACTGTGAATTGTTCACAATGAAGCCAAACAAAGCATAACTGAGATGTTTACTAAATTTACAAATATTGCAAATGGACTTAAAGCCTATGGGAAAGTCTATTCCCTTGGTGAACAAAATCGAAAAATTCTGGATGCATTGCCTAAGAGTTGGCAGCTGAAAGCTCTAGCTGTGGAAGAATCTAAGGATTTGAAATCCTTACCAACTGAAAAGCTAAATGCCTCTCTTCTAATATTGACCCTAATGAATTTTGGATAGCAACTCCCTATATTGTTTTTAATTTTATTTGCTTTTGAATTCTTTTCTTTATATATTATTTTTCTATTATTATATTTTTAGCCATGGTATACTATTGTGTTTTTCTTTTTTCTTTTTCTTTTTTTTACAGGATGAAAGATTTTACTTTTTTTGGACATCCATTCAACTATTCCCCACTCCCATGATCCATTGTGCTTCAAGATGTTAGAGGAGTATTTATTTACCTTATTCTCCCTTTTATTTCTTGTAGTCCCATTGAAAATGCTTATATTGTTTGATTTATGGACAATAAGAGCATTTTGATTAGAAATTTAAGTATGGGAGAAAGGTTGAATAATGTTATTTTTCATAATTTTGTATTATTTATTTTGAAATTTTCTTATTTTTTGGGCTAAATATCTTATTTTTGCATTTTTGCTAATTTTTTTTTCTAATTTTTTCGCATTGTTGAGTTAGTTTTCAAAGCTTGTTGGTATGTGTGTTAATATATGTTGGTTTGGTGGAGTTATTATTTATCATTTTGATTAGAAATTCTACTTAAGACTTTTCTAGGAAGGTTAATTTTATCTATATTTATATATTGGGCAAGACACACACTAACTTTGGATAAGTGAGTTAATCTTGTTTATGCCTTTGAAAATGCTATGAAGATTAATTCTTTGAGCATGGATGAAAACTTAGTGATGAAATATAGAGTGTGGGTCGTAGGCTTATCTCTAGTTTTATTGCTAGTTCATTCATTCAGTCATTTGTATTGTATGTTGTATTGTAGAAAATTCCCAATGATTTATGGTGTTTTTAAAAAAAAAAAAATGCAAATAAGAGCAAGAGGTAGGTTGCTAAATGCACCTACCGAAGTGAGGAGAAAAAAAAAAGGCTCTAGGTATGCAAAAAATGCATGTCCTATGACGAAAAACAAAGTGAGATGAAAGAAAAAAAGAAAAGAAAAAGCTAGAATAAGAAAAAGAAGGAAAAGTAAAAAATAGAAAATATAAGGGATGCAAAAAGAGTATTCAAGTAAAATCACTACAAATGCATTTCCTTTGTAGAAAGAAAAATGAGAGGTTCCTATTTTGCCAATTCAAGTTCAAATGTATTGTTGTATTGTTGTGTCAAAATATAAAGTACTGTTGTATTCTACTGTAGCATATGTAACATATGTACTTGGGATAGCTAGGAGACTTGATTGAGTTATTAGATCCTATCTCATATAAATAACTTTGTTTGAAATCTTGATTGGAGATATTGAGTGAATCATATTTAATTGGCATAGGCTTATTTAATTCCACTTTGAGGTTCTTGGTTATGTCTAGCTTAATATAAGGGTATAATAGGGTTAAATTAAATAGATGGGTGTTGATATAAATTCTAAGTAGTGGAGAAATTATCTCTTTATCATTTTGACCTTATTGCGTATATGCTAAGTTGTTCTTGATGACTCACCTAGAGTGCTATGGAGAATATTTTTCATTGTACTTGTGAATTAGTTATTCTTTTGTCCTTATGAAATAATGTATTTTTCTTAGTTTGTACAATAGCTAAGTTGTGAATATATGAAAGGTGTTAGAATTGTGTATTAGTCAATTCTTTATTTTTGAACAAGTGTTGATACGGCTTTTTGTGTGGCTTTTCTTGGTGTTGTGGGTATTTTTGGTGGCTGTGTGTTAAGTCTAGCAAATGGACCCAAAACAGAGATTTTTTATTGTGGCAAAGGATAAAGTAACCTAACTACCTACACTCTTTCAAACCATTGAAAAACAAAGCCTCAAAGACCTTCAAGATGAGTAGAAAGTTCTACTATATTCTCACCCTAATATCCTTGAAGCAACAAAGGCAAGCAAGAACAAATAGAATAGAGAAGATAGGCACCCAAATATTGAATTTCAAACAAACCTTAGAAGAACAACGCGACTAAGTCCCATTCAAAGAAGATAACATTGGATTATCCAAAAGATTTATAGACTCTTACAAAAGGAGGACTAACCCTTAAGCTTAGTTTTAAACAAGATGAACAAGGAGGCTAGGGCCTCTCAAGATTCTCTCTCAATTTGAAATAAAGTGAAATGTATTGTCTTGTCAAATCAATAAAGGTGCTATTTATACTATCCTAACCCTAACTAAGTAATCCCCGAGGTTTAATTACAGTTTAGGGTCAAAATAAGTCTTTACAAACACTTGAAAATGAAGAAAGGCGGAGAAAAGCATTAAAACGCGGAGCAATCGGCAGTGGACCAGGGGAAAGCCGACACCGGTTTGGGACATCAAGCTGGTGCCGGTTTGGTTCTGTCTTCGGCCGGTTCTCGTTTGCTTGAGTGTTGGTTTTGGACAGAATGGAGCCGGTACTGGTTTGGCTGCCTAGAGCTGGCGCCGGTTGTCCTCTGGAAGCCTCCCTTATCAAATTTCATCCCTTTTTGCTAACGGCTTAAGTTCTTGTTGGGGTCCTTCGCGGATGGCCATCAATACGAACTCTTGGCTTGCTTTCTCAACCTTCTAATCCTCTTTCATCCTCAAGCATTGTTTGATGATCAATTGAAAATCATCTTGAAGCTTCTTGGTCCTCGCTCTAGTCATCGGTCCTTGTCCACCATGACGAAGTGGAGTCTTATCATCTCCCTCTCCTTGAAAAGGATTTTTCTTCGAATCATTGCCATCATCTACATCAAAAGGAGAGAGGTCACTAACATTAAAGGTGGCATTAACATGATACTCACCCGGTAGATCTATTTTGTAAGTATTATCTCCAACTTTGGCAAGAACTTGGAATGGTCTATCCCCCATTTGATCAAGTTTACTTCGGCGTTGCGTGTGGAATCTCTCCTTGCGAAGGTGCACCCATATCCAATCTCCCGGCTCAAAAGACACATTTTTCCTTCCTTGAGTGCACTTATAGGCAGTCTCTTCTTTGCGTTTTGCAATGGTTTCCTTCACCTTCTCACGGAGTACCTTCACCATTTCTGTCTTCTTAGCTCCATCAAGGTTCAACCGTTCACCTATAGGCAAAGGAACCAAATCTAAAGGAGTTAGAGGATTAAAACAATATACAATTTCAAAAGGAGAATAAGAAGTGGTAGAGTGAATAGCCCTATTGTATGCAAACTTAATGTGAGGCAAGCACTCCTTCCAATTCTTCAAGTTCTTCTTGATTATAGCCTGCAAGAGTTGGGTGAGTGTGCGATTGACCACCTTGGTTTATCCGTCCGTTTGGGGATGACAAGCTGTGGAAAACAAAAGGTTAGTTCCAAGTTTGTTTCATAAAACTCTCCAAAAGTAGCTAAGGAATTTTGTTTCCCTATCCGAGACAATAATCCTTAGAATCCCGTGCATTCTCACCACTTTCTTAAAGAATAAATCTGCAATATAGGACGCATAATTAGTCTTGGAACAAGCCACAAAATGAGCCATTTTGGAAAATCTGTCAACAATCACAAATATAGAATCCTTGCCCCCCTTGGACCTAGGCAATCCTAAAATGAAGTCTATTGATATATCAACCCAAGGCAATTAGGTATGGGCAAATGAGTATAAAGACCATGTGGAAGAGCTTTAGACTTAGCTTGCCTATAAGTAATGCATTGAGAACAATGTTTCTCCACATCCTTTTTCATTTTTGGCCAAAAGAAATGTTCCTTAAAGATGCCTAAGGTTTTGGAAACACCAAAATGCCCCATTAGTCCCCCACTATGGGCTTCCCAAACTAACAACACCCTAATGGAACCCTTTGGCACACAAAGCCTTGCCTCCCTAAATAAGAAACCATCATGCCTATAATATTTAGCAAATACACATTTCTCACAAGTATGGAAAATATCCCCAAACTCCTCATCATCAACATACAAATCTTTCACAAATTCAAAACCAAGAAGTTTAGTATCTAAAAAGTTGTGGAGTGCATACCTTCGAGATAGTACATCCGCTACCATATTTTTCTTACCCTTCTTGTATTGAATGACATATGGAAATGTTCCAATAAACTCCATCCGCCTTGCATGTCTTTTGTTCAAATTTTGTTGGCTCTTGAGGTGTTTAAGGGTCTCATGATCGGTATGAATGACAAACTGTCTTGGCAAAATGTAGTGTTGCTAGTACTCTAAGGTCCTCACCAAAGTAAAAAGCTCTTTGTCATAGGTAGAATAGTTAAGGGCTGCCCCAGACAATTTTTCACTAAAGTATGCAATGGGTTTTCTATCTTGGGTTAAGACCGCACCTATTCCCACCCCACTTGCATCACACTCTATCTCAAAAGCCTTCTCAAAATTGGGAAGAATAAAAATGGGAGCTTGGCTCAATTTATCTTTGAGGGTTTGAAAGGCTTGTTGTTGGGCTTCCTCCTACCTAAATCCCACAATTTTTTTTTACCACTTCAGTTAGAAGGGCTGCTAGAGTGCTAAAATTTTGGATAAACCTCCTATAGACGGGAGCTAGCCCATGGAAACTACGGACTTGGGTAAGGGTGGTAGGGGTTGGCCAATCTTGGATGGCTTTCACTTTTCCCTTATCAACCTCAATCCCTTTGCCACTCACAACATACCCAAGGAACGTAATCCTCTCCAAACAAAATGATCATTTCTCAAGATTAGTATACAATCTCTCCCTTCGGAGGGCTTTAACCATACTTTAAACATGATTTAAATGGTCCATATATGATTTGTTATAAATTAATATATCATGAAAGTACACAACAACAAATTTCCCAATGAATTCCCTCAAAACATGGTGCATTAATCACATAAAAGTACTAGGAGCATTGGACAACCCAAAGGGCATGACAAGACATTATACAACCCTTGTTTAGTTTTAAAAGCTGTTTTCCATTCATCACCTTCCCTTATTCTAATTTGGTGGTAACCAGATTTCAAATCAATTTTTGAGAAAATGCATGCACCCAATAGCTCATCAAGCAAGTCATCTAGCCTAGGAATGGGATAGCGGTATTTCACCGTTATGTTGTTGATAGCACGACAATCCACACACATACGCCATGTCCCATCCTTTTTGGGCACCAAGAGAACCAAAACTGCACAGGGACTTAGGCTCCCTCTCACATGTCCCTTCTCAAATAATTCATCTACTTGCTTTTGCAATTCCTTGGATTCCTCCGGATTGCTTCTATATGCCGGTCGGTTGGGGATGACGGCTCCAGGCACAAAGTCAATTTGATGCTCAATTCCTCTCAATGGTGGTAGTCCTCCGGCACCTCATTTGGGAAAACGTCTTCAAACTATTGAAGGATAGCTGCAATTTTATGAGATAAAGACAATGTGTAATCGTTAGTAGAAACATAAGAACTTTTGCATAAAAAAAGAATAACCAGTTCCCTAGCTTCTATAGCCTCTATGACCTTATTTCCTTTTGCAAAGAAATTCACTCTCTTTTTACCTCCCCTCCCTTGTCCTCGCTCACTCCTATCCTTAATTGTCAATGGCATTTATTTGTTCATTCTCTCTCTCAATTCTTTTTCTTGCCTCTCGTTTTCTCTCCTCTCAATTTCTTGCTTTTGCTTAACTTCTTGCGCTCCCTTTTTCTTCTCTTTTTCCTTCATAATTCTTTGGTCTTTGCTCACCTCACTAGGGGCCAGGGGGTTGAGGGTGAACTTAGTTCCCTCATTGAGTAGGGAATAAGTATTCTTCCTCCCATCATGTTTTACATGCCTATCATATTGCCAAGGCCTCCCTAGTAGTAAGTGACCCGCTTGCATGGGTACTACATCACAAAGCACTTCATCCTCATACTTCCCTATTTCAAAAGATACCAATACTTGCTTGTTTACTCTCATTTCCCCACATCATTCAACTATTGTAGTATGTAGGGCTTGAGATGTCTAATCCAACTCATGTCCAATTCTTCAACCAAATCTGCCTAATCACGTTAGTGCAGCTCCCACTATCCAGAATAACACTGTAATACCCCGCCCAAAACCACATTTGACTATGGGGAAAAATGATGCATTGCATAGCATTTTGCATTCTATGTGGTAGCTTAGAATTATTTTATTTGCATGGATGCATGAGAATTTTTTCGTTGCTCTTGCATTTGAATTAACTGATGTGTTGTTAAAGATTTGGATAAGAGAGGTTTGGTTGAAGATTTTGAAGGATGAGTATTGGGGGGATGGTGAGAACTGACTGTAGAAAAATTAGTATTGGAGTTGTTTTGGAATAGCGGGGAGGTTGGTGATTTCCTTTGGTAACCCGAGATCGAATCTTACTTTTTGTGAAGTTAGTTCCTCTTCTTGAAAATTTCTTTCCTTAGAGTTTCCATGTCTTGGCCGAAAAAGATCTAGCAAACCTGGAGAAATTTTAGTGTCATTATTCCAAAGAAATAAGTCTCTATATTTATTCCCTAAATTTAAGGACCTTGATGTGAATAAAGTTCACTTTTAATTTTCAGCTTTTATTTCTTAGAATTTTTGAAAAAGGAAAAAAAAAAACCCTAACTAATAAATAAAATTCCAGCTTGATTTTAGCTTAATGGATGTTACCATGGATAGTTGGAATTCAAGAGTCATTTTTCTAGTAGGAAACCTTGTTAATTTTAACCCTAGAATGTTAGCTAAAAATCTGGAAAAAATTTCCAATAAGTGCCGCCACTTCTTGGAGGAACTTTAGCTCAACTCAAACTCTTCCAAAGCTAGAAAATCTTATCCTAAATCCCTTAGCAAATCAGACTTTTATTTCAACCCTAATTCAAGTAGGATTTTCTTCCTAAACCTAGCAGAATTTCGGCAGCTTTGTGTTAACACAAGCTGTCCGAAATTCCAGCACCTCTAAGTACAATCCAACCCTTCAAACCCTAGCTCAAAACACCTAAATACTCCTCATCAATTCAGATTACCTTAGCTGCACAAAACCAGAATTTTATTCTCACAAAACCACAGAAATTCGTGCAGCTTATGCATAGGATTTTCGGCAGCTTTGTGCAGGAAATTTCGGCCAGCTGTTGTGCTCCTATTCCAACTGAAATTCTGCTCCTATTCCAACTGAAATTCTGCATACACAACCCACCGAAAAACCCCAGCTGATCAAGCTATTTTCACCGCCCAAAACCCTCATTGTTTCTCTGGAAATTGTGACAGAACTACAGCAGCCAAAACAGTCCAAAACTCGTCACTTTTGCACAGAATTTTCGCACAACACTTGCACAGAATTTTAGTCTCCAAAGCCTTCTCAAACACTTCCTTGTTTGGCCTAAAATTCTGAACACAATCAGCCCTTCTCTTGACCAATATTTCGGCCAGGACAAGGGAGCAAATTGCAGATAATTTTCTCCCCTTATACTCACCTAAATTCGGCAGCAAGGAGAGACATCACATGCTGCAATTTTCGGCCTTGCTGTCCAAGAAACCTAAAGCCATTAGGAGTCTTTCTAAACACTATCATCTAACCCTAAACCAATCTTTTCTAACCCTAAAGTATAGTAGCTGATTACCCTCTCTATTCTACACGAAAAATTCCAGCAAGAACTCCACAGCAATTTTCAAAAATCTTAAGAGCAATACCTAGCAAAAATCGAACGCACCTTAAGGTAAGCAAAAATCCTTTCAACCTCTTGATGCCGTTTTCTCTAATGATTCTTTTCTCCTTCTTCTTCCCTTAAATCACTCCCCATAGAGGCTGGTTTCATCTTCTTCTTTAATTTTCAGTCAAGAGGAGCAAATGAGGTAGCTTTTCTTTTCTTTTCAAGAGAACTCGGGACGATCACCATATGAGCATCGAGACCTCATTACCCGGTTGTTCCAAGGTAAGGGAATACCCACCCTTGATGCCGAAAATAAGGTTTAATGATGTCTATTAGTGGGATGAACATATGGTCATGGTATATGATCTTTAGGGATTGGATAGTTTACTTGGAATTAAATAGGGGATTGCGAATTGTTGTGAAAATAAATGAGATTAGAGCATGTTTGAATTAATTGAGACCCTGATCATGATATTATATGGTTCAGATCAGGAGGATAATTGAGCAAAGCAAGCAATGACTTTGCCTTATTTATCTGAGGCAGATCAAGTAAGTCCTTGCATAAACTCTTTTGTTAAATGTTGTGATGGTAAGTTCTTGTATAAACTCTTTTAATAAATGTTGTGATGGCAAGTCTATGTTGTGAAGCTTTGTAAAGCTATTGTTGAACTATGATTATTTAGGTTGTAAACGTGGATGATTATTCTTTAAATGGTTTTGTCAAACTAATGATTCTTTCAAGAAAACTATTCTTTTCCCTAAAATTTTGGAAATCTATTTTATAGAAAACCACATTTTACAAAGCCAAGGTTTGGAAATATGGTGAATCTGGAATTGACGGATATGTTCGTTGAGTACTCAATAAGGGTAGGCTAACAATACTAGTCTTGAAGGGCTACCGTAAGTCTTCTGGCAGGAGGCCAACTCCAGAAGATGAACTTGCTTGAAAAGGCGACAGTGTTGGTTGGTCAGGCCAGTCCGAGCTAGCATTTTTACCTGGCATGGTATTATCTATATTCCCAACATGGACACCCGGATGGTTTTGTTGGGTGTAGAGATGGAGGAGTATCTCACCTGGTGAGTTGTACATTCACCTTGATCAGAACGCCCAATGTGTGGTAATCTGGTCCGGATAAGGTGCACAAAGTGTGGTGTCTTGGCCATTTTATTCGCATGGAGCCCAACGTGTGTTGACGTAACTATTTATTCTAGTGGAGGATTTAATTTGTACAGAGTGTGACAATGAGAAAAATCCACTCCTTGCGAAAAGAGATTATTTATGACTTGCCAAATTATTTCTACAAATGTTTTACACTTTGCATACACGTACTATTCGAAACACTATGTGCAGACACATGACTTACTGAGATTTATTCTCACACTATTTTGCATCATATTTTCAGGAGATAGACTGTGCTTAGTCAGTGGGGCATTGCTAGTTGATGTTTTTCTAATTATTGTCATCTTTGCTTAGGAGACATTTGTTGATCAAGCGGTTGAACGCTTAATTGTTTTATTTCGTTTTGCTCCACGTTGAGTCAATGTAATAAGATCATTTCTTTATTTATCTAAGTTGAATCTCTTGGAGGTTGCCTTTGTATTTTTATACCTCATTTTAAAGACCCCTTATCCTATGGGACGGGGCGACATCCCCGCCCTTTTAGGGTACGTAGTCGTGGGGTGTTACAAGTGGTATCAGAGAGAGGTTTAGGCAATTACTTGACTTCTGGGGTTCTATTTTCTTAAGTATTTTGATTTGGTGCTAATTTTTATCTTTTGTTTATAGGATGGTCAAAAGAGTTATATCGGCTGTCAGAGACTAGCCCGCTAGCTGCGGGAATCCACCTGCGTCCGATTCAGAGAGAGAGCATGAGCCGTCAGTGCTAGATGACCCGGTGGTTGAGGCGGAGATAGTGGTTGAGGAGAGCTTAGGGGAAGATGAGGGAGATGAGGAAATGACGGAGTTGGGTGAGGGAGAGGTAGATGAGCTGGGAAATGAGGGAGATGATGAGAATGAGGGAGAGATGGCTGGGATAGTAGAGGAGGATGAGGAGGTAATGGAGGTTCCCTGGACCACTCAGATAGGGGAAGGTGACAGGACCCCTGCTTGCCATAACCCTAAAGGGACCAGTGGTGATGGATATACGCCGCGAGATGGGGTTGCCCTGGGAGAGAGAGACCTTAGGCAGTCAGTTCTAGGAGGGGTAGATACGGGAAAGAGGAAGCTGGAAGAGAGTCCTAAGGGGTGTGGACTCCGATATGGACTGGACGTAGATGCCATGCTAAGGAGAAAGGGGTTGGTTGATCCATCTGACTTGGGGAGTGAGAGGTCTGCGCCTAGGGGTGCGGTTAGATTAGCGCTGGTTGAGCTCTATGAGACGGCCATGAGAGCCAAGAGAGGCCGAGAGGGTGAGTCAGGGCAGCCAGGTGAGAGTGTTGGATTTGCGAGGAACTACATAGGGAGACCCAATAGCTCCGTGGGGTGGCTTGTGGAACCGACCTCTGATGACTCCGATGCTTCTGTTGAAACTAGGGAAAGTCGAACATAAAAGACCAGCAGCTTTTACTTTTCTTTCTTTGGGATTTGCATACCTTTGTTTGTTTATTTCTTTTAATGGTGCATGTTGCTCATAGGGCTTATTTATCATTCTAAATAAAAAGGGTATCGTATGAGATAACACCTTCTTTTCTGCAAAGAATGGTTTATATGTTAAGCATAAGTTTCGTTTATTACTTGATTTACCCTTGCACGATATCATCACATTCTCTTTTAGATAAATACATTGCTATCAACTGATCATGCATCTAAGCATATTCTTTTCCCCTTAGTAACTAACTGACCCTGAGTGAATGTGATTAAGATGGCACCAAGACGCAGAACAGTTGTGCATAGCAGAACGGTGCAGGAGAGTGCATCCTCCACCCCAGAATTTGAGCAGATGCATCGTTCCACCCTCGACGTGGAAGAGCACCTGCCACGCGAGCAGGAATTGGCTTCGGAGAGGTCACGAGATGTGACCATGGGTCAGGCTTTCGACAAGATGGCCTCAATCCTACAGAACTTGACCGAAATGGTGGACAAGGTGGCCAGGAAACCACCGCGGGGAGAGGATGATGCTCTGGAGCATTTCCTGAAGTTTCAGCCTCCCACATTCCAAGGGGAGGTGGAACAGGACGAGAAAGCCAAGCAATGGATTGAGCAGATGGAGGACATCATCGCTACTTTGCAGTATTCGGAAGAGAGGATGGTGAAGTTTGCTGCTTTTTAGCTAAGGGGACCGTCTCGAACATGGTGGCAGCGAGTACGGAGTGATTGGGGTAGAGAGGAGCAGGAATGGACGTGGGACGAATTTACGGAAGCTTTCTGGGCGGAGTACATTCCTCGATGGGTGGCTGAGAAGTGGGAGGATGAATTCCAGACCCTCAGGCAGGGAGGTATGACCGTGGCCCAATATGCAGCCCGATTCATGCAGTTATCCAAGTACTACAAGTGCTTGGTAGATACGGAGCAGAAACGCACCCGGCAATTCGTGAAAGGGCTTAGGCCAGAATTGAGGAAGGCACTGGCTCCATCACCGCCTACATCGTACACTGCCGCTGTGGACGCAGCTTCTCGGATGGAGAATGAAGATCGGCATCGACTGGTGAACCAACCCTTCCAACCGAATCGTCCACCTATGAGGCCTTCAAGCAACAAGCGACCCGCGACCTCTATGCCTTGGGGAAATCGGGGCAAGCAGCCTCGAGTGCCAGTAGCAGGACAAATGCAAGGCAGCCTGAATTGCTGGCTATGTGGGAAGCAAGGCCACACCGAAAGAAACTGCTGGGGTAATGGGGGTGTGAGGAGGTGCTTCAATTGCGGAGACCCGGGACACTTAAGAAATATCTGCCCCAAACCCTTAAGGATTGAGCAGACCGCGCCGGCCCAACCAATGGGAGGAAATAGAGGCGCTGCTGCTGGACCAGCCAGAGCGGGAGGCCAGAAGCCTCAGGTAAAGGCTAAAGTTTTTGCCCTGAACCGAGAGGAAGTCGGAGCGGACGCCATCGTGATTGAAGGTAACCTTTCTATCCAAGGTTGTCTTGTTAATGTTCTGATAGATCCAGGATCCACACACTCTTATGTAAGTAAAGTATGTGCTTCACGTCTGGGTTGGGAAGGAAATGAACTACCTTATACCCTAGTAGTTAGTTTCCTCTTGGGAAAGGTGGTGGAAGCAGGCAAGAAAATGGGAAGTTGTGGAGTTGAGGTAGGGAAGGAGATTCTGGAGGCCGACCTTATAATCCTGCCCATGGACGATTATGACTTGATTTTGGGCATGGACTGGTTGTCGAAACACGGAGCTCATGTGGACTGCAAGATCAAGACGGTGCAGTTTGTGAGACCTGGACGGGATGTAATTGAATTCAACAGCAAGCGAACGAATGAACTGAAATTTCTTATTGCTAGAGCTAAAGCCCAGAAGTTACTTAAGAAAGGATGTACGGGATATCTGGCGTATCTTCTAAACAAACCAAAAGACCAGTGTACCTTGGAAAGTACGGAGGTAGTGAAAGACTTTTCGGTTGTGTTCTCTACGGAGCTCACTTCCCTACCCACTGAACGGGAAGTTGAGTTCACCGTGGATCTGATTCCAGGAGTAGAACCGATATCAAGAACCCCCTACCGGATGGCACCGACAGAGTTGAATGAGCAATTGGAAGAATTGCTAAGGCAAGGCTACATTCGGCTGAGTACATCACCGTGGGGAGCCTCGGTGTTGTTTGTCAAGAAGAAAGATGGTACCTTGAGGCTATGTATCGACTATCGGGAACTGAACAATCTAACGATACTATCCTTTATCGATAAGTTGTTTGATCAACTGCAAGGCGCCGCTTGCTTTTCGAAGTTGGACTTACGGCAAGGATACTACCAGGTGAGGATCAAAGATGAAGACATTCCTAAGACTGCATTCAACACGCGGTTTGGCCACTACGAATTTGGAGTAATGCCGTTCGGTGTAACCAACGCACCGGCAGTATTCATGGATTTGATGCATCATATTTTTCAACCATACCTGGACAAGTTCGTGGTTATATTCATCGATGATATTTTAATCTACTCCAAAAATCTGGAGGACCACGCGGAGCACTTAAGATTGGCCCTAGAGAAGCTGAGGGAATTCAAGCTTTACGCCAAGTTTAGTAAGTGTGAGTTTTGGCTGAGCTTGGTGTCTTTCCTTGGTCACGTGATATCCAAAGTGGGGATCAAAGTGGACCCTGCTAAGGTGGAAGCTGTAGCTAACTGGAAACAACCGGAGAACATTACTGAGATACGAAATTTCCTTGGGTTGGCCAGGTACTATCGGCGTTTCATTAAAAATTTCTCTACTCTGGCTTCACCAATGACGCGACTGTGAAGGATGTCACTTTTGCTTGGAGTGAGAAGTGTGAGAAAAGCTTCCAATAACTTAAGAGGAGGTTGATAACAGCACCCGTGCTGAGTCTGCCTGAGGCTGATAAGCCATATGCACTCTATACAGATGCATCCAAGAAACGACTGGGAGCTGTGTTGATGCAGGAAGGGAAAGTCATAGCTTATGCATCTAGGAAGCTAAAGCTGCATGAAGCTAATTATCCCATGCATGAGTTGGAGCTAGCAGCTATAGTGTTCGCCTTGAAGAAATGGCGACATTACTTGTATGGTGCATAATACGAGGTTTTCACTGACCATAAGAGTTTGAAGTACATCTTCATGCAAAAGGACTTGAATCTCTAGCAGCGTAGGTGGATGGAGTTCCTGGAAGAGTATAAGTGCCCTATTAACTGTCATCCGGGTAAAGCGAATGTGGTAGCAGACGCTCTAAGTCGGAAGGTGAAAATGGCACACTTGAGAATACAGGAGGTGTCAGCAGTCCAGGATATCTTGGAGAAAAAGGCGCAAGTGCAAGAGAGGAAGATCTGCGTGACCAACTTGACCCTGAAAACAGAGATTTTTTCTTGTGACAAAGGATAAAGTAACCTAACTACCTACACTCTTTCAAACCCTTGAAAAACAAAGCCTCAAAGACCCTCAAGATGAGTAGAAAGTTCTACTATATTCTCACCATAATATCCTTGAAGCAACAAAGGCAAGCAAGAACAAATAGAATAGAGAAGATAGGCACCCAAATATTGAATTTCAAACAAACCTTAGAAGAACAACGCGACTAAGCCCCATTCAAAGAATACAACATTGGATTATCCAAAAGATTTAGAGACTCTTACAAAAGGAGGACTAACCCTTAAGCTTGGTCTTAAACAAGATGAACAAGGAGGCTAGGGCCTCTCAAGATTCTCTCTCAATTTGAAATAAAGTGAAGTGTATTGTCTTGTCAAATCAATAAAGGTGCTATTTATACTATCCTAACCCTAACTAAGTAATTCCTGAGGTTTAATTACAGTTTAGGGTCAAAATAAGTATACAAATACTTGAAAGTGAAGAAAGGTGGAGAAAAGCATTAAAACGCGGAGCAATCGGCGGTGGCCCAGGGGAAAGCCGACGCCGGTTTGGGACATCAACCTGGTGCCGGTTTGGTTCTGTCTTCGGCCGGTTCTCGTTTGCTTGAGTGTTGGTTTTGGACAGAATGGAGCCGGCGCCGGTTTGGCTGCATAGAGCCGGCGCCGATTGTCCTCTAGAAGCCTCCCTTATCAAATTTCATCCCTTTTTACTAACGGCTTAAGTTCTTGTTGGGGTCCTTCGCGGATGGCCATCAACACGAACTCTTGTCTTACTTCCTCAACCTTCCAATCCTCCTTCATCCTCAAGCATTGTTTGATGATCAATTGAAAATCATCTTGAAGCTTCTTGGTCCTCGCTCTAGTTATCGGTCCTTGTCCACCATGACGAAGTGGAGTCTCATCATCTCCCCCTCCTTCAAAAAGATTCGTCTTCGAATCATTGACATCGTCTACATCAAAAGGAGAGAGGTCACTAACATTAAAGGTGGCACTAACATGATACTCACCCAGTAGATCTATTTTGTAAATATTATCTCCAATTTTGGCAAGAACTTGGAATGGTCTATCCCTCCTTTGATCAAGTTTGCTTTGGCGTTGCGTGGGGAATCTCTCCTTGCGAAGGTGCACCCATATCCAATCTCTCGGCTCAAAAGACACTTTTTTCCTTCTTTGATTTCACTTATAGGTAATCTCTTTTTTGCGTTTTGCAATGGTTTCCTTCACTTTCTCATAGAGTACCTTCACCATTTTTGCCTTCTTAGCTCCATCAAGGTTCAACCATTCACCTATACACAAAGGAACCAAATCTAAAGGAGTTAGATGATTAAAACAATATACAATTTCAAAAGGAGAATAAGTAGTGGTAGAGTGAATAGCCCTATTGTATGCAAACTTAATGTGAGGCAAGCACTCCTTCCAATTCTTCAAGTTCTTCTTGATTATAGCCCGCAAGAGTTGGGTGAGTGTGTGATTGACCACCTTGGTTTGTCCGTCCATTTGGGGATGACAAGCTGTGGAAAATAAAAGGTTAGTTCCAAGTTTGTTCCATAAAACTCTCCAAAAGTGGATAAGGAATTTTGTATCCTTATCCGAGACAATAGTCCTTAGAATCCCTTGCATTCTCACAACTTCCTTAAAGAATAAATCTGCAATATAGGATGCATAATTAGTCTTGGAACAAGCCACAAAATGAGCCATTTTGGAAAATCTGTCAACAATCACAAATATAGAATCCTTGCCCCCCTTGGACCTAGGCAATCCTAAAATGAAGTCTATTGATATATCAACCCAAGGCATATTAGGTGTGGGAAAAGGAGTATAAAGACCATGTGGAAGAGCTTTAGACTTAGCTTGCCTATAAGTAATGCATTGAGAACAATGTTTCTCCACATCCTTTTTCATTTTTGGCCAAAAGAAATGTTCCTTAAAGATGCCTAAGGTTTTAGCAACACAAAAATGCCCCATTAGTCCCCCAATATGGGCTTCCCAAACTAGCAACACCCTAATGGAACCCTTTGGCACATAAAGCCTTGCCTCCCTAAACAAGAAACTATCATGCCTCTAATATTTAGCAAATGCACATTTCTCACAAGCATGGAAAATATCCCCAAACTCCTCATCATCAACATACAAATCTTTCACAAATTCAAAACCAAGAAGTTTAGTATCTAAAAAGTTGTGGACTGCATACCTTCGAGATAGTGCATCCACTACCATATTTTCCTTACCCTTCTTGTATTGAATGACATATGGAAATGTTCCAATAAACTCCATCCACCTTGCATGTCTTTTGTTCAAATTTTCTTGGCTCTTAAGGTGTTTAAGGGTCTCATGATCAGTATGAATGACAAACTGTCTTGGCAAAAGGTAGTGTTGCCAGTACTCTAAGTTCCTCACCAAAGTAAAAAGCTCTTTGTCATAGGTAGAATAGTTAAGGGCTGCCCCGGACAATTTTTCATTAAAGTATGCAATGGGTTTTCTATCTTGGGTCAAGATCGCACCTATTCCCACCCCACTTGCATCACACTCTATCTCAAAAGCCTTCTCAAAATTGGGAAGAATAAGAATGGGAGCTTGGCTCAATTTATCATTGAGGGTTTGAAAGGCTTGTTGTTGGGCTTCCTCCTACCTAAATCCCACCTTTTTTTTTTTACCACTTCAGTTAGAAGGGTTGCTAGAGTGCTAAAATTTTGGATAAACCTCCTATAGAAGCTAGCTAGCCCATGGAAACTATGGACTTAGGTAAGGGTGGTAGGGGTTGGCCAATCTTGGATGGCTTTCACTTTTCCCTCATCAACCTCAATCCCTTTGGCACTCACAACATACCCAAGGAACGTAATCCTTTCCAAACAAAATAAGCATTTCTCAAGATTAGTATACAATCTCACCCTTCGGAGGGCATTAACCATACTTTAAACATGATTTAAATGATCCATATATGATTTGCTATAAATTAATATATCATGAAAGTACACAACAAAAAATTTCCCAATGAATTCCCTCAAAACATGGTGCATTAATCACATAAAAGTACTAGGAGCATTAAACAACCCAAAGGGCATGACAAGCCATTATACAACCCTTGTTTAGTTTTAAAAGCTGTTTTCCATTCATCCTCTTCTCTTATTCTAATTTGGTGGTAACCGGATTTCAAATCAATTTTTGAGAAAATGCATGCACCAAATAGCTCATGAAGCAAGTCATCTAGCCTAGGAATAGGATAGCTGTATTTTACCGTTATGTTGTTAATAGCGCGACAATCCACACACATACGCCATGTCCCATCCTTTTTGGACACCAAGAGAACCGAAACTGCATAGGGACTTAGGCTCCCTCTCAAATGTCTCTTCTCAAACAATGCCTCCACTTGCTTTTGCAATTCCTTGGATTCCTCCGGATTGCTTCTATATGCCGGTCGGTTGGGGATGACGGCTCTAGGCACAAAGTCGATTTGATGCTCAATTCCTCTCAATGGTGGTAGTCCTCCGGTACCTCATTTGGGAAAACGTCTTCAAACTATTGAAGGATAGCTGCAATTTCATAAGATAAAGGCAATGTGGAATCGTTAGTAAAAACATAAGAACATTTGCATAAAAAAAGAATAACCGGTTCCCTAGCTTCTATAGCCTCTATGACCTCACTTCCTTTTGCAAAGAAATTCACTCTCTTTTTACCTCCCCTCCCTTGTCCTTGCTCACTCCTATCCTTAATTGTCAATGGCATTTATTTGTTCATTCTCTCTCTCAATTCTTTTTCTTGCCTCTCTTTTTCTCTCCTCTCAATTTCTTGCTTTTGCTTAACTTCTTGCGCTCCATTTTTCTTCTCTTTTTCCTTCATAATTCTTTGGTCTTTGCTCACCTCACTAGGGGCCATGGGGGTGAGGGTGAACTTAGTTCCCTCTTTGAGTAGGGAATAAGTATTCTTCCTCCCATCATGTTTTACATACCTATCATATTGCTAAGGCCACCCTAGCAGTAAGTGACCCGCTTGCATGGGTACTACATCACAAAGCACTTCATCCTTATACTTTCCCATTTCAAAAGACACCAATACTTGCTTGTTTACTCTCATTTCTCCACTATCATTCAACTATTGTAGTTTGTAGGGCTTGGGATGTCTAATCCAACTAATGTCCAATTCTTCAACCAAATCTGCCTAATCACGTTAGTGCAGCTCCCACTATCCACAATAACACTACAAAGGGTCTTGTTGACTAGACACCTAGTATAGAAAATGTTCTCTCTTTGTTGGTGGTCTTGATCCTCAATGGCTTATGAACTCAAAGACCTTCTAGTGACTCCTGCCAAAGAGTATTCTTGTCCAACAACTTCCCCCTCGTCACTCTCCTCATCTCCATTTCCCTCTTGGTCTCCTTGGTAACTTTCTCCCTCTTTCTCTTCATCGGTAGAGACCTCAGTATTGGGATTAGTATACGTTGCCCTCTTGCTTGGACACTCATGGGAAGTGTGTCCATATCCTAGGCACTTAAAGCATTTGATATCTCTATTCCTTTGTGGCCTCTCCATGGCTTTCCTTGATATCTCTATTTGGAAGTGTTGGTCTAGTAAATGCCCTTATCTTTATTTGCCTTTCAATCTTCATGGCGGCATGTACCATATCCTCCAATCGATCATAGGGGTGCAATTCTACCAAATTGGCAATCTCCATATTTAATCCTCCCAAAAACCTTGCTCTTGTTGCTCTAGGATATTCATAGATTTGAGCTCTCATCAACATGACTTCCATCTCCTTATGATAATCTTCCACACTTTTTTTCCCTTGCTTGAGTGATTGGAGCCTTTGGTAGAGATCATTATAGTAATGGTGTAGTATAAACCTTGCTCTCATCATATCTTTCAATAAATTCCAACTTACCACGGTTTTCCACTCCCATTTGCCTCCTTTAAGCACTAACTTGTTCCCACCATACCAAAGCATACTCCGAGAAACCTAAAATAGCCAACCTCACTTTTGACCTCTCACTATAAGTATAGCTTTCTAGGAATATCTCCATCTTACTTTCCCACTCAAAGTAAACTTCGGAGTCACTCTTGTCATAGAATGTGGGCACTTTCAATTTAATATGGCTCAACACCATTTCCATATCATTTCCTTCTCTCCTTCGTCCTCTATTACCCCATTCTCTAGGTTATTCCCCAAAGGCCTCAACATGTTCTCCTTCATACCACTTATCGACTCCCTCAAATTCTCTTTCTAGCCCCCTTAAATTATTTCCCCTATTCCTTCTTTGTCCTCTACCTCATCCTACTCTCATTCCATGAACTCCCCCTCTTATAGGAGCTTGTTGGAATCCCCCAATTAAATGTTCGTCCCATTCTTCCCCTTATTGGGCATGTAATAGAGGAGTATGGGCATCACCATCCCTCATTCTAGGGCTAGGTGTTTTAAATCATTCTTGGCCCCTCCTTTGTGCAACGGTAGAAGATTGGCCAAGATGGTTTATCAACTCCCTTGTCAGATTTTGAAATTCACTTTGCATAGTCCTCATCATGGCTTGCAAGTCCTCTCGCAATCCCCTAGCATCAATGGGTTCTTCTTGAGGTCTACTAGGTCTACTTGCGAGATTTTCTGAGTTACGAGATTTTCTGTTTTTCTTTTTTCTTCACTTTATAAGGCTTCTTTTTCTTGTTTTCAAGCTTTGATAGGAATCATGCTTTTCCTTGCTCTGATACCAAACTCTTTAATACGACTTTTTGTGTGGCTTTTCATGGTGTTGTGGTTGTTTTTTGTGGCTGTGTGTTCAGTCTAGCAAATGGACCCAAAACATAGATTTTTTCTTGTGACAAAGGATAAAGTAACCTAACTACCTACACTCTTTCAAACCCTTGAAGAACAAAGCCTCAAAGACCTTCAAGATAAGTAGAAAGTTTTACTACATTCTCACCCTAATATCCTTGAAGCAACAAAGGCAAGCAAGAACAAATAGAATAAAGTAGATAGGCACCCAAATATTGAATTTCAAACAAACCTTAGAAGAACAACGCGACTAAGACCCATTGAAAGAAGACAACATTGATTATCCAAAAGATTTAGAGACTCTTACAAAAGGAGAACTAACCTTTAAGCTTGGTCTTGAACAAGATTAACAAGGAGGCTAGGGCCTCTCAAGATTCTCTCTCAATTTGAAATAAAGTGAAGTGTATTATCTTGTCAAATCAATAAAGGTGCTATTTATACTATCCTAACCTTAACTATGTAATCCCTAAGGTTTAATTGCAGTTTAGGGTCAAAATAAGTCTTTACAAACACTTAAAAGTGAAAAAAGGCGGAGAAAAGCATTAAAACGCAGAGCAATCGGTGGTGGCCCAAGGGAAAACCACCGCTGGTTTAGGACATCAAGCCAGTGCCGATTTGGTTCTGTCTTTGGACAGTTCTCGTTTGCTTGAGTGTTGGTTTTGGACAAAATGGAGCCGTCGCCGGTTTGGCTGCATGGAGCTGGCACCGGTTGTCTTCTGGAAGCCTCCCTTATCAAATTTCATCCCCTTTTGCTGACGGCTTAAGTTCTTGTTGGGGTCCTTCATGAATGGCCATCAATAAGAACTATTGGCATGCTTCCTCAACCCTCCAATCCTCCTTCATCCTCAAGCATTGTTGGATGATCAATTGAAAATCATCTTGAAGCTTCTTGGTCCTCGCTCTAGTCATCGGTGTTTGTCCACCATAATGAAGTGGAGTCTCATCAAGTGTGGTTTGCATAAGAACAAGTAAAAGTTTAAGTGTGGGGGTGTGTAATGAGGATTCATCATATACATATTTTGTAGTGTTTTGTGTTTTAACTGTAAAAAATTCTTGTTTAAATCACCATTCACTTCATCATTTTCATCTTCTTTTTGTAGGAAATGAAGATAATACGAATTTAAGATGATAAAGATGAAAAGGAAGAAAAATGGAGCAAAAATGGAAGACGATTGAAGAAACTATATAAAAGTGGCAGCCTAGGGAATTAAAACTTCCTTAGGCTACCAAGGAGTAAATTTCTGAGAAAAAATAATAGTACCTGGCGGCCCAGGGAAGTTAGACTTCCGTAGGCCACCTGGTACTATTCACTAATAGATTAAGGGTGGCCCAAGGAAGTCTAACTTCCTGAGGCTGCCTAGATCAAGAAAAAAAAGTACGCCAGTACATGTAGCTGGTGGGCCAGGGAAGTTCAAGTTGAACTTGAACTTCCCTGGGCCACCCACTTGCTACAAAAATGTGCAGATCTATATTTTTCTACAATTTTTATGAATTCTTTCTAGTGTACATTATATATGGACTATTATAAACCCTAGAAACACATCCTTGGTTGGCTAGCAACCAAGAGATCCATTAGGGAGCTCAAAAGATTCACCAAAGAAGAGAACATCAAGGAGAAGAAAAGAGATGAAGAAGAGGTTGTTAAAGGAAATCCAAGGAAGAAAGAGCTGATGATCTTGTCTATGAGTGAAGTGCTTCCTTCTTCTTTATATTATACTTTAATAATGTTGAAATTTATATGATTTTAATTGTATTTGAGGGATGAACCCTGTTCTATATTCTTGTATTAAGTTGTAATTATAATTTATTGAATTTCTATTCTTGTATTTGACTACTTGCGCATTATTGTGTTGGATTGATTATTTGGGCTTGGTTGATTTATTTAATTGATTGGTTCACTCTGAATGATTTCAAGAGATGGGGTTAGAAGTTGAACACCAAATTAATTGGTCCAATATTATTTTGCTTTTGATTAACTCAAGAAAAGGGTTGAAAGATTAGAACATGGTAGTTAATGGGTTTTCAGTAGTGCCTAGAGATAGGGCTATTGAGACTTTCTAATAACTTTTAGGTGTTAGGTGAGTGTAATGCTTCTTTAGGTTATGTTGATTAGGTAGAGATACAAATTAATAGAGCATTTGGAAAGGAATCTCATAACTCAAGAGAGAGTGAGGTTTATTCTTGAAAACTCATAATGGTGATAGAATTGGGATTTGATGAACATAGTGATATACTCTTTACTTGTTTTGGGAGCATTTCTTGCACACGGGCTTTCTCGTATTCTTATTCCTTAACAATCTTTCTAACTTTTCTAGCATAGGTCCTATGTACTTTCTATTTGAAGGTGTAGAAAGCAGGAAAACACGAAGCACACAGTGGAAGCGAACATAAAAAAAAAAAAAAAAAAACCTGGAAAAACAAAAACAGGGATTCCAAGGCAGGGCCGGCGTCGGCTCCGGCAGCCCTAACCGGCAGCGGTTGCACCCTGTCTCAATCTTGGGATTTTAAAAATTTTACCTCTCCTTTTTGTTTTCAAAAGTGGCTGGACCGGAACTTGCGCAATCAGGGTAGGTGTGCTAGTGGAAGCCTCTGGTGCGATTCGTGCAAGCCTCCTACTCCGCCTTTGCATGTATGCAAACGCTAAACTCTCAGTTTTCCAGTATACAGCCTACCTAATTACCGTTTGGTGAACAACTAACAGGCTAAGGAATTTTTCCTACAGAGAGAGAGAGAGAGAGAGACGTCTGGCTCTATAGAGAAGAAGCCGTCTCAGAGTATGTGTGTTCTGTCAACAACGATATTTCCAATCCTCCTGTTTAACCTAAATAAAACCCTAGGTTAAACTGGACTGGGCTATTGGACTCTTAGTTTAGCCTATTGGGCTTAATTAATTATTCTAGTTAGAACCAACTTAATTGCCTAACAAATAATTAATTTTTCAGCCCAAATAAACTAGTCCATTAAATAAACCTATATTAGTTTATTCCCAAGTTAATCTTTAATTATTCAAACTGGGCCAAAGCTATGAATAATTAATTAACCCACTAAACTAATTTAATTAATTCTCTCTCCATAGACCTTTACTTTATTCTAGCCCAACAAATAATTAGGCTACTTAAATAAAATAAATTTCATTTAATGTAAGATCAATTCCTTAGCCCATATTTAATTAGGACTCACGGTCTATACTAGGGACAAAAAAACACACCGCCTCCCTTGAAAAACTACTCTGCTCCTACTCCTTCCGGCAACTACACCGGCTGTTTGATCGTTCGCCATCCGTTTTCTCTAATAGATGGATTCCGCTCACGATCACGAAAGATGGGTTCCCTCCTATGCTTGTCTGGTAATTCCTATGTATCTAAGTTTGTCAACCTCTATTTTATTGAAATTTCCCCCTTTTTCTTTTCTTGAGAAAAGTTCAGCGTCGAGCCCCGCTCTCAAGCACATAGTCCAAGAAACTTGAACTCAGCTCCATCTCCAGTAGTCAAACTTTAGCTCAGTTGATCTCATTTTCGAATATAGTTCCAACTCAAACCTTTGTTTAACATGAGGTTAGTTAGTACTCCCTTCCCCCCTTTTTATCTTACCACTTTAACAAATTCATAAATTTTTAAAAAAATAAGATTTTTTGATTAATTAATTATATTTTTTATTTTACCTTCAAAGAATCTCTTTCCTTATTAGAAAGTAATCAAATTTTAAAATTTTATATGTGATAAGAATATTTAATTTTATTTTATTTTTTAATATAAGTACATAATATTTATTGTATTAAAAAAATATATTTGTGAAAAAATAATAATTAATATTATCCCTTCATGTAAAGCTAGAAGATCCCAAACCTAATTGAGATACATAGACTTAATCTCGGCTTTCATTGCTTTATGCCATAGATTTGCATCGGCATCAGCAATAGCCTTCTCATTTCAAGTAGGGTCTTGTTCTTAATGGTCAGAGACCAGCTCGAAAGCTTTTTTAGTCCATCTCTCTGGAACCCTAGACACTTTCCCACTATGATGAGGCTCTATATGTATAGGCTTTTGAGGTTGTGCCTCTTCTTGTTCCACAATCAGGTCAGAAGAAGTTGCTTCCGAAGATAACTTCTCTTCCAGCTCCAACCTAGTTGAACCTTTTATGGAAGTACTTTGATCATCCTCTAAGTATCTAGCATTGGTACTAACTAGTACTTTCTGCTTCTTAGGATGATAAAAGTAACCACCCTTTGTTCCTTTTGGATGCCTAACAAAATAGCATAATTCTGATCTTGGTTCCAACTTGTCTCCCTTGACCAGTACAAAAGCTGGACAACCCCATATCCTGAGATGATTCAGACATGGCTTACGGCCATTTCACATCTCATAGGGAGTCGTAGGTAGTGACTTGGAAGGCACCAAGTTCAGAATATATGCCACATTTTTCAGGGCATATCCCCAAAAAGACACTGGAAGAGTAGCATGAGACATCATGCTTTGAACCATTTCCATTAATGTCCTGTTCCTTCTCTCAACTACTCCATTCTGCTGGGGCGTTCTTGACATAGAGAGTTGGGATACTAATGCGTTTAGACTTAGGTATAAAAATCATACAAAATTAAACACATTCCCAATCAAGTTCAAATTAAAATGGTAAACCCAAATCACATATATGAGTAAGCATACTCATCATTAACTGAGCATAGGGTTACAACAAGTGTTGATCCTCAAGGAACAAGTAGACATTAATTACCCTTGTTTTCTTGTTTAACCAACTCAACAAAATGAAAAATAAATAAAAATAAAAATATGTATATGTCAAGGATGTAGATTTATGCAACTCAAGCCATTGTTTAGACAAACACGATCTTAAAGAACTTAACTATTATCATAACCAATCATTCTCTTAGCACCATGAAGGACGAAGGTAGACTCACTTTGATGGTCAATCCATGAAATCACTATCTCCTAGATAAATTAGAATCACTTGGTCCGTCTCAACCAATTCATCCAAAAGACGCATTAAACACAATCTTTAATTAAATTCCCTTGGTCTCGGTGAATTTAGAACATAAAATTAATCAATGAACCATTGGTCTCGGAAGACATTAATTAATCTTCAATTACCAGTTCTTAAACAATCAACCCCCTTTGGTCCAGCAAGTCAATTGCCAACAAAATATGAAACTACTAAATCGAAACACCCATCAACCCCCTTTGGTCCAGCAAGTCAATTGCTAACAAAATATGAAACTACTAAATCGAAACACCCATCAACCCCCTTTGGTCCAGCAAGTCAATGGATAGAATGAACTAACTAATCTCGTAATAAGCATAAGTAATTGAATACCAAAAATAATAACCAATTAATCAAAAGATCAAATAACTCTAGAAATCATGAATATCTAAAACAATGTCGAATTACAATAAAAAAATTAACATATCATTGTTCAAGAAAAAGAAAACAAAGTAAAAGAAAGAACTCATAGACAAGCCTCATTCTTCTTCCTTTGAAAACCTTCTTGTACAACCCTCCTTGAACTATTAATCTCAAGAAAATATTGGTGATGCACTCAAAAATAAATCTAAGTCCCTATATTGTGCACCTCCCCTTTCTAAGGTAAATTGGCCTTTATTTATAGGCTTACAAAGTTCCTAAAAGAATCCTAAACAAAGAAGAAGTAATTACCTAAAGAAAATCAAAACCAAAAAGAAATAGAAATTGCTAAAAAGAATTAATTAATTCCACCGTCTTTGACTTTGACTGTGAGATTGAATTGGAGAATTCAATTTGGCTTCTTGATTTCGTCTTTGTCGTTTTGTGCTGGAGTTTGCAATTTGTGTTGCTGAATTGAAATTGTTGATTCGGCTTCCAATTTGAAGCCGAAGAAAATCTGCTGAAGCCACCTAATTTCCTACTGTTTCTTTCTTTGTTGCAGCGGCTCAATTGAGCCGTTTCCTTTGCTTTGGCTCAATTGAGCCGCAAACCATCACAATCCACCAAAAATTACTGTTTTTTTTTTTGTTTTCTTTCTTATTTCAGCTACTGCTTGACATTGTTGACTTTTCTCTTGCACCTGGGCCCACCGAAATTGTTTGTTTACTGCAATTGCCTTTTTCTTGTTATTGGCTCAATTGAGCCACGAAGCTAATTGCTTCTTTTGCCTTCCAACATCAATTTCCAATTGCATTCCACTGTTTCTTTGATTTCTTTTGTCCACCAGTATCTAACCGGCGCCGGCTGTCCTTCCCGGGAGTGGCGCCGCCTCTGTTCTATTCTGTGATATTTTTTTCCTATTTTACCCTTAAAATCTGAAATAATATACAAAATACCTTTCCAAGAGTAAAATCTCAAATATGAAAGAATATGGCTAGTTATTTCACAAAATGTATCACAAAGTAATATCAAATAACTAGGAAAAATATGACTAATTTAGGCCCTATCAGATACTATCCCATGATGTATCATGTAGTCCTTGAATTCACCAAGGAGGTACTTTTCACCACGATCTGATCGTAAGGTCTTGATCAATTTACCTGTCCGAAGCTCCACTTCAGCCTTAAACTCTTTGAACTTGTCAAAAGAGTAAGACTTGTGTCTCATCAGGTAAATGTATCCAAAACTTGTACAATCATTCATGAAAGTGATGAAGTACTCAAAACCTCCTCTAATTGGTATAGACAAGGGACCACACACATTAGTGTGAACAAGACTCAATACCTCCTTAGCTCTATCTGCCTTATGGGTAAATGACCTTTTGGTCATCTTTTCCATCAGGTAGGACTCATACTGAGGCCAATTTTCCAATCTTAATTAGCCCAAGGGCCTATCATGGATTAACCTCTGAATCCTAGTTGAGTTGATATGACCCAACCTTAGATGCCAAAGATACACGTCATTGACATTGGTCTTTCTCTTCCTTGTTAAAAGTTCATATTGAGCATTATTTAATTGATTGTTAATAGGGTTTAACAAAAATAAATTTCCATACACGTGCCCAGTACATAAAATTTCTCCATTTCTACTGATAAAAATACCAGAATGGAAAGATACAGAATATCCTTGATTTATTATTTTTGCAACCGAAATCAAATTTTGTCGAAATTCAGGTACATATAAAATATCTTTCAAAACTACTATTCTATTACAATAAAAAAAAAAAAAGATCTAGTTCTACCATTGCAAAGGCCCAAACTTGTGCTCCATTTCCCACACGTAGTCCATGTTCCCACACATAGTCCATTTCCCACATATAGTACAAACTTGTGATCAATGGCTCCTGAATCAACAATCCAAGTGGAAGTTGATCCAACCATTGATATAGACTCTAGATAGAAAACATTACTTGTGGGGTTTTTCTTAGCTTGAAGATTCGGACACTCCTTTTTCCAGCGTCCCTTCAATCCGCACTTGAAGCACTTGCCCTTGGGTTTGTCTTTAGGCTGGGTCTTGGGCTAGCCCACTGTGTTTCCCTTCTTCTTCTTGAACTTTCTGGGCTTGGGCCCAGTTCTAGAAGATGAAGCCTTAGCAATCATTACCATTGATTCTGGCTTCATGATCTTCTCCGCCATCTAGAGCTCCTTCATCAACTCAGTCAAACCCATGTTCAACTTGTTCATGTTATAGTTTAACTTAAACTGAGTGAAGGAATCCAGTAGAGATTCAAGAACCATGTCCATTTAGCTCTCGGGGTCAATGACAGCCCCTAAGATTTCTGCCTCCTCAAAAGTAGCAATCATCTTGAGCATATGCTCTCTGACTGATGCTCCCACAGTCATCCTAGTGTTTATGATGGTTCGAAAAGCTTCTTGCCTTGCGGGCCGGCTTTTATCCGTGAACATCGTGGCTAATAATTAGGTTGTGTCATACGTAATGATCATGAGCTCAAGTTTGGATTGGAGCACATTAGACATGGAAGCCAACATGTAACAACGAGCCATCTCGCCAGCCTTCTTTCATGCATTCTCAGCCTCACGCACCTCGGCGGTAGAACCCTCCCCAATAACAGGGCAGGTTTCATACTAGACATACTTATACTCCTTCGCTATGAGTATTATGTCCAGGTTCCTTTTCCAATCTACATAGTTTGGTTCTGTTAGCTTATTCTCTCGGAGAATAACGGCCAATAGACTAAATGAACCTCCCACCATTTCTAAAAAATCAAAAAATAAAAGAATAAAATTCAGTTTTTGAAAACAAAACAAATATGTGCACTTTATCCTTATTATCAAAACTGATAATAACCAATTTGTCTCTTAGGAAAACTGACATAGCCTCTTGGGAAAATTAACAATTTCCTAACCTAAATGTGTTAATTACCACAAATTAATTTCCCTTTTAGGTAATAATCTAGAAGATAATTCCATCGAGGGGATGGCTGTTTCCTCTCATTTCCTATAAACATACCTCGCACTATAACCTCCAACAAGGGGTTGGCCGATCATAGTACGTGCCCCGAGTTATTAATTACATCCCACCGTTAAATCTAGATCCTTGTGGTATCCCCACCCTATACGAGTTCACTTCCAGGGTGACACGAGGGGACTCACGATCGCTAATGAGGATTGTGATCGAAGCCGTAGGGCCGTTGGAACCCCTCTCCCACTTAGTCTTTTAAAACAAGGGTTTTTTGAAAAATATCCTTTTGAAAATTTCCATTAAGTTTTCCTTAACTCAAAAATAAAATGTCTAAGTCCATAAAAATCTCCATGTCAAGGCTTATATCCTTTGAGAGCTTTTCCCATGGAATAATTTTATTTAAGTTAAAAACTTAATGATTTCAAAAATTTTCCAATTAAAACTTTCTAGAAAATTTGGTCTCAAGTTTATTTGACAAAACAATTTTTCTTGTGCCAAAATAAAACAAAATGGCTTTCTACTTTAACCTTACAAAAATAACTAAATCCAATATATTTCTATGTCAATGATTAAATCATTTGAGAAAATATCTAAGGATTAATTTTTGTTCAAGCTAAAATAACCATTTAATTTGTAGAAAAAATATTTTCCTTATCAAAACATTCCCAAAGACTTTAGTCTTTGAGAAATGTGCACATAGGTACCAAAAATAAATAGCATGCTAGAAAATAGTAAACGTTTTCATGCTCTTCTATTTTTAAACTTAAGTGCCTAGATAATATAATTAAACATATTAATTAATTAATTAATGGTCTTGTTTAATCCTAAAATCCCTTACTAATATTTTTCATGCAAAAATATTCCTTGAATATTGACTATTGCAAAATATTAACTTCGCCTGGTATGGACCCCAAAACCAAATGAAATTTCAAGAAAAATTACAAGGAAAAAAAAAACATTGGTCCACTGCACCCGCCGCACAGAACCAGGACCCATGAAAAACCAGTGCGCGGACTGGCCTTCCAGAGCTAAGCTGGTGCTGGTTCCAACACTCCAATCCGGTGCTGGATACTATCTAGATGCCTCATTCCTGTAGTTTTTTTTCTTGCGAATTTCCCCAATTTTTCTGCACAGTTTTTGGTGCCACTGGCTCTCCGATTTCAACCTTAATGAAATGAAATTAACCACAACCAACAACTGCCTATACTCATAAACATTGGGCTTACACATTTTACTAAGAAAAAATAGTAAATTACAGATTCCTATACCTCCACCCGCGAGGTTTAACAGAGAATCTATCCATACCATAAACAGCGAAGGATCACAATCTTAATCACACATATGTGTCCAGTTTTATTCATCTACATGCATGCTCCCTATATTTTCACAAAACCTTCATGCTCTGATACCATTTGAAGGCTTAGAAAGCAGGAAAACATGGAGCATGCAGCGGAAGCAAACATAAAAAAACTAGAAAAATAAGAACAAGAATTCTAGGACAAGGTCGGTGCCGGCTCTGGCAGCCCTAGCCGGTGCTGGTTGCGCCCTGTCCCAATCCTAACATTTTAAAAATTTTACATTTCCTTCCGGTTTTCAAAAGTGGCTGGACTGGAATGTGCGCAAATGAGGTAGGTGTGCTGGTGGAAGCCTCTGGTGCGATTCCTGCAAGCCTTCTACTCCGCCTTTGCATGTATATGAATGTCAAACTATCGGTCTTCAAGTATATAGCCTACCTAATTACCGTTTGGTAAACAACTAACAGGCTAGGGAATTTTTCCTGGAGAGAAAGAGAGAGACGTCTGGCTCTACAGAGAAGAAGCCGTCTCAGAGTATGTGTGTTCTGTTAACAACAATGTTTCCAATCCTCCTGTTTAACCTAAATAAAACCCTAGGTTAAACTGCACTAGGCTATTGGACTCTTAGTTTAGCCTATTGGGTTTAATTAATTATTCTAGTTAGAACCAACCTAATAGCCCAACAAATAATTAATTTTCTAGCCCAAATAAACTGGTCTAATAAATAAGCCTATATTAGTTTAGTCCCAGCATAATCTTTAATTATTCAAACTAGGCCAAAGACCTGAATAATTAATTAACCCACTAAACTAATTTAATTAATTCTCTCTCCATGGACTATCATTTTATTCTAGCCCAACAAATAATTAGGCCACTTAAATAAAATAAATTCCTTTTAATTTAAGATAAATTCCTTAGCCCGTATTTAATTAGGACTCACGGTCTATACTGGGGACCAAAAGACACACCGCCTTGGCTATTAAAATGACCAAAATACCCTTGTCATATAAATAGTTGTATTTTACATTTTAAATATTTCCTAATATCACCATAAGGAAATATTGACTCCAAGGACAATGTTGTGTTAGCAAACTCTCTGACCTATAGGTGTAATGATTAAAATACCCTTCTATACATCACCGTACATTCAGAGAAGAAGAAGTGTGCTAACACATCTCTAAATGACATCTACCATCCTTAGGCTTCTAGTCCAATGATCTACGACTTCCTGGATTGTTTCCGTTTCCAAGGGAGCTACCTTAAAGCAAATAGCCAAGTCATGTTTCCCAACCACAAAGGGCAATATAGTATAGAAACTATCTTGTACAAGTCTGTCTTAACTAACTAGTCACACATACCCAACATGCTAGTATATTAGCCCTACGATAGAACCTCAACTATAGCATATCAAAGTATATGTTTCCAGCTTTGTCAGACCACCAACTCATACTCAAGTCGTAGAGTACTAGTTCACGCTGTAGTGGTAGTAATCTATGTTTCTACCATATAGTACTTTTCGAAACTACTACTACATGTCCTATTCTACGTATTAGAAATACGCTTATGTCTTGAAGTGAGTGGACTAGTCACTGGTTAAAGGTAAACAATTCCCCATTTAGAATTCACGACATAATAACCTAAACATGAGGACATTCCCATTCTCATCAATCAATTAAGAACAAATGTTTATGTGTTAAGTAACCCATGATTCATACCTTACTATGAAAGACCTCCATTCACTTGGACCACTTACTTAAACACAATGGGTCTTTTCCAAACGTAATTATGCACAAATAAAATTGTAAATTCACAAATAATTTCTAAAAATAAATTATTTTATTAAAACATTCGATTTTTACATCAGAAGCATAATCTAAGAGGGCATACATCCCAACACTATTGTAGTAGTTTAGGTTAGTTTAGTTAGTTTGATTTACCTTATCTCTATATTCATTTTGGCTAGATAATAAGATTAGAGCAACGTAGTCGCAATTGCTAAGTTCCTATGGATTCAATACTTACTATTCCTTATACTATGCAATGGGTATACTTGCCCATATATGTGGTTTTAGTACTAAGAATTTTAAATTTAAAACTTGATAATTTTTTGCTTTTGTTATAGTATTTCTAATGCATGCAAAATGTCTTATCAATATTTTTTATGCCTTTTTATTTTTCTTTTTATTTCCTAATTTTATGACGTGTTTTGTTTCTTTTGCTTCTTTTTAGGTGACTTACAATTGTTCAGGAACAATGCTCTTGTGTTGGAATCCAATCCCTTTTCATGGAAATCATGTTTATGGAAAGTATTTCTTTCTCTTATTCTTTCCATTTTATTTTTCTATCATTTGGTTGAGCTCTGTTACTATATTTTGGGGCCATTGAGGATAATATCTAGTTTAATATCCAGTTTAAGTATGGGGAAGGGTTTAGGATTTAGATATTTTTCCAAGTTTTTGGCATTTATGGGGTAATTTTTTCAAGAATTTGTAGTTTATGGAGTTCCTATAGTGGAATTATTATGATTACTTTTGCTTCAAAATGCATTATAGTTCTTATTTGATTGAGTCGATCTTTGGTTTAACTCTTGTGTTGGATTTGGATATGTTTGAAACTTGAGAATTAAAGTTAGTCTTGTTTATATTTAGGAGATTTTTGAAGCTTTATTTTTTAGGTTTTGGTATGGTTGATATGATGAAATATAAGTTGAGATACATGGCTAATGCCTATTTTGATGGTAATTTATGAACTACTCCTTGTTCTGAGTTTGAGTAAATAGGGCAAGAAGTGAGAATGCGAATTGGAAAAAAAAAAAAAAAAGAGTCAGAAGGGATATATGCACCCATTCTAAAAAAAGTGAGGAGAAAAAAGGTCCGGGAATGCAAAGTGCATATCTTTGGGCGAAAAACAACGAGTGAATGTTAAAAATTTTTGAATGCTAAAAGAAAATGTTGTTGTTGAATATTTTTTTATTAAATTTACATATTGAAAAGAGGCTAATACGGTGAGTGAAGAGAAATCCATTTACTTGAGGCCATGAATTTCCAACTTGGTGAGAATGTCCACTGTTTGCTACTTGGATTGTATTGTTCATGCATTTTATCGCTTTAGTTTTGATTTAAAATAGGACATGCAAGTCCTACCTTCTCTATTTTTCTTATGTAAATTTCTCTTCTTATCTACCTCCCCTCAAATGTAACTCAAGATTTCTTTGTTAAAATTTTATGTAATTAAATTTCACAGTTTAGATAGAATAGAATTTATTACAAGTTTAGGAGAAGATGATCAAGACCAAAAGAAGAATGGTAAGGTTTTCTTCCTATATCATGCATGAACACTTAGGATTGGCCAAATTAATTTCCTTTATGGCTAAAGAAAATTAATATAGTAAAGTCCATAATCAAACCACGTTATTATTTTGCAATGTATGGATATCATGATATTATGCATGCTATATGTAAGACACAAATATCACAAATCCTTTAATTGAAAATTAAACCTAATGTCTTCCATTAATATAGTAAGAACGGGAGTCCTTTTTCAGGACAATGTTGTTAGGATAACCCAAGCTTACTTCACATTAGGTATGTTCAAGCTATAATTTTAAATTCCTAAGTAATGGGTAGAGTTTAACTAATTTCTTTATCCTGGTCGGGCTAACCGAAGCATAAAGAAATTAGAGGCAAGATTGAGTTAGCTTAAAAGCTTTAAGATTAAAAGATATTAATCATCCAATGATCTGGTAATTACATACGATGTAATTGGTATTGGATACCTACCATTGAAAGTGGTTATTTAGGAAAATCCAAGGTCATTCTTGAGAAATTTGGATACCGGTCTACTAG
This sequence comes from Voacanga thouarsii, assembly GCA_026120185.1. Classification (NCBI taxonomy): domain Eukaryota; kingdom Viridiplantae; phylum Streptophyta; class Magnoliopsida; order Gentianales; family Apocynaceae; genus Voacanga; species Voacanga thouarsii. The sequence goes on from JANUWF010001165.1 coordinate 5,840,508, forward strand.
AAAAGCTTCCAACAGGCTTTCCTGAATTAATAATGGGGGCTATTGGTTTGAGTAAAATAGTGAAATAATAATGCGCTTAATTAATGACCAAATTATTTGCATTATATGCGCGTATACAGTTAGCTAATTTTACTCAACCTATACATATAGGTCATCTATATCATGTTGACCAACCTAAACTTATGTAGCATCTTAGAAACTAACAAACTAATTGAAACAAACTTTCTCGGTTAGTATAGAAGCTTGAGAATTGTTCTCACGTCGAAAAAGTCGCTCTACGTGTTAGAGACTCCTATTCTACCACCACTAGGTCAAGAATGCTATCCACAAGAAGCATAAAGAGGACACACGACATCCTGTGTGATGTTGGCATCAATAACCCTCTGAATTGTAAAAACAGCATGAGCATATGGATGCTTACTTAATTATATTACGTCTTCGATTACTGTTTGATGCCCAAGCCAAAATGGAAAGATATGAGATATCAAAATAACTATTCTATTCGAAGATGACTGAGGGTACTTCTGTAGCCACTCAAGGGCTAAAGTTGCTGGGCTTAATTTAGAAGCTTGAGACTCTTAGTTTTTTGATAGACAATGAATTAATTATCAACATAATTCTGCAATCTTTACCAAGTAGTTTTTCACAATTTGTGATTAACTACCAGATGAACAAGATTTAGTCCACCATACCCATGTTGATTAATCTACTCAAAACTACAGAGTCCTCTATGAATAAGGAATCCAATGTAGTTATGTTGGTAGAACCTTCCTCTTCTAAGAAGAAATTTCCTAAGATGAAGAAGAAGGCTACTACTAAGCCCAAAGGTGGTGTGAAAAAAAAGAAAGTAGCCACTAAAGGCCCATGCTATTATTAGGGAAAGATGGGTCATTTGAGGTGCAACTGCAAAGCCTACTTGGAGACCGTTAAGGAAAAAAAAGTAGAAGGAGAAGCTTGCGGGAACTTCTACTTCTACTATTGGTATGTCTATGATTGTGATTAATAATGTCTTTATAAATTAGATATGGGTATTAGATACCGGATGTAGATCGCATTTGTGTAGTAACAAGGACTAAAAGACAGTAGAAGGCATGAGAAGGGCGATGTGGACCTATGTAATGCAAATGGAGCAAAGGTTGATGCACTTACTGTAGGTACTTATGAGCTACACTTGCCTTTATGATTAGTTTTAGAACTTCAAAACTGTTTCTGTGTACTAGTTTTATTGAAAAACATTATCTCAGTTGTGTGTTTAGACTTGTATAGATTTTTTTTTTTTTAATTTTTAAGAATAAATGTTGTTCTTTTTCATTGAATTATATTCATTATAGTTCTGCAACATTGGTTAATGGTTTATATTTTCTAGACATGGATAATCCAATCCTTAATGTAAACAATAAGAAACCAAGGATAGATAACTCAACCTCATCTTATTTATGGCATTGTTATTTAGGCTATATAAATGAGAATCGTGTTTCTAAGTTACACAAGCTAGGTGACTTAGGATTATTTGACTATGAATTATATGGTATATGCGAGTCTTGTTTACTTGGTAAAATGGCTAAAGCTCATTTTTCTAGAAAATAAGAAAGGGCCAACGAGTCATTAGAACTTATACATTCTAATGTATGTGGCCCAATGTCTATACAATCATGATGAGGTTATCACTATTTCATAACCTTTATCGATGATTATTTACTATATGGGTATTTGTATTTAATGAAATACAAATCTAAAGCTTTTGAAAAGTTTAAAGACTTCAAAAATGAAGTAGAAAAACAACTTGAGAAAAGTATTAAGACTCTAAGACTTGATCGAGGAAGTGAATACTTAAGCTAAGATTTTCAAGATTATCTAAGAGATAACAAGGTATTATCTCATTGGACTATACCTCAATATAATAGTGTATCTGAGAGAAGGAATTGAATCCTTCTAGACATTGTACTACCATGATGGCTTCTACAGACTTACCAAAATCGTTTTGGGGGTATGCACTAGAGACTTTTGTTTATGTTTTAAACAGAGTTTCTAATAAAAAATAAAAAAAAAGGGGATGATACTACCCTATTTGAGATGTTCTTTGGCAAGAAACGAAAGTTATCTCGCTTAAGAATATGAGATTGCTCTACCTTTGTCCAAAGGCCATAGTCAGAAAAACTTGATAGTAAGTCTGACAAGTGTTTGTTTGTGGGTTATCCAAAATAATCTTTTGGATATTAATTCTATCTCCCTTCCAAAAATAAAGTGTTTGTTTCAAAATATTCTATCTTCTAATTGAAGGAGCACATGCTTCAAGGGGACATTGGGAGTAATATTAAACTTAGTGAAGTTCAAGAAGAACAAACAAACAAAGATCAACCTTCTGATCCCACATCTATTAAGAGAATGGATGAACCTTCAAGTACACAAGAACTTCGTAGGTCGAGTAGGATACGTGTGGTACCTAAGAGATATGAATTTTTCATTAGTGGCCACAATAACATATTGCTCATAGATGTTGATGAGCTTACTACTTCCAAGGAAGTTCTGAATAGTTCAGAATCTAACAAATGTCGTGGAGCTATGAAATCAGAGATGGATTCCATGTATGACAACTAAGTATGGACACTGGTTGATCCATCTAAAGGATTGAAATCTATTGGGTGCAAATAGGTTTTCAAAAAGAAAAAACCAACATGGATGGTAACTTAGTTACCTATAAAGCATGACTGGTGGCTAAGGGTTATCGTTAACAATATGGTATTGATTATAAGGAAACTTCCGTACTAGTTGCTATGCTAAAATCCATCAAATACTCTTAGCCATTGCTGCTCGTTATGATTATATGATCTGACAAATGGATATGGAAACAGCTTTCCTAAATGGAAACCTGACTGAGGGAGTATATATTTTCACGTCCAATAATAGCACAAAAGTGTGCAAGTTGCAAAGGTTCATTTATGGACTTAAGCAAGCTTCTAGGAGTTAGAACATCCATTATGATAAAATAATTAAAGAGTTTGATTTCATTCAAAATATGGATGAATCTTGTATATACAAGAAGGTTAGTGGGAGTGCAGTAATTTTCTTATTACTTTATGTAGATGACATATTATTAATAGGAAAATGATGTACGATCCTTTAGTCAGTAAAAAGTTGGTTATCTAAGAAATTCTCAATGAAAGACCTTAGAGATGCAACCTACATTCTTGGAATTAGGATCTATAGAGATAAGTCAAAAAGGTTGCTTAATCGTTCACAGTCTACATACATACACAAAGTACTAAAGAGGTTTAGCATAAATCAATCCAAAAGAGGATTGTTCCCTATTTTCTATGGGATAAACCTTTCAAAGTCGATGTTTCCAAAAACACAAATTGAAAGGGATCACATGAGCAGGATTTCATAAGCTTCAGCAATTGGAACCATCATGTATGCTATGATATATACCAGGCCTAAGGCATTCTATGCTTTTAGTTTGACTAGCAGATACTAATTTGACCCTGGTAAAGGTCATTAGGCAGCTGTGAAGAATATCCTTAAGTACTTGCAAAGTACTAAAGATATATTCTTAGTATATGGAGGAGGTGATTTGAAAATAATACTAATGCTAGTTTTCAATCTGATAAAGATGACTTCAAATCATAGTCTGGCTATGTGTTAATATTGCATGGAGAGGTAATAAGTTGGAAGAGTTCTAAACAAGATACTATTGCCGACTCAATGAATGAAGCTAGTACATAGCTGCTTCTGAAGTGGCTAAGTAAGCTATTTGGATCAAGAAGTTCATGATGAAGCTTGGAGTAGGTCCCCGCATTGTTAAACCAATATCTCTATATTGTAACAACTATGGAGCTATTGCACAAGCAAAAGAGCTAAGGTCTTACCAGCGATCTAAGCATGTACTCGGATATTTTCTTTTGATTAGGAAAATTATAGATAGACAAGATGTAAAGATAGAGAGAGTTCCCGCAGAAGAGAACATAGTTGACCTGCTTACCGAAACACTATCCTAAAAGAAATATGATAGACATATTGAGTTATTTGTTATTAGATACATGAATGATTAGATCTAGTGCAAGTGGGAGTTTGTTAGTGTTATGGCGTAGAGGTAATCACATGTATTCTGAATATTATACATTATTCATAGAACAAGGCAAGCTTTATCTTTCAGCTTGTTTTATTTATACTTTCATGGGAATATAACTATTAGATAAAGTCCAAAGTGGAACACTAAGGAAATTATAATAGAGATCATGACGTGAGATTCCTACTATACTGGATAGTATTCGTACTTAAATTATCCATAGTCATAGCATTAATAAGACAGGACATCATTAATATGTTAAGACGAGCACGTGTTATATTTCTTGATTTGATCAGGTGATGGTTCTCACATCCGTGAGTATTGTGATACTCAAAGTTAATACGTGGATGTTTGTTACCTGAACAAGTACATTAGATGACCTGACTTTGAGATAATCACATGGATAACTATTTAGTGCCAGTGATAGAATCTCATCATAGCAAATGTGCAAGTATCCTTAGACTCGAGATCTCTAAGATACTTTATTTGCTAAGTGTTGGACTTTGACTCCAATATCTTGAGTCTTGACAAGACCGTCTATGAGATGGATATTGGAACAACATGAAGCAAACGTAAGTAGTTGAGAGGATCAATAAAGGATTTACCACTCCTAAAAGTAGGGGCAAATATCTCATAACCACTTATAGGAATCACTACTTGAGAAGTCCTTGGCTAAAGCAATTGTGTATTTGAAATGGTTCCAATTGATACATATAATAAGTAGTGGCTTCCGTGAACAAGTAGAAAATGTTCCAGCCACAATTAATTTATTATTTTAGAAGGAGTTGATACTAATTTCGTACTCCTAACTGAATGATATATTCTATAATGAGAGGATTTTATTGCACTGTTATTTACTATTGAAATGTTTATGTCAAGCCACTTGACTTTCTGGACTTTTGGGGGATTATGATGTGTTGCTAGATACCTCCATGATCTGTTGAATATAGATTTATTAATTAAAGAATTAATAAATAAAGACTTATTATAGTTAATAACTTAATTCTAAAATTATTAAGGATTATTAATCTTAAAGATGTTTATATTAATTCATATTTTATTACTAATAGACTAAAAAACCTAATAGGTCACACACAATATAGGATTGACTTCTCAAGATATTATTTGATTACATTACAGGGTTGATTGTGAAAAGAAGAAGTTGGTATGGTCAAATTATAATTAGTTAAAATTTGTGAGCTATATTGTAATTAACAATAATCATAATAATAATTGGTAATTAAGAATAGGATTCTGATTACCAAAAGATATACGGACCATATATATAATAATATATAGAATCTGTGGGTATTATGATTTTGTGAATTTACAAAGAGTTTTTTTTGGGGGGGGCGATCGAGAGCTCCCTCCGTCTTCTTCTTCTAAAAAATCACAAAAAACCCTAGCTGCCAGAATAAGTTTTGCTAGCACAAAACTCTGGTGACCCTCAAGCGCCATTCTCTTGTGGACTATATTAGAGGCAATCCTATACTTGGATTGCAGTGTTTTTTTATGGAATCACAAAGAAGATGTTCTCTATGCTTAGCTGGATCGCATCTTCAGAACAAATTGAATAAGAAGAAATTTTTGTTTCATAAAGGCAGCACCGTAATGTAATTTCTCTCCTGTTTTGGCTCATTTTAACGTGTAAAAGTGATCCTAGATGATTGGAATTCTCGTTTTCTTCCGCTGCTTAAATCTTGTTTTGCATAGGGCATTCCTACACAATACCTTTACAATTCTCAAGAGATGACACCTCGACCATCGGACTCAACTGCTCTGAAAGCAGTATTAGGAAAACCTACAACCTATGTGACTGAGCAATTCCACTAAATTGAGGAGATAGTTCAAAACATAGAGAGATAAATTTGGTTTTTAATGGACGTAGTATTAAAAGCATAAGAACAATCATCATTGGGATTGGAAACTTGAGAGGATTCAGTTACCATTACATTGAGGGGTGGTAAAGATGTAACTCCCCACATTTTTACTTCTGATTTGCTACTACCTGTAATGGGATGAGAATTTATATCAACGGCTAGAACAAAAGTTGATCGATGTATTGAGATGAATACTTCGGCGAAATAAAGTTTTATCAGGACCTGGATGTAATTATTAGATTTGTTCTACCCGTACCCTAAGTTTTTGGAATGCTATTAAGATCAACAAAATAAGAATTTTAGGGTACTCTAGAAAGAGAAATTGATCGTGCAATGAGATGCACGTTTTGGTGCGAGTTGTGCCACCCGGGGTATCGGGGCCATTTTCGTTATTTTGGCTGCATTCGTGACATCGATCGTGAATTTGACCAAGTAGAGAGTGAATTGAAGAATTTAAGTGTTACCAATGGATTCAGTGAAATTTTTGGAGTTGGATAGTGAAATAAAATATTTTTTCATTACGGACCCGATTTTGGTCATTTCTGAAGAAAATAGAGATTGTGGTTGGAAATGGGACGTGTGGCTTCTTATGATTGGTGGATGAAAATAAGTGTCATTTAGTGATTGGTTAATGAGGTCAAGTGCTTCTATTTAATTGGCTGTGATAAGTTGGGATAATATAGAGGGCCCACAAGAAATAAATAAGGATGGCCCACAAGCATGACAATCTTGACCAAGTTGGACTGCCTTTTGACTTCATTTGACCAAGCTTAATTAAGGTAATCTTGATTTGAGCAAGTTAACTATGGTTGATTATGCATGGCCTTGCAAGATTAGAAAATATCTAATGGTTCTTGAGAATTCTAGGGATTTCTACAAGCATCACCAATGCTCTTGTAGGTTCTAAATAAATCCAAGACCTTCAAGGATGTTCTACAATTTTCATTTGTATTCAATAAAGATCTAAGGGCTTCTAAAGTTGCCAAATCACCATAGAATTCTTGAATATTCTAAATGACACCTAAGTAGCTAGGTGGACCAATCAAGAGCTTCCAAATGTTTGAGACCATTTAATGAACCTTTGACTTGAAGACCATATTTCTCCATATATAGGCATGAAGGCCAGCTGAAATGGCTTTAGATAGCTAGAATTTTAGAGCAAACAAGAGAGAAAAGAGAGAAGAGAAAAGAAAAGGAAATAGAGAAGAAAGAGAGAGAGAAACCGAAAATAGAGAGGAGAGAAAGAGAGAGAGAAAAGCAAGAAGATGCTTGGACTGTTCAGCCTCCAAACGCAGCAAAGAAAAGGTAAAGATCTACCTTACTTGAAGTAAAGTTATTATATAAAGCATGGAGATCATTTTGGTATATATATTTTGAGAAGTTTATGTGTGAATTATGGAAACTAGTTAGGTGAAGTTGTGTGAAAGCTGTCCTTGTGTGCAGAAAATTCTGGGAGGTTTTATGTTCAGTAAATCTGTATCGTTTCTAGATTTCAACAAAGCAGGCATATATCTTTGTAGCTAAAGATCATAGAGACATTTTATAATGAGTTTGAGGTTAATCAGATTTACGGATCAAAAGTTATGGTGAAAATAGTAAAAGGTGCCAAATCAGTAATGGGATTTTACTACTGGATCTTTGTGTTCAAAACTGAACAAAATGGACAACAGAATTGGTACTCCTTGAATTCGAACTCATAAATGAATGCCTTAAGGATATTTTACAATTGGTTTCACATCATTTGGATTTGTGGATTAAAAGTTATGGGCAAAAGAATTTAGGGTGTCAAACTGGAAAATTGCAGAATGTTAAGGAAAGAATGAATAGTGAAACTAAGTCACAACTACTGAGGCTGTTTTGCCTAGTACCATGATACTGGAACCAGAACTCTAAAAACGGCCTATATTGAATTAAATTTAAGAGTCTTACGGTCATTTTGGTATATCATGGAGCGAAATTAGAGCTGTAAATTGAAAGTTATGCGTAAAACAAAATGGTGTGTCAAACCAGTGAAATTCCAGAAAGTAGTCCGAAAATGAATGGACTTAAGGGTGACTACTTATGTGATTTTGGATAAACTAATTGGGGAAACATGAAGTGAATTCCTGTTTATGAAGGGAGGAAGGATGTGGAAAAAGGAAAATGAAAGAATTGATCAAACGACGGAAAAACGATATGAACGAAAGTTAAACATTTTCGTTGACCGACGGCTAACTATCGGACTTGTCGGCTAACCGTCGGCCCCATCGGCTAAACGACAGTTGAACGTCGGCTAACTGTCGGGCATATCGGCTATTTTTCGGCCAAACACGAATTGACCCGAAAACGATGTTTGACGTAGGTTTAGCAATAAACGGTCAACAAAACATTGAAAATAGTAGAAATGAAGGTTAAATGGCCAAGAACGGAAATGATTGATTAGGACACGAGGTGAGTCCCTTGGATTTCTAAAACTCTTTTAAAGTTAGTATGTACAACCTCAACTAAAACCAAACTTAGAGTAAGGGGGTCGGGATGCATATCATATTTTCTTGCATGCATAAATATATTTTTGTATGATTTTACGTGCTTTGGATTTGTGATTTGTAGTCTCGATGGCTTAATTGTGGTTATTGAGTAAGAAGGGCAAAATGATAACTTTTGCTTAAGGTGAAAATAGGGAGATAACTTGAGGATTAAATAGGAAAAATATTTGTGAGAGAAAATAAGAACAAGAGTTGTTGTGGTTTACTGGTTAGCGCTTTGGAATAAATCCTTGAGGTCTTGAGTTCAAATTCCATCAATTGAGTTTTAGCATGATTAAATTTTATTTTTGTTTAGGAAGGTTATATTTTAGCCCTTGCATGCTTTAAGGAAGAGTAGGAGTGTTGTCCTAGGGGAGACATGATAGGAATGTCCTAATCCTACTCTTGAGCCCTACAAAAATTTCTAAGGGATTCATATGCTTCTTGATCTCTAGCTTTCCTTAATTCTTAATCAATTAGGTTGTTTGATTTATCCAAGCCAATGTTATTCCAAAAAAATTCCAGCGAAGTTCTGTGATATGGAGGTTTCAAAAATATCCATGTGAGCATGTGAGGTATCTTGTTGGCTGAAAATGGGGAGGTGTTTTGGAAAGTTCCCAAGAGAATTAATCTCCATGTTCAAAACTCCAACCGAGTTGTGTTCATCTTCTTCATGTAGTAGACTGAAAGTTTTTCCAGCTTCTTGATCAGTCCAGTTGTCAAAAATTTCAGCCATCTTTCCCTCTCAAATGCTGCCAGAAAAATGACCATTTCACTTAGCTTGAGGACTGAGCATTCTAGCCAAAACCGAGCTGCACAAAAACTGTGCAAACCAGGAAAATTTCCTGGATAGTTTCATAGCTTGGGGAGTCGAAAACCAAGCTGTTTCTTTCAGCTTTTCAACCAGCAACTCAACCTTATTTTTACACCATAAAGAAGGCTGGAAACCATCCTTAAAGGAGCTCTCAACATCACTTCAAACCAGCAGCAAACTAGATGAATCATGGCTGAAAATTCCAGCAAACTTGAGAAAAAAAACTGATCAGATTTCCAGTTTTGTTCTTTCTTCACCCATGTCTGAAACTTCATCCATTTTTTGGTGCAAACTCACCTTGAAAAACAATGAACTTAGCTTCATCATATTCTCCAGTATTCTGCTCGAAAAATAATACATGGCTACTCCTAAAATCTCTCCATCAATCACTCCAATCAAGTCATTAATAGAAGTCCAAAATTCCCGCAAAATATTCAGCAAACTACCATAGATAATCCCTCAAGCAACCAGAAAATTCCTTCACCATTGCACACCACATTTTGGCCATCCTTAAGCTCTTTCGAACAACTTTCATCTCAATAAAAATCCCAGCCAAGCAGCTAGCCATTGAAGCTTCCAAAGAACCTGCATCATCAAAGATTTACTTACCATATTTGCCACCACAAAATATTTCCTAAATTATTCTTTTTGAATTTCAAATATCCAGCTTTCCTTTCCCTCCCAAATCTGAAAATCCAATTACCAATGCCCTCCAAACAATTTGGCTGCCCTTTCCCCACAGAATTTTGGTCAGCCTTCATCCAATTTCTCCAATCTTTCCAAACCTTCAAGAACACCTACTACCATTCTCACGCCTAAGGCCACCTAAAACCACTGCAATCTTCTCCAAAAACTCCAGATTATACCTATTCATCCTCATGAATCCATTCCTACAATTTTTAACATCAAACTCAAAAATCAAAGTCTCACTTTTGGATAAAAAACTAGAATTTTCTTGAAGGCTCAAGAACACTTTCAAGGTAAGCATGAACAATCATCTCCATCTTCTTCCATCTTCGACTTTGATAAGTATATACTAACAAACTCCCTTTCTCTCTCTCTCTCTCTCTCTCTCTCTCTCTCTCTCTCTCTCTCTCTCTCTCTCTCTCTCTCTCTCTCGGCCGAGTGGTTACTTCTACCATGACCATTTTTCTTCTTCTCCTTGGATGAAGCCTTCCTAGCGAGGGGATTCTCTTGGATCGACTTCAAGGCAGTCATCACTCAAGTAAGCCTATTCAACCTTCTCTTTAAATCATAGATTCATATCTCTAGGCTATTTTGGAAAAGGATGGTTTATGAATAAAGTTTGAGCATGTGTTTTCTGATGGAGTTGGGATTGAAGTATTAGAATGGATGTGTTTTGCGATGGAGTTGGGGTTGATGCATGTGGATGATTGGTTTTGGTTGAATTTTATGGCTTTTAGGGTTTTCTTTCATGCTCTTCATGTCGTGAGTAGTATGATTGAATAATCATGTTGGAGATTATATCACCTTCGGTGAATAGGGTTTTATGATTATGTATGCTTGTTAAAGCCATGAATATGATTATGTTGGTGGAGTTCGAATCATGTGATGATGGATTGGATCTATGCTTTTATTCATGATTTGGATGTTTTGTTGATTGGTGTATAGTATATGTTCATGATGATGGTTAACGATAGGAAATATGATCTTGACCTTGTTGTCTCTAAGCTAATATTATTCCATCAATAAGATGATTATTACTGTAATTTCTTCTAGTGATTTCAAAAACCCTTTGGAAATATGGATTTGGACTTATATAAAATAATGATATTTTAGTCAAATAAATAATGGCTTTTATTAAAGAAATAAAATATATAGATATTATATAAAATAAAATATATAGAAAATAATAATATCGAACAAAGCCTTTTATATAAATATTCATAATAGGTAAAATATTAATTTTGTAAGTCTTTTATTCATAAATACGATTAAAAGTTATTTATTATCTTTCAATTAAAATCTATTAAAATTTACTTACAACTAATCTTAGTTACCAATTATTTTCTAACAATTAATTATTAATGGATTATTATTTTAAATAATTCTATCTAGGTCCTAGGACCTTTCATCAAATAAACCCTAGTTATTTATAGCAAGATTTAAACCTTCAACTTATTGGTACCAATTTCCCAAACTCTAATTATTTTAATATCAAGCTAGATTTACTATATAAACCTTTATTATTATTATAATTATTATTATAATTATTATTATTATTATTATTATTATTATTATTATTATTATTATTATTATTATTATTATTATTATTATTATTATTATTATTATTATTATTATTATTATTATTATTATTATTATCTAGCCTTAAAAGCTTGGGACACTAGGGTCATGATTGTAGTAAGTTGAGTTAGGATTATTTGTGTAACTAAATTTTGGCTTGAGTTTATAGATTTTGTTTACCCCAGGCGGGGTTAGGTCAGCCTTTGGAGATCTTTATTTTATCTCGAGCAAAGGATCAGGTATGCTCCTGCATAAAACTTGTTTGATGCAAAATGGTTACTATGGCAAGCCAAATGTGGAGTGCGTGGACACTCACTTCTGCAAAAGCAATTGAGGATTGTCTCATTTCTCATTTTAGTCAAACAAATTATTTGAAAATCAATGAGCTGTTTTACTCAAACCCTAAAACTCTTTTTAAAACCAGCTTTGTTCCAAACTTTAGAAATCCTTAATTTCCATATTCAAGTGGAGCTTTGTTTTATTCAATTTTCTCACAAGTGGGATAAATTACGTTGAGTACTCAATAAGGGTAGACTGCTAGGACTAGTCTTTGAAGGGTTAGGGTAAGTTTCTCAGTAGGTGGCCACCTCTGAGGGGTAAGTCCTTTCCGAATAAGGTGTCAGTTCAGTAGGTCGTGCTGGTCTGAGCTAGCAAGTTTCAGTCAGGTGGACTTTATGTAGCCGGAATGGACAACTGGTTTTGTTGGGTGTAGAGAATGAGGAGTATTTTACCCGGTAGGCCGATCACCTACCTTTTTTGTCAATCTGCACAAAGTGTGGCATTCTGACCGTTGTATCGTTATGGAGCCCAACGTGTGGTAACCCATGACCACCATTTTGAGTGGTTGATTTTATTGTACGTGTATGGTTGGAAGAGCCAAAACGCCACTCTTCATTTTGACTATTGTTTATTGCTTGCCAGTATTTCTCTTATGAAGTTCTTACACATTGCATCCACGAACTGTTTCTGCTAAACACTCAAAGCACGCACAGACTTACTGAGATTTTATCTCATCACCCTTTTTAACTTAATTTCAGGTCGATCCTGCTATGGGGATGAGTAGCTAGTTGTTGCCTGCCTTGGATGATATTCTCAAATTAATTTTGTGTAATGCTTTGGGAGTTGAGAGTGAACTATTTTTATTTTGGATTTATTCATGAATTTTGGGTTGTAATAAGTTTCAAATTTTAAAGTATTGTTTTATCTTTGTTGTATATCCTAGTTGTATAGACCCCTTGTCCTTTGGACTGGGCGACATCCCCGGCCCTATAGGGCCTAGGTAGTGGAGTGTTACAAGTGGAATCAGAGACTAGGTTTAGGTCAATATTGATAGTATATATTCTATTTATTTAAGTTCAAAACTTTATCTAATCAATCTTATTTATGCTGTAGGATGGTTAGAATGCTTAGAACACGAGGAAGGGGCAGCAATGGCATCCTCCTATCCCTATCCACCCAGAAGACCTCCCAATACCTCAGGCTGCTCCTTAGCCAGTCATCCCTTTGGAAGATAGCAGTGATGATGAGGTCCTGGTCCATGAGCCACCCCCAAACCTAGTGATAGTATTGAGTTTTGAGAGTGATAATGAGGATGTAGCCGTGGAGCATGTTCTGCACCCTCCTAATCCCATAGTGGATTTATCAACGGATAGTGATGACTCGGGGGAGATAGATTATGAGTCACCACCTAAGCCTTCTTTCATTCCTCCACCCAGTCGAGTTGAGCCCGGGGAGAGTTCTAGGCGACCCGGGAATGAGCCAATGGAGGGGTTTGCCAGTGGGGCTGGGATAGACTTCTCTAAGAACTTTGGGGGATGGTTGTATGAGGCTGACTTTGAGGATTCCGATGAAGACTAGAGGGCTGAGAGTTATTTTGATTATGATGTTTATTTATTATTTTTCATAAACTTTCATGTTAAGGAATTTTACTTCTGTTTCTGTTAAAGTTTCAAATTTATGCAAATCAAGATTTGACAGAGAATTTATGAGCAATTCTTTTGACAAAAACTTACATCGGATTTCCTTTTACTTATATCTGACTGTGAATGCATGCTCAACTAAAATGATTTAATCATTGAATGTGTAAACTTATCATTTGGGTATGGTTTAGAATGGCATCCAAGCACCATTAGCTTCATTAAGCAGGAGAATTCCGGAAGTAGACCTGGTGGCATCGAAAGTTGAGACAACTCAGATGTAATCACCCAACCGGGGTAATGTGAGTAATCTAGACATATGGACGGGGTTTGAAGCACCGGTCGATGTGTTGATGGGATAGGCATTTAAAAAGATGGCAGAGATTCTGCAGACCCTGACTAAGTGGAGGAACCCCAAGGGAGAAGATGAGGCATTGGAGCGATTTTTGAAGTTTTAGCCGCCCATCTGCTTGGGCAAAGCTGAGCAATAGATCGAGCAGATGGAAGACATATTTGTAACGCTCTAGTACATTGAGAAGCGAATGGTTAAGTTTGATGCCTTCCGTTTGAGGGGCCTAGCTTGGGCATGCTGGCAGCGGGTTCAGGATGACTGGGAAATGGTTGACCAGGAATGGACGTGGTCCAACTTTATTGAAGCATTCAGAACTGAGTATATCCCTCAGTAGATAGTGGAAAAGCGGGAGGACGAGTTCTAGAATCTAAAGCAGGAAGGATGACAGTGGCCCAGTACGCAGCACGGTTCACCCAACTATCAAAGTACTACAAAAGGCTAGTGGACACCGAGCAGAATAGGACGAGGCAGTTTGTCAAGGGACTAAGACCAGAACTGAGGAGGGCGTTGGCACCTTCTCCACCAACGACCTATTCGGGGGCCGTAGACGCAGCTACCCCGACTGAAAATAAATATCGCAGCAGGATGGTGGCGAGGCCTTTCCAGCCGCCAAGACAACCGCAAGGACACTTCCAGGGACAGCAATCCAATAAGTGCCTTACCAACCAGCAGTGGCAGAATCGGGGAAAGCAAGCTTGGATAACACCAGTTGGTTCTGCTTATAACCTTCCGTCATGCCGGCAGTGCGGAAAAAATGGCTACACAGAGAAGAACTATTAGTCCAAAGGAGGTGAACGGAAATGTTTTCACTGCAGTGACCCGAACCACCTGCAAAACACCTGCCCTAACTTTCTCTGAGTCGGGTAAGTAAATTCGGCTCAGAATCCGAGACCCAATAGAGCCAATACTATGGGAGCATTCGAGAGTGGAGCACCGAAGCCTCAAGTAGAAGCCAAGGTATTCACTCTCAACAAAGAGAAGGTTGGAGCTGATGCAGCAGTAGTGGAATGTACGTTTACTATCCAAGGACGTTCCGTTAATGCATTGGTAGATCCTGACTCTACTCATTCCTATTTAAACAAGATTTGTGCGTGTCATTTATGTTGGGATGGAGTAGAGTTACCTTTTTCCCTATTGGTAAGTACACCCCTGGGAAAGATGGTGTAAGCGGATCAGTATATGCGGAACTGTAAAATTGATGTGGGGAGGGAAAGCCTAGAAGGAGATTTAATAATATTGGACATTGAGGATTATGATTTAATATTGGGAATGGATTTATTAGCTAAGCATGGGGCTAAGGTAGACTGTAAGAATAAATCAGTCTAGTTCATTAGACCGAGTTGTGATATGTTGGAATTTGATGGCAAGAGAGTAAAGGAATTGAAGTATTTGATAGCGGGGGCTAAGGCTCGGAAGTTGCTGAAGCAAGGATGTCAAGGGTACCTGGCTTACGTGATAAACAAGCCAAAGGACCAGTGCACTTTGGAGGACACCGAGGTAGTGAAGGATTTTCCCGACATGTTCCCAGTGGAACTTACTTCTCTACCTGGCAGCCGAGAAGTTGAATTCACCATTGACCTAGTTCTAGCAATAGAACCAGTATCTCGAACCCTGTATCAGATGGCACCAGCAAAGCTGAAAGAGCTGAAGGAACAATTAGAAGAGTTAGTGAAGCAAGGCTATATCAGACCTAGCACATCGCCCTGGAGAGCACATGTGCTATTTGTGAAGAAGAAGGATAGGACTCTGAAGCTGTGTATCGACTTTCGGGGCTTGAATAATCTGATGATCAAGAACAAGTATCTCCTATCGCTGAATGATGAGTTGTTCGACCAATTACAAGGATCCAGTTGCTACTCCAAATTGGACTTGAGGCAGGGATACTATCAAGTACGGATAAAAAAAGAGGATATCCCCAAGACACCTTCAACACCAGATATGGGCATTATGAATTCGTGGTAATGTCGTTCGGGGTGACCAATGCTCCAGCAGTATTCATGGACTTGATGCATCGAGTGTTCCGACCCTATTTGGACAAGTTCGTGGTGGTCTTCATCGATGACATTCTAATTTATTCCAAGAGTCTGGAGGAGCATGCAGAGCATCTGAAGCTCGTGTTGGAGAAGCTACGGGAGTCCAAGCTATTCACCAAGTTTAGCAAGTGTGAGTTCTGGCTGGACAGTGTAGCATTTCTTGGCCATGTGGTGACCAATGAGGGAATCAAGGTAGACCCAGTAAAGGTTGAAGCAGTGTCAGACTGAAAGCAACTGGAGAACATCACCGAGATTCGATGCTTTTTGGGATTGGCTGGTTACTATAGGAGGTTCATCAAAGGATTCTCAATGCTCGCATCGCCTACGACCCGACTACTGAGAAAATATGTTCCATTCGTTTGGAGTGAGAAATGTGAGAAAAGTTTTCAAGAGCTGAAGTGAAGATTGATGACAGCGCCGGTATTGAGTCTACCAGAGGAAGATAAACCTTACGCGCTGTATACTGATGCCTCGAAAGAAGGATTGGGATCAGTATTGATGCAAGACCGAAAAGTGATCGCTTATGCTTCTCGAAAGTTGAGACCTCGTGAAGTCAACTGCCCACGCATGATCTGGAGTTGGCAGACATTGTGTTCGCTCTAAAGAAATGGCAACACTACTTGTACGGAGTTGAGTATGAAGTGTTCACTGACCACAAGAGTCTAAAGTACATCTTTACTCAAAAGGATTTGAATTTGAGCCGACGAAGATGGATGGAAGTTTTGGAGGAGTACTGTTGTCCGATCAATTACCATCCTGGGAAGGCCAACGTTGTAGCTGATGCCCTGAGCAGGAAAGTTGGTATGGCCAGACTAAGAGTGTAGGAGATTCAAGTGGTTCAGAAAGTGTTGGACAGAAGGGTGGAAGTGCAAGAGAAGAGAATTGTTGTTAGCAACCTGAAGTTGGTACCGGATCTAAGACGAGAAATCGTGGAAGCTCAGCAAAGTAATATAGAATTTCAGATTTTCAAGGGCAAGGAGCTTAAGCGATAAGGCGGTGAATTCCAGGAAGAGGAAGCAGGAATTTTGCATTTCAGGGATCGGTTGTGTGTACCCAAAGAGCACTAATTAAGGGACAGAATTTTGGAAGAGGCGCACAAGAGCAAATACGCCATTCATCTGGGGGAAGTAAAAATGTACCAGGATCTGAAGAGGGCCTATTGGTGGCCCAGGCTGAAGCGGGATGTGGTCAAATGTGAAACCCCAGTCGAAACCAACCTTAGAGTAAGGGGGTTGGGATGCATATCATATTTTATTACATATTTAAATATATTTTTATGTGATTTTATGTTCTTTGGATTTGTGTTTTGTAGCCTAGAAGGCTTAATTATGCTTATTGGGTAAGAAGGGCAAAATGGTAATTTTTACTTGAGGTGAAAATAGGGAGATAGCTTGAGGATTAAATAGGAAAAATATTTGGGAGAGGAAATAAGAACAAGAGTTGATGTAGTTTAGTGGTTAGAGCTTTGGAATTAATTCTTGAGGTCTTGGGTTCAAATTCCATCATTTGAGTTTTAGCATGATTAAATTTTATTTTGGTGTAGGAAGGCTATATTTTCGGCCTTGTATGCTTTAGGGAAGAGTAGAGGTGTTGTCCTAGGAGAGAAATAATATGAGTATCCTAATCCTACTCTTGTGCCCTACAACAATTTCTAAGAGAATTCATACCCTTCTTGATCCTTAGTTTTTCTTACTTCTCAATTTCCTAAATTGTTCAATTTATTCAAGCCAATTTCATTCTAGAAAAATTTCAGCAAAGTGCTGTAGCTTTGAAGGTTCAAAATGTCTAATTGTAAGACATCTTATGGACCGAAAATGTGTAAGAGTTGGGGAAGGTTTCCAAGAGAATTAATCTCTATAGTGAACCTTCAAAACTCCACTCTAGTTATGTTCATTTCCTTCATGAAATATTCTGGAATTTTTTTCCAGCTTCTAGTGCTTTCAAGGTGTCGAAATTTTCATTCCCTCCCAAATGCTGCCAGAAAATGGCCCTCTTGACCAGCTTGAAATCTGAAATTTTCTGGCCAAATTCAGACTGCTCAAATACTATGCAAAACCAGAAAATTTTCTGGGCAAAATTGCAGCACAAGTGAACTTAAACCAAGCTGTTTTCTTCCAATTTTTCTCCAGCACCTTAGCCACGTTTGTCCTCCATAAAGAAGGATGGAAACTAGTCTTGAAAGACCTTTGAATACCTTTTCAAGTCTTCTGCAAGTTGACTGGAAAACAGCAGCAAAATCTGCGCAGAAAAATTCTAGCAACTTGCGAAAACATGTTCAGGAATTTTCCAGCTTTGTGCTTTTTCAGCCTTGTCCGAAATCTTCATCATTTTTCTATACAAACTTCCTTTGAACAGCCATGAACTGAGCTTCATCATCTTCCCCAGCATTTTGCTCAAAAATCAGTCCATGGCTGCCCCTAAAAAATCTCCATCAATCACTCCAATCAAACCATTGATTGAAGTCCAAAATTTCAGCAATCTATTTTAGCAACCTTCCATGAATTAAACCTCCAACAACCAGAAAATCCCTTCACCATTGTACTCCATATTTTCGGCCACCATTAAGCTCTCTTGAGCAGCTTTCATTCCAGCAAAAATCATAGACAAACAACCAGCCATTAGAGCTTCCCAAAAACTCTCCATTGATCAAGATCTTTTCACCATATTTTGTTTCCAAATTTGGTTCCCTAAAATATTCTTTTAGGATTTCAAACAACCAGCTTTCCTTTTTCCTTTCAAATCAGAAAATTCAACTTCCTAAACCTTCCAAATTAGTTGGCCATTCCCTCATACACAGAATTTCGTCCAACCCTCTCCCTAATCTCCCTATTCTCTCCATTCTCTTCAACCTTCAAGCACACATAGAACACCAAGAACATCTACTACTTTCTTTCGCCTAATACCTCTCCAAACCACTTCAAACTTCTTCCAAAAATTGCAGATTTCATCTACTCACTGTCGTGAGTCCATCTATACTATTTTTAACATCAAACTCCAAAGTCCAACTTGCTCTTTTGGATCAAAAATCAAAATTTTTGTAAAGGCTCAAGAACACCTTCAAGGTAGGTTTGTTCAATCAACTTCATCTTCACTAATATTTAATCTCTAATGAATATATATATATATATATATATATATATATATATGAATAAGCATGCTAATGGACTCTCTTCTTCTCTTTTTTCTCTCTTGGCCGAATGCCCTCTCTTTCTTGGCCGAATGGCTTCTTCACCAATGGCCATGCTTTCTTCATCTTCCTTGAATGGATTTAGACATCCAGGAGTTGAGATCCATTCGAAACTCCTTTAAGGTATTCACCAATCAAGTAAGCCTTTTCAACCCTCATTTTAAATTTTAGATTCATGTTTCTATGATGATATTGGTAGGAGATGGATTATGAATAGGATTTGACCATGTATTGTTGTGATTGAAGCACGAATAAATGTGTGTTTATGATGGAGATGGGATTTATGCATGAGTTGATTGTCTTGGTTGATTGTATAGTGTTTTTAGGGTTTAATGCATGTCTCCATGTCATAGGTAGTATTTGTGATCAAGTATACTAGAGATTATGTCATCTATGATGAATAGGATTTATATTCATGTATGATTATTGAAGCCATAATTATGTTTATGTTAGTAGAGGTTGGATCATGCCTTGATAAATTTAGATCTATGCTTTTATTCATGATTTGGATGATTTGATAAATTGAAGTGGAGTTTATGTTCATGATTATAGTTAGCAAGTGGAATTATGATCATAACCTAGTTGTCCCTAAGCTAATTTTATTTCTTCAATAAAATGTTTAATATTATGAATTTTGCTAGTAATTTCGAAAAACTCTAGGAATGGAAGATTTGGATTATTTTATATATATATATATATATAAGGATATTTTAGTCAAATAAATAATAGCTTTACTAGAAAATAAAATATATATATATATTATATATATAATAATAATATCAAATAAAGCCTTTTATATAAATAATCATAATATGTAAAAATATTAATTTGTAAGTCTTATATTCATAAATATTATTAAAATTTATTATCTTTAATCAAAACATGTTAAATTTTATTTATTAGCTTTCAATCAAGACCCATTAAAATTTATTTTCAACTAATTTTTGTTAGCAATTATTTTCAAACAATTAATTATTAATAAATCATTATTTTACCTAATACCACCCAGGACTCTTCATCAAATAAACTCTAAATTTTTCTTAGCAAGATTTAAACCTTCAACTTATTAGTACCTATTTCCCAAAATATTAATTATTTTAAATATCAAATTAGACTTAGCTTATAAACCTTTTTATTTATTATTTGGCCATAAAACTTGGGACACTAGGATCATGGTAGTAGTGAGTTGAGCTATTTTTATTTGTGAAAGTGGATATTGGCTTGAGTTTGATTGTGGTTTATATTTACCCCAGGCGGGGTTGGGTCAGCAGTTGAAGATCTTTATTTTATCTCGAGCTAAGGATCAGGTAAGCTCCTATATAAAACATGTTTGATGAGAAATGTTTATAATGGCAAGCCAACTGTAGAGTGCATGGACACTCATTTCCGCAAAGGCAATTGAGGATTTACTTCTTCCTTATTTCAGTCAAACAAATTATTTGAAAATCAATGAGCAGATTTACTCAAACTCAAAACTCTTTCTAAAACTGATTTTGACAAAGATTTTGAAAACCCTTAATTACCATTTTCAAGTGGAACTATGTTTTGTTCATTTTTCCCAAGAGGGATACGTTATGTTGAGTACTCAATAAGGGTAGACTGTTAGGGCTAGTTTTTGAGGGGTTAGGGTAAGCCCCTCAGTAGGCGGCCACCTCTGAGGGGTGAGTCCTGCCCAGATAAGATGTTAGTCCAGTAGGTTGTGTCGGTCCGAGCTAGCAGTTTATTTTTCAGTCAAGTGACTGTATTTTGCCAGAATGGATACTCGGTTGTTGTTTGGGTATAGAGAAGGAGGAGTATCTTGCCCGGTAGGCCGATCACCTATCTTTTTTGTCAGTTTGCACAAAATGTCGGCATTCTGACCGGTTATGGGACCCAACGTGTGGTAACCCATGATTATTTCTTTTAAGTGGTTGATTTTATTGATTATGTTTGGTTGGGAAAGCCAAAACACCACTCTTGATTTTAGCTAATGTTTATTACTTACCAGTATTTTCCTTATAAAGATTTTATAGTTTGCATTCACGAACTGTTTTCACTGGACACTCAAAGCACACACGGACTTACTGAGATTTTTGTCTCATCACCATTTTTACCATGATTTCAGGTCGATCCTGCTATGGGGATAAGTAGCTAGATATTGCCTACCTTGGAAGATTTTTTGATAATTTATTTTGTGTAGTGCTTTGGGGAGATGAGAGTGGATAAATTTTATTATGGATTTGTTTTTGGTATTCTTGGATTTATTCTTGGGTTGTAATAAATTTTAAGTTATAAGTATTATTTTTATTCCTCAATTTTATTTGTGTGCCCTAGTTATAAAGACCCCTTGTCCTTTAGACGGGGTGACATCCCCAGCCCAGGCAAGAATCAACGGGGTGACTTCCTCAATTATCATAGTCCTCTCCATGGAATGCCACATGGGAATCAGAAGAGTGGATAAAGCGGAAGTATCCCGATCTGAAATAGAGGTACACCTGAATTTCGAAACGAAATTCTCCTAAAGAGGGGACGATGTGAAACCTCAGCTAAAACCAACCTTAGAGTAAGGGCGTCGGGATGCATATCATATTTTCTTGCATGTATAAATATATTTTTGTATGATTTTATGTGCTTTGGATTTTTGATTTGTAGTCTCGATGGCTTAATTGTGGTTATTGAGTAAGAAGGGCAAAATGGTAACTTTTACTTCAGGTGTAAATAGGGAAATAGCTTGATGATTAAATAGGAAAAATATTTGGGAGAGAAAATAAGAATAAGAGTTATTGTAGTTTAGTGGTTAGTGCTTTGGAATAAATTCTTGAGGTCTTGAGTTCAAATTCCATCAATTGAGCTTTAGCATGATTAAGTTTTATTTTTGTTTAGGAAGGCTATATTTCAGCCCTTGTATGCTTTAGGGAAGAGTAGGAGTGTTGTCCTAAGGAAGACATGATAGGAATGTCCTAATCCTACTCTTGAGCCCTACAAAAATTTCTAAGGGATTCATACGCTTCTTGATCTCTAGCTTTCCTTAATTCTCAATCAATTCGGTTGTTTGATTTTTCCAAGCCAGTTTTATTCCAAAAAAATTCAAGCAAAGATCTGTGATATGGAGGTTTCGAAAATATCCATGTAAAGTATCTTGTTGACTAAAAATGGGGAGGAGTTTTGGAAGGTTCCCAAGAGAATTAATCTCCATGTTCAAAACTCCAACCTAGTTGTGTTCATCTTCTTCAAGTAGTAGACTGAAAGTTTTTCCAGCTTCTTGATCAGTCCAGTTGTCAAAAATTTCAGCTATCTTTCCCTTTCAAATGCCGCCAGAAAAATGACCATTTCACTTAGCTTGAGGACTAAACATTCCAGCCAAAACCGAGCTACACAAAAACTGTGCAAACCAGGAAAATTTCCTGGAAAGTTTCATAGCTTGGTGAGCGGAAAACCAAGCTGTTTCTTTCAGCTTTTCAACCAGCAATTCAACCTTGTTTTTCCTTCATAAAGAAGGCTGGAAACTAGCCTTAAAGGACCTCTCAACATCCCTTCAAACCTGCAGCAAATAGGATGAATCATGGCAGAAAATTCTGCCCAGAAAATTCCTGCAAACTTGCGAAAAAAAAAAAAAAACTGATCAGATTTCCAGCTTTGTTCTTTCTTCACCCATGTCCAAAACTTCATCCATTTTTCTGTGCAAACTCACCTTGAACAGCCATGAGCTGAGCTTCTTCATCTTCTCCAGTATTCTGCTCAAAAAATAGTCCATGGCTACTCCTAAAATCTCTCCATCAATCACTCCAATCAAGGCATTAATAGAAGTCCAAAATTCCCGCAAAATATTTAGCAAACTACCATAGATTATCCCTCAAGCAACCAGAAAATTCCTTCACTATTGCACACCATATTTCGGCCATCCTTAAGCTCATTCGAACAGCTTTCATCTCAGCAAAAATCCCAGCCAAGCAACTGGCCATTGAAGCTTCAAAAGAACCTCCATCATCAAAGATTTACTTACCATATTTGCTACCACAAAATATT
The DNA here is from genome assembly GCA_026120185.1 of Voacanga thouarsii. Classification (NCBI taxonomy): domain Eukaryota; kingdom Viridiplantae; phylum Streptophyta; class Magnoliopsida; order Gentianales; family Apocynaceae; genus Voacanga; species Voacanga thouarsii. The sequence continues at coordinate 5,863,530 of JANUWF010001165.1, forward strand.
CCCTAAATTATTCTTTTTGAATTTCAAACATCCAGCTTTCCTTTCCCTCCCAAATCCGAAAATTCAATTACCAAAACCCTCCAAACAGTTCAGCCCCCCTTTCCCCACAGAATTTTGGCCAGCCTTCATCAAATCTCTCCAATCTTTCTAAACCTCCAAGAACACCAAGAACACCTACTACCATTCTCACGCCTAAGGCCACCCAAAACCATTCCAATCTTCTCCAAAAACTCCAGATTATACCAATTCATCCTTGTGAATCCATTCTTGCAATTTTTAACATCAAACTCGAAAATCACAATCTCACTTTTGGATAAAAAACTAGAATTTTCTTGAAGGCTCAAGAACACTTTCAAGGTAAGCATGAAAAATCATCTCCATCTTCTTCCATCTTCGATCTTGATGAGTATATAGTAATGAACTCCCTTTCTCTCTCTCTCTCACTCTCTCTCTTGGCCAAATGGTTACTTCCACCACGGCCATTTTTCTTCTTCTCCTTGGATGGATCAAGCCTTCCTAGCGAGGGGATTCTCTTGGATTGACTTCAAGGTAGTTATCACTCAAGTAAGCCTATTCAACCTTCTCTTTAAATCTTAGATTCATATCTCTAGGCTGTTTTGGAAAAGGATGGTTTATGAATAAAGTTTGAGCATGTGTTTTGTGATGGAGTTGGGATTGAAGTATTAGAATGGATGTGTTTTGCGATGGAGTTGGGTTTGATGCATGTGGATGATTGGTTTTGGTTGAATTTTATGGATTTTAGGGTTTTGTTGCATGCTCTTCATGTCGTGAGTAGTATGATTGAATAAGCGCGTTGGAGATTATGTCACCTTTGGTGAATAGGGTTTTATGATTATGTATGCTTGTTAAAGCCATGGATATGATTATGTTAGTGGAGTTTGGATCATGTGATGCTGGATTGGATCTATGCTTTTATTCATGATTCGGATGTTTTGTTGATTGGTGTAAAGTATATGTTCATGATTATGGTTAGTGATAGGAAATATGATCATGACCTTGTTGTCCCTAAACTAATATTATTCCATCAATAAGATGATTATTACTATAATTTCGTCTAGTGATTTCGAAAACCCCTGGGAAATATGGATTTGGACTTATATAAAATAATGATATTTTAGTCAAATAAATAATGGCTTTTATTAAAGAAATAAAATATATAGATATTATATAAAATAAAATATATAGAATATAATAATATCAAACAAAGCCTTTTATATAAATATTCATAATAGGTAAAATATTAATTTTGTAAGTCTTGTATTCATAAATACTATTAAAAGTTATTTATTATCTTTCAATCAAAGTCCATTAAAATTTACTTACAACTAATCTTAGTTACCAATTATTTTGTTACAATTAATTATTAATAGATTATTATTTTAAATAATTCCATCTAGGTCCTAGGACCCTTCATCAAATAAACCCTAGTTATTTATAGCAAGATTTAAACCTTCAACTTATTAGTACCTATTTCCCAAAATCTAGTTATTTTAATATCAAGTTAGATTTATTTTATAAACCTTTTTTTTTTTTATTATCTAACCTTAAAGCTTGGGACACTAGGGTCATGATTGTATTAAGTTAAGTTAGGATTATTTGTGAAAGTAAATTTTGGCTTGAGTTTAATTATGGCTTATGTTTACCCCAGGCGGGGTTAGGTCAGCTTTTGGAGATCTTTAATTTATCTGGATCAAGGATCATGTAAGCTCCTGCATAAAACTTGTTTGATGCAAAATGGTTACTATGGTAAGCCAAATGTGGAGTGTATGGACACTCACTTCTGTAAAGGCAATTGAGGATTGTCTCATTTCTCATTTTAATCAAACAAATTATTTGAAAATCAATGAGCAGTTTTACTCAAACCCTAAAACTCTTTCTAAAACCAACTTTGTTCCAAACTTTGGAAATCCTTAATTGCCATATTCAAGTGGACCTTTGTTTTATTCCATTTTCTCGCAAGTGGGATAAATTACGTTGAGTACTCAATAAGGGTGGACTGCTAGGACTAGTCTTCGAAGGGCTAGGGTAAGTCTCTCAGTAGGTGGCCACCTCTGAGGGGTAAGTCCTTCCCAGATAAGTTGTCAGTTCAGTAGGTCGTGCCGGTCCGAGCCAGCAAGTTTTAGTCAGGTGGACTGTGTGTTGCCAGAATGGACAACCAATTTTGTTTGGGTGTAGAAAAGGAGGAGTATCTTATCCAGTAGGCTGATCACCTACTTTTTTGTCAGTCTGCACAAAGTGTGGCATTCTGACCGTTGTATGGTTATAGGGCCCAACGTGTGGTAACCCATGACCACCATTTTGAGTGGTTGATTTTATTGTACGTGTATGGTTGGAAGAGCCAAAATGCCACTCTTGATTTTGACTATTGTTTATTTCTTGCTAGTATTTCTCTTATGAATTTCTTACACTTTGCATCTACGAACTATTTCCACTAACACTCAAAACACATACGGACTTATTGGGATTTCAGCTCATCACCCTTTTTACCATGATTTCAGGTCGATCCTGCTGTGGGGATGAGTAGCTAGTTGTTGCCTGCCTTGTATGATATTCTGAAATTTATTTTGTGTAATGCTTTGGGAGTTGAGAATGAGAGTGAACAACTTTTATTTTGGATTTATTCATGGATTTTTTGTAGTAATAAGTTTCAAATTTTATTGTATTGTTTTATCTTTATTGTGTGTCTTAGTTATAAAGACCCCTTGTCTTTTGGACGGGGCGACATCCCCGGCCCTGTAGGGCGTAGGTAGTGGGGTGTTACATAGTGTGCATTGTTTTTCCATGAAATTCTATGTTATTTACCGTTTAGGACATTTTATGAAAATATGTTTGGAAACATTGAATTTAATCCTCTTTTGGAATTAGAATTCTGGATTTCTTTACATAAGTTACATTTTGGAATCGGGTATTTGGAAAATGTTCCAAATGTCCTTATTGGAATATTTTATGAAATCCTTTGGAACTCGGGTATTCGGTAAATGACCGAAATATCCCTATTGGAACTCTTGTGAATATTTTTCAAATCGGGTAAGGATAAAATGACCCAAATACTCTCGAGAAGTCTTTTGGAATCGAGTATCGGTAAAATGGCCTGGATACCCTTGGAAATGACTTTTGTGATCGAGTATGGGGAAAATGACCTGGTTACTCTTGGGAACACGTTTTTATGTGTGAATAGAATTTTTTATCTGGTTTCAACATGATTTTGGAAAAATGTTATTTTGCCCTAAAACTATTTTGATATGAAAATTCTGTGAGATCAGATAACCCTCTGGCCTGATTAGTCAGATGGGGTTGGTGACGTTGAGAACTTAGCAAAGGGCTCTGATCTTTGTACTAGCTTATGTTAGAGATAGACGACCCCAAGTAACCTGATCAGTTCTGGGGATTGTCTTACTCTAAACAAAGCGACAGGACATTGAGATGAGTCGTCTTGGCTAGCCGTTTTAAGCCTGGCAATTGCCTATTAATTATGACGGTGGATTGTTCACATGATACTGGGTGGGTACACTCGGTGTGTTCAATCCCTTGCCACCTCGATAGTGATTGACGTCAGGATTAGGACCCCTGGCTTATGATGGCAAGAAAAAGATCCCTAAGTGTAAGGTGAGGTAAATTTGTACACTGCTCACCGTTCCGGCATGATACGGGTGACGTGCTGCAAGGCATAGTCCTTGGCACAAAAGACCGTGTAGTCGAAGGTAAGGATTGCTGGACTTGCATACAGTCCGATCTTCTATTGGATAAGTGCATGTGATTGGAAAAAAATGGGGCAATGATTTGAAAGTTGAAACACCGTTTTCCAAAAAATTATTGAGTTTTGAATTCACTCTTCATTAAAGAGTTTTGGATTCATTTCTAATGAACAAATGATATGTTATTTCATAAAAGTTTTGTGTACTCTGCTTCTTTAATAAAATATTAGCACACACGGGATTCACTTAGTGATTTTCCACTCATACGTGTCTTTTATCTTACCTTTTTGTAGGATCCGGAGTTGGAAGGACCTACGGATAGAGGAAGATACCATAGTGACAACAGAATAGGTCCAGAAGTTTCCTTTTTGGATAATATTCTATTAGATTTCTCGTTTTAAAGACCCCTTGTTTAGGTAACTGGACGGGGTGACACCCAAATTGGAGATGCTTCCACTGTTACCTTTAGTAGGGGTGTTACAAAAGAGCTGCCTAATAGAGCAAGTGGAAAATCGGTGCCAGCTTAAGAAGCTAGGCCGACACTGGTGTCCCTCCATGCACCACTCAAAAAGCAAGTAAAAAATCTAATAACCACTGTTTTCTTACCCCACTCGAATATAAAAAGAAAGAAAATATGCACTATTTGATAAGTTTCTAGAAATTTTCAAACAACTGCACATAAATATCCCACTTAGTGAGGCTTTGATACACATGTCTAAATATTCAAAGCTCCTAAAAAGCATACTTATCCATAAGAAGAGAATGGAAGAATTGTCCACTGTGATTTTGAATGAAGAATGCTCCACCATCTTGCATGATCAACAAAATTTTCCACGCAAAGAACATGATCTAGGGAGTTTTTCTATTCCTTATCTTGCTGGTACTCTTACATTTTGCAATGCTTTGGCTGACCTAGGTGCTACCATTAATCTTTTGTCATACAAAACTTTCAAGAAACTAGGTAGGTGAGCCCAAACCCACTATGATGAGTATTCAACTTGTAGATAGGTCTATTAAATACCCTAGGAGAATAATAGAAGATGTACTTGTTAAAGTGAATAGATTCATATTTCATGTGGATTTTTCTATTTTTGATATGGATGAAGATTCTAAAGTCCCTTTAATCCTAGGATGACCCCTGCTAACTACTATCAAAGCTTTAGTTGACTTTCATGGGGGAAAGTTAACACTTATGGTTGGGGAAGAATAAGTCATTATTTAAATCCACAAAACCATGCAACATCCTATATCTTCTAAGAATTCTTGTTTGAGGATTGAGATTCTTGATGAGTCTATCTTTGATTTTGTGAATAAATCATTGGCCAATACCTCTATAAAGTTGATGGAGAAATCAATTGCATCTTTGGAGGATTCAAATAACACTCTTGAGTTGGGAGAGTTCAAGGAAATAAAAAAAAAGCAGTTTGGGAAGAATGAGGTCATCCATTGAGGAACCACCGAAATTGGACCTAAAAGACTTACCTAAACACTTGGAATATACATTTTTGGCTAACGGAAGGAAATTGCTAGCGATCATTGTAAAAGACCTTACTTTGGAGCAAAAGACTAAATTGGTAAGCTTATTAAGAAAATATAAGGGAGGCATAGCATAGAAAATCACAGATATTAAGGGAATTAGCTCTTTTTTTTGCACTCACAAAATATTACTAGAAGATAGAGCAAAACCTGTAGTGCAACCCCAACGTAGGTTGAATCTAAATATCAATGATATGGTAAAAGGTGAGGTAATTAAACTCTTAAATTTAGACATCATTTACCCCATTTCTGATAGTATTTGGATAAGTCCAACACAAGTTGTACCAAAGAATAGAGGAATAACAATAAGCCCAAATGAAAAAAAAATGAGTTGATCCCAATGAGATTGGTAACCGGCTGGAGGGTTAGCTTAGATTAAAGGAAATTAAATGAGGTAACGAGGAAGGACCATTTTCCTCTCTCTTTTATTGATCAAATATTAAAAAGAATAGTCGGACATAAGTTTTATTATTTTTTAGATGATTTTTTTGATTACTTTCAAATTCCCATAGTACCAGAGGATCAGGAAAAAACTACTTTTACATACTGTTTTGGTACTTTTGCATAAGTGTCGTATACTTTTTGGCCTTTGTAATGGTCTAGGAACTTTCTATAGATGTATGATGGCTATCTTCGAAGGACTTGTGGGAGATATTATGGAGGTATTTACGGATGACTTTTGTGTTTTTGATGATTCTTTTATCTGTCTTTGGCTAATCTAGAAAAGGTGCTTCAAAGGTATAAAGAGACCAATCTCATGCTTAATTAGGAAAAATATCACTTTATGGTGCAAGAAGGTATTGTGTTGGGACATAAGATTTCAAGGAAAGATATTGAGGTTGATAGAGCAAAAATTGAAGCAACTGAGAAACTTCCTCCTGCTACTTCGATGAAGGCTATTCGAAGCTTTCTTGATCATGTGGGTTTTTATAGGAGGTTTATTTTGGATTTTCCAAACAATTCTAAACCTCTTACTTCTTTACTTGAAAAAGATACTATTTTCAATTTTGATGAAAAATGTCTCAATGTTTTTAATGTGCTCAAAACAAAATTGATTAATTCTCCTACTGTAATTGCACCGGATTGGTCTCTTCCTTTTGAACTAATATGTGATACAAGTGACTTTGTAGTAGGCACAGTACTTGGACAAAGGAGGAATAAGCATTTTCAATCAATCTACTATGCAAGCAAGACTCTTACGGTCGCACAAGAGAGCTATACTACAGCGCAAAAAGAATTGCTTGCAAAAGTGTTTGTTTTTTATAAATTCTATTCTTATCTTCTTTTGTCTAAAGTCATTGCATATACAGACCATTCCACCATTAAATACTTACTAACCAAGCACGATTCCAAATAAAGATTGATAAGATGGATTTTATTGCTACAAGAATTTAAGTTAGAAATTAGGGGTAAAAAGGTAGCAGAAAATTTGGCTGTAGATCACTTATCTAGGTTGGAAAATCCCAACTTAGAACCATTGGCACAAGAAGACATCAATGACACCTTCCCAGATTATAGGAGCTAAAATCATCATTATTTCCCTAGTTATTTGAGGTTAATTTGAGATATTATTATTTTAATAACTAGGCATTTTGATAGGGGCTAAAATTAAAATTATTTTCTTAATTATTTGAGGTTGTTTTGAGATACATTTATTATAATAATTAGGCATATTCCTTCCTATTTGAGATTTTGTTTGTAAAAAGTATTTCTGGCAAATTTTTACAAATTTGAGTAGATTTCGAGTAGAAAGTGAACAATTCCATAATGCACCTGGGGCCAGGCCCAGCCAATGGACCAAGCATGGGGTCCATTCCATTCCAATAGTAGAACTCGAGCAGCTTTCAGGACCAAAACCAGAATAGACCTGGTGCCAGGTCTAACAAGTACACTTGGTGCCAGGTGGGTCGAAGGTACCTGGTGCTAAGTACGCTTTGGAAGACGAATATTCTATATACGAATTTGGAAATTCTCCAATGATTTTGGTATTTTTCGAATCCTATGTGGCCAGGACTTCTTAAGGCACAAATTTAATATCCAAGAGGCCTATAAAAGCACAAGAAAACACAAGGATTTAAAGAGATACATAGAGCAAGGTGGATTCAAAAGCAAAAATTCTCAAATAACTCATTGAAGAAGGAGTTCTCCCAAATTAAGTAGAATTGTTCAAGAGAGTCTTCAAGGGTGAAAAAAAGGCTTGTCTTTGAGTGCTTTCTGTTATCTTTGTTTTCTTTTCCTTAAATAATGATGTATTCATTATCTTTATTATATTTTAACATTATTTTGAGATTCATAAATTTGTGTTAATTTAGTTGTTTGATCAATTATTTATCATCTTTGGTGTTTAATGACTTGTTATCATTGGCTATTGATCATGTTTTTCTAATTGACTTGGGACGATAATGTTAGGAGTTTCATTACATTGATTTTGTATTTATCTAATCTTGATGGACTTGAGTGACGAAGTTAAGATTATATAACTATGTATTCAAAGATTAGTTGATTTCACCTCGAGCAAAGGTTTATTAGTTAATTTCATGCTTATAAGAAAATAAACTTAATGCATGTTTTGGTTATGTTAGCTTAATTGACAAATCTGTTAATTTAATCAAAATATAGGATTCCATGGATTGGGAAATGAAGTGGAATTTATTTAAGTTGATTCATGACTTGTGAAAAAATTAGACTTTACTTTATATTCTTTGATGATGCTAAGATGATAATTAGTTGAGAGAATTGCTAGTTGGTTTATTATCATGTTTTCTAGGATAATTGTCTAAGTTGCATAAACCTACATCCGTGAGTTGTATATATTTTTTAGTTTTTCTTTTTATTATTTTCTCACTTTATTGGCTCTGTTAAATAATGAATGAAAAGTGATTAGTGTGTACTTATTCTTTTGAGGATCAGTACTCGTTAATTCCCTATACTATGTATGCGATGAGTATACTTGCTCATACATATATTTTGGGATTAAAGTTTTAATTAAAACTTGACTAAGGGATGGATTTAAATTTGATAATTTTTATGCACCCAAAATTTACGCATCAAGTTTTTGGCACCGTTGTAGGGGAACAATCTCATGAAAGTTTGGATTTTGTTAATTTAACCGTGTTTATATATTTATATATGTATATGTAAATATGTGAATATATGTGTATATGTTCCTTGAATGACTAGGTGCTATACTTTATTTTCTTGTATACATGTACTTTAAAGTCTCTATACGTTATAATTCCTTATAACTTCAGTTGTCAATTATCTAACTTGTAAATTCTATAATCTCAAAATTTTCTGTCTTTTGTAGACCTTGTTCTTAGTTTATGACTCGATAATCCAATGCTGATATAGTCATTCTTGATCAGAAATCGAGAGAACTCTCACCAGGGTCCAGAAGGTTATAAGTGTAAGGGTAAGGAAAGAAATTGAGGTAAATCAGTCCAACAATGGTGGTAATAGTGGAGTTAACAGACAGATTATGAATGACTTTGTCAAACCTGTAATCTTAGGTACGAGCTCTAGTATCACAAGGCCAAGGATAGAGGCTAACAGTTTTGCGATAAAATCTAACATAATTAAAATGATTCAAAATATGATCCAATTTGATGGGTTACCTGAGGAAGATCCCAATGCCCATCTTGCGAGCGTTCTAGAAATTTGTGACATATTTAAAATGAATGGTGTTTCTGAGGATACCATCAAACTGAGACTTTTCCCTTTTCCTTCAGACATCAAGCAAAATCATGGTTAAAATATTTGCCCACCAAATCCATTACTACTTGGAATATGTTAACTAAAAAATTATTGGCCAAATATTTCCAACTAGATAGAACATCCAAGCTGAGGACTGACATTTTTTCCTTCCAACAATTGGAGGCCGAAAACCTTTATGAGTATTGGGAGAGGTTTAAGGAGATGTTGAGAAAATGTCCTTACTATGGATTTAAGTTGGGAATGAAAATACAGATCTTTCACAGTGGGTTGAGCTTTGCTACAAGGCAATTAGTTGATGCATCTACAGGAGGTTCCATCAATTCCAAAACCCCGGAAGAGGTATTTAATTTGATTGAAAATTTGGCCATGAATAACTATCCTAGGGTAGTTCACGATCTAGAGCTCGTGTACATGGGGTACACAAGATGCATGCAATGGTTGCATTAGAGGCAAAGATGGAAGCACTCACATAGAAAATGGACCATTTGGTGATGCCTACTTCCCAAGGGTAGGTAATAAATGTGAGTTGTGATTTTTGTAGGGAATGACATCCATACTATGAGTGCCAAAATATGGAATCTTCACAAGAAGCGTTGGAACAACCAGCGTTTGTAGGTAATGGTTAGTAAGGTAATAATCCTTATAGCGATACTTACAACCTAGATTGGAGGAATCACCCAAACTTTTCATAGAATAATAAGAAAAGAATTGTGTTTTCTTGATAATTTTTCTTAGACTAAAGTGTTTTGCTTGAGGACAAGCAAATGTTCAAGTATGGGGGCATGTGATTGGGCTTAAAATCACTATTATTTTCCTAGTTATTTGAAGTTGTTTTAAGATACATTTGTTGTAATAACTAGGCATATCCTACCTATTTGACATTTTGCTTGTAAAAAGCATTTTTGACAAATTTGTACAGATTTGAGTATATTTCGAGTAAAAAGTGAACAATTCCAGAATGCACTTGGCACCAAGCCCAACTAATGGACCAGGCATCAGGTCCATTCTATTCCAGCAGTAGAACTTGAGCAGCTTTCAGGACAAAAACTAGAATAGACCTGGCGTCAGGTCTGGCAAGTACACCTAGCACCGGGTCTAGTTTGTCTACAAACTAAAAATAGAGAAAAAACTCCAGAGGAAGAATAGAGCACACCTGGCACCCGGTGGGTCAAAGGTACCCGGCACTAGGTAAGCTCTAGAAGGTGAATATTCTGCGCACGAATTTAGGAATTCTCCAATAATTTTGGTTTTTTTCGAATCGTACTTGGCCAAGACATCTTATGCCATGAATTTAGCATCCAAGAGGCCTATAAAAGCACAATAAAACCCAAGGATTTAAAGAGATACATAGAGAGAGGTGGATTTAACAGCAAAAATTCTCAAATCATTCATTGAAAGAGAAGTTCACCCAAATCGAGGATTGTTCAAGAGAGTCTTTAAGGGTGAAGAAATAGGCTTGTCTACGAGTTCTTTCTTCTATCTTTATTTCCTTTTCCTTAAACAATGATGTATTTAATGTGTTTATTATAATTTAACATTATTTTGAGATTAATGATTTGTGTTAATTTAGTTATTTGATCAATTCTTCATCATATTTGGTGTTTGATTACTTGTTGTCATTAGTTATGATGTGAGTTCTTCTAATTTAATTGGGATGATGATGTTAGGAGTTTCATTGCATTGATTTCGTATGTAACACCTTACTTAAAGTAACAGTGAAAGTAAATCAAAACTGGGAGTTGCCCTGTCCAGTTACCCAAACAAGGGGTCTTTGTAACGAAGAACCTACAGAGTTTACATGGTCCAGATCAATACAAACATCCCATACTATGGTCAGATATATTTACAATAGAGAATCTTATACATAAAAATATACATTCTATATCAGTAATAACGTATATTATCAAAAGGGGAACGTCCGGACCTAGGCTACTGCCACTGTGGTATCGTCCTTCTATCCGTAGGTCCGCTCAACTCCAGATCCTACAAAAAGTATAAGAAAAAACACACGTGTGAATGAAAAATCACCCATGAGTCATGTGTGTGCTAGTGTTTTATTAAAAAGATAGAGTACTTAAAACCCTTGTGGGGAAAGCATTTTATTTGTTCACTGGAAACAATTCCAAAACTCTCTAAAGAAGAATTTATTCAAAACTCGATCATTTTTGAAAAACTATATTTCATTTTCAAATCATTGCCCCGAATTCAAAATCACAAGCATTTCTCCTATAGAAGGTCATCATGTATGCAAAGCTCGCAATCTTTACCTTTAGCACCACGTATCATTGTACTTAGACCGCAGCCTAAGCACTCAACTGTGCATCACCGGAAATAAGTACACTGCAATGTACTGCTGAGAATGAACAATAGGTATACCACAGCATACTAAGTACACCACAGCGTATTACTTGGCATCAATAATAGGTATACCGCAGCATACGAAGTGTACCATAGCACACTCTTGCCACCATAAGCCATGGGTCCCAATCCTGACTTCAATCACCAGCAAGGCAACAAAGAGTCAAACGCACCGAGTGCCCTGCCCAGCATCCAGCAAATGAATTAAAAATAAGAAGCACCTACAGACGTGGCAATTGCCAGATGTTAAACGACTAGCCAGAATGACTCATCTAAATGTTTTGTCGCCCTGTTTGGAGTAAGGCAATCCCTAGAACTAGCTAGGTTACTTGGGATTGTCTATCTCTAACATGAGCTATTACAAAGATCAAAGTCCTTGCTAAGAACTCAACATTATCAATACCAACCCCTACTGACTGATCAGGCCAGAGGGTTATCTATTCCCGCAAGATTTTCAAAACAAACATTTTTAGGGCAAAATATCATTTTCCAGAAATTGATCCCACTGACTCAGAAGACAAATAATAATTCCAATAGGCTCTACATGGCCAATCAATTCATTCCATAAGTACATCTGGCCAAGAAAATAATTTTCGGGATCAAAATGTTGTTTACCAAAAGTCAATCTCATTTCGGGATATCATTTTTCAAAACTATGTTGAAATAGGGTAAAGAGTTCTTTTCAGATATTAAAATAAGTTTCCAAGAGTATTTAGGTCATTTTGCCTATACCTGATCTCAAAAGTCATTTCCAAGGGTATTCGGGTCATTTTGTCCGTACCGATTCCAAAAGACTTTCTGACGGTATTCAGGTCATTTTACCCAATCCGATTTGAAAAGTATTCACAAAAGTTCCAATAAGGATATTACGGTCATTTACCGAATACCCGATTCTAAAGGTTTCCATAAAACATTCCAATATTTAAATCATTTTCTAAATACCCGATTCCAAAAAAGAACTCATTTCAAGAAATCCAAATTTTTAGTCCTAAAAGAAGATTAAATTCAATGTTTTCAAACATATTTCCATAAAATACTCTAATAAGGGCATTCCAGTCAATTTGTGAATACCCAATTCCAAGAATATCCACTTTTCGAGAATTCCAAGCGTTTAATCCAAAAAGGACTAAATTCACAAAATTCATGCTTTAATCATCCGTTAAGGTTTCTAAGCCAAATATGAAGTTCATTTGAGCCCAAAATGGCATAAGAATAAATCTTGCTCAGATAACCTTAAATATCTTCAGGAATTTCTAAAACGGTATAAAACATAGCATTTCAAAGAAAAATGAAGCACATTACCTTTCAAAAGGTTTTAGAAATCAAAGGAACTCGCCTCGTGTCCTAATGAACTTTTCCCGTTCACGGCTGTTCGACCATTATTTCCACCATTTTCAACGTATCGTTGGTTGTTTACTGACAAACATACATCAAACATTATTTATTTATTTATTTTTGTTTAGTCATGTTTGGTTGAAAAATAACTAATGGTTAGCCAACATGTCGGATGCGTAGTCGACAATTAGCTGAGGGGGCCGACGTCTAACAAACGTTTAGCCGACGGTTAAGGAAAACGTTCAACTTTCGTTCATGTCATTTTTTTCATTATTTGTTTAATTCTTTCATTTTTCATTTTCCATATCCTTCCTCCTTTCATATAGAAAGGAATAACTCCATGTTTCCCATTCATTTATCCAAAACCTTGTATAGGCCTCTATGATACACAATTTTGTTACTTTGACACGCAATTTTGCTACTTTGACACACAATTTTGTTTTGAACATAACTTTCAATCCACAACTCTGATTTGCCTCTATAATATATCAAAACGACCAAAAGACTCTTAATTTAATTTTGTTTAGGATTTTTTCAGAGTTCTTGTTCTTGTGACACAATAAAGGGAAAAAGATGTCCCAGTAGTTTTGCTCCAATTCTATTATTCATGCTATCCTTTATTTCCCTTTAGCCTTAAACACCTTGAGAACATTAATTCATTCAATTTCTCTTCAAATCATCTTTGATCCTATAATATAACACCCTACTACCTAGGCCCGACAGGGCCAGGGATGTCGCCCCGTCTAAAGGACAAGGAGTTATTATAACTAATGAACACAATCAAAATAATAGAATAAAAATAATATTTTAAACTTAAAATTTATTACAAACCAAGAATTCAAAATAAATTCATAAATAAAATTATCCACTCTCAACTCCCAAAGCATTACACAAAATAAATATCATAAATATCTTCCAAAGCAGGCTACAACTATGTGAAACCCCAGTCAAAACCGACCTTAGAGGAAGGGGGTTGGGATGCATAACATACTTTACTACATGATTAAATATATTTTTATTTGATTTTATGTGCCTTGGATTTGAGTTTTAATGTCTTGGAGGCTTGTTGGAGAATAGTGAGTGAGAAGGGCAAAATGGTAATTTTTGCCCGAGGTGAAAATAGGGAGATAGCTTGAGAATTGAATAGGAAATAAGTTGCTAGTGAAAATAACAACAAGAGTTGTTTTGTTTTAGTGGTTAGAGCCTTGGATTTAATTCTTGAGCTCTTGGGTTCAAATTCCATCACAGGAGTTTTAGCTTGGTTAAATTTTATTTTTGCTTGGGGAAGTAATAATTTCGGCCTTAGTAGTGTTTAGAGTATGGTAGAGATGTTGTCCTATGGGAGGCAAGATAGGAGTCTTCAAATCCTACTTATTTGTTCTACTCGAATTTCCTAAGAGGAATTCATTTTTCCTTGATCTTTGATTTTTCCTTAGTTCTCAACTCATGAGATTGAGCAAATTGTTCTAGCCATTTTCTTTCCAAAAATTTCAGTGAAGTGTTGGGGTCTTGTAGGATCAAAACGTCTTAGTCAAGGACTTCTTATGGTCCAAAAATGTGAAATAGTTGTGGGAGATTTCAAGAGGAAAATTCCTTTAGTGAGCTTGCTAAAAAATTTACTCTAGCTAGTTCATCTTCCTTCTTGGAATGAACTGAAAATTCTCCAACTGATTGTGCTATCAAGGTATCTAGATTCTTAGCTAACATTCCCTCCCAAATGCTGCCAGAAAAATGGTCTTTTGGATCAGCTTGCAACCTGAATTCTTTAGCCATTTTCGGACTGCTCAAAGCTGGAGCAAAACCAGGAAAAATTCCTGTACAAATCGCAGCTTTGAGAGTCCAAAACCAAGCTGTTTTCTTCCAGAATTTGTTCAGAACCTCAGCCATGTTTTTCCTCCATGAAGAAGGCTGTAAACCAGCCTTGAAAGCCTCTAGAATTCCCCTTCAAACTCCTTGTAAACGGGCTGGAAAATGGTAGCCGAAAACTTCCCAGGAAAACTTCAGCTTGCGAAAATGCTGTGCAGAAAATTGTCCAGCTTTGTTTCCTAAACTTCCTCCAGCCAAAACACCATCATTGTTCTGCCTGAACCTTCCTTAAACCTCCAGTAACTGAGCTCCATTATTCCCCTTAAGCTTCTGCACGAAATTCAGACATGGCTGCCCGAAAATCTCTCCAACAAATCCCTGCAATTATGCTTGATGGATTACCAAATTTCCAGCCACCACAGTTTAGCAACTTTCCATAATGTATCCCTCAAATAACCAGACTTCTTCTTCACCATTATGCTCCCTATTTTCGGCCACCATAAGCTTCCTTAAGCCAGCATTAATCCCACTGAAATTCTGCTCAAAGCAGTCAGCCATGGCAGACTTCCAAAGCTCTCCAACAATCAAGATATTCTAGGATATTTAGTTTCCAAATTTATTTTCTAAAAATATTCTTCAAGGATTCTAACCACTAACCTTTCCTTTTCCCTTCCAAATTAGAGAATCATCTTCCTAAACCCTACAAAAATTCAGCCAGCCCTAGTTCTCACAGAATTTCGGCAGCTGCAAACAAAATCTCACAAATTCTTTCAACCTTCAAGAACACACACACTACACCAAAAACACCTACTTTTTCCTTTCACCTAATACCCCTCCAAACCACTTCAAACCTTCTCTAAAATCTCCAGATTTCACCTACTCACTGCCGTGAGTCCATCAACACCATTTTTAACATCAAACTCCACAAATCAACTCGCTACTTCGGATCAAAACTAGAAAATTCTGTGAAGGATAAAGAACACCTTCAAGGTAGGTTTGTTCTAACAACTTCATCTTCTCCAATCTTGATCTCTAGTGAGAATATATGTGAATAGACATGCTAATGGTCTCTCTCTCTCTCTCTCTCTCTCTCTCTCTCTCTCTCTCTCTCTCTCTCTCTCTCTCTCATGGCCGAAACTCCCTCTCTTGGCCGGATGGCTTCTTCCTCCATGGCCATGCTCCCTCCACCTTCCTTGGACGATTTTAGGCATCTAGGAGTTGAGATCCATTCTAAACTCCTTCAAGGCATCCCTCAACCAAGTAAGTCCCTTCAATCTTTCTTTTAAATTCTAGATTCATGCCTCTAGGATGATGTTGATAGTATGTGGATTGTGATAGGATTTGAGTATGCATTGTAGAGATTGAAGCATGAATATATGTATGATTGTGAAGGAGATGGGATTTATGCATGGAAGGATTATATTGTTTGATTGAATGATGATTTGGGGTTTGATGCATGTTTCCATGTCATAGGTAGTATTTGTGATGAAGTATGCTAGAGATTATGTCACCCTTGGTGATTACGACTTATATTCATGTTTGATTATTGAAGCCATGGCCATATCTATGCTAGTAGAGGTTAGATCATGTCTTGATAAATTGACATCTATGCTTGTGAGCATGATTTGGATGAATTGATGAGTTGAATGGTTGAATATGTTCATGATTGTGAGCAACCTTGGAATTATGATCATGATCTAGTTGTCCCTAAGCAAATTTTTATTTCATGAATAAAATATGTAGTAATATAATTTTGCTAGTGA
The DNA here is from genome assembly GCA_026120185.1 of Voacanga thouarsii. NCBI lineage: Eukaryota > Viridiplantae > Streptophyta > Magnoliopsida > Gentianales > Apocynaceae > Voacanga > Voacanga thouarsii. The sequence goes on from JANUWF010001165.1 coordinate 5,879,758, forward strand.
TTTTGAAAAACCCTAGGAAGGGTGGATTTGGAATATTATATTTATATAAAGGAAATTTAGTCAAAGAAATAATAGTTTTAATAGAAAAATAAAATATATAGATACTTTATAAAATAATGAAATCTACTAAAGCCTTTTATGGAAATAATCATGACTAGTAAAATACTTATTTCTATAAGTTTAATTATCATCTTTTAATCAAAACCTATTAAAAACCATTTATTATTTTTCAAGCAAGATTCGTTAAAATTCATTTTCAACTAACTTTAGCTATCAATTATTTTCTAACAACTAAATTATTAATAAATCATTAACAAATAAACTCTAATTTTTTCTTAGAAAGTTTTAAACCTTTAACTTATTAGTAACTATTTTCCAAAACGTTAATTATTTTAAATATCAAATTATCCTTAGCCTATAAACCTATTTATTTATTGAGTGGCCTTAAAGCTTAGGACATTAGGATCATGATAGTAGTAAGTTGAGTTGTTTTAAAATTGAGGAAGTGGATTGTGGCTTGAAATTGATTGTGTTTTGTATTTGCCCATGTGGAGTTAGGTCAGCTATTAGAGACCTTTTATTTGTGAGCAAGAGTCAGGTAAGCTCCTACGTAAAACCTGATTGATGTGAAATGTTTTCCTTATGGCATGCCGAATGTAGAGTGTATGGGCATTCATTTATGTAAAGGCAATTGAGGGTTGAACTCTCTCTTATTTCAAACAATTGAATTATTTAAAAATCAAATAGCAGATTTGCCAAACTCAAACTCTTTCTAGAGCTGATTTTTACAAGGACTTGGAAACCCTCAAAATGCCATTTTCATGTGGAACAATGTTTTGTTCATTTTATCCCAAGTGGGAAATGTCGTTGAGTACTCAATAAGGGTGGACTACTAGGACTAGTCCTAGAGGGGTTAGGGTAAGTCTCTTAGTAGGTGGCCACCTCTGAAGGGTGAGTCCTTCCCGGATAGGATGTCAGTCCAGTGGGTCGTGCCGGTCCGAGCTAGCAATGTTCTTTTTAGTCAAGTGACTGTGTTTTGCCGAAATGGACACCCAGTTGTTGTTTGGGTATAGAGAATGAGGAGTATCTTACCCAGTAGGCTGATCACCTACTTTTGTCAGTCTGCACAAAGTATGGCATTCTGACCGGCGGTATGCACAAAGTGTGGTATACTGACCATCCGGTTGTGGGGCCCAACATGTGGTAACCCATAATCCTTTCTTATGAGTGGTTGATTTTGTTGATCGTGTATGGTTGGAATAGCTAAAACGCCACTCTTGCTTTTGACTAATGTTTATTGCTTGCCAATATTTCTCTTATAAAGATTTCGCACTTTGCATCCATGAACTGCTTTCATTAAACACCCAAAGCACACACGGACTTACTGAGATTTCTGTCTTATCACCTTTTTACCATGATTTCAGGTCCATCCTACTGTAAGGATGAGTAGCTAGTATAATCTGCCTGGGAAGAGATTGTTATCGTTTATTTCTATATATTGATTTGGGGAGTCGAGAATGGATAATTTTATTTATGGTTTTGCTTTGGGAATTCATGGATTTATTCTTGGAGTATTTTAGGATGTAATAAATTTGTTTTAGTTAAAGTATCATTTTATTCCGCTATTTTATTTGTGTGACCTAGTTATAAAGATCCCTTGTCCTTTGGACGGGGCGACATCCCCAGCCCTGGCGGGCCTAGGTAGCGGGGTGTTACAAGTGCTATCAGAGACTGGGTTATAGGCAAATATTGACGATATATATTCTATTGATTTAAGTTTAAATCTTTATCTAACCTATCTTGTTGATGCTGTAGGATGGTTAGACTGCTTAGGACTGCGAGGAAAGGGCAGCAATGGCACCCACCTAACTTTCTAGACCCGGAGGACTTTCCAGTTCCCCAGCCTGCCCCTCAGCCAGTTATCCCTATGAAGGATAACAGTGATGATGAGATTAACCCTATGGATGATAACAGTGAGGACGAGGTCCAGATCATTCAGCCACCCCCAATTCCGGTGATTGACATAAGCTCGGATAGTGAGGATGAGGTGATGATAGTAAAGCCTGAACCCCACCCTCCTAATCCCGAGGGAGATAGATTATGAGTCTTCGCCTAGACTTTCTTTCCTTCCTTTCTTCAGCCGAGTTGAGCCCGGGGAGAGTTCTAAGCACCCTAGGAAGGAGCCCATGGAGGGATTTGCTAGCGGGGATGGGGTAGATTTTTCTAAGAACTCTGGGGGATGGTTATATGAAGCTGATAATGAAGGTTCTTATAAGGATTAGGGGACTAGGAGTTCCTTTGATTTGGATGTTTATTTGTTTACTGTTTTTCAAGAATTTTTTTTATTGTTAAGGATCTTAATTCTGTTTTCTATTAAGATTTCGAATCTATTCAAGTCTATTTTTGAAATAGAATTTATTCCTTAGCTAAATTTACATCCGCTTTCCATTTACATCTATTTGTCAATGCTTGCAAGTACAACTAAAATGGTTTGACCTTTAAGTGCATACATATATCATCTGGGGTGTGGTTTAGAATGACACCCAAGCGTCGTGCAACCTCAGCAGGTGGAAGGGTACCGGAAACCAATCAGGTGGCACCAGAAGTGGGAGCAGCCCAAATGCAAGCACCCAACCGGGGTGAAGGGAACTGTCAGAGTATGGGATTGAGGTCTGAAGTTCTAGTTGATGTGACTATAGGCCAGGCGTTCAGTAGGATGGCCGAGATTTTGCAGTCAATAACCGAGCGACGGAACCCTCGGGGTGAGGATGAGGCCTTAGAGAGGTCCTTGAAGTTTCAGCCGCCCGTCTTCCTAGGCAAAGCAGAACAAGATCAGAAGGCAGAGCAGTGGGTTGAACAGCTAGAGGACATATTCGCGATGCTCCAGTACACCGAGGAGCAGATGGTTAAGTTTGCAGCTTTCCGATTGAGAGGACCAGCTCGGGCATGGTGGCAGCAGGTCTAAGACGACTGGGAGGCGGACGAGCAAGAATGGATGTGGTCCAACTTTGTTGAAGCCTTCAGGGCTGAATACATTCCACAGTGGATTGTGGAGAAGCGAGAGGACGAATTCTAAAATTTGAGGCAGGGGAGCATATCAGTTGCTCAATATGCGGCGCGATTCACTCAATTGTCGAAATACTGTCGGAGGTTGGTGGATACCGAGAAGAATAGGACAAGGCAGTTCGTTAAGGGGCTGAGACCAGAGCTGAGAAGAGCATTGACATCTGCTCCATCAACCACTTATTCAGGGGCTGTGAACGCAGCCACTCGAACAGAGAATAAGGACTGCAGTCGGATGGCAATAGAACCCTTCCAACCATCGAGACAGCTGCAAGGACAATTTCCGAGACCGCAACCCCACAAGTGCCCCGCTAATCATCAATGGCAGAACCGGGGATAGCAAGCCCGGACAGCACTAAGTGGACCTACCCCGAATCTCCCATCACGCAGGCAGTGTGGAAGGAAAGGCCACACCGAGAGAAATTGTTGGTCTAAGGGTGGTGAAAAGAAATGCTATCACTGTGGCGACCCGAACCACCTGAGGAATGCCTGCCCAAATTGCACCGCGTCGGGCAAGGAAACTCGGCTCAGAACCCGGGGCCCAATCGAGCCAACCCTGCGGGAGTATCCGAGAGTGGAGCACCGAAGCTGCAAGTGAAGGCCAAGGTATTCGCTCTCAACCGAGAGGAAGTTGGGGCCGATGCAGCGATGGTAGAAGGTACATTCACTATTCAAGGATGTTCCGTTAATGCTTTGATTGATCATGGCTCTACTCATTCCTATATAAACAAGTTGTGTGCATGTCATTTGGGTTGGGATGGAATAGAGCTACCTTTAATTTTAGAGGTGAGCACACCTCTGGGGAAAATGGTGCAAGCGGATCGGTATGTAAAGGAGCGTAAAGTTAATATGGGGAAAGAAAGTTTGGAGGGGGATTTGATAGTGTTAGACCTTGAGGATTACGACTTGATTTTAGGGATGGACTGGTTAGCCAAACATGGGGCTAGGGTAGAATGTAGAAATAAGACATCCAGTTCATCAGACCGGCACGTGACATATTGGAATTTAATGGCAAGAGGGTGAGAGAATGTAGGTATTTGATTGCGGGGGCTAAAGCCCGGAAATTATTGAAGCAATGGTGTCAAGGATACCTGGCTTACGTGATAAACAAGCCGAAGGACTAGTGTACCCTGGAGGACACTGAAGTAGTAAGGGATTTTCCCGATGTATTTCCGGTAGAACTTGATTCTCTACCTCCTAGCCGAGAAGTGGAATTCACCATCGACTTAGTTCCAGGAGCAGAACCAGTATCGCGGACACCGTACCGGATAGCACTGGCAGAGTTGAAAGAGTTGAAGGAGCAGTTGGAGGAGTTAGTGAGTCAAGGTTATATCAGACCTAGCACGTCGCCTTGGGAAGCGCCTGTGCTATTTGTGAAGAAGAAGGATGGCACTCTAACGCTATGCATCGACTATCGAGGGTTGAACAATTTAACAGTCAAGAACAAGTATCCCTTACCGTTGATTGACAAGCTATTCAACCAGTTGCAAGGATCCAGTTGCTACTCTAAGTTGGATCGGAGGCAAGGGTACTACCAGGTGCAGATAAGAGAAGATGATATCCCCAAGACAGCCTTTAACACCAGATACGGATACTACGAGTTCATAGTGATGCCGTTTGGGGAGACTAATGCTCCAGCAGTATTCATGGACCTAATGCATCGGGTATTCCGACCCTATCTGGACAAGTTCGTGGTAGTCTTCATCGACGATATTTTAATTTACTCTAAGAGTCCAAAGGAGCATGCGGAGCATCTGAAGCTCGTATTGGAGAAATTGCGGGAGCACAAGCTGTACGCTAAGTTCAGCAAGTGAGAATTCTGGCTAGACAGTGTGGCATTCCTTGGCCATGTGGTGACCAAGGAGGGAATCGAGGTAGATCCGGTAAAGGTTGAAGCGGTATCAGACTAGAAGCAGCCAGAGAATATTACCGAGATCCGGAGGATATTACCAAAGGTTTATCAAGGGATTTTCGACACTCGCATCACCAATGACCTGTCTGTTGAGAAAGGATGTTCCATTTGTGTGGAACGAAAAATGCGAGAAAAGTTTTCAAGAATTGAAGAAAAGACTGATGACAGTACCGGTATTGAGTCTACCGGAAGAAGGCAAACCTTACGCACTGTATACCGACGCTTCGAAAGAAGGACTGGGAGCAGTGTTGATGCAATACAGGAAGGTAATTACTTATGCATCTCGAAAGCTAAGACCTCATGAAGTGAACTACCCCACTCATGATATGGAGCTGGCGGCTATAGCGTTTGCCCTCAAGAAATGGCGACACTACTTGTATGGAGCCGAATATGAGGTGTTCACCGACCATAAGAATCTGAAGTATATATTCACTCAGAAATATTTAAACTTGAGGCAGCGAAGGTGGATGGAGTTCTTAGAAGAATACCATTGCCCGATCAACTACCACCCCGGGAAGGCCAACGTTATGGCAGACGCCCTGAGCAGAAAAGTTGGAATGGCCAGACTGAAGGTGTGGGAAATGCAAGCGGTCCAGGATGTGTTGGACAGAAGGGTAGAAGTATGAGACAGAGGAATTATCATCAGCAATTTAAGGTTGGTGCAAGATCTGAAGAAGGAAATCGTGGAAGCTCAGCAAAGTAACGCCGAGTTTCAACTTTTTAAGGTCAAGGAACTTAAGCGGCCAGGCAGTGAATTTCGTCAAGATGAGGCGGGAGTTTTTCATTTCAGAGATCGATTATGTGTGCCCGGAGAGCAGCAATTGAAGGAGAGAATTTTGGAGGAGGCGCACAAGAGCAACTATGCCATTCATCCGGGGGAAGTCAAGATGTACCAGGATTTGAAGAGAGCTTATTGGTGGCCCAGACTGAAGCGAGACGTGGTGAAATATGTTTCGACCTGTCTCACCTGCCAGAAAGTTAAAGCGGAGCATAAGAAGTCAACAGGACTACCACAGCCATTGCTAGTGCCGGAATGGAAGTGGGAGGAGGTGACTATGGATTTTGTCATCGGACTTCCCATGTCAAGGACTCAAAAGGACGCTATATGGGTGGTGGTGGATCGACTAACCAAGTCGGCCCATTTCATACCGGTGAATGTGAGGGACTCGATGGAGAAGCTAGCTCAGACTTATGTTCGAGAGATTGTCTGACTTCATGGAGTGCCTTCAAGCATAGTGTCAAACCGAGATCCGAGGTTTACGTCTCGTTTTTGGGGAAAGTTTCAGGAAGCAATGGGGTCGAATCTGAAATTCAGTACGACAGCGCATCCACAGACCGATGGGCAGTCAGAAAAGGTGATCCAAATATTAAAGGATATGTTGAGGGCCTGTGTCTTGGATTTCGGAGATAAGTGGATCGAGTGTGTACCGTATGCCGAGTTGTCATATAATAACAACTACCAAGCCTCAATTGGGATGGCACCGTATGAGGCTTTGTATGGGTGCAAGTGTCAAGTACCGTTGTATTGGAGCTGGTCGGAAGATGGTCATGTGGGCAAAACCAGAGAGGCCTATGTCCAAGAAATGTTGGATAAAGTGAAACTAATTCGGGAAAGGTTAAAGGCAGCTCAGAACCGGCAGAAGAGCTATGAGGACAACCGGCGAAGAGAATTGGAATTTCAAGTTGAGGACCGCGTATTTCTGAAGCTAACACCAAATAGGGGCATTTTGAAGCATCTGAAGGACGGAAAGTTGAATCCGAGATATTTGGGGCCGTTTTGATTAAGGAAAGAATTGGACTGGTAGCTTACCGATTGGACCTGCGGGATGGGTTGGCAGGTATCCATGATGTGTTTCATGTGTCACAATTAAAGAAGTATAATGCAGATCCCGACTATGTATTGAATAATGAACTGTTAGTAGTGCAGCCAGACTTGAGCTACGTGGAGAAGCCTGTGCGAATATTGGACCGCAGTGTCAAAACCCTCCGGAATAAACAGATACCGATGGTTAAGATCCAGTGGGAGCACCATGGCACGCAGGATGCCACATAGCAGTCGGAAGAATGGGTTAAGCGGAAGTATCCCGAGTTAAAATAAAGGTATGCTTGAATTTCGGAACAAAATTCTTCTAAGGAGGGGAGGATGTGAAACCCCAGTCAAAATCGACCTTAGAGTAAGAGAGTTGGGATGCATAACATACTTTACTGCATGATTAAATATATTTTTATTTGATTTATATATACTTTGGATTTGAGTTTTAATGTCTTGGAGGCTTGTTGGAGAATAGTGAGTGAGAAGGGTAAAATGGTAATTTTTTCCTGAGGTGAAAATAGGGAGATAGCTTGAGGATTGAATAGGAAATAAGTTGCTAGTGAAAATAACAACAAGATTTTTTGTGGTTTAGTGGTTAGAGCCTTGGATTTAATTCTTGAGGTCTTTGGTTCAAATTCCATCATAGGAGCTTTAGCTTGGTTAAATTTTATTTTTGCTTGGGGAAGTAATAATTTCGGCCTTAGTGGTGTTTAGAGTATGGTAGAGATGTTGTCCTATGGGAGGCATGATAGGAGTCTTCAAATCCTACTTATTTGTTCTACTCGAATTTCTTAAGAGGAATTCATTTTTCCTTGATCTTTGATTTTTCCTTAGTTCTCAACTCATGAGATTGAGCAAATTGTTCTAGCCATTTTCTTTCCAAAAATTTCAGTGAAGTGTTGGGGTCTTGTAGGATCAAAACGTCTTAGTAAAGGACTTCTTATGGTCCGAAAATGTGAAATAGTTGTGGGAGATTTCAAGAGGAAAATTCCTTTACTGAGCTTGCTAAAAAATTCACTCTAGCTAGTTCATCTTCCTTCTTGGAATGAACTGAAAATTCTCCAACTGATTGTGCTATCAAGGTATAGAGATTCATAGCTAATATTCCCTCCCAAATGCTGCCAGAAAAATGGTCTTTTGGATCAGCTTGCAACCTGAATTCTTTAACCATTTTCGGCCTACTCAAAGCTGGAGCAAAACCAGGAAAAATTCCTGTACAAATCGCAGCTTTGAGAGTCCAAAACCAAGCTGTTTTCTTCCAGAATTTGTTCAGAACCTTAGCCATGTTTTTCCTCCATGAAGAAGGCTATAAACCAGCCTTGAAAGCCTCTAGAATTCCCCTTCAAACTCCTTGCAAACGGGCTGGAAAATGGTAGCCGAAAACTTCCCAGGAAAACATCAGCTTGCGAAAATGCTGTGCAAAAAATTGTCCAGCTTTGTTTCCTAAATTTCCTCCAGCCAAAACACCATCATTGTACTGCCTGAACCTTTCTTAAACCTCCAGTAATTGAGCTCCATTATTCCCCTTAATCTTCTGCACAAAATTCAGACATGGCTGCCCGAAAATCTCTCCAACAAATCCCTGCAATTATGCTTGATGGATTACCAAATTTCCAGCCACCATAGTTTGGCAACTTTCCATAATGTATCCCTCAAATAACCAGACTTCTTCTTCACCATTATGCTTACTATTTTTGGCCACCATAAGCTCCTTAAGCCAGCATTAATCCCACTGAAATTTTGCTCAAAGCAGTCAGCCATGGCAGACTTCCAAAGCTCTCCAACAATCAAAATATTCTAGGATATTTAGTTTCCAAATTTACTTTCTAAAAATATTCTTCAAGGATTCTAACCACTAACATTTCCTTTTCCCTTCCAAATCAGAGAATCATCTTCCTAAACCCTACAGAAATTTAGCCAGCCCTAGTTCTCACAGAATTTTGGCAGCTGCAAACACCAATCTCACAAATTCTTTCAACTTTCAAGAACACACACACTACACCAAGAACACCTATTTCTTCCTTTCACCTAATACCCCTCCAAACCACTTCAAACCTTCTCTAAAATCTCCAGATTTCACCTACTCACTGCCGTGAGTCCATCAACACCATTTTTAACATCAAACTCCACAAATCAACTTGCTACTTCGGATCAAAACCAGAAAATTCTGTGAAGGATCAAGAACACCTTCAAGGTAGGTTTGTTCTAACAACTTCATCTTCTCCAATCTTGATCTCTAGTGAGATTATATGTGAATAGACATGCTAATGGTCTCTCTCTCCCTCCCTCTCTCTCTCTCTCTCTCTCTCTCTCTCTCTCTCTCTCTCTCTCTGTCATGGCCGAAACTCCCTCTCTTGGCCGGATGGCTTCTTCCTCCATAGCCATGCTCCCTCCACCTTCCTTGGACAATTTTAGGCATCTAGGAGTTGAGATTCATTCTAAACTCCTTCAAGGTATCCCTCAACCAAGTAAGTCCCTTCAATCTTTCTTTTAAATTCTAGATTCATGTCTCTAGGATGATGTTGATAGTATGTGGATTGTGATAGGATTTGAGTATGCATTATAGAGATTGAAGCATGAATATATGTATGATTGTGAATGAGATGGGATTTATGCATGGAAGGATTATATTGTTTGATTGAATGATGATTTGGGGTTTGATGCGTGTTTCCATGTCATAGGTAGTATTTGCGATGAAGTAAGCTAGAGATTATGTCACCATTGGTGATTACGACTTATATTCATGTTGGATTATTGAAGCCATGGCCATATCTATGCTAGTAGAGGTTAGATCATATCTTGATAAATTGACATCTATGCTTGTGAGCATGATTTGGATGAATTGCTGAGTTGAATGGTTGAATATGTTCATGATTGTGAGCAACCTTGGACTTATGATCATGATCTAGTTGTCCCTAAGCAAATTTTTATTTCTTGAATAAAATATGTAGTAATATAATTTTGCTAGTGATTTTGAAAAACCCTAGGAAGGGTGGATTTGGAATATTATATTTATATAAAGGAAATTTAGTCAATTAAATAATAGTTTTAATAGAAAAATAAAATATATAGATACTTTATAAAATAATGAAATCTACTAAAGCCTTTTATGGAAATAATCATGACTAGTAAAATACTTATTTCTATAAGTTTAATTATCATCTTTTAATCAAAACCTATTAAAAATCATTTATTATTTTTCAAGCAAGATTCATTAAAATTCATTTTCAACTATCTTTAGCTATCAATTATTTTCTAACAACTAAATTATTAATAAACCATTAATAAATAAACTCTATTTTTTTCTTAGCAAGTTTTAAACCTTTAACTTATTAGTAACTATTTTCCAAAACGTTAATTATTTTAAATATCAAATTATCCTTAGCCTATAAACCTATTTATTTATTGAGTGGCCTTAAAGCTTGGGACACTAGGATCATGATAGTAGTAAGTTGAGTTGTTTTAAAATTGAGGAAGTGGATTGTGGCTTGAAATTGATTGTGTTTTGTATTTGCCCATGTGGGGTTAGGTCAGCTGTTGGAGACCTTTTATTTGTGAGCAAGAGTCGGATAAGCACATGCATAAAACTTGATTGATGTGAAATGTTTTCCTTATAGCAAGCCAAATGTAGAGTGTATGGGCACTCATTTATGTAATGGAAATTGATGGTTAAACACTCTCTTATTTCAAACAATTGAATTATTTAAAAATCAAATAGCAGATTTGCCAAACTCAAACTCTTTCTAGAGCTGATATTTACAAGGACTTGGAAACCCTCAAAATGCCATTTTCATGTGGAACAATGTTTTGTTCTTTTTATCCCAAGTGGGAAATGTCGTTGAGTACTCAATAAGGGTGGACTACTAGGACTTGTCCTAGAGGGGTTAGGGTAAGTCTCTCAGTAGGTGGCCACCTCTGAGGGGTGAGTCCTTCTCGGATAAGACGTCAATCCAGTAGGTCGTGCCGGTCCAAGCTAGCAGTGTTCTTTTCAGTCAAGTGACTGTGTTTTGCCGGAATGGACACCCGGTTGTTGTTTGGGTATAGAGAATGAGGAGTATCTTGCCCAGTAAGCCGATCACATACATTTGTCAATCTGCACAAAGTGTGGCATTCTGACCGACGGTATGCACAAAGTGTGGCATACTGACCATCCGGTTGTGAGGCCCAATGTGTGGTAACCCATAATCCTTTCTTACGAGTGGTTGATTTTATTGACCATGTATGGCTGGAATAGCTAAAACGTCACTCTTGCTTTTGACTAATGTTTATTGCTTGCCAATATTTCTCTTATATAGATTTCGCACTTCCCATCCATGAACTGCTTTCACTAAACACCCAAAGCACACACAGACTTACTGAGATTTCTATCTCATCACCTTTTTACCATGATTTCAGGTCGATCCTACTGTGGGGAGGAGTAGCTAGTGTAATCTGCCTGGGAAGAGATTGTTATCGTTTATTTCTATGTATTGATTTGGGGAGTCGAAAGTGGATAATTTTATTTATGATTTTGTTTTAGGAATTCATGGATTTATTCTTGGAGTATTTTGGGATGTAATAAATTTGTTTTAGTTAAAGTATCATTTTATTCCGCTATTTTATTTGTGTGACCTAGTTATAAAGACCCTTTGTCCTTTGGACGGGGCGACATCCCTGGCCCTTGCGGGCCTAGGTAGTAGTGTTAGTGTTGTGCCCTAGAGGCAATCACTTGTACCATGTATATTACATATTTAATTAATAAGAGACATTCTTTATCTTTCAGTTTGATTGTTTTGTCTAAATATGTGTACAAACCGTTAGATAAAGTCCCTAGTACAACACAGTGTTAAGGAAATCATGATGTGAGATTCCTACTACACTATGTAGTGTTTGTACTTTCATAGTATTAATAAGATGGGATATTATTAATACGCCAAGAATGGCACATGTTATATATGTTGATTGGATCAAGCGATGGTTCTCATATCCGTGAGTGTTGGGATACTCAGGATTAACGTGTGGATGCTTGTTTTGGAACAAGTTCATTGGATGACCTAGCTATGAGATAATCACTTAGATACCTATTGAGTGCCAGTGATAGAATCTCATTATACCAAGTGTGCAAGTATCCTTAGACTTCAGATCTCCAAGGTACTTTGTTTATCGAGGGTTGTACTTTGATTCTAATCTTTGGAGTCTTATCTAGGACCGCCTATGGGATGGATATTGGGTACAACGTAAAGTAAACGAAAGTAGTTGAGAGGGTCAATAAAGGATTCACCACTCCTAATAGTAGGAGAGTATATCTCAAGGCCACTTGTAGAAATCATTACTCATTAAGTCCTTAGCCAAGGCGACTATGTGATGGAAATGGTTCCGATTGATACACATATCGAGTAATGGATTTCTTGAACAAGTACTAAAATATTCGGGCCAGAATTAATAATATTCTGGAGGGAGTTGGCACTAATTCCAAGCTCTAGACCAAATGAGATATTGTATGTTGAAATGAGTTTATTGCACTGATAATTTGCTATTGAAAGGTTCATGTTAAGCCACTTGACTTTCTGGACTTTGGGTGGTCAAGAGTCATTGCTAGATGTCGCTCTTAATATACTAAATATGGATTTATTAATTAGAGAATTAATAAATTTAATCCTTTATTTTATTAAGGATTATTAATTCTAATATTGTTAGAATTAATTCATATTATGCTACCAATAAGACCAGGAAACCTAATGGGTCATACACAATAAAGGTTTGAATGCTCAAATATATTATTTGATAATATTGTGGGGTTAATTAAGAGAAGGGAATATATTTATAGGTGAATTATAAGTTTGTTATAATTCATGAGACCTAATTGTAATTAAGTAAACTTCAAGGACCAATTTGTTGACAATTGGACATTGAAGGACTAAGTTGTAATTTGCGCTAATTATAAATCTATAAATATAAGGAAAAGGTTTCCTTAGGGTTAGAGATATACAGACGTATCACGCAATAACAGAGAAACCGTTTCTCTGCCTCTCTCTTCTTGATCAAACCCTAGCCTCCTAAATTCTAGTACCATAGAATTGTGAGATTGTGAGCGTTCAGCCTTGTCTGGATTATCATTAGAGGGAGTTGTTACTTGGACTTCAGTTGAGCTGCGGTGAACCGGTTTTGTGATTTGGATTGCGCCTGCGTTCTTGGAACAAGAAAATTTTAAATTCCAGCTTCACGAGGTAATAAGCGTGATCATCTCTCTTTTTCCGTTTCTATTGCAAACCCATGATCCATGGCTTGGATTTCTTGTTGTTTTCCGCTGCATTTGATCTGATTATTTAATCTAGAAATCCTACTGTGGTATCAGAGCCTACGTGTTTGTGTTTTAATGGGATGTTTTATTGCTTTGAATTGTTCAAGCATGTAAATTGCATGATTGTAGCATGTTAATTGTATGATCATGTCTGTTGGTTTGTATGTAATCGTCTGTGTTTTGTTTTGAATAATCTGATTTGCAGAAATCGTTTTTGCGTTGTGGGTTTTATGTTTTTGAAAATATTGCAGAATGGTTCTGCGTCTATGTTTAGCGTTTTGGCCTCAGTTGATGTTCATCCTGTAATTAAGCCTTCCATTTAACAATTTGGATTGTTAAATTGATTGTGAGAATGATCACAATGGTTTGTTAATAAAGATTAACAAAGATCAATGTCAAAAACTGATTTTTATTGATCTAGGAACGGCACTGAACTGAACAAAATTTTCCAGAAAATTCAAGCCTCGAGTGGCCTGGAAGAACTGCCAAGTGGTTTGGAGAATTTATCTCCAAACCGCTTGCGGCTTGGGGGCACTGTAGCTACCCAAGCCGCACGCGGATGTTTCTGTTCAATGTAAAAAAAAAAAAAAAAGAGTATTTTTATTTTTTGGGTTTCTTATTTTTTCTTTTGAGAATAGATTCTAATAATGATTAGAATTTATTTGAAACCCTTAATTTTGAAAAAAAAAATTATTTTTTTATTTACAAGCAGGACCCACAATTTTCTAAAATTTGATTTTGGCCAAAATTTTTCAAAAATTTGATTTTGGACCCAGAGCTGTCCAAAATGGTGATTTTGGATGTTTTTGCATTAGATGTTGTATGCTTACTTTTTTAAGCATGTTTTTCTGGCATGGTGGATTGTTATGGACTAAGACCAAATATATCTGTTCATGCATAATTTACCGCTTTGTTTTAATGAAATAGGGCCTGCGTGTCCTGCCTTCTCTCAAATTCTGATGTAATTCTCTTCTCATCTAACTCCCCTCGAATGCAACTCGAGGTTTCTCCTTTTAGGAAATTATGTAATTAGATTATATAGGTTAGATTGAGGTAGAATTTTATTCTCAAGATTTTGATGGCATTCAAAATAAGGCGAGATGGTAAGACCCTCTACTTATATCATGCATGAACACATAGGGTTGACCATATTAATTTCCTTGGTGACTCGAGGAAATTAATTTAGAAAGTCCATAACCATGCCACGTAATTGTTTATTACCATATTTATCAATTTATGCTGCTTATTGATAAATTGTATGCATACCTAACGATGAGACCACTAAAAGGAACAAATCCCTCAAATAATATTAAATCTAATGCCTTCCATTAATATAGTGAGAACGAGAGCTCTTTTTCGAGACCAGGTTGTTGGGCAAACCCAAGCCTACTTGACATCGAGTATGTTCAGCTATAGAATTTAAATTCATGTTAATGGGTTGGATTTAACTAATTTCTTTATCCCGGTTAGGCTAACCCATTCATAAAGAAAATTAAAGGTAAAGTTGGGCTAGTATTGGATACTTTAATGATTAAAAGATGTTATGTAACACCCCACGACTACGTACCCTAAAAGGGCGGGGATGTCGCCCCGTCCCATAGGACAAGGGGTCTTGAAAAAGAGGTATAAAAATACAAAGGCAACCTCCAAGAGCTTCAACTTAGATAAATAAAGAAATACTCTTATTACATCAGGCTCAACGTGGAGCAAAATAAAATAAAAATAATTAAGCGTTCAACAGTTTAAACAATAAATGTCCCCTAAGCAAAGATGACAATAATTACAAAAACTTCAACTATCAATGCCTCGCCGACTTAGCATAGTCTATCTCCTGAAAACATGATGTAAAATAGTGTGAGAATAAATCTCAGTAAGTCATGTGTGTGCACATGGTGTTTTGAATAGTACGTGTATGCAAAGTGCAAAACATTTGTAGAAATAATTTGGCAAGTCATAAACAATCTCTTTTCGCAAGGAGTGGGTTTTCCTCATTGTCACACTTTGTACAAAATAAATCCTCCACTCGAACAAACAGTCATGTCACCACACGTTGGGCTCCATGAGAACAAAATGGCCAAGGCACCACACTTTGTGCACCTTGTCCGGACCAGATTACCACACGTTGGGCGTTCTGATCAAGGTGAGTGTACAGCTCACCAGGTGAGATACTCCTCCATCTCTACACCCAACAAAACCATCCGGATGTCCATGCCGGGAATATAAATAATACCATACTAGGTACAAATGCTAGCTCGGACTGGCCTGACCAACCAACACTGTCACCTTTTCAAGCAGAGTTCATCTTCTGGAGATGGCCTCCTGCCAGAAGACTTAGCTAGCCCTCAAAGACTAGTATTGTTAGCCTACCCTTATTGAGTACTCAACGAACATATCCGTCAATTCCTGATTCAAAATATCTCCACACCTTGGCTTTGTACAACGTGGTGTTTTTTCCTAAAAGAGATTTCTAAAAATTTAGCAAACAATAGTTTTCTTGATAAAATCATTAGTTTGACAAAACCGTTTAAAGAATAAATATCCACGTTTACAACCCAAGCAAGCATAGTTCAACAATAGCTTTACAAAGCTTCACAACATAGACTTTCCATCACAACATTTAACAAAAGAGTTTATGTAAGGACTTACCATCACAACATTTAACAAAAGAGTTTATGCAAGGACTTACCATCACAACATTTAACAAAAGAGTTTATGTAAGGACTTACTTGATATACCTCAAATAAACGAGATAAATTCACAGCTTGCTTTCCTTAATTATCCTCCTGATCTAAACTATATAATATCATGATTAGGGTCTCAATTAATTTAAACATGCTCTAATCTCATTTATTTTCACAACAATTCGCAATCCCCTATTTAATTCCAATTAAACTATCCAATCCCCAAAGATCATATACCATGACCATATGTTCATCCCACTAATAGACATCATTAAACCTTACTTTCGGCATCAAGGGTGGGTATTCCCTTACCTTGCAACAACCGGGTAATGAGGTCTCGATGCTCCTATGGTGATTGTCCCGAGTTCACTTGAAAAGAAGAGAAAAGCTACCTCCTTTGCTCCTCTTGATCGAAAATTAAAGAAGAAGATGAAATTAACCTCTATGGGGCATGATTTAAGGGAAGAAGAAGGATAAAAGAATCATTAGAGAAAACGGCATCAAGAGGTTGAGAGGATTTTTGCTTACCTTAAAGTGTGTTCGATCTTTGCTTAGAATAGTTCTTGAGTTTTTTCGAAAATTTGCAGAGAGAATTTGCTGGAATTTTTGTGTAGAATGGAGAGGATAGATGCCTGCTATGATTTAGAGTTAGAGAAAATTGGTTTAGGGTTAAATGATGGTGTTTAGAAAGACTCCTAATGGCTTTAGGCTTCTTGGACAGCAAGGCCGAAAATTGCAGCTTGTGATGTCTCTCCTTGCTGCCGAAATTTGGTTCGTTTAAGGGGAGAAAATAATCTACAATTTGCTCCCTTGTGCTAGCCGAAATATTGGTCAAGAGAATGGCTGATTGTGTTTAGAATTTTATGCCAAACAAGGAAGAGTTTGAAACAGAGTTCCGTAAAAAACGGTTGATACCACTCCTTATGAGTTATTCTTTGGTAAGAGACCAAAATTATCTCATTTAAGGATTTGGGGTTACCTTGTTTTTGTTAAAAAGGTAATGTCAGACAAACTTGAAAGTAAGTCTGACAAATGTTTGTTTGTTGGATATCCAAAAGAATCGTTTGGATATTACTTCTATCTTCCTTCTGAAAAAAAGTTTTTGTTTCAAAACATGCTGTTTTCTTAGAGAAGGAGCACATGTTCAAAGAAGATAGTGGGAGCAAGCTTGAACTTAGTGAAGTTCAAGAAGAGCAAACAAATATTGATCAACCATCTGAACCTGTATCTATTCAAATAGATGAACCTTCTAGCATACATGAGCTTCGTAGGTCAAGTAGGATATGAGTGGCACCTGAGAGATATGGATTTCTCATAAGTGACCATAATGACGTATTACTCATAGGTGAGGATCAGCCTACTACTTACAATGATGTTCTGAATAGTTCAGAATCTAACAAATGGCTCGAAGCTATGAAGTCAGAGATGGATTCCATGTATGACAACCAAGTATGGACTTTGGTTGATCCACCTGAAGGAATCAAGCCTATAGGGTGTAAATGGGCTTTCAAAAAGAAAACTGACATGGATGGTAATGTGGTTACCTATAAGGCTTGCTTGGTAGCAAAAGGTTATCGTCAACGACAAGGTATTGACTATGACGAAACTTTTTCACCAGTCACGATGTTGAAATCTATAAGAATACTCCTATCTATTGCCGCTCATTACGATTATGAGGTCTAGCAAATGGATGTGAAAATAGCTTTCCTTAATAGAAACCTGATTGAGGAAGTATATATGACACAGCCTGAAGGTTTCACATCCAATGATAGCACAAAGGTGTGCAAGCTGTAAAGGTCTATTTATGGATTTAAGCAAGATTCTAGGAGTTGGAACATCCATTTTGATGAAATAATCAAAGAGTTTGGTTTCATTCAAAACATTGATGAGCTTTGTGTATACAAGAGCGTTTGTAGGAGTGCAATCATTTTCTTATTTCTTTATGTAGTTGACATATTGCTAATAGGAAATGATATACTTGTCTTGCAAACGGTTAAAGTTTGGTTGTCCAAACAATTCTTCATGAAAGACCTTGGAGAAGCAACATATATTCTCGGAATAAGAATCTATAGAGATAGATCTAAAAGGTTGCTAGGTCTTTCACAATCTACATACATAGATAACGTGCTAAAGAGGTTTAGCATGGATCAATCCAAAAAGGGATTCTTACCCATGTCACATGATGTAAGCCTTTCAAAGTCGATGTCTCCCAAGACACAAGTTGAAAGGGATCCCATGAGTAGGATTCCATATGCCTCAACAGTTGGATCTATCATATACATTATGATATGTACTAGGCCCGATGTATCTTGTGCTCTCAGTTTGACTTGTAGATACTAATCTGACCTTGGTGAGGGTTATTGGGCGGAACATTCTTAAACACTTACAAAGGACTAAGGATATGTTCCTAGTATATGGAGAAGGTGGTTTGAAAATAAACGGGTATACTGATAGCAGTTTTCAATCTAAAAAAAATGATTTCAAATCAAAATCTGGCTACATGTTTATGTTGTGCGGAGGGGCAATAAGTTGGAAAGGTTCCAAATAAGAGACTATTGTCGACTCTACGACAACAGTTGAGTACATGGCGACTTTTGAAGAAGCTAAGGAAATAAAGATAGAGAGAGTTCCCACGGATAAGAATATAGCTGATCCGCTTACCAAAGCACTATCCCAAAAGAAACATGATTTGTCATGTTAAGTCATTCAATATTAGATACATGAATGATTGGCTCTAGTGCAAGTGGGAGTTTGTTAGTATTGTACCCTAGAGGCTATCACTTTTATATTGTATATGACACATTTTATTTTAATAAAAGACATTATTTATCTTATAGTTTCTTTTGTTTACTTTTAAGTAATATAACTATTCGATAAAATCCCTAGTACAACACTGTGTTAAGGAAATCGTGATAGAGATCATGATATGAGATTCCTACTACACTGTATAGTGTTAGTACTTAAATAGTACCTATTCATAGTATTAATGAGACAGGAAATCATTAATGCGTTAAGACTAGCATGTGTTAGACTTTCTGATTTGATCAGGTAGTGGTTCTCATAACCGTCAGTATTGAGATACTCAAAGTTAACATAAGGATGCTTGTTAATGGAACAAGTTTATTGGATGACCTAGCTATGAGATAATCACATGGATAACTATTTAGTGACAGTGATTTAATCTCAATATAGCAAACGTGCAAGTATCCTTAGACTTGAGATATCTAATGTACTTTGTTTGCTGAGCATTGTACTTTGATTCCAATCTCTAAAACTCGATCGAGTGCTGCCTATAGGATGGATATTGGGTATATTGTGACGTAAACGAAAGTAGTTTAGAGGGTCAATAAAGTTTTCACCACTCCTAATAGTAAGGGCGAATATCTCACGGCCACTTGTAGAATTACTACTCGAGAAGTCCTTGGGCAAGGCGATTTTGTATTAAAAATAGTTTCAATTGATACACATCTAGAGTAGTGGTTTCCTGGTACAAGTACTATTGTATTCGGGCCAAAATTAATTCTGGAGGGAGTTGACACTAATTCCGTACTCCAAACCGAATGAGATATTATGTGGTGAAATGAGTTAATTGCACTAAAGTTTGTTATTGAATGGTTCATGTCAAGCTACTTGACTTCCTGGACTCATAGGTGGTCATGATGTGTTGCTAGATACCGCTCATGATCTGAGAATATGGGTTTATTAATTGATGAATTAATAAACCAATCCTGATTAGAATTAAAAGGATTAATTCTAATTAATTATGGATTATTAATCTCAAAGACGTTTGAATTAATTTATGTTCACTACCAATTGACTGGGAAACCTAATAGGTCACACACAAAAGAGGATTATATACTCAAGATGTTATTTGATAACATAGTGGCGTTAATTGTGAGAAAAAGAAGTTGTTGTGGCCAAATTATAATTAGTTATAATTAATAGTCCAAATTATAATTGTGAGAACTTGATGTTTCCAATTACAATTAGAGAATTCTAAGATTGGAGTATATTTGGAGCAGGATTTTTCGTGTGATATAGGGATAACACACGAAACCCTAGCTAAGGTGTAAGACACGACTCCAACCCTAGCAACACTTGACATTCTCTTCTCTCTCTCTCTCTCTCGATTGTTCTTGAGAAGCCCTAGCCTCCATCTTGTTTCTACTAGCACAGGAAATTTTGGTGCTTGAGTGTATCCTCTGTGTGGATTACTATTAAAGATAATCACACACTGTGATTATAGTGGTTAGACGTTCAACTCTCCTGGAGTTTGCACAAGAGGATTGCTGGATTGCGCCTTGACTTAAAGAAGAAAATTTTGTTCTTCGGACGATCAAAGAAGGGTAAAAAGCTGTTACATTTGATCTGTTTATGTCTTGTTTTCCGCATATATGCAGGTCTTAGGATGGTATCTCATTTTATTCTTCAGCTGGGTGTATATGATACGTGCCTGAGATACCCAACAGCTGAGATAGCTAATCCTGCCCAAGGTAGCATCATAGTCCTCTATGGGCAGGCATATTAAATCTTCTCCCAAAATTTCATTCTCTACCAAAGTCTTACATTCCTTATATACTCTCTCACTATTTGTTTACTTTCCCAATAGGGTACTAACAAGCATTTCATATAAAATTTCTTCCCCTTTAAATCATAGAAACATGAAATAGATTAGCAACAAATGAATGCGTAGAACCGGAATGTACCAATACTTTAGCATCATGATTCAAAATTAAGGAGCGTACCTTCCATTACTATGGCATGATTATCCATTTTTTCCAAGGCAACCACTCGAGCATTCACTTGTAGTTTAGTAGGTCCGGCTCTAGAGATAGAAGCTTGTCTTGAGTTTCCTCTTTCTAGTCCTGACCTCTGCCCTTGATTATTTTTTCCTGATCAACTCCATCCTCCTATCCTTCGAGGGTAAAAGCAATTGAAACTCTTATATCCTACCTTCCTATAGTTAAAACATCTAAAAGATGTCCTCCAGTCGGGCCTCCCATCCTTTACATCTTTCCTTTCTTTTGCCATTGGGGTCCTCCAGCTCTTTTATGACTTATACCCCGAAATCCACTTCGATTTATTCTAGCATTCTCACTGGCTCTAGTAATAGTCTCATTTAATCATTGAATAGTATCAGCCATTTTCTAAAAGGCTTAGAACATAAGATGATCCAAATTTATAAGATGGGAACCTTCTACAGGTCGTTCCTCCACCATTGGCCTAGTGTTATTTCGAGTACTTCAGGATGATCGTCCAGAAGTTCGTTTAGGAGGCTTTAGTACAGTTCATAAGGTTTTACTGTTAACACAAGCATGCGCATAGTGCACATAGCAAGAACACAAGATATATTCATTCTCATCTATCACAAAATCACTACAAAATTTGTGTGCAAAGCAAACAGTCATATACACTGGCCAAACTGTACATATCCTACTACATATTTCTACGTCTCATCATCCTGCTCTTCATCATTACTATCCAAAATAGGAGGTCGTGAATCAGTAGAAACTGTATAGGACTGGACTGCATTAAATCCCTTATCTTTATCCACATCTGGATACAGCCAAGCCATTATTTCTAGGTATATCTCCAATTCCTCCTCGAATTCCTCAAACATAGGTACCTCCACCTCGGGTACCTCTTGACCTCTCCTGCCTCAGTAACCTCCAATCCTGGCATATGTTCCTCTAATACTCTTGGAATATCCCCGCCAAATACTTCCTCATCATCATCCTGATGTTGTGGCTTAATATCGCTATGAACCTCATCAGAATCACCACCTACCTTCTCTATCTGACTATGTGGCAACGATGTCCTCTCGGGAAAATGTGTCTTCTCTAGACTGAGGTCTCGCGCAAATGCAGTAATGACAGGCACTGAAGGGTCAAATGCACTCCCGGTGAGACTGGGTGCATGACGGCGGCCAGGGCCGAGTCTTGTCAAAGTGAAATGTCCTGGCACGCCTACTCAATAGATCGTTCTAATTTTCCTGGGTCTTTTTACACCAGAACCCTCACCTACCTCTTTTTTTCGGTCTTCCTATTATCACTACACTCATCCATTGGACGCTTACCCTTATCACTCCTATCTGTCATACCTCCACAATGAAAGAGTTCTACCAATCTCTAAGATGATATCATAGTTCTATAATACTAGGCTCTGATGCCAATTGTAACACCCTTACTCAAAGTAACAACGAAAGTTTATCAAAACCGAGTGTCGCCCTATCCAGTTACCCAGAGAAAGGGTTTTTATAACTTAGAACCAATAGAGTATACAAGGTCCAGATCTAAACAAACGTCCTATACTGATGGTAATATATATGTACAATGAGAATCTTATACATGAAAAATTTTCATCCTATATCAGTAATAAGGTACATTATCAAAAGGGGAACGTTTGGACCTAAATTGCTTCCACTGTGGTATTGTTCTTCTATTCTTAGGTCCACTCAACTCCGGATCCTACAAAAAAGAGTAAGATAAAAGATACGTATGAGTGAAAAATCACACAGTGAGTCCCATGTGTGCTAGTACTTTATTAAAGAGACAGAGTATTGGGTATTCAGGCTCGTATCCTATACGGCACAGTGGAAAATAAACGAGATACCATCCCAGGACATGCCTATGTGCGGAAAACAAGACATAAAGACAATAAAGGTAACAGCTTTTTACCTTTGTTTGATCATCCGAAGAACAAAATTTCTTCTTCAAGTCAAGGCACGATCTAACAATCCTCGTGATCAAACTCCATGTGAGTTGAACGTCTAACCACTATAATCACAGTGTGTGATTATCTTTAATAGTAATCCACACAGAGGAATACTCAAGCACCAAACTTTCCTATGCTAGCAAAAATAAGATGGCGGCTAAGGTTGTTTTTCAATACAATTGAGAGAGATAAAGAGAAGAGAAGGTCGAGTCGTACTAGTTTTTTGTGTGTCACTTTTTTCAGATAGGGTTTCATTTGTCTTCTTAATATGTCACACGAAATTTCCCTTCCCAAAACTGAGATTTCTAATCCTATTAGAATTCCCTAATTGTAATTGGAAACATCAAGTTTTCACAATTACAACTTAGACGACACATTATAACTAATTATAATTTGTCCACAATAACTTATCTTTCTCTCAATTAACCCCACTGTGTTATCAAATAACATCTTGAGTATATAATCCTCTATTGTGTGTGACCCATTAGGTTTCCCAGTCAAGTGGTAGTGAACATGAATTAATCCAAACGTCTTTGAGATTAATAATCCATAATTAATTATAATTAATCCTATTAATTCTAATTAGGATTAGTTAATTAATTCATCAATTAATAAACCCATATTCCTAGATCATGAGCGGTATCTAGCAACACATCGTGACCACCTAAGAGTCCAAGAAGTCAAGTGGCTTGACATGAAGCCTTCAATAATAAACTTCAGTGCAATTAACTCCTTTCACCATACAATATCTTATTCGGTTTGGAGTACGAAATTAGTGCCAACTCCCTCCAGAATTAATTCTGGCCCGAATACAATAGTACTTGTACCAGGAACCCATTACTCTAGATGTGTATCAATTAGAACTGTTTCCAATACACAATCACCTTGGCCAAGGACTTTTTGAGTAATAATTCCTACAAGTAGCCTTGAGATATTTGCCCCTACTATAAGGAGTGGTGAATCCTTTGTTGACCCTCTCAACTACTTTCGTTTACCTCAAAATATACCCAATATCCATCTCATAGATGGCCCTCGATTAAGCTCCGGAGATTGGAATCAAAGTACAAAGCTCAGCAAACAAAGTACCTTGGAGATCTCAAGTCTAAGGATACATGCACATTTGCTATATTGAGATTATATCACTAGTACTAAATAGTTATCTATGTGATTATCTCAAAGCTAGGTCATCCAATGAACTTGTTCTATTAACAAGAATCCATGTGTTAACAAGGTTTCCAAGACAAATATGAAGTTCATTCGAGCCCAAAGTGGCATAAGAATAAATCTTGCTCAAATAACCTTAAATATATTTAGGGATTTCCAAAACGGTGTAAAACATATCATTCATGGAAAAGTGAAGCACACTACTTTTCAAAAGTTTTTAGAAATTAAAGGGACTCACCTCGTGTCCTAATGAACTTTTCCCGTTCACGGCCATTCGACCATCGTTTCCACCGTTTTCAATGTATCGTTGGTCATTTATCGACAAAACTACATCAAATATCGTTTTTTAGGTTTAGTCGTGTTTGGTGAAAAAAAAATAGTTGATGGTTAGCCGACGTTCCTGACGTGTATCTGATGTCTAGCTGACGGGGCTAACGTCCAATTGACATTTAGCCGATGGTTAACCGATGATTAAGGAAAATGTACAACATTCGTTCATGTCGTTTTTTCATTGTTTGTTTAATTCTTTCATTTTCCTTTTTCCATATCCTTCCTCTCTTTGTATACAAGGGATTAACTCCATGTTTCTCATTCATTTCATATAAAATCACACAATTATTCTTCCTTAAGTTCATTCACTTTCCAAGCAAAATCCTGAAATTTCGATGCTTTGACACACAATTTTGTGTCACACATAACTTTCATTCCACAACTCTAATTTAGCTTTATGATATACCAAAATGACTATAAGACTCTTAAAAGGCAAAAACAGTCCTAGTAGTTTTGCTCCAATTCTACTATTTATGCTATCATTTGTTTCCCTTTAGCCTTTAACACCTTAAGAACATTAATTTATTCCATTTTCCTACAAATCATCTTTGATTCTGTAATTTTCTGATTCCAATAGCTCACAAGAGTCATGCTTATTCAACACAAATTCACTTCTCCAAATCAAAAGCTAGTATAATTTATTTTTTCGACCAAGTAACTTCTATTTTCATTCTACTTCGGTCATCATCTCCACTAATAAAAGCAATCCTTCGAACTACTATGAATATTCAGTTCTTCCTTACACAAAATAATATCCATAAAGCTTCTAGGCAGCCGACACACATAGGCACATAGAGAGTTCATCAACAAAGTTTATAAACCCTAGCTTTTGATCCAAAATCAAGACATGAAAATCATGTTTTCATTTTAAAATTGATATCAAAATGTTCATCATTCACCCAACAACAACTTTAATTCTAGTAAGGTGAGGTTTTACCTTCTATATAAAGTTCCTTGGTGTGATTTGTTCCAAGAACTTCTCGAGAACTCATACACAACACCAAGAACACACACTAGCTATCTTCTCTCTCTCTCTTTTTGCTAATTTCTTTGATTTCTTTGTCTCTTGTTTTTCCTTCCTTGTGGTTGCCAAAATTAAGGCTGTGAAACAGCCTTCCCACCCCCATTTCTCATCAGATTTTAGCCAAGGGAATTTTAATTCTGTTAATTGTATGGTGGCTAATGTATAGGTGTGTTCCAATGAAAATCTCACACACCAACCACTTATTTTTCTTCCTTAAAATTTCCTCTTCATTTCTCTTGTATGGCTACCAGTTTTCTTGGCCAATATTTAGCCATTCAATAGCCTTTTTCATGAAGAAATATTGACCACTTAAATTGATCAAGGCATTAATTAAATGGCTCACAAATGATGTGTTCCAATCATAAAAATACTCATCATTCTTTTATTTATTTTGCAATTGTTTAATTCCATGCATCTTGCATGAATTCTTCATGCAACCTCTCATAATATGACACATGTTCATGGGCTACCAATCAAAACATGCCACACGTCCAAATTTTCAATTCTTCTTGGAAATGACCAAAAATCGGATCCGAAATGGAAAAATATTTTACTTTACCATTCAACTCCAAAATTTCCACTTAATCCATTGGGTAATACTTAAATTCTTCAATTCATTCTCAGTTTAATCAAATTTGTGATCAAAGTAGCAGGCGCGGTTAAAATGACGAAAATGCCCCGATAACAACACTAGCCTTCCAAAGATTTAGGGTACGGGTAGAATAAATTCAATAATTACATCCAGGTCCTGACAAAATATTATTATACCAAAATATTCATCTCATTACATCGATCATCATTTGTTCTAGCCATTGATATAAATTCTCATCCTATTACAACTAGTGGCCAATCGAAGGTAAAAGTGTGGGGTATTACATCGTATTTATCTAAATTTGATGGACTTGAGGGATAAAGTTAAGATTATATGACTAATAATCAAGGATTAGTTGATTTCACCACGAGCAAAGGGTTATTAGTTAATTTCATGCTTATAAGAAATTGAACCTAATGCATGTTTCTATTATGTTAGCTTGATTGGAAAACCTGTTAATTTAATAAGAAACGAAGTGGGATTTATTTATGTAGATTCATGACTTGTGAAACAATTGAACTTTACTTTATATTCCTTCATGATGCCATGATGATAATTAGTTGAGAGAATTGCTAGTTGGTTCATTATCATGTTTTCTAGGATAATTGTCTAAGTTCCATAAACCTACATTGTTGAGTTATATATATTTCTTAGTTTTTCTTTTTATTATTTTCTCACTTTATTGGGTCGGTTAAATAATGAATGACAAGTTATTAGTGTGTACTTGTTCCTTTGAGGATCGATACTCATTAATTCCCTATACTATGCTTGGATTAATGTTTTAATTAAAACTTGACAAATGGATAGATTTAAAATTGATGATTTTTATGCACCCAAAATTCACGCAGTAAGTTTTTGGGGCATATTCCTTCCTATTTGACATTTTACTTGTAAAAAGTGTTTTTGACAAATTTGTACAAATTTGAGTTAATTTCAAGGAAAACTGGAGATTTTCCAGAAGACTCCTAGTGCCAGGTCTAGCAAATGGACTAGGTGCCAGGTCCATTCTAGTCAGCCAGAGAAAAATAGGAAAAACAATCTGGGAGAGAGCATAACACACCTGGCGCTAGGTGGGTCGACTAGACTCGGCACCAAGGCAAAATTTCTATGCACGAATTTGAGAATTTTCTAAAGATTTCAGTATTTTCCAATTCCTACTCGGCTAAGACTCCTCAAGCAACAAATTTGGCATCAAATGAAGCTTATAAAAGCAAGAGAAAACACAAGGAATTGAAGAGTGAATCAAGAGCAAAAACTCCAACCACTCAAGAATGAGAGATTTAGCATCCAATGAGGGTTGTTTAAGAGAGTCTTCAAATGAGAAGGAGGAGGCTTGTCTATGAGTGATTTCTTTAATAATGATGTATTCAATGTTTTATTTGTAATTTGAAAATATTTTAGGATTCATGATTTTGTGTTAATTTAGTTATTCGATCAATTCTTTACTATCTTTGGTGTTTGATTACTTGTTATCATTGGTTATTGATGCAAGTTTTTCTAATTGACTTGGGAAATGATGTTAGGAGTTCATTGCATTGATTTCTTCTTTGTCAAATCTTAATGGACTTGGAAAATGAAGTTATGATTAAAAGACTAAAATGATAAAATATTACTTGATTTCATCTTGAGCAGAGAGTCATTAGCTAATTTCATGTTTATGAGAAATTGAGTTTAATGCCGATTTTGGTTATGTTGGTTTGGTTGGAAAATATGCTAATTTAATCAAAAGATAGTAATTCCATGGATTAGGAAAGAAGTGGAGTCTATATAAGTAGATTTATGACTTGAAAAATGATTGAATTTTACTTTATATTCTTTTATGATGCCAAGATGATGATTAATTGAGAAAATTTCTAGATAATTCATTACCATATTTTCTGAGATAGTTGTCTAAATTGCATATTCCTATATCCTTGAGTTGTAGATATTTCTTTATTTTTCTATTTATTATTTTATCACTTTATTTGGTCGGTTAAATAATGAATGAAAAGTAACTAGTGTGTACTTATTCCTTTGAGGATCGATACTCGTTAATTCGCTATGCTATACTTGCGATGAGTATATTTGCTCATATGTGTATTTTGGGATTAATGTTTTAATTAAAACTTGACTAAGGGATGGATTTAAATTTGATGATTTTTATACACCCAAAATTTACGCATCACCAGATGAATAACTTCTACTCGTTGATGGTGAGATTTCTCAAACTCCTTGGTTTGCTGATTTTGCTAATTGCTTAGTTGTCTGAATTGTTCTTAAGGATTTCACATCGCAACAAAAGAAGAAATTCCGCTCCAAAGCAAAGCATTACTTTTGGGAAGATCCATACTTGTTCAAATTTGCGCAGATCAAATTCTTCGAAGGTATGTTGGCCACGAGAAAAGTGCAAACATTTTGAGACGTTGTCATGAAGGACCCATAGGAGGTCATTACAAAACTAACAATACTGTAAGAAAGGTGCTTGAGTCCAGATTCTATTAGCCAACACTTTTTTGGGACTCTCACAGGTTTGTTCAAAATTGCGATAGCTGTTAACGTACAGGTAATATTTCTAAATTTAGTGAGATGCCATTGCAAATTTTTCAAGCTTTTGAAGTATTTAATTGTTGGGAGATAGATTTCTTGGGCCCTTTTCCTAATTCTTTAGGCAACAAATGTATCTTGGTTGTAGTTGATTATATGTCTACGTGGGTTCAGGTGTAAGCTTTACCCACTAATGATGCACGGGTTATGGTCAAATTTCTTAAAAAGCTTTTTACCCGGTTTGGTGTACTTAAAGTACTCATTAGTGATAGAGGAACACACTTTTGCAATACTCAATTGGAAAAGTTCTTAAACACTTAGGCATTACTCATAAGTTTGCTACCCTTTATCACCCCCAAACTAGTGGCCAAGTTGAGGTAGTGAATAGATAGCTCAAAAGAATTTTGGAAAAGGTAGTTAATCATACAAGAAAGGATTGGAGTTTGAAATTGGACGACACTCTTTGGGCTTATAGAACTACTTTTAAGACTCCTATAGGTATGTCCCCCTATAGATTAATTTTTGTGAAATCTTGTCATCTACTTGTGAAAATTGAACATAAAGCTTATTGGGCTCTCAAACTGGTTAACTTTGATCTTAAGTTTGTTGGAAAATCAAAGTTTCTTCACTTGAACATATTGGAAGAATTGTGCATGAACACATATGATAATTCCATGCTATACAAGGAAAGGATAAAACGATGGCATGAAAAACACATTGTCCAAAATTAGGAATTCAAGGAAGGTGATCAAGTATTGTTGTTTAATTCCTGATTACGACTCTTTTTGGATAAGTTGAAATCAAGGTAGTGTGGGCCGTATATGGTAAGTAAGATCTTTCCCTCTGGTACTCTTGAAGTTACTCATCTAATTAACGACACTTTTAAAGTAAATAGGAATCGAGTAATACATTACTTTGGTAAGGATCTTGGCAATTTGGATCACGTTGATGTTTTTCTATGATATATATTTTTCTTAGGTTTCTTATTAGTTTATTTTTATTGTTTCATTTTAGTTTATTTTCCTTTTCTAGTTTTATGTTTTTGTTTCTTTTGTGTTATTTTTTTATGTACACTCCACAATGCTCCTTGTGATGGACTCACCTATTTTGAGGCTACTACTCTGTTATGGAAGTATTTTCTTTTCTTTTCTTCTTATTCTTCTAAATTTATTTTGGTCAATTGGCTTTGTTTTAATTGTTCTATTTTTGGCCATTGAAGACAATGTCCAGTTTAAGTGTGGAGAAAATTTAGCATTGAAAATATATTCTATATATTATACTTTTGGGATACATTGGCTAAAAGTTTTTGAAATTTCTTTTGGTTTTAAATGCTTTGATTTATGATGAGGTTGTGATTATTATTCTTACTTGGGATATGATTTTTGTCATTCAAATTGGTTGGATTTTTATTAACAGTGAATTACTTTTTTAGATTGGATATGTTAAGTCTTGTAAATTTAAGTTAATCTTATTTATGCATTAGTATTTGAATGTTATGTTACTCATCTAGTTTGAAGGTGGATAATGTGATGAATGTAGGAAAAATTGTTGACTAATTCTTGTATTATGGATTTGAAATTTGCTTGACTTTGAGTAACGAATAGGGAATGTGAGAAACAAAGGTATTGAGTAGAAACATTTTTCTTTGTTACATGAGTTGAAAAAATTGGGTTGAAAAAGTTGCTCTTATTTTTTAATTCTATTGGAGACCTTTTGCTAAAAAGGGGTTAATAAAGAGAGAATTAGCAAGTATTATTCAGTGTACTCTCTTGAAGCTATCTCGAAAGCAAAAAGGCAAGAAAAAGCAAAGAAAGTGAATGTTGACAAATGTTGAAAAAGAAAAAATGTATAATGACTATAAGGAGGCCACTACAGTACGTGAAGATAAATCCATTCACTTGAGGTTATTAATTCCCTAAGTATTTAGGGGGAAAAAAAAGAGTGGAGTGTTTTCCTTAAATCATTACTTGAGTTGTACAATTTTTGGGTTTATAATACTTGAATTGGTTAGAGAGCTTGACTTGTATGATTCATATTATCTACATTTTTGCTTGAAGGGTGAAATAATTTTCTTAGATTAAAGCGTAAACTTGTTTAACTTGACTTCAAGGGCCTTGGTATGTCTGAACTAGTGCTTCAATTTGCAAATGCTTTCAAAGGGTTGAAAGAATGACAAGATCATGTGCAAAGTTTGAAGGAAAATTGTGGCTTTGTTATAGTTAAAATTTTTGAAAATTTGTCTTATTTTTCTTTATCTTAAGTACTTTTTTTTTAGGACAAGCAAAAATTCATGTGTATGGGAATGTGATAGGGGCTAAATTCGTTAATAATTTTTAAGATATTTGAGGATATTTTGTGATACATTTGATACAATAACTAGTCATATTCTTTCATATTTTATATTTTGCCATTAGAAAGGTATTTTGGTGTTTTGTTGCAAAATTGAGGGGAAAATGACGAAAAATCGTCACCGCTGCAGTACATGGCTAGCCTGGGCCTGGAAGAGGGAAAAAAAACAACGAAAAAACAAAGCAAGTCGGGCCGAACTTAGCATGGCCGGCACAAGCTAGGAGAGACTAGGCTGGCGCCGGCCCAGGTCCAACGCTGCCCCGAGGTGGCGAATTTTCCTGTTATGTGCAGATTTGGGAATTTCCTAAGTGTTTTGGTATTTTCCAACTTGTACTCGGCCTAGAACTCTTAGGGAACGAATTTTGGCATCTTGAGAGCCTATTTAAGCAAGGAAAACACAAGAAAAATAGATGATTCCAAGGATCAAAGTTGTCAATCAATCATAAAATAGTACATTCATCACTCAAATGGGCGTTGTTCAAGAAGGTCTTCAAGGAAGAAGAGAAGGACTTGTCTATGAGTCATTTCTTTTACTTTTGTTTTCTTTTTGTAGAACAATGATGTGATTACTATATTTATTGTAATTTGACATTATTTTGGAATTCATGATTCTTGAGTTGATTTAGTCTTTTGATCAATTAATTATTATTCTTGGTATTTGATTACATATTTTTATTAAGGAATTGATTGATTGATTCTTCTTGTTAACTTGCTTGAGAAAGTAGTTAATTGTAGTTTTAATTTAATTAATTTCTTATTTTTTATCTCTTAATTTGCTTCAAAAAAGGGGTCAATTGTTATAAACTTGGGTAAACAAAGATTAGTTGATGATTGCTAGAATATAGATTTATTGGCTAATTTCATATTTTAAATCACCTAAAACATAGGGATTTAACTTGGGGATTGATTTTTAATGCATATTTTGGGTAAATTAGTTGAGACAGAATATGTTCACTAATTTAACTAAAAGATAGTGATTATATGGATTGCAAACGAAGTGGGTCTATTTTAATTCCTCCATGATACCAAGATAATAATTGATTGTCATACTTGCTAAGTAATTCATTACCATGTCTTCAAGAATATTTATCTAAATTGCATATTCTTTTATCGTTGAGTTATATATATATATATATATATATATATATATATATTATTTCCTTTTTTATTCTCTTATCAATTTATTGACTCAGTTGTTCCTTGAGGATTAATACTTATTAATTCTCTATGCTATATTTATGATGAGTATACTTGCTCATATGTGTAATTTAGGGATTAATTTTTTAATTAAAACTTGGCTAGGGATGGATTTAAATTTGTATGATTTTTCTATACCCAAAATTTATGTATCAGTGTGCAACTTGCAAAGTTCTATTTGTAGACTAGGAGTTGAAAATTACATTTTGATGAAACAATTAAAAATTTTGATTTCATATAAAATATGGATGAATCTTGTGTGTATAAGAAGGTTAGTAGGAGTGCAATTATTTTCTTGTAGCTATATTTAGATGACATATTACAAGAAGGAAATGATGTCTCAATTCTTCAATTAGCTAAAATATGGTTATCAAATAATTTCCCCATGAAAGCCCTTGGAGATACAAACTATATTCTGGACATGAGGATCTATAGAGTTAGATCAAAATTGTTGCTTGATCTTTCACAGTCTACATGCATAAACAAAATACTAAACAGGTTTGGCATAGATCAATCTAAAAGAGGATTCTTACTGATAGGAATCTACCTAAGCCTCAAGGAGCCTTCAAAGAACGAGGAAGAGGATTAAAACTACAACACCTAATGCCATGGCAAACTCCACAATTCAAGGGTGATCAATGGAGAATTCAAGCAAACAAAGGTTCCAAGCTAAGAGTTAAGAGAATGGTGAGGAACTAGTTGCCAAAGAGAAGAGCAAATGGTGATTAATTGAAACAACAAACTATATGGAGAGTCAAGCAGATTGATTAACCAAGACCTTAAAATCCTAAGATAAAAGTTATGATGATATGGATTCAAAAGAGGCTCTAAAGCTACAAGAAGACCCCATTGAATTTAGAAGACCCTTGTTCATTAATTGAGAGTTTCAAGAAACATGTTCAAATATCTATACAAGCCAAGTGATCAAAGGGAGACCAAAATCAAGCTAAGAAAGCTGGCTTTGCAAGATAGGGTAGAGCAAACAGTGTTGATCTAGTGCAGCCTTGGGTGAAGAACCCAGCACCCACTAGTTACTGGACAAAAAAGGTTAACCGGCCAGAATCGACCCGGCACTGACTGTGGGCAATGGAATGGCACTGGCTTACAATGGGACCTTAGAATTTCAACTGATTATATATATATATATATATATATATATATATATATATATATATATAATAGCTTAGTTGACTTCTATTTTTATTCCTACGACTTTTATGGTGTATTTAGCTTATTTTAGGCTATTAAAAGGCACCCAGAGGCTGAGATTTAATCTTAATTAGAATATGTTAGAGGATGACTATATGTACTTAGTTTTATTTCATTGTAAACAACTTTTGTATTGTGAAATCAAAATATTGGAGATTAATTCTCTTGTGAAGTTAAATCCTCTTTGGGTTCTTTCTTAAAAACAAAGACTAACTCTTAGGGTTCTAGTCCTACCCTTAGAATGCGTCTCTAAGACTCCAAGAAGGATAGATTAATTGTTAGCTCTTGCCTGGGTCTTGGTTTCTCTTAGTCAAATCAAGATTCTTGTTTCTAACAATTGATTGCCTAATTTAATTTGTCTCTTTAGTTTCTAATCTCTTGTAGGTTAGAGGTTGCGTGTTGAATTGGTAGACCAAATCCATTGATTCTAAAGGTTCTAAGTGTTAATTTATTTTAGGGTTCTAGGTTTTGGGTTGGGTATTAGCTTGAGTATCAATTTTACCCTATTTGACTATCTAAATTTTTCTTGTTTTGCTAGCTAAATTAAGCCACAAAATTCCATTGGAAATCAACCCCAAGAATTCATATCAAATTTGGTATTAGATTTTTGGAAAATCTTGATTTTAGTCAAGCCTTGTTATTCAAGAAGAGTGCATGCAAAAAGAGCTTCAAAACAGAGCAATCCCGGAATTGAAATTGGGGCATTAAAAAGGTCATCAAATAACTTGATTCTCTTGCAAATTACTTGGGAAAGTTGATATATGATATGTGCATGACCTTAGGGAATGAAAATTTCATGTCGATTGTAGTTAATTATGGCTCAAATTGATTGAAAGTTCTGAGATATCTTGAACTCCAAAAATTGGCCATCATGTGTTTGATGGATAGTTTGGGTTGAATTGAGGGATTGAATTGTGACCAAACTTCTTGTGAGCACCTTCCATCCTTTTTTTTTTTTTTTTTTTGGAATCCTATCTTCTTTTGAATCATCTTTTCTTAAGAAATATATTGACACACTCTCTACTTATTGAATTTTATTGTTGACCTCTATATCTTTGATTTTTATTCGAGTTGCTTGTCTTGTTGCCTATCTACTACTTTGTTAACCTCTAACTAAGACTACCAATTAATTTGTCTTTGGAGAATTGTTGACTTGTTTAGTTAGACTATTTCTCTAAGGAAATTGGGAAGGTTTTTTAGGAAGAGGACATTGAGCAATTGAGTGATTTGAAAAAGGAAAGAATGAGAGTTCATCATATCAAAAGCTAAAAGAGTGTAAACACTAGTGAAAGAGTGACTATTAAATTGAGCGATACACGTAAGGGAGTGTTGTGAGGAATTTCCTTATCATTCTAACCAAAATTTTGGAAGTATTCTTTGAAAGAAAACGTTCACAATGGCTAGTAGGAGTAAAAGTGAAGCGTATGACTTTGATTAGGACTCTTGTTTGAATAGGAGTAGTTATGAGGAGCATGGTGAATATGATTGTGAGCATGAAAGAGATCCTTGGGAAAATGAAGATGCTCATGAGAACTTGCTTGAATATGAAGAAGAAACTTACATTAAAAGAACATAAAAGCCTTTTAAGTATAGGGTACAAAAGAAATTAAGGGGATATAATTGCAAAATATATGGGAGTTTTGAGCATCCTCCTTTTAAATGTCGAAGAATTTTTAATCAAAAAGGGCGAAGTAAAGTACAACATATTTCAAAAAATGGCTTGAACAAAAAACAAGATTATGACCAAAGAAAGAATGGGGAACCTTAAACTTCTACAAACAAAGTACAGCCAAAGAGTAGTAGAGAAGTTGTATGTGATCATTATGGAGAATATGGACACGTACCACTCCAATGTCCTAAGATACATGACAAGCTTGGGGTTGAAATTAAGAAGATGAGTAAGACTATTGGTAGTATGATGGAGCGTATTGGAAGACCATTAAGTGTGACTTATGCATAAATTTTGGGTGTATTAAAATCATCAAATTTAAATCCATCACTTAGTCAAGTTTTAATTAAAAAATTAATCTCAAAATACACATATGAGCAAGTATACTCATCGTAAGCATTGTATAAGGAATTAATGAGTATCGATCCTCAAAGGAACAAGTGTATACTAATCATTTTGCACTCATTCTTTAACTAACTAAATAAAGTTCTAAGATAATAAAAAGAAAAATAAAGACATATGTACAACTCAAGGATGTAGGAATATACAATTTAGACAACTATCCTAGAACACATGATAATGAACCATCTAGAAATTATCTTAAGTAATCATCATCCTGGCATCATAAAGGAATATAAAGTAAAATTTAATCATTTCCCAAGTCATGAATCCACTTATATAGACTCTACTTCTTTTCCAAATCATGGAATCACTATCTGTTGATTAAATTAGCAGATTTTCCAATCAAATCAACATAACAAAAAAAAAATGCATTAAACACAATTCCTCATAAATATGCAATTAGCTAATGACCCTATGCTCCAAGAGAAATCAACAAATCTTTGACCACCTTTGTCCTTTAATCTTAACTTCGTTTCCAAGTTCATTAAGATATGACAAATACGAAATCAATGCAATGAACTCCAAACATCATTTCCTAAGTCAATTAGAAGAACTCGCATCAATAACCAATGATAACAAGTAATCAAACATCAAGGGTGATAGAAAATTGATCAAATAACTAAATTAATACAAAATCTTGAATTCCAAAATAATGTCAAATTATAATAAAATCATTGAATACATCATTGTTTAAAAACAAGAAAACAATGGTAAAAGAAAAAACTCATAGACAAGCCTCCTTCTTTTCCTTTGAAGACTTTCTTGAACAACCCTCATTAAATGGTGAATCTCTCATTCTTTGAGTGATTGGAATTTTTGCTCTTGGATTCACTATTTTCTCTTGTGTTTTCTCTTGCTTTTATAGTCTTCTTTGATGCCAAATTTGTTGCTTGAGGAGTCTTGGCTAAGTAGGATACAAAAAATACCATTTTTTTTGGAAAATTACTAAATTCGTGCACATGATTTTCACCTCTCCAAAGTGGACCTGGCACCGGGTCCAGTCGACCCACCTTATGCCAGGTGTGTTCAATTTTATCTCCTGGAACTGCCCTATTTTCTTTGCTCGGCCAGAGTGGACCTGGCGCCTGGTCCACTTGCCAGACCTGGCGCCAGGTGCATTCTTGAATTTGTCCACTTTTTGCTCGAATACAACTTAAATGTACATAAATTTGTCAAAAACATTTTCTACAAGAAAATTGTCGAATAAGAAGGAATATGCCTGACTTTTTTCATCAAAAGTATCTCAATTTAACCTCAAATAACTAGGAAAATAGTGATGACTTTAGCCCCTATCACATACCCCCACACTTGAACTTTTGCTTCTACTCAAGAAAAAACACTTAAGCTAAGAAAATCATCAAGAAAGCACGAGAATTTTATCGTTCAAAAATTTTGAAACATAACAAGGATTATAAATTCCTTTCAAACTTTAGATAAATTTCTTACCATTCATTAAACCCTTTGAAAATAATTCAAACTTTGAAACATTTAACAAAACATCACAAAAGTTTGAAGTCAAATTAATCAAGTTTATGCCTTAATTTAAGAAAATTATTTCACCATTCAAGTAAGAACATAGATAACATGAATCACCTAAGTCAAGTCATCTACCAACTCAAGCATTATAAATCCAAAAATTGCACAACTTAAGTCATGATGTACGGAAAGCACTCCAAAATTGTTTCTCTCAATTTTTTCAATCACTTAGGGAATTAATAGCCCCAATTGCATGGATTTCTTTTCACACACTGTATTAGCCCCTTGTAGACATCACTCATCATTTTTTCAACATTTTTCCTCTCTTTTGTTCTTGGGAAAGAAAGTGGATTTCTCTTCACTATCCGTATTAGCCCCCATAATAGAGCAAAAACAATAGTTTCTCCTCTTCAAGGAGGAAACAACAATCAACTCATTTTGGTCAATTTTTCAACTCACAAAAAATTTCCACAATCTTTCCTCTCAAAGATCTTTTATCCCCTTACATTTCTTATCACAACTCAAGGCTAAGCAAAGTTTAAACCCATGATACAAGAGTTAGCCCACAACCTATCCCCCACATTCATCATATTCTCCATATTCAAACTAGACGAGTCAAATAATATTCAAACGCCAATGCATAAACAAGATTAATCCAAATTCTCAAGTCTTGAAAAATATCATTCCCAATAAACCAATTTCATAAAATCCCACCAAATAAATGACAAAATTTCATATCCAAGTAAGAAAAAGAATTACGTCCTTGCTAACTAATGAAAACCACAAAAAAAGATAAAATTGAAAATTTTCACACAAAAATGATAAGGAAAATATCTTCAATTCCTAAACTCTCCCTCCACCCTTAAATTGGAAAATGCCCTCATTGGCCAAAAATTGAAATAAAAAAGCATCTCCAAATGGACCAAAAATAATAAGGAGGCAGAAGGTTAAGCAATACTTTCCAAGTGCAATAAAGCTCTAATAAATATCAAAATGTGAAATATATAGAAGATCTTGTCCATGACGTATTTATTCCTACATGCAAAACACAACACAAATAAAAGCATTAAAAAATAAAGGCAAAATAAACAACACACTTAAATAAAAGAGAACAAACTAAAGAGAAATACTAATAAAGATCCTACAAAAACAAATAAAGACACGTCTCACTTCCCCACACTTAAGATGGAAAATATTTTCCTTATTAGGGAGAGGAAAAACAAAACACTTAACAAAATAAAACACAAAACTAAGATAAAAACTCTTTCCACCTGTCATGTTTCCTCATCAAACCTTTAGAAAAGACATGCATATGCAATGAAAATGGTAGGCATAATAAATGTAAAAATACAAGAGAGTTTGAAAAAATGGAGGCTTCATGGAAAATAGTAGTTGCAATGAATGTACATGCATGAACCCTTTTCTTTAACACTTTTTTAGACATAGAAATTAAGTTTCTAACATAAAGATGTAAATTATGTCTAAAAAGTTTGTAAACATGAGAATCACCACTTATCCCTTCAAAAGATTTGTCAAAATTGAAATTCCCCTTTAGACTTAGTAATATAGATTTTAAAGATGGAATCAAGAAATTTTTGCTTTTCAAATTATGGTCTACAAAAACTAAGTTACCTCCCTTTGAATGGGGTGAAGGGTATAAATTACAACTATCCTCCAAGGACTTCTTATGATGTAGTTTTGAAAGATCCAACTCCTTGAGACATGGTAAATTCAACACATTATCAATGGTATCATCAGGCTCCGTGAGTGAAGAGGTACATTGTGCAATTGTTCCTCATATCCTCTCTCTTCTCCTTGGGGGTCCTGTTGTTCAAGTGTATGGGTATTTATGGTATCTTCAACCAACTTAGCTAGTTGTGTTCTTTGATGGCTCAATCGTTGGGAAACTTTATCGTGCCACTTTATGATTGAATTTGTATTGGCAACAATAGAATTTATTGATGCTTCTAATGACATCTCACTAGAAGTATCAATGTGCACTTGCAGCCTTGCCAATATATCATCATTGTAGCTCTTTTGACATTATGACCATGAATAGTTGTCCATGATGATGTTCTGAACCTGGCGCTCAAAAAATAAAAATCAAATCGAAAATAAAAATAAACAAAATAATAGAAAAAAAAAAGAAAAAAAATGGGAAAACAAATAATAGAAAAATAAAGAAAAAAAACACATATTTTAGATATATTCACAAACTACCTAAATACAAAAGTTAGTGGTATTTACAAGTACAACATGAACTAAGCTAGTCAATTAAGTCACACGATGTTACAAACAATAAGATATAGCACATATTTATACAAAGAACATATATACATATTCACATATAGACATATGGACATATAAACATGGTTAAATTAATGAAATCCTAGCTTTCATGATGTTGTTCCCCGACAACAGCACCAAAACATTGATGTGTACACTTTAGGTGTATAAAAATCATCAAATTTAAATCCATCCCTTAGTCAAATTTTAATTAAAACATTAAACTCAAAATACACATACGAGTAAGTATACTCATCGCAAGCATCGTATAGGAAATTAACGAGTATCGATCCTCAAAAGAATAAGTACACACTAATTTCTTTTCACTCATTATTTAACTACCAAATAAAGTGCTAAGATAATAAAAAGAAAAATAAAGATATATGTACAACTTAATGATGTAGGAATATGCAATTTAGACAACTATCTTAGAACATATGATAAAGAATCATCTAGCAATTACCTCAAGTAATCATCATCTTGGCATCATAAAGAAATATAAAGTAAAATTTAATCATTTTCCAAGTCATGAATCCATTTATATAGGCTCCACTTCTTTCCCAATCCATGGAATCAATATCTTTTGATTAAATTAGCATATTTCCCAATCAAACCAATATAACCAAAAAATGCATTAAACACAATTCCTCATAAACATAAAATCAGCTAATAACCATGTGCTTTAGGCGAAATCAACTAATCTTTGATCACTTTTGTCCTTTAATATTAACTTCATTTCCCAAGTCCATTAAGATATGACAAATACGAAATCAATGTAATGAACTCCTAACATCATTTTCCAAGTCAATTAGAAGAATCTGCATCAATAACCAATGATAACAAGTAATCAAACATCAAGGATGATAGAAAATTGATCAAATAACTAAATTAATACAAATCCATGAATCCCAAAGTAATGTTAAATTACAATAAAAATATTGAATACAACATTGTTTAAGAACAAGAAAAAGGAGAAAGAAAGAACTCATAGACAAGCCTCATTCTTCTCCTTTGAAGATTTTCTAGAACAACCTTTCTTGAATGGTGAATCTCCCATTCTTTAAGTGATTGGAATTTTTGCTTTTAGATTCAATACTTTCTCTTATGTTTTATCTTTCTTTTATAGGCTTCTTTGATGCCAAATTCATTGCCTGAGGAGTCTTGGCCAAGTAAGATTCGAAAAATACCAAAATCTTTAGAAAATTACCAAATTCGTGCATAGAATTTTTGCCTCTCCAAAGGGGACCTAGCGTTGGGTCCACTTGGCAACAGGTTTGTTTTGTTTTTTCCCCTGGAACTGCCCTATTTTCTTTGCTCAGCCAGAGTGGACTTGGCACCTAGTCCACTTGCCAGACCTAGCACAAGGTGCATTCTTGAATTTGTCCATATTTTGCTCGAAATCAACTTAAATCTACACAAATTTATCAAAAACACTTTCTACAAAGAAAATTTCCAATAGAAAGGAATATGCCTAGTTTTTACATCAAAAGTATCTCAATTTAACCTCAAATAACTAGGAAAATAGTGATGATTTTAGCCCCTATCAGTGACACTTGAAGAAAAGGGTAAGAAAGAAAATGTGGAGATTGAGGAAGAAGTGATGTAATATGGAAGTCTTGAGTATGAAAAACGTCAAGAAGAAAAGAATGGGAAGAACGTGCAAGAAGAAACCATTATGTTAGAAGAAAAAGAGAAGTTTAGTGATGTTGAGAAGGCTAATGTGGAATCATTGTGTTAATTTCTTGGAGCAACTAAGGAGTACACCAACATACTATTCTTCCTAGAGGATAAACCACACCTTTTGGGAGTCTTAGAAGAGAATGAGCAAGAAGAAATAATGTATAATAGTGTAAAAATTGTTGAAAACCAACTAAGATGAAAAGATGGAGTGGAGAAGGAGGCTCACAAAGACCATAACTTGTGAAAAGGCAGTCTACAATAAGAACAGAAAAAGAGAAGTTAGCTAGAAGTGGTGCAAAGGCAAATAAGAAAAGGTGAAGTTAGAAGGGGTAAATCATCTAACTCAACAAATAAAAAAGACACCAAGTCCAGTGAAAAAAAGAAGAAAGGTAAAGTTGGAGGAGAATTGGACAGTAAAGATGGGATTGAGATTGAACAACCATGTGCATTGATTGATGTTATGAGAGAACTAAGTAAAACTTGTGTGGTAGAAAAAGAAAGGGAATTACAAAGGGAGAATATTCTCTAGTCAAGGTGTCAAATCAACCAAAAACCATGCAGTTTGATTATTTGATGGAGAAAATCAAGAATATAATTATTGCTACATTGGTGGAAGAATTAGGAATGAAAACCTAGAAACATCCCAAGCATTACAAGCTATAATAGTTGAATAATTGTAAAGAGGTAAATGTACACAAAAAAGTCAAGGTTGAATTTGACATGGGAGAATATAAAAATAAAGTGATGTGTGAAGTGTTTCCCATGCATGTTGGTCATTTGTTGCTTGGAAGACCTTGGCAATTTGATATAGATATCGTGTTCAATGGAAAGAGGAATACTTACTAAATGCACAAGCATGGGAGAAAATTTACTCTTTGCCCATTATCCCCTAGAGAAGTTGTAAAACATCAAAACATTTTGAGAGGGGAAGATAAAAAGAAAAGAGAGAAAAAAGAGAAAGAGTAAAATAAAATCATGGGAGAAAAGAGAACTTCAAGTGAGCGAAAAACAAGAGAGCCTTGAAGGAAAGATTAGAGGGGAAAAAAGATAACTAGGGGAAAATGAGTGACATTTTTTTTGAGTTGGGAGATGAAAATAACAAAGGTGTGCAAAAGAATGAGCATGAAGATAAAATAAGAGTGAATCTTTTGAGTATGAAGAATACGAGCTAAGAGGGTGAGATTAAAAAGGAGATTGGAGATGAGAAATATAAAGAGGTCTATGTGAGGGCACAAAAGCTTCATTTTTGTCTTCACATCACAAATCTTGTTTGCATTCTTACATAGGTGTTGATTCAAGGACGAATCATCTAAAAGAATAGGGATACGATAGGAATTTGCCCGAGCCTCAAGGAGCCTTCAAAGAACGGGGAAGGGGATAAAAACTACAACACCTAATGGTATGGAAAACTCCACAATTCATGGGTGATCAATTGAGAATTCAAGAAAAAAAAAGGTTCCAAGCCAAAAGTTAAGAGAATGGTGAAGAAATTGTTACCAAAGAGAAAAATGAATGGTGATCAATTGAAACAACAAACTATATGGAGAGTCAAGGAGATTGATCAACCAAGACCTTAAAATCCTAAGGCAAATGGTAGCATGATACAGATTCAAAAGGGGCTCCAGCGCTACAAGAAGACCCCAGTCAACTTAGAATGCCTTTGTTCATCTATTGAGAGTTTCAAGAAACATGTTCAGATGTCCATACAAGTCAAGGGATTAAAGGGAGACCAAAATCAAGCCAAGAAAGCTGGCTTTACAAGACAAGGGAGAGTAAATAGTGTAAACTCGGCATTGCCATGGGTGAAGAACCCGGTGTTCGAATGTATGCCCAAAATAGACTATGCATTTTTGTATTTTAGAAATTAATAAAAGTTTTATTCATTAATGGTTGTTTATTTACATATATTGCATATTAATGTCTAAGTCCGTTAGTAAGTAATATAGGTGATTGAGTCGTACTTTCACAGTAAGGTATAGATTATGGGCTACTAACATATAAGCCAAAAATTATTATTGATCAATGGATGGAACTGGGCACTTTATCAAGGTTTAGATCATTGCACTATAGTTTTTAAATAGGAAATGGTTTACCTTTAACCTATCAGTAGTCCACTAACATTAATAGTGTAAGCGTATTTAGAATATGCAGAACTAGACAACATTATATTAATCTTTATAAAATTACTAAAATAAATAAAGATTAATTTATTGCAGCGACTGCGTGGACGAATACCCTAAGACTTAAGTTTAAGTTGATGGTCTGGTGAAGTTAGACTTGTATACTTTGATGCATGTTGGGTGAGGTCTTATCGCAAGGCTAATAACCTTGTACGTTGGGTGTGTGATAGTTAATTGAGACTAACCTATACAATACAGTTTTATACTTTATTATGTGAAGAAATCACCCATTTGTGATTATCTGGGATAATCTAAATAATTTAGTGCATTGGGAAACATGACTAAGTACATACATTTTTGGGTAGCTCCCTTGATAAGTGGATACATACTGGAAGTCGTTGATTATCGGAGTAGCTATCAAAGGATAGTAGATATCATTGAGAAAGGTGTTAGTGCATTTTTCCACTCTCGATGATGGGTGTTACATAGTTGGGTCCATTTTTCCTATCTGAATGACAGGCGTTACATAGAGGGGTATTTTCGTCATTAGACTTGTAGGTCGAGGATATTGCACTTACAATATTATTCATGTGGTCAATATTTTTATATGGTGATAAATGGAATACTTAAAATGACAAAATACAACTATTTATTAGTATGGGTATTTTGGTCATTTTGGTAGCCAAGAATAATATGGCTTTTAGTCATAGAGTAGCTCAAATAACCTTAGTAATTTATTTATTATATGAGCTTATTGAGTGAATTTATTATCATAAGAATTATTCTAGGAATCCAATTAATTATTTATTTGGGCTAGAGTAATTAATTGAGCCAATTAAATTGATTGGTTTATTAAATAACTATTTTGGAGAATTTTATATTAGATCTAAGTGGATTAATTAATTAATAAAAGATCTAATTTAATTAATTAGTTAATTAATTAATTGTCTTGGGTAATTTTATATTGGGCCTAAGTAGATAAATTAATTAATAAGAGAACTATTTAATTAGTCATTGGACTAATTAAGAAAACATGGCCCATCAGGGTTTGATGGTAGCCGCCATGTGCAATAAGAAAACAGAGGAAAAAGGAAATTAAAGAAAAAATGGCCAGCTATTGAGTTTAACAAGGAATAAGAAAGCTTATTTTTTTAATGTATAAGGATCAAGTGTGCCTATTGGGAAGTTGACTGAAAATATCACACAGGAAGAGAAATCAGCTTTTAGTTTTCCTTAGAAAAAAATGAAAGGCCACCGTTTTCATTTTTCCTTTACCATGTTTTACTCTTCCATTTTTCTTCCAATCTTCTTCACCTTAGTTCTACTTTCACCGATAGAGGTCCATAGAGGTTAGAGAACACTCTGGAATGTCAAGAGCTAAAGAACGTGGTAAGTGTTTGATGCAAAGGAGCCAACGGTTAGCTGGTATTTCCACTAAACAAGTAGACGTTCTAGTAGAGGAAGCGCCATTAAACCCAAATCCAACTCGGGTTATTCAAGTAAAATGCCCTCGAAGTAAATATTTCAAGATTTTGGCGGATGAAAAAATTTTAATTTACTTTCTTCCGCTACGTAATTAATTTTCTCGCTGTCCTTCAAGTGGTATCAGAGCTATGGTTTAATCTAGGAGCATGCTTATGATTAATAACCAGAAAATGTGATTCCTTTACTAATAAAAATATGATCTTTATGATTGTATGGATCCCTTGTATTTTTTTGTTATGGGTAGATTTTGTACGCCTTGCGCGTAGAGATATAGG
Organism: Voacanga thouarsii; assembly: GCA_026120185.1. Lineage (NCBI taxonomy): Eukaryota > Viridiplantae > Streptophyta > Magnoliopsida > Gentianales > Apocynaceae > Voacanga > Voacanga thouarsii. The sequence continues at coordinate 5,924,002 of JANUWF010001165.1, forward strand.
CACTTGTAATTTAGTTTTAATCGCTTTTCGTAAAATTCATGTATGCCTCATTTTTAAAGGCATAGGTGTTTGAAATTGTATTTCAATTTATTTTACAAATTCTTGTACAAAAGAAAATGGTGCCTAGATCAATACCGAAAAACATAGACGAAAAATTGAAGGAAAATTGCCAAAGCAGAAAAAATGGGGGTCACAGAAAAAGATGATCTGTGGCTGGCTGGTCTCCAAGCTGTGGCCAAATCGTGGTGGGCTGCAACTGGCTCCCACAAAATTGTGGTTGGCTTCAAGGAATTTTTATCCCTGAAGTTGCGGGTGGCTGAGGGGGAGCCGGCCCTGGCTCTTCCATTTGTTGTTCTAGAAGTTGCGCATGTTTCTTTTGCACTCACGACTAGTTTTGATAAGAAAGTGGACTGGTTTTTTCCTGAGTTCAGGTCATAGGTTTCAGTTCAAGTTTTCCTGAAGATAGTTTTTCCTAATTTTCCTTGTCAATTCTTTTTCTTTCGGTATTTATATCACACGAGGTTATTTTCTTACAATGGTTTATTTATGGGTTTAAAAAAGTTTGTATGATGTTGGTTAGTAAAGGCAGAACTGCCTTAGGATTAAACACGGTCATTTTATTTTTAATATGATGTTTATGATGTTAATCCATTATTTGGCCACATAAGAATTAAAGGTTCGAAATAGCATGTAAAAAGTTTATTTTTGGAGCATGTCTATTTTATTTAATTTTGTGATCATACATACAAAGGTTTTTGAAAAATTAATTTTTGTTTAGATAAAACAATTAAGAAACACATTTTTAAATGGAACTAAGTAATTTAAAAAATAAATTCATTGTTTATTCTTCCAAAGAATTTTATCCTTGATATGGAGAAAAAATTTGAATTTAAGTATTTTAAATTTTGTTCCTAGAAAATGGTTTTAATTTAAGTAGTGAAATAAAAAAATTCATAGTTTATTCTCTTAATGGGTTTTATCATTGACATAGAGAATAATGGTTGAATTATTAGGTTTTCACCAAAGTTAATAAAAACTAATTATATTTTAAAGAAATATTTTTCCTAAAAACTTATTTTTCTCAAAATATTAAGTAGGAAAGGGGATCCAACGGCCCCACGGCTTCCATGACACATTCTTATTAGAGATTGTGGATTTTCTAGAGTCATTTTAAGCATGACCCCCTATAGGATAGATTTTCACGAGAATCTAGGACTAACGAATGGATTATAATTAAAGCTTAAGATAAGTGTTAGTGTCAGCCAACCTATCATTGGAGGCATTAATGCTAGATTATTTGTAGGTGGTGAGAGTAGTGACCATCCTATCGATGGAACTATTTCTAGATCATTACCTATTGAAGAAGTTTAATTTGTGATGGCTATACATTTAACTTAGAAAATTGTCAACCTTCCTACGAAGCTCTGTCAATTTTTCTAAGAGCAAAAATTTTTCATATTTTTTTATTAGTTTTAATAGGTTAACCATATCATGTAAATAATATGATGTTTCAAATATGCATTTTTATATATTTTTCTGCAACAAATATTTTTTTGAATGAAGTTTTTTTTTTTCCAATCAATAGAAATATTTGGTTTCAGTCATATGTCCATTATTGTCAAGAAGAATAAGTTAGCTGGAACTAATTATGTAGATTGGAAAAGGAATCTAAACATAATACTCTCTACGGAAGAGTACAAGTATGTTCTGACCGGCTCATATCCTGAAATTGGGGAAGATTCCATGAACTAGGATCATGAGGCTGAGAAGGCATGGAGAAAAGCTGATGAAATAGCCTGATGCTATATGTTGGCCTCCATGTCCAATATTCTCCAGTCTAAGCACGAAAACATGCCTACTGTATATGACATTGATATATTATTGCGAACTATGTTTGCTAACAAGAGCTGGCCCGCAAGGCAGGAAGCTCTTAGAGTAATCATGAACACTAGGATGGTTGTGGGGGCATCGGTTCATGAGCATATGCTCAAGATGATTGCTCACTTCAAGGAGGTCGAGGTCCTAGGGGCAATAATCGATGCTGAGAGCCAAATTGACATAGTTCTTGAAACTTTGTCAAATATATATTTTCGGTTCAAATTAAATTCTAATATGAACAAGCTGAATATGTCTTTGGCTGAGTTGATGAAAGAACTATAGGCTTTTGAGAAAATGGTTAAGCCTGAGTCAAAGATTTTGGTTACTCGTTCTGGTTCATCTTCTAGAACCGGGCCTAAGCCTAAGAAGTTCAAGAAGAAAAAGGCCTAGAACAATGTAGGGGCTTAGCCCAAGGGATCCAAGCCCAAAGGCAAGTGCTTGAAGTGTGGCAAGAAATAACATTTCAAGAAGGATTATCCAGACTTCCTGGCTAAGTCCTCCTTAGATATTGCTCTATACTTAGAGCCTATATTATTGGTTGGGTCATCATCTACTTAGATTGTTGATTCTAGAGCCATTGACCATATCTGTAATTCTTTACAGGGGTTCAACAGGATAAGGTGACTTAGTAAAGGAGAGTATAGACTAAGAGTGGCCAACAGAGCACAAGTATGGGCTGAAGTAGTGAGAGACTTAGTGCTTTTATTTGATTGTAATAGGATTTTAGTTCTGGAAGATATTTTATATATTTCAAGTTTTAAATAGAATTTGATTTCAATTTCAAGATTGATTAATCAAGGATATTCTATTTCTTTTCCTTCTGGTATTTTAATCAGTAGAAATAGAAATATTATTTGTTCTAGAAACATATATGGGAATCTTTTCTATATTAATCCTATTAATTATCAAATAAGTAATACTCAGACTAACCTAATAATAAAAAGAGAAAGGCTATATCAAATAACTCTTATTTAGGACACTTGAGATTAAAAAATATAAATCCTAATCAAATTCAAAGGTTAATCTAAAACGGGTCATTGGACGCATTGAAATTGGAAGAATAGCCTTAGTGTGAATTTTGTCTTATGGGTAAAATGACCAAAAGCTCCTGTACTCAAAAGGTATAAAAAGCTAAGAAAATATTAGAGTTAGTTCATACTGATGTTTGTGGTCCTATGTCTTCACTTACTAGAGGAGGTGATGAATACTTCATCATATTCATAGATGATCAAACGCATTTTGATTATGTTTACTTGATGAGGCACAATTCTGACACTTTTGATAAATTCAAGAAGTTTAAGGCTGAGGTGGAACGTCAAACAGGTAAACTAATTAAAAAGCTAAAATCAAATCGTGGTGGCAAGTATCTCCTTGGTGAATTTAAGGACTACTTAGCATATCAAGGTATAGTATCTCAGCTAACTGCACCAGGGACTCCCTAGTAGAATAGAGTAGCTTAGAGAAGAAATAGAATATTGATGCAAATGACCAAAAGCATGATGAGTCATACAACTCTTTCTATATGTTTTTTGGGGATATGCTCAGGAAATAGCAGTGTATATTCTGAACTTGGTGCCTTCCAAGTCAGTGCCTGAAACATTTTATGAGATGTAGGCTAGATGAAAGCCAAGTACGAATCATCTCAAGGTATGGGGTTGTCCAGCGTATGTACTGACTAAAAGAAGTAAGCTAGACCCAAGATTAGAATTGTGCTACTTCATAGGGTATCCAAAAGGAATAAGGGGTGGATACTTTTATCATCCCCAAAAGCAAATGTACTTATTAGTACTCATGCTAGATACTTAGAAGATGAACAACATGTATCCACTAATGTTTCGAGTAAGGTCAAATTGGAAGAGAAGTTGATTGACACTTCAACTTCAGGTACCCCAATTGAGAAACTTAAAGCGGTACAGCCAGATGTTCTAATACAAAATGAACCACGTCATAGTAGGAAGATATCTAGGGTTCCTAAAAAATGGACTGGAGAATCTTTTAAGGTAGTCTTCGATCATCAGGTACAAGATCTCACTAGATACGATGAGGCCATTGTTGATGTTGATGCCGACAAATAGTAAGTAGCAATGAATGCTGAGATTGAGTGATAGGGGCTAAATTCACCTATATTTTCCTACTTATTTAAGGTTATTTTATGATATATTTGATGTAATAACTAGTCATATTCCTTTATATTTGATATTTTATCTTTGGAAAAGATTTTGATGATTTTATGTAGAATTGGATGAATAATGAGAAAAAATCATTGCTGTTGCGGAGCATAGCCGGCGCTGGCCCCATTCTGGAAGGGGGTAAAAATCAAGAAAAAAACAGAGTGACATCGGGCAAACAGAGCACAACCAGTGCTAACTCTGCATAGGACAACCATCGCTAGCTCCATTCTGTACAATGTCAACCGGTTTTCCTTTTCCAACAAGATTTTGATAATTTCAATTTAATACTTTTGGGAACTCTTTCAACCATGGTGAAGGACTCTTGTAGGCACTTTTTGGTAATTAGAACTCCTATAAATACAAGAGAATAACATTGTACAAACTAGTTTTAATAGTTTTCAATTCTTTAATGTAATATCTTTAGAAAACTCATAGAGAAATACCAAGATTTAGGAGGAACAAGAAGAATTCTTGGAGAAGAATAGGAGGTTGCTCAAGAAGGTTTCAAGGAGAAAGAAGAAGGCTTACTTATCTATGAGTGGTTTCTTTTTCTCGTCTTTATAATTTATTGACAATTTAAGATTTATGTTTTAATTGTCTTTAGAGGATATTCTTTTGGATTCATGATTTTTTATTGATTTTAGTTCTTTGATCAATTTATTTCTATTCTTAGTAATTGATTACTTAAGTATAATATCTTGTTGGATTGATTAGTTCTATTTTAATTAACATGCAAAATGATGTTAGGAGAGAATGGCCAACTAATTAATTCAATACTAGTTATTCTTAACTTGCTTGAAAAAGAGGTTAAGGGTAGAGACTAAGTAATCAAAGATTAGTTGAAAATTGCTAGAATATAGATTCATTGATTAATTTCATACTTTAAGTCACCTAGAATAGAGGGATTTATATACGAATTGATTTTAATGCATCTTTTGAATAAGACTGGTGAGATAGAATATCTCCATTAAGTTACTTAAACGATAGGAAACATGGATTGCAAATGAAGTGGTTCTAATTTATTCATTCATGATGCCAATGTGATAATTAAATGTGATAAGTGCTAATCAATCTTTGTTGTGTATTCAAGGATTTCTATCTATTTACATATCTTTTCTCCTTATTCTCACTCCTTGATTAGCCTTGTGACTTTTCTTGTGTGACTTGACTTTTCTCTAGTGTATTAGGTTAGTGTTTTATTTATTTTTTCTTATTTTATTGGCTAAACAATAAAGATTTGGATAACGCAAAGTGAGAGCCTAAGTTCTCGTGGATTTGATACTTGCTATTCCCTATACTATACGATGGGTATACTTACCCGTATATGTGATTTTAGCAGTAGGCATTTTAATTAAAACTTGCTTTTTGTGGGCTTTGTTGATAATATTTTTTACATTAAAAAACATGCATCATTGAGTTTATGTATTTTAATCAAGTTTAGGATCTTGTCACTACACCTGAAGGGATTAAACCTATAAGGTACAAGTGGGTATATAAAAGAACAAAAATGTGTGGATGAAAAGGTGAAAACCTTTAAAGTAAGGTTGGTTGCAAAAGGATATACTTAGAAAGAATGTATCAATTATAAGGATACCTTTTCACCTGTTGCCATGCTTAAATCCATACACATTCTTTTTGCCATTGCATATCATTGTGACTAGGAGATATGTCAAATGGATATCAAGACAACATTTCTTAATTGCTATCTTACTAAAGACATCTACATGACCCAACCTGAAGGTTTTTTTATGAAAGGCCAAGAGCACACTGTCTATAAGCTTAAGAAGTTCATTTATGGACTTAAGTAAACTTCACAAGTATAGAACATACATTTTGATAAGACTATAAAGTCTTATGGCTTTATACAAAATGAGAATGAACTATGCATGTATAGGAAGACAGATGGCAACAACGTATTTTTTATAGTACTTTATGTAGATGACATTCTACTCATTGAGAATAATTTAAGGATATTATCATCTATAAAGGTTTAGCTATCAAGTAAATTTAGCATGAAAGATATAGAGAAGTTAGCTACATTCTTAAAATAAAGCTTCTTAGAGATAAGAAGCAAAGAATATAGTGCTTATCCTAATCTACTTATATTAACAAGATATTAACCAAGTTTAGAATAGAACAGTGTAAAGGGGCAACCATATCCTTCAGACACGGATTGACTTTATCTTCCAAATAGTGTCCTAACACACAGGAAGAAAAGGAAATGATGAGTATGATTTATTATGCCTCAGCAGTGAGAAGTCTCATGTATGTCATACTTTATAGAAGGCCAGATATTTACTTTGCAGTAGGCATGGTTAGCACGTATCAGTCAACCCCAGGGGAAGAATATTGGTAAGTTGTAAAATATATTCTCAAGTACCTAAAGGGAATGAGCGATTATATGCTTGTTTACAAAGCTGATGACTTAGTTCCTACCAGATATATGGACTCAGACTTTCACGCGGATAAAGATAAAATAAAATTCACAAGTGCATATATTTTCACTTTGTCTGGACGGCTATTTCAAGGAACAGTGTAAAGCAATCTTTCATTGCTAATTCTACCGTAGAAGTTAAGCATGTGGCGGCTTCAAAAGCTTCAAAAGAAGCAGTTTGTCTCCAAAAAATCCTCACAGAACTTGGAATTGTGCCACAAATGGACTTTCACAGTCTACATAGAGCAAGTGGGAGACAGTGAAACCCCAGTTAAAATCAAACTTAGAGTAAGGGGGTTGGGAAGCATATCATATTTTCTTGCATGCATAAATATATTTTTGTATGATTTTATGTGCTTTAGATGGGTGATTTATATTCTAGAAGGCTTAATTATGTTTATTGAGTAAGAAGGGCAAAATGGTAATTTTGCTTGAGGAGAAAATGGGGAGATAGCTTGAGGATTAAATAGGAAAAATATTTGGGAGAGAAAATAACAAGAATTGTTGTGGTTTGGTGGTTAGAGCTTTGGAATTAATTCCTAAGGTCATGGGTTCAAATTTCATCATTGGAGTTTTATCATGATTAAATTTTATTTTTGGTTAGGTACGCTATATTTCGGCCTTTGCAGGCTTTAGGAAAGAGTAGGAGTGTTGTCCTAGGGGAGACATGATAGGGATGTCCTAATCCTACTCTTGTGCCCTACAAAAATTTCTAAGGGATTCATACCCTTCTTGATCTCTAGCTTTCCTTACTTTTTAATTAATTAGGTTGATCCAATTATCTAAGCCATTTTAAATTTCCAGCAAGCTTCTTTAAGCTTGGAGTGTCGAAAATGTCTATGTGAGAATGCCTTCTTGACCGAAAATGGGGAAGAGTTGTGAAACGTTCCCAAGAGAATTAATCTCCATGGTTGAATCTTCAAACTCCAACCTAAGTGTGTTCATCTTCTTCATGTAGTAAACTGGAAAATTTTCCAGCTTCTTGATCAGTCCAATAGTCGAAATTTTCAGCCAAAAATGAGTTGTACAAAAACTATGTCAACCAGGAAAATTTTCTGGTCAATTTTGCAGCATTGGTGAGCCAAAACCAAACTGTTTCATCCAGTATTTCACCCTACAACTCAACCTCGTTTTTCCTTAATAAAGAAGGCTGGAAACCAGCCTTAAATGATCTCTGAATATCCCTTCAAACCTTCTATAAACTGACTCGAAAATGGCAACAAAATCTGCTCAGAAATTCCCAACAAACTTGCGAAAAATCTATTCAGAATTTCCAGCTTTACTCTTCTTCACCCTTGGCCGAAACTCACCCTATTTTTCTACACAAACTCACGTTGAATAGCCATGAACTGAACTTCATCTTCTTCACCATTGTTCTGCTCGAAAAATAGTCCCATGCCTGCTCCTAAAATCTCTCCACCAATCACTCCAATCAAACCATTGATAAAAGTCCAAAATTCCAGTAATTTACTTCATCAACCCACCATAGATTAACCCTCAAACAACCAGAAAATTCCTTCACCATTGTACACCATATTTTCAGCCACTGTAAAGATCCTTCAACCATCATTCAACCCAGCAAAAATCACAGCCAAGCATCCGGCCATTGTAGCTTTCCAAAAGCTCTCCATTAACAAAGATATTCTTACCATATTTGTTTCCAAAATTGATTCCCTAAATTATTCTTTTTGAATTTCAAACATCCAGCTTTCCTCTTCCTCTCAAATCTGAAAATCCAATTGCCAAAAACCACTCAAACAATTTGGCTACCCATCTCCCACAGAATTTCGGCTAGCTTCAACCAATTTCTCTCCATTCTCTCCAAACCTTCAAGAACACCAAAGACACCAAGAACACCTACTACATTCTCACGCATAAGACCATCCAAAACCACTTCAATCTTCTCCAAAAACTCCATATTATACCTAATCAACTTTGTGAACCCATTCCTGCAATTTTTAACATCAAACTCGGAAATCAAAGTCTCTCTTTTGGATCAAAAACCAAAATTTTCTTGAAGGCTCGGGAATACCTTCATGGTAGGCATGATCAATCATCTCCATCTCTACTCATCTTCAACTCCTAATGAATATGTGTGTGTGTGTGTGTGTGTGTGTGTGTGTGTATACACACTAATTAACTCTCTTTTTCTCTTTCTCTCTCTCTTTCTTTCTCTCTCTCTCTCTCTCTCTCTCTCTCTCTCTCTCTCTCTCTCTCTCTTGGCCGAATGGTTACTTCAACCATGGCCATATTTTCTTCTACTCTCTTGGACGGTTCAAGTCTCCTAAGAGTAAGGCTTCTTTCGAAACTTCTTCAAGGTAGTCATCATTTAAGTAAGCCCTTCAACCTTCTCTTAAAATTCTAGATTCAAGTCTCTAGAATGATATTGGAAGGGGACGGATTATGATTAGGGTTCGAGCATGTGTTGTTGTGATGGAGTTGAGATTGAAGCATGAATGAATGTGTGTACATGATGGAGATAGGATTGATGCATGAGATGATTTTTCTTGGTTGAATATTATGGAGCTTTAGGGTTTGTTGCATGCCTTCATGTTGTGAGTAGTATGATTAATCAAGCATGTTGGAGATTATGTCACCATTGGTGAATAGGGTTTATGTTCTTCTATTCTTGTTGAGGCCATGCATATGATTATGTTTAGTGGAGTTGAGATCATGTGTTGGTAAATTTAGATCTATGCATTTATTCATGATTTGGATGTTTTGATGATTGGTGTAGAGTGTATGTTCATGATTATTGTTAGCAATAGAAATTATGAGCATGGCCTTGTTGTCCCTAAGCTAATTAAGTTAGCCAATTTTATTTCATCAATAAAAATGATCTATGCTATAATTTCTCCTAGTGATTTCAAAAAGCCTAGGAAAATATGGTTTTGAGCGATTATATAAAATAATGATATTTTAGTCAAAAAAATGATAGCTTTTATTAAAGAAATAAAATATATAGATATTATGTAAAATAATAATATCAAATAAAGCCTTTTATATAAATAATCATAATACGTAAAATATTAATTTTGTATGTCTTATATTCATAAATGATATTAAAATTTATTTATTATCTTTTAATCAAAACCTATTAAAATTTACTTACAACATACTTTCTAACAATTAATTATTAATGGATTATTATTTTAAATAATTCCATCTTGGTCCTAGGACCCTTCATCAAATAAACCCTAATTATTTATAGCAAGATTTAGACCTTCAATTTATTAGTACCTATTTCCCAAACCCTAGTTATTGTAATATCAAGTTGGATTTATTTTATAAACCATTTTATTTGTTATCTAGCCTTAAAGCTTGGGACACTAAGGTCATGATTGTAGTAAGTTGAGTTAGGATTATTTGCGAAAGTAAATTTTGGCTTGAGTCTAATTATGGTTTATGTTTATCCCATGCGGGGTTAGGTCAGCTTTTGAGGATCTTTATTTTATCTCAAGCAAAGGATCAGATAAGCTCCTACATAAGACTTGTTTGATGCAAAATGGTCACTATGGCAAGCCAAATGTGGAGTGCGTGGACACTCACTTCTGTAAAGGTAATTGAGGATTGTCTTCTTTCTCATTTCAGGCAAACAATTATTTGGAAATCAAGGAGCAATTTTACTCAAACCCTAAAACTCTTTCTAAAACCAATTTTGCCCCAAACTTTGGAAATCCTTAATTACCATTTTCAAGCGGAGCTATGTTTTATTCTTTTTTCTCCAAGTGGGATAAATTACGTTGAGTACTCAATAAGGGTAGACTACTAAGACTAGTCTTTGAAGGGTTAGGGTAAGTCTCTCAGTAGGTGACCACCTCTGAGGGGTAAGTCCTTCCCAGATAAGATGTCAATTCGGTAGGTCGTGCCGGTCCGAGCTAGCAAGTTTCAGTCAGGTGGACTGTGTGTTGCCCGAATGGATAACCAGTTTTGTTTGGGTATAGAGAAGGAAAAGCACCTTACTCGGTAGGCTGATCACCTACTTTTTGTCAGTCTGCACAAAATGTGGCATTATGACTGTTGTATGGTTATGGGGCCCAACGTGTGGTAACCCATGACCATCCTTTTGAGTGGTTGATTTTATTATACATATATGGTTAAAAAAGCCAAAACACCACTCTTGATTTTGACTATTGTTTATTGCTTTCCAGTATTTCTCTTATGAAGTTCTTACACTTTTTTTTCACGAACTGTTTTCGCTAAACACTCAAAGCACACACGGACTTACTGAGATTTTTATTTCATCACCCTTTTTTCCATGATTTCAGGTCAATCCTACTATTGGGATGAGTAGCTAGTTGTTGCCTACCTTGGAAGATATTCTGATGTTTATTTTGTGTAATGCTTTTGGAGTTTAGAGTGAACAATTTGTATTTTGGATTTGCCTTGAATTTTTGGATTGTAGTAAATTTTAAATTTTGAAGTATTGTTTATTTTGGAATGTGTGACTTAGTTATAAAGACCCCTTGTTCTTTAAACGAGGCGACATCCCCGGCCCTATTGGGCCTAGGCAGTAGGGTGTTACAAGTGGTATCAGAGCCTAGGTTTAGGCAAATATTGATAGTATATATTCAATTTATTTTAGTTTGAATCTTTGTCTAACCTATCTTTTTCATGCTGTAGGATAGTTAGAATGCTTAGAACCACGAGGAAAGGGTAGCAATGGCTTCTGCCTATCCCTATTTACCCAGGAGACCTTCTAGTACCTCAGTCTACTTCTCAGCCAGTTATTCCGTTGGAAGATAGCAGTGATGATGAGGTCCCGATCCATGAGCCACCCCCAATCTCGGTGATAGACAATAGTTCTGATAGTGAAGATGAGGTGATAGCCGTGGAGCATGTTCCCCACCCTCCTAGTCCCGTAGTGGGATTTATCAGCAGATAGTAATGACCTAGGGGAGATAGATTATAAATCTCCACCTAGGCATTCTTCTGTTCCTCCTCCCAGCCGAGTTGAGCCCAGGGAGAGTTCTAGGCGACCCGAAAAGGAGCCAATAGAGGGGTTTGCCAGTGGGATTGGGGTAGACTTCTCTAAGAACTCTGGTGGATGGTTGTATGAGGCTTATTTTGAGGATTCTGATAAAGACTAGAGGACTGAGAGTCATTTTGATCCGGATATTTATTTATTACTTTTTGTAAACTTTTATATTGAGGAATTTTATTTCTGTTTTCTGTTAAAATTTTGAATTTATGCAAATCAAGATTTGAAAGAGAATTTATGAGAAATTCTTTAGATAAAAACATGCATCTGATTTCCTTTTGCTTCTATCTGATTGTGAATGCTTGCTCAACTAAAATGATTTAATCATTTAATGCATAAACTTATCATTTGGGTATGGTTTAGAATGGCACCCAAGCACCGTGTAGCTTCATCAAGCAGGAGAATTCCGGAAGCAGATCATGTGGCACCGGAAGTTGAGATAACTAAGATGCAATCACCTGACCGGGGTAATGTGAATGAACCAGAGACGGGAATGGGGTCTGAAGCACCAATTGATGTGTTAATGGGACAGGCATTTAGTAAGATGGCATAGATTATGCAAACCTTGATGGAGTGGAGGAACCCTAAGAGAGAAGATGAGGCATTAGAGTGGTTTTTGAAGTTTCAGCCATCCGTCTTCATGGGTGATGCAGAGTAAGACTAGAAGACAGAGCAATGGATCGAGCAGATGGAGGATATATTTGCAATGCTCCAGTACACCGAGGAGAAAATGGTTAAGTTTACGGTATTCCGTTTGAGAGGACTAGCTCGGGCATGGTGGCAATGGGTTTAAGAAGAATGGAAAATGGTCGAGCAGGAATGGACGTGGTCAAACTTTGTTGAAGCCTTCAAAACTGAGTACATCCCTTAGTGGATAGTGGAAAAGCAGGAGGACGAAATTCAGAATTTGAAGTAGTGAGGCATGTCAGTGGCCCAGTACGTAGCACAGTTTACCCAACTGTCAAAGTACTACAAGAGATTAGTGGATACTGAGCAGAATAGGATAAGGCAGTTCGTCAAGGGGCTAAGGTCGGAACTGAGGAGGGCGTTGGCACCTTCTCCACCGACGACCTATTCGGGGGCGGTGGACGCAGCTACCAAGACTGAGAATGAGGATCGTAGTAGGATGGTGGCAAGGCCTTTTCAACCGCCAAGGCAGCCACAAGGACACTTCCAAGGGCAGCAATCCAACAAGCGACTCGCCAACCAGCAGTAGCAGAACCGGGGAAAACAAGCCCGGACAACACCAGTTGGTCTCATTTAGAACCTTCCATCATGCTGGAAATGTAGAAAAAGGGGCCACACAAAGAAGAACTATTGGTCCAAAGGAGGCAAACGGAAATGTTTTCACTGCAACGTCCCGAACCGCCTGCGGAACACCTGCCCTAAGTTGCACCGAGTCGGGTAAGGAAATCTAGCTCAGAATCCGAGGCCTAATAGAGCCAGTATCATGGGAGCATCCAGGAATGGAGCACCGAAACCTCAAGTAAAAGCTAAGGTATACGCGCTCAATAGAGAGGAGGTTGGAGCGATGCAATAGTAGTGGAAGGTACGTTTACCATCCAAGGACATTCTGTTAATGCATTGATAGATCCTGGCTCTACTCATTCCTATTTAAACAAGATCTGTACACGTCATTTGGGTTAGGATGGAGTCGAGCTACCCTTTACTTTAGTGGTAAGTACACTTTAGGGAAAAATGGTGCAAGCGGATCGGTATGTGCGGAATTGTAAAATTGATGTAAGGAGAGAAAGCCTGGAAGGACATTTGATAGTGTTGGACATTGAGAATTATGATTTGATATTGGGAATGGTTTAGCTAGCAAAGCATGGGGCTAAGGTAGACTATAAGAATAAATCCATCCAATTCATTAGACTGGGTTGTGATGTGTTGGAATTCGATGGCAAGAGAGTAAAGGAATTGAAGTATTTGATAGCGGGGGCTAAGACCCAAAAATTGCTGAAGCAAGGATGTCAAGGGTACCTAGCTTACGTGATAAACAAGCCAAAGGACTAGTGCACTCTGGAGGACACCGAGGTAGTGAAGGATTTTCCCGACGTGTTCCCAGCGGAACTTACTTCTCTACCTCCCAGCCGAGAAGTTGAATTCACCATTGACCTAGTTCCGGGTGCAGAACCAGTATCTCGAACCCCGTACCGGATGGCACCAACAGAGCTAAAGGAACAGTTAGAAAAGTTAGTGAGGCAAGACTACGTCAGACCTAGCATGTAATACCCCGCCCAAAACCACCTTTGACTATGGGGAAAAGTCATGCATTGTATAGCATTTTGCATTTTAGGTGGTAGCTTAGAATTATTTTATTTGCATGGATGCATGTGAATTTTTTCGTTGCTCTTGCATTTGAATTAATTGATGTGAAAAAGTTGTGTTGTTAAAGATTTGGATAAGGGAGGTTTGGTCGAAGATTTGGAAGGATGAGTATTGGGGGAGGGGGTGGTGAGAACTGATTGTAGAAAAAATTAGTATTGGAGTTGTTTTGGAATAGCAGGGAGGTTGGTGATTTCCTTTAGTGACCCGAGTTTGAATCCTATCTTTTGTGAAGTTAGTTTCTCTTCTTGAAAATTCCTTTCCTTAGCATTTCCATGTCTTGGCCGAAAAAGATCTAGCAAACCTAGAGAAATTTTAGTGTCATTATTCCAAGGAAATAAGTCTCTATATTTATTTCCTAAATTTAAGGACCTTGATGTGAATAAAGTTCACTTTTAATATTCAGCTTTTATTCCTTAGGATTTTCGAAAAACCCCTAGCTAATAATTAAAATTTTGGCTTGAATTGAGCTAGATAGATCTTGCCATGGATAGTTGGAATTAATGTATCATCTTTCTAGTAGGAAACCTTGTTGATTTTAACCCTAGAACCTAAGCTAAAAATCTGGAAAAAATTTCCAACAAGTGCCGCCACTTCTTAGAGGAATTTTAGCTCAATTTAAACTCTTCCAAAGCTAGGAAATCTTATCCTGAATCCCTTAGCAAATCAGACTTTTATTTCAATCCTAATTCAACTAGGATTTTCTTCCTTATCCTAGCAGAATTTCGGCAGCTTTGTGTCAACACAAGCTGTCTGAAATTCCAGCACTCCTTAAGTGCAATCCAACTCTCCAAACCCTAGCTCAAAACACCTAAATACTCCTCATCAATTCAGATTACTTTAGCTGCACAAAACCAAAATTTTACCTTCACAAAACTACAGAAATTCGGTCAGCTTAGGAACCAGAATTTTCGATAGCTTTGTACAGGAAATTTTGGCCAGCTTTTGTACTCCTATTCCAACCGAAATTCTGCACACACAACATACCGAAAAAACCCAGCTGATCAAGCCAATTTCTATGCCTAAAACCCTCATTGTTTCTCTGGAAATTTCGACAGAACTACAGCAAAAACAATCCAGAAATTCTTCCTCTTCTATTCAAAAATTTCGCACAGTACATAAGGCCATCTTGCGCAGAATTTTAGTCTCCAGAGCCTTCTCAAACTCTTCCATGTTTGGCCCAAAATTCTGAACACGATCAGTCCTTCTCTTGACCAATATTTTGGCCAGCACTAGAGAGCAAATTGCAGATTATTTTCTTCCCTTAAACTCATCTAAATTCGGCAGCAAGGAGAGACATCACAAGTTGCAATTTTTGGCTTGCTGTCCAAGAAGCGTAAAGCCATTAGGAGTCTTTCTAAACATCACCATCTAACCCTAAACCAATCTTCTCTAACTCTAAATCATAGTAGCCGTCTATCCTCTCCATTCTACACAAAAATTCCAGCAAGAACTCCACAGCAAATTTTCAAAAACCTCAAGAACAACACCTAGCAAAAACCGATCACCCTCCAAGGTAAGCAAAAACCATCTCAACTTCTTGATTCCTTTCTTCCATCAACTCTCTTCTTTTTCTTCTTTGGAATCACGCCATCTCAAGGTTGATTTCATCTCTTTATGCATTCTCGGTCATAAGGAAGGAAAAAGGAGACAACTTTTCTCCTCTAATCCAACGAACTCGGGACAATCACCATAGGAGCATCAGGATCTTGCTACCCGATTGATGTAAGGTACGGAAATACTTACCCTTAATGCCAGAATTAAGGTTTAAGGTAGTAGATGATGTCTATTACCTTGTTGAGTATATGGTCATAGTATATGATCTTAAGGGATTGTGAATTGTTATGAAAATAATTGAGTTTGGCACATGTTCGAATTAGTTGAAGCCCTGATCATGATAGTATATGGTTTAGATCAGGAGGATAATTAAGGAAAGCAAGCTATGAATTTATCTCGTTTATCTGAGGCATATCAAGTAAGTCATTCCATAAACCCTTTTGTTAAATGTTGTGATGGCAAGTCTATGTTGTAAAGCTTTGTAAAACTATTGTTGAACTATGTTTGCTTAGGTTGTAAACGTGGATATTTATTCTTTAAACGGTTTTGTCAAACTAATGATTTTATCAAGAAAACTATTCTTTTCCTTAAACTTTTAGAAATCTCTTTTAAAGAAAACCACGTTGTACAAAGCCAAGGTGTGGAAATATTGTGAATCAGGAATTGATGGATATGTTCATTGAGTACTCAATAAGGGTAGGCTAACAATACTAGTCTTGGAGGGCTAGCATAAGTCTTCTGGTAGAAGGCCACCTCCAAAAGATAAACTCTTCTTGAAAAGGCGACAGTGTTGGTTGGTCAGGCCAGTCTAAGCTACCATTTGTACCTGGTATGGTATTATTTATATTCCCGGCATGGACACCCGATGGTTTTGTTGGGTGTAGAGATAGAGGAGTATCTCACCCGGTGAGTTGTACACTCACCTTAATCAGAACGCCCAACGTATGGTAATCTGGTCCGGACAAGGTGCACGAAGTGTGGTGCCTTGGCCATTTTGTTCTCATGGAGCCCAACGTGTGGTGACATGACTGTTTATTCGAATGGATGATTTTTTTGTGTAAAGTATGATTATGGAAAAACCCACTCTTTGCGAAAGAGAAATTATTTGTGACTTGCCAAATATTTCTACAAATGTTTTCCAATTTGCATTCACGTACAGTTTTAAACACCATGTGCACACATAGGACTTACTGAGATTTATTCTCACACTGTTTTACAACATGTTTTTAGGAGATAGACTTTGCTGAGTCAGTGGGGCGTTGATAGTTGAATCTTTTCTAATTATTGTCATCTTTGCTTAGGAGACTTTTGTCGTTTATACTTCTGAACAATATTTCTTTTATTTCGTATTGCTCCAATTTGAGCCTGATGTAATAAGAGTATTTCTTCATTTATCAAAGTTGATTCTTTTGGAGATTGCCTTTATATTTTATACCTTGTTTTAAAGACCCCTTGTCCTATGGGACGGGGCGACATCCCCACCCTTTTAGGGTACGTAGTCGTGGGGTGTTACATAGCACGTTGCCCTGGGGAGCACCTGTGCTGTTTGTGAAGGAGAAGGATGAGACTCTGAGGTTATGTATCAACTATCGGGGCTTGAACAACTTGACGGTCAAGAACAAGTAACCCCCACCGCTGATTAATGAGCTGTTCGACCAGTTACAAGGATCTAGTTACTACTCCAAATTAGACCTGAGGCAAGGGTACTATCAAGTACGGATAAAAGAAGAGGATATCCCCAAGACGGTCTTCAACACTAGATATGGACATTATGAGTTCGTGGTAATGCCGTTCAGGGTGACCAATGCTCCAACAGTATTCATGGAATTGATGCACTGAGTGTTTCGACCCTACCTAGACAAGTTCGTGGTGGTCTTCATCGACGACATTCTAATTTATTCCAAGAGTCTGGAGGAATATGCAGAACATCTGAAACTCGTGTTGAAGAAGCTGCGGGAGCACAAGCTATTTGCCAAGTTTAGTAAGTGTGAGTTCTGGCTGGATAGTGTAGCATGTATTGGCCATGTGGTGACCAATGAGGGAATTAAGGTAGACCCAGCAAAGGTTGAAGCAGTGTCAGACTGGAAGCAACTAGAGAATATCACCAAGATTCGAAGCTTCTTGGGATTGGCTGGTTACTATAGGAGGTTCATCAAAGGATTCTCGACGCTCGCATCGCCTATGACCCGACTGCTGAGAAAAGATGTTCCATTTGTTTGGAGTAAGACATGTGAGAAACGTTTTCAAGAGCTGAAGCGAAGATTGATGACAGTGCTGGTATTGAGTCTGCCAGAGGAAAATAAGCCTTACGCGTCATATACCGATGCCTCGAAAGAAGGATTGGGAGCAGTATTAATGCAAGACCAAAAAGTGATTGCTTATGCTTCTCGAAAGTTGAGACCTCATGAAGTCAACTACCCTACGCATGATCTGGAGCTGGTAGCCATTGTGTTTGCCCTAAAGAAATAGTGACACTACCTGTACGGAGCTGAATATAAAGTGTTCACCGACCACAAGAGTCTGAAGTACATCTTTACTCAGAAAGATCTGAATTTGAGGCAACGAAGATGGATGGAATTTTTGGAGGAGTACCGTTGTCTGATCAACGTTGTAGCTGACGCCCTGAGCAGAAAAGTTGGTATGGCCAGACTAAGAGTGCAGGAGATTCAAGTGGTTCAGGAAGTGTTGGACAGAAGGGTGGCAGTGCAAGAGAAGAGAATCATTATTAGCAAACTAAAGTTGGTACCGGATCTAAGACGGGAAATCGTGGAAGCTCAACGAAGCAACGCAGAGTCTCAGCCTTTCAAGGACAAGAAGCTTAAACGGCCAGGCAGTGAATTCCGACAAGACAAGGTGGGAGTTTTGCATTTTAGGGATTGGTTATGTGTACCCGGAGAGCATCAGTTAAAGGACAAAATTTTGGAAGAGGCGCACAAGAGCAAGTACGCCATACACCTGGGGGAAGTCAAGATGTATCAGGATCTGAAGAGGGCCTATTGGTGGCCTGAACTAAAACGGGATGTGGTCAAGTATGTCTCAACCTGTCTCACCTGTCAGAAAGTCAAAGCAGAGCATAAGAAGTCAATGAGACTACTGCAACCATTGCCAGTACCTGAGTGGAAATAGGAGGAAGTGACCATAGATTTTGTCACCGGACTTCCTATGTCAAGGACCCAGAAGGATGCCATATGGGTAGTGGTGGATCGACTGACCAAATTGGCTCATTTCGTACCGGTGAATATAAGAGACTCAATGGAAAAGTTGGCTCAGACCTATGTGTGAGAAATAGTCTGACTGCATAGAGTACCTTCAAGTATTATGTCTGACCGAAACCCTAGGTTTACGTCTCGCTTTTGGGGAAAGATTCAAGAATCGATTGGGTCAAGTCTGAAGTTCAGTACGACGGCACATCCGTAGACCGAAGGGCAGTCAGAAAGGGTTATACAGATATTTGAGGATATGCTAAGGGCCTGTGTTTTGGATTTTGGGAATAAGTGGATTGAATGTGTACCGTATACAGAACTGTCGTATAATAATAGCTACCAAGCTTCAATTGGGAGGGCACCGTATGAGGCTTTGTATGGATGCAAGTGTCCGGTACCGCTATACTGGAGTTGGTCAGAAAATGGTCACGTAACCAAAACCGGAGAATTCTATATCCAGGAGATGTTAGATAAAGTAAAGCTGATCAGGGAGAGGTTGAAGGCAGCTCAGAGCCGACAAAAAAGCTATGTAGATAATAGACGAAGAGAATTGGAGTTTCAAGTAAAAGATAATGTATTTCTGAGATTGACGCCAAATAGGGGAATCTTGAAGTATCCGAAGGGTAGAAAGCTGAATCCGAAGTACTTGGGACCGTTCCCAATAAAGGAAAGGATTGGACCGGTAGCATACCGATTGGACTTACCGGATGGACTGACAGGGATTCATAATGTGTTTCATATGTCACAGCTGAAAAAGTATAATGCCGACCCTGGTCAAGTTCTGAATAATGAGCCGTTGGTATTGCAACCCGATTTGAGCTATGTGAAGAAGCCCGTGCGAATATTGGACTGTAGTATCAAGAATCTTCGGAACAAGTAGATACCAATGGTCAAGGTTCAGTGGGAGCATCATGGCCCGCGGGACGCCATATGGGAATCAAATGAAGGGGTTAAAGGGAAGTATCCCGATCTGAAATAGAGGTACGCCTGAATTTCGGGACGAAATTCTTCTAAGGAGGGGAGGATGTGAAACCCCAGTTAAAACCAACCTTAGAGTAAGGGGGTTGGGATGCATATCATATTTTCTTGCATGCATAAATATATTTTTGTATGATTTTATGTACTTTAGATGGGTGATTTATATTCTAGAAGGCTTAATTGTGTTTATTGAGTAAGAAGGGCAAAATGGTAATTTTACTTGAGGAGAAAATGGGGAGATAGCTTGAGGATTAAATAGGAAAAATATTTGGCAGAGAAAATAACAACAAGAGTTGTTGTGGTTTGGTGGTTAGAGCTTTGGAATTAATTCTAGAGGTCTTGGGTTCAAATTCCATCATTAGAGTTTTATCATGATTAAATTTTATTTTTGGTTAGGTAGGCTATATTTCGGCCTTTGCGTGCTTTAGGGAAGAGTA
Source organism: Voacanga thouarsii (assembly GCA_026120185.1). Lineage (NCBI taxonomy): Eukaryota > Viridiplantae > Streptophyta > Magnoliopsida > Gentianales > Apocynaceae > Voacanga > Voacanga thouarsii. The sequence goes on from JANUWF010001165.1 coordinate 5,943,969, forward strand.
TGAGTGTTGTCCTAGGGGAGACATGATAGGGATGTCCTAATCCTACTCTTGTGCCCTACAAAAATTTCTAAGGGATTCATACCCTTCTTGATCTCTAGCTTTCCTTACTTTTTAATTAATTAGGTTGATCCAATTATCTAAGCCATTTTAAATTTCCAGCAAGCTTCTTTAAGCTTGGAGTGTCGAAAATGTCTATGTGAGAATGCCTTCTTGACCGAAAATGGGGAAGAGTTGTGAAAGGTTCCCAAGAGAATTAATCTCCATGGTTGAGCATCCAAACTCTAACCTAAGTGTGTTCATCTTCTTCATGTAGTAAACTGGAAAATTTTCCAGCTTTTGATCAGTCCAATAGTCGAAATTTTCAGCCATCACTCCTTCTCAAATTCTACCAGAACAATGATCAATTCACTCAGCGTGAAGACTGAAAATCCCAGCCAAAAAAGAGTTGTACAAAAACTGTGTAAACCAGGAAAATTTTTTGGTCATTTTTTGTAGCATTGGTGAGCTAAAACCAAACTGTTTCATCTAGTATTTCACCCAGCAACTCAACCTCGTTTTTCCTTAATAAAAAAGGATGGAAACCAGCCGTAAATGATCTCTGAATATCCCTTCAAACCTTCGCAAACTGACTGGAAAATGGCAACAAAATCTGCTCAGAAATTCCCAACAAACTTGCGAAAAATCTGTTCAGAATTTCCAGCTTTACTTCTTCTTCACCCTTGGCCGATACCCACCCTATTTTTCTACACAAACTCACCTTGAATAGCCATGAACTGAACTTCATCTTCCTCACCATTGTTCTGCTCGAAAAACAGTCCCATGGCTGCTCCTAAAATCTCCCCGCCAATCACTCCAATCAAACCATTGATTGAAGTCCAAAATTCCAGCAATTTACTTCGTCAACCTACCATAGATTAACCCTCAAAAAACCAGAAAATGCCTTCACCATTGTACACCATATTTTCAGCCACTCTAAAGCTCCTTCAGCCATCATTTGTCTCAGCAAAAATCACAGCCAAGCAGCCGGCCATTGTAGCTTTCCAAAAGCTCTCCATCAACCAAGATCTTCTTACCATATTGATTCCCTAAATTATTCTTTTTGAATTTCAAACATCTAACTTTCCTTTTCCTCTCAAATCTGAAAATTCAATTGCCAAAAACCACTCAAACAATTCAGCTACCCTTCTCCCGCAGAATTTCGGCCAACTTCAACCAATTTCTCTCCACCCTCTCCAAACCTTCAAGAACACCAAGAACACCTACTACCATTCTCACACCAAAGACCATCCAAAACCACTTCAATCTTCTCCAAAAACTCCAGATTAGACCTACTCAACTTCATGAACCCATTCCTGCAAATTTTAACATCAAACTCGGAAATCAAAGTATCACTTTTGGATCAAAAACCAGAATTTTCTTGAAGGCTCGAGAACACCTTCAAGGTAGGCATGATCAATCATCTCCATCTCCACTCATCTTCAACTCCAAATGAATATATATATATATATATATATATATACATATATATACTAATGAACTCTCTTTTTCTATTTCTCTCTATCTCCCTCTCTCTCTCTCGACCGAATAGTTACTTCAACCATGGCCATATTTTCTTCTTCTCTCTTGGATGATTCAAGTCTCCTAAGAGTAACGCTTCTTTCGAAACTTCTTCAAGGTAATCATCATTCAAGTAAGCCCTTCAACCTTCTTTTAAAATTCTAGATTCATGTCTCTAGAATGATATTGGAAGGGGACGGATTATGATTAGCATTCGAGCATGTGTTGTTGTGATGGTGTTGAGATGGAAGCATGAATGAATGTGTGTATACGATGAAGATGGGATTGATGTATGAGATGATTTGTCTTAGTTGAATGTTATGGTGCTTTAGGGTTTGTTGCATGCCTTCATGTCGTGAGTAGTATGATTAATCAAGCATGTTAGAGATTATGTCACCTTTGGTGAATAGGGTTTATGTTCTTGTATTCTTATTTAGGCCATGCATATGATTATGTTTAGTAGAGTTGAGATCATGTGTTGGTAAATTTAGATCTATGCCTTTATTCATGATTTGGATGATTTGATGATTGGTTTAGAGTGTATATTCATGATTATGGTTAGCAATAGAAATTATGATTATGACCTTGTTGTCGCTAAGCTAATTAAGTTAGCTAATTTTATTTCATCAATAAAAATGATCTATGCTATAATTTCTCCTAGTGATTTCAAAAAGCCTAGGAAAATATGGTTTTGAGCGATTATATAAAATAATGATATTTTAGTCAAATAATTGATAGCTTTTATTAAAGAAATAAAATATATAGATATTATGTAAAATAATAATATCAAATAAAGCCTTTTATATAAATAATCATAATAGGTAAAATGTTAATTTTGTAAGTCTTATATTCACAAATACAATTAAATTTTATTTATTATCTTTTAATCAAAACCTATTAAAATTTACTTACAACTAATTTTAGTTACCAATTATTTTCTAACAACTAATTATTAATGGATTATTATTTTAAATAATTCCATCTAGGTCCTAGGACCCTTCATCAAATAAACTCTAATTATTTATAGCAAGATTTAAACCTTCAAATTATTAGTACCTATTTTCCAAACCCTAGTTATCGTAATATCAAGTTGGATTTATTTTAATAACCCTTTTATTTGTTATCTAGCCTTAAAACTTGGGACACTATGGTCATGATTGTTGTAAATTGAGCTAGGATTATTTGTGAAAGTAAATTTTGGCTTGAGTCTAATTATGGCTTATGTTTACCCTAGGCGGGGTTAGGTCAACTTTTGAGGATCTTTATTTTGTCTCGAGCAAATGATCAGGTAAGCTCCTACATCAAACTTGTTTGATGCAAAATGGTTACTATGTCAAGCCAAATGTGGAGTGCGTGGATACTCACTTCTGTAAAGGCAATTGAGAATTATATCCTTTCTCATTTCATGCAAACAATTACTTGGAAATCAAGGGGCAGTTTTACTTAAACCCTAAAACTCTTTCTAAAACCAGTTTTGCCCCAAACTTTGGAAATCCTTAATTGCCATTTTCAAATGGATCTATGGTTTATTCTTTTTTTCCCAAGTGGGATAAATTACGTTGAGTACTCAATAAGGGTAGACTGCTAGGACTAGTCTTTGAAGGGTTAGGGTAAGTCTCTCAGTAGGTGGCCACCTCTGAGGGGTAAGTCCTTCCCGGATAAGATGTCAGTTTAGTAGGTCGTGCCGGTCCGAGCTAGCAAGTTTTAGTCAGGTGGACTGTGTGTTGCCGGAATGGACAACCAGTTTTGTTTGGGTATAAAGAAGGAGGAGTATCTTACCCGGTAGGCCGATCATCAACTTTTTGTCAGTCTGTAGAAAGTGTGGAATTCTGACCGTTGTATGGTTATGGGGCCCAACGTGTGGTAACTGTGACCATCCTTTTGAATGGTTGATTTTATTGTACATGTTTAGTTGGAAAAGCCAAAATACCACTCTTGATTTTAACTGTTGTTTATTGCTTGCCAGTATTTCTCTTATGAAGTTCTTACACTTTGCATTCACGAACCGTTTTCGCTAAACACTCAAAGCACACACGGACTTACTGAGATTTTTATCTCATCACCATTTTTGCCATGATTTCAGGTCGATCCTACTGTGGGGATGAGTAGCTAGTCATTGCCTACCTTGGAAGATATTATGATATTTATTTTGTTTAATGCTTTTGGAGTTGAGAGTGAACAATTTGTAGTTTGGATTTTCCTTGAATTTTTGGATTGTAATAAGTTTTAAATTTTGAAGTATTATTTATTTTGGAATGTGTGACCTAGTTATAAAGACCCCTTATCCTTTGGATGGGGCGACATCCCCAGCCCTGTTGGGCCTAGGCAGTAGGGTGTTACAGTGACTGTTGGAATATATGTCCAAAATAGACTATGTATTTTTGTATTTTAGAAATTAATAAAAGTTTTATTCATTAATGGTTGTTTATTTACATATATTGCATATTAAGGTCTAAGTGTGTTAGTATGTAAATTACGTGATCTGGTTGTGCTTTAACTGTAAATTATACATTATGGACTACTAACACATAAAAGAAAAATTGTTCCTAATCAATTGATAGAGCTAGGCACTTTATCAAGGTTTAGATCATTACACTATGATTTCTAAATAGGGAACGGTTTACATTTAACTAGTGAGTAGTCCACTCATACCAACAGTGTAAGTGTATTTGAAATACGTAAAAATGAACCATGTGATAACAATCTTTATAAAAATACTAAAACAAATAAAGATTAGCTTATCGTAGCTACTGCATGGACGAGTACCCTAAGACTTAAGTATAAGTTGGTGGTCTGGTGAAGCTGGACTTATACACTTTGATGTATGTTGGGTGAGGTCTTATTGTAAGGCCAATAACCTAATACATCGGGTGTATGACTCTAGTTAATTAAGATAGATTTATACAATAGAGTTTTTATGCTTTATTACGTGAAGAAATCACCACCTTTTGATTGTCTGAGATAATCTAAATAATTCAGGGCCCTGGGAAACATAACAAATATGTACACTTTTTGGTAGTTCCCTATGATAAGTGGATACATACTGAAGATCATGGATTATCGGACTAGCTATTAAAGGATGGTGATGTCATTAAGAAAGATGTTAGTGCATTTTTTCAATCTCAATGATGGGTGTTACGTAGAGGTGTATTTTCATCATTACACTTGTAGGTCAAAGACACTGCACTTGTAATATTATTCTCGGGGTCAATAGTTCTATATGATGATAAATGGAATATTTAAAATGAAAAAATATAGCTATTATTAGTATGAATATTTTGGTCATTTTAATAACCAAGAATAATATGCCTTTTGGTCCCCAGAGTAGCTCAAATAATCTTAGTAAATTTATTTACTATATGGGCTTATTGTTTAAATTTATTGTTGGAAGAATTATTCTATCAGTCAAATTAATTATTTATTTGGGCTAGAATAATTAATTGGGCCAATTTAATTATTTAATTTATTAATTAATTATTTTAGATAATTTTATATTAGGCCTAAGTGAATTAATGATTTACTAAAAAAGCTAATCTAATTAATTAGTTTATTAATTAATTATCTTGAATAATTTTATATTAGCCCAAATAGATTAAGTAATTAATAATAGAGCTATTTAATTAGTTATTAGACTACTCAAGAAAACATGGCCCATCAAAGTTTGATGGTAGCCGCCATGTGCTATAAGGAAAAAGAGGAAAAAGGAAATTAAAAAAAAAAAAAGGTGGCCAGCTGTTGAGTTTGAAAAACGAACAGGAAAGCTAGTTTTTTTTATTATTATTATTTATAAGGATCACTTGTGCCTGTAGGGAAATTGACCAAAAAAATCACACAGGAAAAAAAATCATTTTCACTTTTCCTTGGAAACAAACAAAAGGCCACCATTTTCGTTTTTCTTTACTGTTTTAGCTCTTCTATTTTTCTTCCATTCTTCTTCACCCTAGTTCTACTTTTACTGGTAGGGTCCATAGAGGTTAGCAAATACTCTAGAAAGTCAAGAACTAGCGAACGTTGCGTAACAAGTAAATGCTCCATGTAACACCCCACTACCTTGGTCTGACAGGGCTAGGGATGTCGCCCTGTCCAAAGGATAAGGGGCCTTTATAACTAGGTCACACAATCAAAATAATCGAACAAAACAATACTTTAAACTTAAACTTATTACAATCTAAGAATTCAAAACAAATCCATAATAAAAATTATTCACTCTCAACTTCCCCAAAGAATTACATAAAAATAGATAACAAAATCTCTTTCAAGGCAGACAACACTAGCTACTCATCCTCACAGCAGGATCAACCTGAAATCATGGTGAAAAGCGTGATGAGATAAACTCTTAGTAAGTCCATGTGTGCTTTGATTGTCCAGTGAAAACAGTTCGTGAATGCAAAGTGTAAAATCTTCATAAGAGAAATGCTGGCAAGCAATAAACAATAGTCAAAATCAAGATTGGCATTTTAGCTTTTCCAACCATACATGTTCAATAAAATCAACCACTCAAAAGGTGATCATAGGTTACCACACGTTGGGCCCCACAACCATACAACGGTCAGAATGCCACACTTTGTGCAGACTGAAAAAAGGTAAGTGATCGGCCTACCGGGTAAGATTCTTCTCCTTCTCTACACCTAGACAAAATCGGTTGTCCACTCCGGCAACACAGAGTCCACATGACTGAAAATTGCTAGCTCAGACCGGCATGACTAAATAGTACTAATGTTTCTCTAAGTTAAGTTTCTCTTCTAGAGATGGCCTCCTGCCAGAACACTTACTCTTGCTCTTCAAAACTAGTACTACAAGCCTACCCTTATTGAGTACTCAACGTAATATATATATATATATATATATATATTTATTTATATATATATATATCCCACTTGGAAAAATGAATAAAACATAGTACCACTTGTAATTGGCAATTAAGGATTTCCAAAGTCTTTATCAAAATCAGTTTAGAAACAGTTTAGTGTTTGAATAAAATTACTTGTTGATTTTCAAATAATTGGTTTGACAGAAACATGAAAGGAAACAGTCCCTAATTGCCTTTACCAAATCAATGTTCACAACCTTAGGGTTTAGCTTGCCATAATAACTTTTTACAACAACAAATTTTATGCAGGAGCTTACCTGATCCTTAGCTCGAGATAAAAAAAAGGTCTCCAACAGCTGACCTAACCCCACCTGTGGGTAAATATAAGACATAATTAAACTCAAACTGAAATTCACTTTCACAAATAAACCTAGCTCAACTTACTACAACCATGACCCTAGTGTCCCAAGTTCTAAGGCTAGATAAATAAATAAAAAAGTTTATAAAATAAATCTAGCTCGATATTAATATAACTAGAGTTTGGGAAAATAGGTACAATAAGTGGAAAGTTTAAATCTTACTAAAAATAAATTAGGGATTATTTGATTAAGGGTCCTTGGTCCTAGATGGTATTATGTAAAATAACAATCTAGTAATAATTAATGGTTAGAAAGTAATTGGTAGCTAGAATTAGTTGTAAGAAAGTTTTAATAGGTTTTGATTAAAACCTAATAAATAAATTTTAATAGTATTTATGAATATAAGACTTACCAAATTAATATTTTACCTATTATGATTATTTATGAAAAAGGCTTTATTTGATATTCTTATTTTACACAATGTCTATAGATTTTATTTCTTTAATAAAAGTTATTATTTATTTGACTAAAACATCATTATTTTATATAAGAGACCAAATCCACCTTTTCCTAGGGTTTTCGACATTCACTAGATGAAGATATAGCAATAATCATTTTATTGATGAAATAAAATTAGTTTAGGGACAACAAGGTCATGATCATATTTCTATTGCTAATCATAATCATGAACATACATTCCACACCAATTCATCAAATCATCCAAATCCTGAATAAAGGCATGGATCTAAATTCTACTAACATAATCATATTCATGGCTTTAACAAAAATACATGAACATAACCCTATTCACCAAAGGTGACATAATCTCTAACATGCTTGATCACATAAACTACTCACGACATGAAGACATGCAACCAAAACCCTAAAACGTAATATAATCATCCAAGACAATCAACTCATGCATCAACTCCCATCTCCATCACATACACACATTTATTCATGCTTCAATCTCAACTCCTTCACAACAACACACGCTCAAACCCTAATCATAATCCATCTCCTTCCAATATCATCCTAGAAACATGAATCTAGAATTTAAAGAGGAGTTTGAAGATGCTTACTTGATTGATGACTACCTTGGAGTAGTTTCGAAGGGATCCTAACCCTTCGGAGACTTGATCCGCCCAAGAGAGATGAAAAAAATATGGCCATGGTTGAAGTATCCATTCGGCCAAGAGAGAGAGAGCAGTCGGCCAAGAGAGAGGGAGGGAGAGAGAGAGAGAGAAAAGAGAGAAAGAGAGCTCGTTAGTATGTTTATATATACATATATTCATTAGAATTTGAAGATGAGTGAAGATAGAAGCGATTGATCATACTTACCTTGAAGGTGTTCTTGGCCTTCTCGAAAATACTGGTTTTTTTTATCTAAATGAGAGGGCTTGATTTTCGAGTTTGATGTTAAAAGTGGTAGGAATGGATTCACAAAAGTGAGTAGGTACAGTCTAGAATTTTTTTGAAGAAGATTGAAGTGGTTTTGGTGGCCTTAGGCGAGAGAATGTTAGTAGTGTTCTTGGTGTTCTTGAAGGTTGAAGAGAATGAAGAGGATTGAGGGAGAACTGGTTGAAATTCTGTGGAAGAGAGTAGCCGAATTGCTTGAGGGGTTTTGGCAACTGAATTTTCTAGTTTGAAAGGAAAAAGAAAGCTGGTTGTTTGAAATCCCAAAAGAATATTTTAGGGGATCAATTTTGGAAACAAAATATGGTAAGAAAATCTTTGTCAATAGAGAGCTTTTAGAAGCTCCAATGGCTGGCTGGTTGATCAGTGTTTTTTCTGGGATGAAAGCTGTGTGAAGGGCTTAATGGTGGCTGAAAATATGGTGCACAAAGGTGAAGGAATTTCTGGTTGGTTGAGGGATGATTTATGGTAGTTTACTAAATAGGTTTGCTGAAATTTTGGTCTTCAATCAAAGGCTTGATTGGAGTAATTGATGGAGATATTTTAGGAGCAGCCATGGACGGGTTTTCGAGCAGAATGTTGGGGAAGATGATAAAGCTCAGTTCATGGCAGTTTAAGGGGAGTTTGTACAGAAAAATGGTGGAAGTTTCGGACATGGCTGAAGGAGGAACAAAGCTGGAAAATTCTGGTCAGCTTTTCACAAGTTTCTGGAATTTTTCTGGGAAGATTTTTCTGCCATTTTCCAGTCGGTTTGCAGCAGATTTGAAGGGGTACTCAGAGGTCTTTCAAGGCTGGTTTCCAGAATTCTTTGTGGAGGAAAAATGTGGCTAAGATGCTGAGTGAAAAATGGGAAGAATCAGCTTGGTTTAAGATCACCAAAGCTGCGAAAGTTGTCCAGAAAATGTTCTGGTTTGCACAGCATTTGTGCAGTCCGGTTTTGGACTTATAATTTCAGATTTCAAGCTGGTCAAGAGGGCTATTTTTCTGACAGCATTTGGGAGGGAATGATGGCTGAAAATTTTGACACTTGGACTGTACAAGAAGCTGGAAAAAAATTCCAGATTACTACATGAACAAGATGAATATACTTAGGTTGAAGTTTGAAGGTTCAACCATGGAGATTAATTCTCTTGGGAACCTTCCACTACTCCTCCCCATTTTCGGCCAACAAGATGACTTATTCATAGCCATTTTTAAAACCTAAATCTCACAGAACTTTGTTGGAATTTTCTAGAATGAATTTGGCTTGAACAAATTAATCAACCTAATTGATTACGGATTAAGGAAAGCTAGGGAATCAAGAAGGGTATGAAACCCTTAGAATTTTTTTGTAGGGCACAAGAGTAGGATTAGGGCATTCCTTTCATGTCTCCCTTAGGACGACACTCCCACTCTTCCCTAAAGCATGCAAGGCCGAAACCTAGCCTTACCAAACAAAAATAAAATTTATTCATGCTAAAATTCCAATTATGGAATTTGAACTCACAACCTCAAGAATTAACTCCAAGGCTCTAACTACTAAACCACAACAACTCTTGTTCTTATTTTCTCTCCCAAATATTTCTACTATTTAATCCTCAAGCTATCTCCCTATTTTCACCACAAGCACAAATTACCATTTTGCCCTTCTTACTCAAAAACACATTTAAGCCTTCTAGACTATAAATCATGTAATAACCCGCCCAAAACCACCTTTGACCCATGGGGAAAAGTAATGCATTGCTTAGCATTTCACATTTCATGTGATATCTTAACATTATTTTCACATGGGTGCATGAGATTTCCAAGGTTGTGCTTGCATAAAATTATTTAAATATGTTGTTACATTACTTGAGAGTTGCTTTAAGTGAAGTTTAGTAGAGGAGATGCAGGGATAAGAATTAGGGTGAAAAGAATTTCCTAGAGAAATATTATCATCGGAGTTGATTTGAAATAGCGGTTAGGTTTGGTGATTTTCCTTGGTGACCCGAGTTCGAATCTTACCTCTTGCGAATCTTAGTTTTCCTTTTGAATTCTTTTCCCTAGATTTCTTCATGCTTTGACCGAAAAACCCTAGCCATCCTAGTGAATTTTCAGCGCCATCTTCATAGGAGATAAGTCTCCATATTTATCATCTAAATTCAAGGACTTTTGATAAGGATAAAGTTTAATTTTATTTTCAGCTTTTGTCCTCTTTAATTTTCGAAAAACCCTAGCTAGAGCAACTAAATTCCAGCTTGTTTTAATTCATCAGATTTTATATTAGATAGCTGGAATTAATTTGTTATTTTTCTAGAAAGATATCTTGTTGATTTTGATCAAAGAACCCTAGGTAAAAATCTTGAAATTTTTCCAGCTTTGTGTCGCCACCTTTGGAGCATTCCTAGCTCAACTCAAACTCTTCCAAGACTAGGGAAATCTTATCCAAATCCTTTAGCAAATCAGATTTTATTTCAATCCTAAACCAACTAGGTTTTACTCTTTCTTTTTCTATAGAATTTCGGCAGCCTTGTGCATGCAAAAGCTACACGAAAATCCTACACTCCTAAGTGCAATCAAACTCTTTAAACCCTAGCTCAAATCACCTAGAACACCTCTCACCAAATCAGATTACTTTAGCAACACAAAATTAGATTTTATCCACCAAAAATTCCAGAATTTCGGCCAGCTTCTACACAGAAATTTTGACCAGCTTTGCATCAGGAATTTCTACCAGCTTTACACCAGAATTTTCGGCCAGCTTTGGTTGGTGCAATGCACAAAAATTCTGCACTCCAAAATATACAAAAACTCCTTGTTGATTAAGCCAAACCACAGCACCTGAAACTCTTATTTTTTTCCCTCTATTTTGCGGACAGAATAGAATCCAAAAACAGTCTAGAAATTTTGGTTTTTGTTCACAGATTTCGTGCAGAATTTCTAGTTACCAAAGCTACACAAACTCTTCCTTGTTTGGCCAAAAAACCTGAACACGCACACAGCCCTTTCCTTGTACAGTTTTCGGCCAGTATAGGAGAACAATTCCAGATTATTTTCTCCTCTCAAACCCTCTCAATTTTGGCAGCAATAAGCGTACAACAAGCTGCAATTTTTTCCATTGCTGTCCAAAAAAACCTAGAGCCATTAGGAGTCCTTCTTAGCACCACCTTCTAACCCTAAATCAATCTTTTCTATCCCTAAACCAAGATAGCTGACTACTCCCTCCTTACTACACGAAAATTATAGCAAACTCTCCTGCAATTTTCAAAAAACATAAGAGCAATTCCGAGTAAAAAATCGATCACACCCTAAGGTAAGCAAAAATCATCTCAACCTCTTGATTCCTTTCTTTCATTAATTTTTCTCTTTTTCTTCCCTTAAACCACACCACATAGAGTCTGATTTTGTCCTCTTTACCTACCTTCGATCAAAAGGAAGTAAAGAAGACAGCTTTTCACCTATTCAAAAATGAACTCGGGACATCACCATAGGAGCATTGAGACCTTGCTAATCCAGAGGCTGTAAGGTAAGGGAATTCTTACCCTTGATGTCGAAAATAAGATCTAATGAGATTGATGATGTCTATAGAAGTATGATAGAATGATATGTGTGTTTAGTTGGGATAGATGAATATTTTGAGTCGAGTAATTAATTAAGCATATTCGATGGATAGCAATGCCATGTTTTATTGTGATAATGATGGATGTGAAGTGTGATGGTCAAGTCAAGACCTTTTTGATATATTATTCATGTCTTTGATGGATATATGATCATAGTATATGTACTTTGAGGATTAGATGATTTATTTGAAGTTAGATAATGGATCGTGATTTGTTATGGGAATAAATGAGTTTAATGCATGTTTGAATCGATTGAGACCCTGATCATGATATTATGTGATTCTAGATCGGAGGGTATTTGAAGGAAGCAAAGCTGTGATTTTATCTTGTTTATCTGAGACATATCGAGTAAGTCCTTGCATAAACTCTTTTGTTAAATGTTGTGATGGCAAGTCTATGTGATAAAGCTTTGTGAAGCTATTGTTGAAATATGTTTACTTGGGTTGTAAACCTGGATGTTTATTCTCTAAATGGTTTTTTCAACCTAACGATTTTTATCAAGAACTGTTCTTTTCTCAACGTTTTACAAAGCCAAGGTATGGAAATATTGTGAATCAGGAATTGACGGATATGTTCGTTGAGTACTCAATAAGGGTAGGCTAACAATACTAGTCTTGGAGGGCTAGAGTAAGTCTTTAGGCAGGAGGCCACCTCCATAAGATAAGCTCTGCTTGAAAAAGAGACATTATTGGTTGGTCAGGCCGGTCCGAGCTAGCATTTGTACCTGGTAAGGTATTATTTATTTTCCTAACATGGATACTCGGATGGTTTTGTTAGGTGTAGAGGTGGAGGAATATCTCATCTGGTGGGCTGTACACTCACCTTAATCAGAACGCCCAACGTGTGGTTATTTGGTCCAGGCAAGGTGCATAAAGTGTAGTGCCTTGTCCTCATGGAGCCCAAAGTGTGGTGACATGACTGTTTATTCGAGTGGATAATTTATTTTGTACAAAGTGTGATAATGAGAAAAACTCACTCCTTGCAAAGAGAAAATTATTTATGACTTGCCAAATATTTCTGCAAATGTTTTCACTATACATACACGAACTCTTCCAAGTACCATGTGCACACACAAGACTTACTGATATTTAATCTCACACTATTTTATATCATGTTTTCAGGAGATAGATTATGCTGAGCAAGCGGGGCATGTGATAGTTGAAGCTTTTGTTATTTTCCATTATGTTCTAGGAGACTATTATTGATTTAAACTTCTGATCGGATATTTATTTTTATTTAGTTTTGCTCTAGTTTGAGCCTGATGTAATTAGAGTTTTCTGTTATTTATCTAAGTTTGATTTCTTTGGTTTGTCTTTATATTTTATACCTCGTTTTAAAGACCCCTTGTCCTCCGGGATGGGGTGACATCCCCGCCTTTTTAGGGTACGTAGTAGTGGGTGTTACAAGTGGTATCAGAGCTTAGGTTTAGGCAATTATTTGACTTATCGGGTTTTATTTTCTTAAGTAATTTTGATCTGGTGTAGACCTTTGTATTTTGTTTATTGGATGGTCAAGAGAGTTGTGTCGGATGTCAGGGACTAGCCCGCTGGCTACGGGAATCCACCTGCCCCTCTACCTGTAGTAGATCCACCCTCGTCTGATTCAAAGACAGAGCCTGAGGGAGGGTGGTTGTTGAGTGAGGACGAGATGGAGCATGAGACGCCCTTGCTAGACGACCTGGTGGTTGAGGCAGAGATGGAGGTTGATGGGAGCCTAGGAGAGTATGATGGGGATGATGAGGGGGAGGTAGTTAAGCTTGCTAGTGAGGATGAGGAGGATGATGAGAGTGGGGGAGAGATCGATGGGATAGAAGTAGAGGATGAGAAGGTGATGGAGCTTCCCCAGACCCCGCAGATAGGTGAGATTGATAGGACTTCTACTTGCTATAACCTTAAGGAGTCTAGTGATGAGAGACATAGGCCGAATGATGGAGTTACCCCGGCAGTGAAGGAACTTAGGCAGCTTGCCTTAGGAATGGAAGATAAGGGAAAAAATGAAGCTAGAAGAGGGTCCTAAGAGGTGTAGACTTCGATATGGACTGGGGATAAATGCTAAGTTGAGAAGAGAGGGGTTGATTGATCTATCTGACTCGGGGAATGAGAGGCCTGCGCCTAAGGGTGCTGTTAGATTAGCTTTGGATGAGCTTTATGAGTCGACCATGAGAGCCAAGAGGGGCAATGAGGGTGAGTCAGGTCAGCCAAGTGAGAACGTTAGTTTTGCAAGGGATTACATAGGGAAACCTGATAGCTCCGTGGGGTAGCTTGTGGAACCAGCCTCTGACGATTCCAATGCCTCTATTGACACTAGAGAGAGCTGAGTATAGAAAACCAACGGCATTTACTCTTTCTCTTTCAGGAATTACATTCCCTTGTTCATTTATTCTTTCCAAAAGAAGCATGTTGCTTGTAGGACTCTATTATTTCATTGAATAAGAGGGCATCGCTTGTGATAACCCTTCTTTACGAAAGCATGTTTTATATGAAAAGAATGAGTTTTATTTATTACTTGGTTTTTCCCTGCATAATATCATCAAATTCTCTTTTAAAATGAGTAGATACCATTACTATTAACTGACCATACACCTGAGCATACTTTCTTTTCCCCCTTGGTAACTATCTGACCTTGAGTGACTGTGGTCTAAGATGGCACCAAAATGTAAGAAAGTGCATCCTCAACTCTCAAATTTGAGCAGATGCGTCATGCCACACCCGATATGGAGGAGCACTTGCAACGAGAACAAGAGTTAGCTTCAAAGAGGTCTCGGGATGTGACCACGGGACAAGCTTTCGATAAGATAGCTTCAATCCTGCAGAATCTAATGGAGAGAGTGGACAAGGTGGCCAAGAAGTCACCACGGGGAGAGGATGGGGCCCTGGAGCATTTTCTGAAGTTCTAACCTCCCACATTCTAGGGGGAGGTGGAGCCGGATAAGAAAGCAGAGCAGTAGGTCGAGCAGATGGAGGATATTTTTGCCACTCTACAGTAGTCGGAAGAGAGGATGGTGAAGTTTGTTGCCTGTCGGCTGAGGGGACCATCACAAGCATGGTGGTAGCGGGTACAGAGTGATTGGGATAGAGAGGAGCAGGAATGGACATGGGACAACTTTACCGAAGCTTTCGGTGCGGAGTACATTCCCCGGTGGGTAGCTGAGAAGAGTGAGGATGAGTTCCAAAACCTCAAGCTGGGAAGCATGTCAGTCGCCCAGTATGCAGCCCGATTCACGCAGTTGTCCAAGTACTGGAAATGCTTGGTCGACACGGAGCAGAAGCGCACCCAACAGTTTGTGAAGGGGCTGAGGCCAGTTTTGAGAAAGGCATTGGCTCCATCACCGCCAACGTCATACACTGCCATCGTGGACGCAGCATCCCAGATGGAGAATGAAGATCGGTATCGACCAGTGAACAGACCATTTCAACCGAATCGTCCACCAATGAGGCCTCTGAGTAACAAGCAACCTGCGGGCTCTATGCCATGGGAAAATCGGGGTAAGCAGCCTCGAATGCCTATGGCTGGACCGATGCAAAGTAATCTAAATTGTCGACTCTGTAGGAATCGTGGCCACACCGAGAGGAATTGCTGGAGCAACGGGGGAGCAAGGAGGTGCTTCAACTGTAGAGACCTAGGTCATCTGAGGAATGCCTGCCCAAAACCTTTAAGGATTGGGCAGACAGCCCCGACTCAGCCAATGGGAATCAACCGAGGTGCTGCAGCTAGAACAGTTGGAATGGGAGGTCAAAAGCCCCAAGTGAAGGCCAATGTCTTTGCCCTGAACAGAGTCGAAGTTGGAGCAGATGCCGCCGTGATTGAAGGTAACCTTTCTATCTAAGGATGTCTTGTTAATGTTTTGATAGATCCAGGATCCACACACTCTTATGTAAGCCAAGTATGTACATTACATCTGGGTTGGAAAGGAAAGGAATTGCCTTATACCTTAGTAGTAAGCTCACCTTTAGGAAAGGTGGTAAAAGCGGGTAAGATAATGGGGAGTTGCGAAATTGAGGTAGGGAAGGAGATTTTGGAAGCAGACCTCATAATTTTGCCCATTGACGATTATGACCTGATCTTGGGCATGGATTGGTTGTCGAAGCACGGAGCTCGTGTGGACTGTAAGATCAAGATGGTACAGTTTATGAGACCCGGTCGGGATGTGATTGAATTAAACGGTAAGCGAGCGAAGGAGCTGAAATTCTTAATTGCTGGCACTAAGGACTGGAAGTTGCTCAAAAGAGGATGTACGGGATATTTGGCATATCTCCTGAACAAACCCAAAGATCAATGTACCTTGGAGAGTACGGAGGTGGTAAAAGACTTTCCAGACTTTTTTCCTACTGAGCTCACTTCTCTACCCCCTGAACGGGAAGTTGAGTTTACTGTGGACCTGATTCCCGGAGCAGAACCTATGTCAAGAACCCCCTACTGGATGGCATCGACGGAACTGAAAGAATTAAAGAAACAGTTGGAAGAGTTGGTGAGGCAAGGCTACGTTCGATCGAGTACGTCACCGTGGGGAGCACCAGTGTTGTTTGTCAAGAAGAAATATGGTACTTTGAGATTATGCATCGATTATCGGGGACTGAACAACTTAACGATCAACAACAAGTACCCTCTACCCTTGATCGATGAGTTGTTCAATCAACTTCAAGGCGTCGCTTGCTTTTCAAAGTTGGACGTATGGCAAGGATACTACCAGGTGAGGATTAAGGAAGAAGACATTCCTAAGACTGCTTTCAACACGCGGTATGGCAACTATGAATTTGTGGTAATGCCGTTCGGTGTAACCAATGCACCGGCAGTTTTCATGGATTTGATGCATCGAGTCTTCCAGCCATATTTGGACAAGTTTGTGGTTATCTTCATCGACGATATCTTAATCTACTCCAAGGATTCGGAGAATCACACGGAACACTTAAGGTTGGTCCTGGAAAAGCTGAGGGAATTCAAGCTCTTCGCTAAGTTCAGTAAATGTAAGTTTTGGTTAAGCTCGGTATCCTTCCTCGGCCATGTGATATCCAAGAAGGGGATCAAGGTGGACCCTGCCAAGGTGGATGTCGTAGCTAATTGGAAGCAACCGAAGAATACTACTGAGATACGAAGTTTTCTTGGGTTGGCGGCGTACTATCGGCGTTTCATTAAGAATTTCTCTACTCTGGCTTCACCGATGACGGGGCTATTAAAGAAGGATGTTACTTTTGCTTGGAACGAGAAGTGTGAGAAGAGTTTCCAAGAGCCTAAGAGAAGGTTGATTACAGCACTCGTATTGAGCCTGCCCGAGGCTGACAAGCCCTATGCACTCTATACGGACGCATCCAAGGAAGGTCTAGGAGCTGTGTTGATGCAGGATGGGAAGGTCATAGCTTATGTGTCTAGGAAGTTAAAGCTGCATAAAGCTAATTATCTGACTCATGATTTAGAGCTGGCAGCCATAGTATTTACCTTGAAAAAGTGGCGACATTATCTGTACGGAGCCCAATACAAAGTCTTCACTGACAATAAGAGTTCGAAGTACATCTTCACGCAGAAGGATTTGAATCTTCGACAACATAGATGGATGGAATTCCTGAAAGAGTATAGGTGTCCCATTAATTATCACCCTGGCAAAGCAAATATGGTAGCTGACGTTTTGAGTCATAAAGTGAAGATAGCACATTTGAGAATGCAGGAGGTGTCGGCAGTGCAGGAAATCTTAGAGTAGGAAGCGGAAGTTCAAGAGAGGAAGATCTCTGTAAGCAACTTAACCCTAAAGCCCGATCTGGAGCAGGAAATTGTAACAGCCCAACAGGACAGTGTGGAATTTCAGGCCTTCAAGGAGAAAGAAATCGCGAGGACAGGAAAAGATTTTCGGACCGATGAGAAGGGGGTACTGTATTTTTGGGACCGGATATGTGTACTTGACATCCAAGACTTAAGGAAACGGATATTGGATAAAGCTCATAAGAGTAAGTATACCATACGCCCTGGGAAGTAAAGATGTATTATGACTTCAAAAAGAAATATTGGTGGGCTGGAATGAAGAGAGATGTGGTTCAGTATGTATCAACGTGCCTGACATGCCAGAAAGTTAAGATGGAGCATAAGAAGTCTGCAGGTTTATTGCAACCGTTACCGATTCCCAAGTGGAAATAGGAAGAGCTGACTATGGATTTCGTAACTGGCCTTCCGATGACCAAGTCACACAAGGATGCAGTTTGGGTGGTAGTGGACCGACTGACCAAGACAGCGCATTTTATACCAGTGAACGTAATGGACTCGATGGAAAAGTTGCCTCCAATGTATACCCGAGAAATTGTAAGGTTGCATGGTTTACCGTCAAGCATTGTATCAGATAGGGACCCCAGGTTCACTTCGAGATTCTGCAACAAGTTTCAAGAGTCTCTAGGTACCATATTGAAATTCAGCACCTCTGCTCATCCGCAGACCGATCGTTAATCCGAGAGAGTTATTCAGATATTGGAGAATATGCCTCGAGCATGTATTTTGGACTTTGGAGACAAGTGGATCGAGTGTTTAACGCATACGAAATTGGCGTATAACAACAGTTATCAGGCATCGATGGGGATGGTGCTATACGAAGCATTATATGGGCGAAAATGTCAAGTACCGATATATTGGGGATGGACAGAAGAAGGGCACATTAGAAGAACTGGTGAGGTATGTATTCAAGAAATGACGGACAAGGTCAGGGTTATCCGAGAAAGACTAAGAGCAGCACAAAGCCGACAGAAAAGTTACGCAGATTCTAGGAGGAGGGAACTGGAGTTCCAATTGGGTGATTGTGCATTCTTGAAATTGACTCCTAGTAGAGGAATCCTGAGGCATCCGAAAGGAGGGAAGTTGAGTCCCAAGTATTTAGGACCGTTTCTGATAAGGGAGAAGGTTGGGCCGGTCGCCTATAGATTGGATCTACCCGATAGACTAACTGGGATGCATGACGTTTTCCATGTGTCTCAGATGAAGAAGTACAACCCCGATCCAAGTCATGTACTTAATGAGGAACCTTTGGAATTGCATCCGAATCTGAGCTACGTGGAAAAACTAGTCAAGATTTAGGAGCGGAGTATCAAGACCCTTCGAAATAAGCAGATACCTATGGTAAAGATACTTTGGGATCATCATGGCGCGCAGGATGCGACGTGGGAAACGGAAGAATGGATAAGGCGGAAGTAACCGGATATGCTTTAAGGGTATGAAACCTGAATTTTGGGATGAAATTCTCTTAAGGAAAAGGGGATGTAATACCCCGCCTAAAACCACCTTTGACCTATGGGGAAAAGTAATGCATTGCATAGCATTTCACATTTCATGTGATATCTTAACATTATTTTCGCATGGGTGCATGAGATTTCAAAGGTTGTGCTTGCATAAAATTATTTAAATGTGTTGTTGTATTATTTGAGAGTTGCTTTAAGTAAAGTTTAGTAGAGGAGATGGAGGGATGAAATTAGGGTGGAAAGAATTTCCAAGAGAAATATTATCATCGGAGTTGATTTGGAAGAGCAGTTAGGTTTGGTGATTTTCCTTGGTGACCCGAGTTCGAATCTTACCTCTTGCGAATCTTAGCTTTGCTGTTGAATTCTTTTCCCTAGATTTCTACATGCTTTGGCCAAAAAACCCTAGCCATCCTAGTGAATTTTCAGCGCCATCTTCATAGGAGATAAGTCTCCATATTTATCTCTTAAATTCAAGGACTTTTGATAAAGATAAGGTTTAATTTTATTTTCAGTTTTTGTCCTCTTTGATTTTCGAAAAACCCTAGAATTAATTTGTTTCAATTCATCAGATTTTAAATTAGATAGCTAGAATTAATTTATTATTTTTCTAGAAAGATATCTTGTTGATTTTGATCATAGAACCCTAGCTAAAAATCTGGACATTTTTCCAACTTTGTGTCGCCACCTTTGGAGCATTACTAGCTCAACTCAAACTCTTCCAAGACTAGGGAAATCTTATCCAAATCCTTTAGCAAATCAGATTTTATTTCAATCCTAAACCAACTAGGTTTTACTCTTTCTTTTTCTGCAGAATTTTGGTAGCCTTATGCATGCAAAAGCTGAACGAAAAATCCTGCACTCCTAAATGCAATCAAACTCTTCAAACCCTAGCTCAGATCACTTAGAACACCTCTTGTGAGACCCCAATCAAAACCAACCTTAGAGTAAGGGGGTTGGGATGCATATCATAATTTATTGCATGTTTAGATATATTTTAAAATGATTTTCTATGCCTTGGATTTGAGTTTTATTGTCTTGGAGGCTTGTTGGTGAGTATTGAGTGAGAAGGGCAAAATGGTAATTTCTGCTTGAGGTGAAAATAGGAAGATAGCTTGAGGATTGACTAGAAATTTTTTTTTTTTTTAGGGAAAAAAAGAACAAGAGTTGTTGTGGTGTAGTGGTTAGAGCTTTGGAAATTAATTCTTGAGGTCTTGGGTTCAAATTCCATCATAGGAGCTTTAGTTTGGTTTAATTTTGTTTTTGCTTGGGAAGTAATAATTTCGGCTTTATGTGCTTGGAGTAGGGTAGTGATGTTGTTCTAAGAGAGTCATGTTAGGAGTATCTTCATTCTACACCTTTGCCCTACTCGAATTTCCTAAGAGGAATTCATTTTTCCTTGATCTTTGATTTTCCTTATTTCTCAACTCTTTAGTTTCATCAAGTTGTTCTAGACATTTTCTTTCTAGAAATTTCAGTAAAGAGCTGTAGCTTTGTAGGATCGAAATGTCTTAGTGAAAGACTTCTTATGGTATGAAAATGTGAAAGAGTTGTAGGAGATTCCAAGAGGATAAAACCCTCTAGTAAACTTGCTAAAAATTCACTCTAGCTAGGTTCATCTTCCTTCTTGGAATAAGCTGAAATTTTCCAGCTTATTGTGCCTTCAAGGTGTCGAGATTCTTAGCTAACATTCCCTCCCAAATGCTGCCAGAAAAATGATCTTTTGGATCAGCTTACAACATGAATTTCTTGGCCATTTTCGGATTGCCCAAAGATAGAGCGAAACCAGGAAAAATTCCTATACAAAACGCAACTTTAAGAGTCCAAAACCAAGTTGTTTTCTTCCAGATTTTGTTCAGCACCTTAGCCATGTTTCTCCTTCATGAAGAAGGCTGGAAACCAGCCTTGAAATCCCCTAAAGTTCACCTTCAAACCCTCTGCAAGTTGGCTGGAAATGGCAGCTGAAAAACTGTCCAGAAATTTCAGCTCAGCAAAAATTCTGTGCAGTCCACTGTCCAGCTTTGTTTCCTAATTCTCTTCCAGCTGAAACACCATCCTTGTTCTGTATAAACTTTCCTTAAACCTCCAGTAACTAAGTTCCATTATTCTCCTTAAGCTTCTGCACGAAATTCAGACATGGCTGCCCAAAAATCTCTCCAACAAATCCCTGCAATCATACTTGATTAATTACTAAATTTCCAGCCGCCATAGTTTAGCAACCATCCATAATATATCCCTCAAAGAACCAGACTTTTTCTCCACCATTATGCACCTTGTTTTCGGCCACCATAAGCTACCTTGAACCAGCTTTCATCCCACCAAAATTCTGCTCAAAACAGTCGGCCATGGCAGACTTCCAAAGCTCTCCAATAATCAAGATATTCTAGGATATTTAGTTTCCAAATTTGCTTCCTAAAAATATTCTTCAAGGATTTTAACAACGAGCCTTTCCTTTTCCCTTCCAAATCAGAGAACCATCTTCCTAAACCCTACAGAAAATTCGGCAGCCCTAGTTCTCATAGAATTTCAGCAGCTGCAAATCAAATTCTCTCAAATTCCTTCAACCTTCAAGAACACACATAATACACCAAGAACACCTACTTCTTCCTTTCACCTAATACCCCTCCAAACCACTTCAAACCTTCTCTAAAATCTCCAGATTTGACCTACTCACTTCCGTGAGTCCACCAACACCATTTTTAACATCAAACTCCACAAACCAACTCACGAGTTCGGATCATAACCAGAAAATTCTGTGAAGGTTCAAGAACACCTTCAAGGTAGGTTTGTTCTAACAACTTCATCTTCTCCAATTTTGATCTCTAGTGAAAATATATATGACTAAACATGCTAATTCTCTCTCTCTCTCTCTCTCTCTCTCTCTCTCTCTCTCTCTCTCTCTCTCTCTCATGGCTGAAACTCTCTCTCTCAGCCAGATGGCTTCTTCTTCCATGGCCATGCTCCATCCACCTTCCTTGGACGATTTTAGGCATATAGGAGTTGGGATCCATTCTAAACTCCTACAAGGTATTCATCAACCAAGTAAGTCCATTCAATCTTTCTTTTAAACTCTAGATTCATGTCTCTAAGATGATGATAGAAGGTGGATTGTAATAGGATACAGTTGAGATTGAAGCATGAATATATGTAGGATTGTGAAGGAGCTGGGATTTATGCATGGAAGGATTATCCTAGTTGATTGTATGATGATTTGAGGTTTGATGCATGTTACCATGTCATAGGTAGTATTTGTGGTGAAGTATGCTAGAGATTATGTCACCTTTGGTGAATAGGATTTATATTCATGTTGGATTATTGAAGCCATGATCATATTTATGCTAGTAGAGGTTAGATCATGTCTTGATAAATTTATATCTATGCTTGTATGCATGATTTGGATGATTTGATGAATTGAAGGATTGTATATGTTCATGATTGTGAATAGCCATGGAAATATGATCATGACCTAGTTGTCCCAAAGCTAAATTTTATTTCTTCAAATAAAATATTTAATATTATGAATTTTGGCTATTATTTCAAAAAAAAAACCCTAGGAAAGGTAGACTTGGAATATTATATATATATTGAGGATATTTTAGTCAAATAAATAATAGCTCTTACTAAAAATAAAATATATAGATATTATATAAAGTAATGAAACAACTAAAGCCTTTTATGGAAATAATCATAATTAGTAAAATACCTATTATTGTAAATTTAATTATTATCTTTTAATCAAAGCCTATTAAAACTTATTTATTATATTTCAAGCAAGACTCATTAGAATTCATTTTTAACTAACTTTGGTTATCAATTATTTTCTAACAACTAAATTATTAATAAATCATTATTTTTCCTAAAAACCACCTAAGACTCTTCACCAAATAAACTCTAAACTTTCTTAGCAATATTTAAACCTTTAACTTATTAGTACTTATTTCCCAGAACAGTAATTATTTTAAATGTCAAATTACCCTTAGCTTACAAACCTATTTACTTGTTGTTTGGCCTTAAAGCTTGGGACACTAGGATCATGATAGTAGTGAGTGGAGTTAATTTAAAATTGAGGAAGTGGATTGTGACTTGAGATTGATTGTGGTTTGTTTTTGCCATGCGGGGTTAGGTCAGCTGTTGGAGACTTATTGTGTGAGCGGGGATCAGGTAAGCTCTTGCATAAAACCTGATTGATAAAAAGTGTTAAATTATGGCAAGCCAAATGTAGAGTGCATGGACACTCATTTTTGTAAAGGCAATTGAGGGTTGTCTCCTGTTTATTTCTGATAAATGATTCATTTGAAAATTAATAGGCAGATTTACTCAAACTCAAAACTCTTTCTAAAACTGGTTTTGACAAAGATTTTGGAAACCCTTAATTGCCATGTTCAAGTGGAATTGTGCTTTGTTCATTTTTCCCAAGTGGGATACGTTACGTTGAGTACTCAATAAGGGTGATGGATGGATAGCAATGCCATGTTTTATTGTGATAATGATGGATGTGAAGTGTGATGATCAAGTCAAGACCTTTTTGATATATTAGTCATGTCTTTGATGGATATATGATCATAGTATATGTACTTTGAGGATTAGATGATTTATTTGAAGTTAGATAATGGATCTTAATTTGTTATGGGAATAAATGAGTTTAATGCATGTTTAAATCGATTGAAACCCTGATCATAATATTATGTGATTCTAGATCAAGAGGGTATTTGAAGGAAGCAAGCTATGATTTTATCTTGTTTATTTGAGGCATATCAAGTAAGTCCTTGCATAAACTCTTTTGTTAAATGTTGTGATGGCAAGTCTATGTGGTAAAGCTTTGTGAAGCTATTGTTGAACTATGTTTGCTTGGGTTGTAAACCTGGATGTTTATTCTCTAAACGGTTTTGTCAAACTAACGATTTTTATCAAGAACTGTTCTTTTCTCAACGTTTTAGAAAACTCTTTTAAAGAAAACCACGTTTTACAAAGCCAAGGTATGGAAATATTGTGGATCAGGAATTCACGGATATGTTCGTTGAGTACTCAATAAGGGTAGGCTAACAATACTAGTCTTGGAGGGCTAGATTAAATCTTCTAGTAAGAGGTCACCTCCAGAAGATAAGCTCTGCTTGAAAAGGCAACAGTATTGGTTGGTCAGGCCGGTCCGAGCTAGCATTTGTACCTGGTAAGGTATTATTTATTTTCCCAGCATGGACACCCGGATGGTCTTGTTGGGTGTAGAGATGGAGGAGTATCTCACCCAGTGGGCTGTACACTCACCTTGATAAGTACGCCTAACGTGTGGTAATTTGGTCCAAGCAAGGTGCACAAAGTGTGGTGCCTTGTCCTCGTGGAGCCCAAAGTGTGGTGACATGACTATTTATTCGAGTGGATGATTTATTTTGTACAAAGTGTGACAATGAGAAAAATCCACTCCTTGCAAAGAGAAAATTATTTATGACTTGCCAAATATTTCTGCAAATGTTTTCACTTTGCATACACGAACTGTTCAAAGTACCATGTGCACACACATGACTTACTAATATTTAATCTCACACTGTTTTATATCATGTTTTCAGGATATAGATTATGCTGAGCAAGCAGGACATGTGATAGTTGAAGCTTTTGTTATTTTCCATTGTGTTCTAGGAGACAATTGTTGATTTAAGCTTTTGATCGGATATTTGTTTTTATTTAGTTTTGCTCCAGTTTGAGCCTGATGTAATAAGAGTTTTTCATTATTTATCTAAGTTTGATTTCTTTGGTTTGTCTTTATATTTTATACCTCGTTTTAAAGACCCCTTGTCCTCCGGGACGGGGCGACATCCCCGTCCTTTTAAGGTACGTAATAGTGGGGTGTTACAAATCACATATCTAAAGCACATAAAATTATATAAAAATATATTTATGCATGTAATAAAACATGATATGCATCCCAACCCCCTTACTCTAAGGTTGGTTTTAACTGGGGTTTCACATCCTCCCCTCCTTAGAAGAATTTTATCCCGAAATTCAAGCATAACTCTATTTCAGATCGGGATACTTCCGGTTAACCCACTCTTCTAATTCCCATGTGGCATCCTTCGTGCCATGATGCTCCCACTGAACCTTGACCATTGGTATCTACTTGTTCCGGAGATTTTTGATATTGTGGTCCAATATTCACACAGGCTTCTCCACATAGCTCAAATCAGGTTACAACACCAACGGTTCGTTATTCAGAACATGACCAGGATCAACATTGTACTTCTTCAGCTGTGACACATGAAACACATCGTGAATCCTCGTCAATCCTTCTAGCAAGTCCAATTGGTATGCTACTGGTCCAATCCTTTCCTTTATCGGGAACGGCCCCAAATACCTTGGATTCAGCTTTCCACCCTTCGGATGCTTCAAGATTCTCCTATTCGGCATTAATCTCAGAAATACGCTGTCCCCAACTTGAAACTCCAATTCTCTCCGCCGATTGTCCACATAACTCTTCTGTCGGCTCTGAGCCACCTTCAACCTTTCCCTGATCAATTTTACTTTATCCAACATCCCCTGGACACAGACTTCTCTGGATTTTCTCGTGTGACCATCTTCTGACCAACTCCAGTATAGCGGTACCTGACATTTGCGTCCATACAAAGCTTCATACGATGCCATCCCAATTGAAGCTTGGTAGCTATTATTATATGACAGCTCTACATAAGGTACACACTCGATCCACTTATCCCCAAAATCTAGAACACAGGCTCTCAGCATATCTTCTAATATCTGTATAACCCTTTCTGATTGCCCATCAGTCTGCGGATGCGCCGTCGTATTGAATTTCAGACTCGACCACATTGCTTCCCGAAACTTTCCCCAAAATCAAGATGTAAACCTCGGGTCTCGATCTGACACGATACTTGAAGGCACTCCGTGAAGACGGACTATTTCTCACATATAAGTTTGAGCCAGCTTCTCCATGGAGTCTCTTACAATTACCGGTATAAAATGAGCCGACTTGGTCAGTCAATCCACCACTACCCATATGGTGTCTTTCTTGGTCCTTGACATAGGAAGTCCGGTGACAAAGTCCATGGTCTCCTCCTCCCACTTCCATTCCGGCATGGGTAATGGTTGCAATAGTCCCGCTGACTTCTTGTGCTCTGCTTTGACTTTCTGACAGGTGAGACAGGTCGAGACATACTTGATCACATCCCGTTTCCTTCCAGGCCACCAATAGGCCCTCTTTAGATCCTGGTACATCTTGACTTCCCCCAGATGAAGGGCGTACTTGCTCTTATGCGCCTCTTCCAAAATTCGGTCCTTTAATTGTTGTTCTTTGGGTACACACAACCGATCCCTGAAATGTAAAACTCCCTCTTCGTCTTGCCAGAATTCACTGCCTTGTCGCTTGAGCTCCTTGTCCTTGAAAAGCTGGAACTCGGCGTTACTTTGTTGAGCTTCCACAATTTCCAATCTTAAATCCAGTACTAACTTTAGGTTGCTAACGACAATCCTCTTCTCTTACACTTCCACCCTTCTGTCCAACACATCTTGAACCACTTGAATCTCCTGCATTCTTGGCCTGGCCATACCAACTTTCCTACTCAGTGCATCAGCTACAACATTGGCCTTCCCGGGATGATAGTTGATCGAACAACAATACTTTTCCAATAATTCCATCCATCTTCTTTGCCTCAAGTTCAGATCCTTCTGAGTGAATATGTATTTTAGAATCTTATGGTCAGTGAACACTTCATATTCAGCTCTGTATAGGTAGTATCGCCATTTCTTTAGAGTGAACACGATAGCTGCCAGCTCCAGATCATGAGTAGGGTTGTTGACTTCATAAGGTCTCAACTTCCGAGAAGCATAAGCTATCACTTTCCGGCCTTGCATCAACACTACTCCCAATCCTTCTTTCGAAGCATCGGTGTATAGCACGTAAGGCTTATCTTCCTCTGGCAAACTTAATATCAGCGCCGTCATCAGTCTTTGTTTCAATTCTTGGAAACTCTTCTCACATTTTTCACTCCACACAAATGGAACATCCTTCCTCAGCAATCGTGTCATAGGTGATGCGAGTGTCAAGAACCCTTTGATGAACCTCCTATAGTAACTAGCTAATCCCAAGAAACTTCAAATCTCGGTGATGTTCTCCGGTTGCTTCCAGTCTGACACTGCTTCAACCTTTGCTGGGTCTACTTTGATTCCCTCATTAGTCACCACATGACCAAGAAACGCGACATTGTCCAGCCAGAATTCACACTTGTTGAACTTGGCGTACAGCTTGTGTTCCCACAGTTACTCTAATATGAGCTTCAGATGCTCCGCATATTCCCCCAAACTCTTGGAGTAAATTAGAATGTCGTCGATAAAGACTACCACGAACTTGTCCAAGTAGGGCCGGAACACCTGATGCACCAAGTCCATGAATACTGCTAGAGCATTGGTCACCCCGAATGGCATTACCACAAACTCATAATGTCCATATCTAGTGTTGAAGGCCATCTTGGGGATATCCTCTTCTTTCATCCGCACTTGGTAGTACCCTTGCCTCAGTTCCAATTTGGAGTAGCAACTGGATCCTTGCAACTGGTTGAACAGCTCGTCAATCAGTGGTAGAGGATACTTGATCTTGATCGTCAAATTATTCAGGCCCCGATAGTCGATACATTGCCTCAAAGTCCCGTCCTTCTTCTTCACAAACAACATAGGTGCTCCTCAGGGCGATGTGCTAGGCCGGATGTAGCCTTGCTTCACTAACTTCTCTAACTTTTCCTTCACCTCTTTCAGCTCTGCCGGTGCCATCTAGTACAGGGTCTGCGATACTGGTTCCGCTCCCGAAACTAGGTCATTGGTGAATTCCACTTTTCAGCTGGGAGGTAGAAAAGTAAGTTCCGCTGGGAACACATCAAGAAAGTCCTTCACCACCTCAGTATCCTCCAGAGTACACTGGTCCTTCGTCTTGTTTATCACTTAAGCTAGGTACCCTTGACATTTTTGCTTTAGTAATTTCCGGGCCTTAGCCCCCGCTATCAAATACTTTAATTCCTTTACCTTCTTGCCATCAAATTTCGACACATCACAACCCGGTCTAATGAACTAGACCAATTTATTCTTACAATCTACCCTAGCCCCATGCTTAGCTAACAAATCCATCCCCAATATCAAATCATAATCCTCAATGTCCAATACTATCAAATCTCCCTCCAGACTTTTTCTCCCCACATCAATTTTATAGTTTCGCACATATCGGTCCGCTTGTACCATTTTTCCCAAATGTGTGCTTACTACTAAAGTAAAAGGTAGCTCTACTCCATCCCAACCCAAATGACATGCACAAATCTTGTTTAACTAGGAATGAGTAGAGCCAGGGTCTATCAATGCATTAACGGAACGTTCTTGGATAGTAAATGTACCTTCCACTACTGCTACATCGGTCCCAACCTCCTCTCTGTTGAGAGCGAATACCTTAGCTTTCACTTGTGGCTTCAGTGCTCCACTCCCGGATGCTCCCATAGTGTTGGTTCTATTGGGTCCCGGATTCTACGCCAGGTTTCCTTGCCCAACTCGGTGCAACTTGGGGCAGGTGTTCCATAGGTGGTTTGGGTTGCCGCAGTGATTACATTTCCGTTCGCCTCCTTTAGACCAACAGTTCTTCTCTATATGGAACCTTTTTCCACACTGCCGACATGATGGAAGGTTCTAAGTAAGTCCAACTGGTGCTGTCTGGGCTTACTTTCTCTGGTTCTGCCACTGCTAGTTGACAGGGCACTTGTTGGATTGCGGTCCTTGGAAGTGCCCTTGCGGCTATCTTGGCAGCTAGAAAGGCCTCGCCGCCATCCTAATGTGATCCTCATTTTCAATTCGGGTAGCTGCGTCTACCGCCCCCGAATAGGTCGTCGAAGGAGAAGGTGCCAACACCCTCCTCAATTTCGGCCTCAGCCCCTTGACGAATTGCCTCATCCTATTCTACTCTATGTCCACCAATCTCTTGCAGTACTTTGACAATTGGGTGAATCGTGCTGCATACTGGGCCACTGACATGCCTCCTTACTTCAAGTTCTGAAATTCGTCATCTCGCTTTTCCACTATCCACTGAGGGATGTACTCGGCTCTGAAGACTTCGACAAAGTTGGACCACGTCCATTCCTACTGACCATTTCCCAGTCGTCTTGTATCCGCTACCACCATGCCTGAGCTGGGCCCCTCAAACGAAATGCCGCAAATTTAACCATCCACTCCTCGGTGTACTGGAGCATTGTAAATATGTCCTCCATCTGCTCGATCCATTGCTCTGCTTTCTGGTCTTGCTCAATTTCGCCTAAGAAGACGGGCGGCTAAAACTTCAGAAACCTCTCCAATGCCTCATCTTCCCCCTTAGGGTTCTTTCGCTCGGTCAGGGTTTGCAGAATCTCAGCCATCTTGCTAAATGCCTGACCCATCAACACATCAACTGGTGCTTCAGACCCCATTCTCATATCCGGATCACTCCCATTACCCCGGTTGGGTGATTGCATCTGAGCTGTCTCAACTTCCGATGCCACATGATCTGCTTCCGGAACCCTTCTGCCTAATGAAACTACGCGGCGCTTGGATACCATTCTAAACCATACCCAAATGATAAGTGTATGCATTCTAGGGTTAAATCATTTTGGTTGAGCATGCATTCATAGGGAAATATAGTAAAAGGAAATCAGATGCATGTTTTGTCTAAAGAATTGCTCATAAATTCTCCTTCGAATATTGATTTGCATAAATTTGAAATTTTAACAAAAATAGAAATAAAATCCTTAACTTAAAAGTTCACAGAAATCAATAAATAAATAAACATCTGGATCAAAATAACTCCTAGTCCTCTAATATTCATCAAAATCCACAAAATCAACCTCATACAATCATCCCCCAGAGTTCTTAGAAAAGTCTGCCCAAACCCCTCTATTGGCTCTTTCTCGGGGCACCAAAAACTTTCCCCGAGCTCAACTCGGCTGGGAGGAGGGACGAAAGAAGACCTAGGGGGAGACTCATAATCTATCTCCCTTAGGTCGTCACTCTCCACTGACAAATCCACTACGGAATTAGGAGGGTGGGGGACATGCTCCACAGCTACCACCTCATCTTCACTGTCAGAACTTATGTCTATCACTGGGAATGGGGGTAGCTCATGGACCGGGACCTCATCATCACTGCTATCCTCCAAAGGGATAATTGGCTGAGAAGCAGGCTAGGGAACTGGAAGGTCTTCTGGGTATATAGGAATAAGAGGATGCCACTGTTATCCCTTTCTCGTGGTTCTAAGCATTCTAACCATCCTACAACATAAATAACATAGGTTTGCCTAAATAAATAGAACATGCACTATCAATATTTGTCTAAACCTAGTCTCTGATACCAATTATAACACCCTACTACCTTGGTCCGACAGGGCCGGGGATGTCGCCCCGTCCAAATTATAAGGGTTCTTTATAACTACATTACACAATCAAAATAATAGAATAAAATAATACTTTAAACTTAAACTTATTACAATCTAAGAATTCAAAACGAATCCATAATAAAAATTATTCACTCTCAACTTCCCCAAAGCATTACATAAAAATAGATAACAAAACCTCTTTCAAGGCAGACAACACTAGCTACTTATCCCCACGGCAAGATTGACATGAAATCATGGTAAAAATGGTGATGAGATAAAATTTTAGTAAGTCCGTGTATGCTTTAAGTGTCCAGTGAAAACAGTTCGTGAATGCAAAGTGTAAAATCATCATAAGAGAAATGCGGGCAAGCAATAAACAATAGTCAAAATCAAGAGTGGCGTTTTGGCTTTTCCAACCATACATGTTCAATAAAATCAACCACTCAAAAGGTGGTCA
Organism: Voacanga thouarsii; assembly: GCA_026120185.1. Taxonomy (NCBI): domain Eukaryota; kingdom Viridiplantae; phylum Streptophyta; class Magnoliopsida; order Gentianales; family Apocynaceae; genus Voacanga; species Voacanga thouarsii. The sequence goes on from JANUWF010001165.1 coordinate 5,974,725, forward strand.
TAGGTTACCACATATTAGGCCCACAACCATACAACGGTCAGAATGCCACACTTTGTGTGCAGACTGACAAAAGGTAGGTGATCGGCCTACCGGGTAAGATTCTCCTCCTTCTCTACACCCAAACAAAACCGGTTGTCCACTCTGGCAACAGAGAGTCTACATGACTGAAAACTGCTAGCTTGGACCGGCATGACTAAGTACTACTAACATTTCTCTAAGTTAAGTTTATCTTCTGGAGATGGCCTCCTGCCAGAAGACTCACTCTTGCTCTTCAAAACTAGTACTACTAGCCTACCCTTATTGAATACTCAACGTAATATATATATCCTACTTGGGAAAATGAATAAAACATAGTACCACTTGTAATTGGCAATTATGGATTTCCAAAGTCTTTGTCAAAATCAGTTTAGAAACAGTTTAGTGTTTGAATAAAATTGCTTGGTGATTTTCAAATAATTGGTTTGACAGAAATAAGAAAAGAAACAGTCCCTAATTGCCTTTACCAAATTAATGTTCACAACCTTCGGGTTTAGCTTGCCATAATAACTTTTTGCAACAACAAGTTTTATGCAGGAGCTTACCTGATCCTTAACTCGTGATAAAACAAATGACTCCAACTGCTGACCTAACCCCGCCTAGGGGTAAATATAAGTCATAATTAAACTCAAGCTGAAATTCACTTTCACAAATAAACCTAGTTCAACTTATTACAACCATGACCCTAGTGTCCCAGGCTTTAAGGCTAGATAAATAAATAAAAAGGTTTATAAAATAAATCTAGCACGATATTAAAATAACTAGAGTTTGGGAAAATAGGTACAATAAGTGGGAAGTTTAAATCTTGCTAAAAATAAATTAGGATTTGTTTGATTAAGGGTCCTAGGTCCTAGATGGTATTATGTAAAATAATAATCTAGTAATAATTAATGGTTAGAAAGTAATTGGTAGCTAGAATTAGTTGTAAGAAAGTTTTAATAGGTTTTAATTAAAAGCTAATAAATAAATTTTAATAGTATTTATGAATATAAGACTTACCAAATTAATATTTTACCTATTATGATTATTTATGAAAAAGGCTTTATTTGATATTTTTATTTTACACAATGTCTATAGATTTTATTTCTTTAATAAAAGTTATCATTTATTGGACTAAAACATCATTATTTCATATAAGAGACCAAATCCACCTTTTCCTAGAGTTTTCGACATTCACTAGAAGAAGATATAGCAATAATCATTTCATTGATGAAATAAAATTAGCTTAGGGACAACAAGGTCATGATCATTTTTCTATTGCTAATCATAATCATGAACATACACTCCACACCAATTCATCAAATCATCCAAATCATGAATAAAGGCATGGATCTAAATTCTACTAACATAATCATATTCATGTCTTTAACAAAAATACATGAACATAACCCTATTCACCAATGGTGACATAATCTCTAACATGCTTGATCACATAAACTACTCACGACATGAAGACATGCAACCAAAACCCTAAAACGTAATATAATCATCTAAGACAATCAACTCACGCATCAACTCCCATCTCTATCACATACACACATTTATTCATGCTTCAATCTCAACTCCTTCACAACAACACACGCTCAAACCCTAATCATAATCCACCTCCTTCCAATATCATCCTAGAGACATGAATATAGAATTTAAAGAGGAGTTTGAAGATTCTTACTTAATTGATGACTACCTTGGAGTAGTTTCGAAGGGATCCTAACCCTTAGGAGACTTGATCCGCCCAATAGAGATGAAGAAAATATGGCCATGGTTGAAGTATCCATTCGGCCAAGAGAGAGAAAGAGAGAGAGAGAAAATAGAGAAAGAGAGCTTGTTAGTATGTTTATATATACATATATTCATTAGAAGTTGAAGATGAGTGAAGATGGAAGCGATTGATCATGCTTACCTTAAAGGTGTTCTTGGCCTTCTCAAAAATACTGGTTTTTTTTATCCTAATGAGAGGGCTTGATTTTCAAGTTTGATGTTAAAAGTGGTAGGAATGGATTCACATAAGTGAGTAGGTACAATTTGGAATTTTTTTGAATAAGATTGAAATGGTTTTAGAAGCCTTAGGTGAGAGAAGGTTAGTAGGTGTTCTTGGTGTTCTTGAAGGTTGAAGAGAATGAAGAGGATTGAGGGAGAGCTGGCCGAAATTCTGTAGAAGAGAGTGGCCAAATTGCTTAAGGGGTTTTGAAAGTTGAATTTTCTAGTTTGAAATGAAAAGGAAAGCTGGTTGTTAGAAATCCCAAAAGAATATTTTAGGGGATCAATTTTGGAAACAAAATATGGTAAGAAGATCTTGATCAATGGAGAGCATCTGGAAGCGCCAACGGCCGGCTAGTTGATCAGTGTTTTTGCTGGGATGAAAGCTGTGTGAAGGGGCTTAATGGTGTCCGAAAATATGGTGCACAAAGGTGAAGGGATTTCTGGTTGGTTGAGGGATGATTTATGGTAGTTTACTAAATAGGTTTGGTGGAATTTTGGTCTTCAATCAAGGGCTTGATCGGAGTAATTGATGGAGATATTTTAGGAGCAGCCATGAAGTGGTTTTCGAGCAGAATGTTGGGGAAGATGATGAAGCTCAGTTCATGGCTGTTTAAGGGGAGTTTGTACCAAAAAAAATGGTGGAGGTTTCGGACATGGCTGAAGGAGGAACAAAGCTGGAAAATTCTGCTCAGCTTTTCGCAAGTTGCTGGAATTTTTCTGGGCAGATTTTTCTGCCATTTTCCAGTCGGTTTGTAGCAGATTTGAAGGGTTATTAGAGGTCTTTCAAGGCTGGTTTCCAGCCTTCTTTATGGAGGAAAAACGTGGCTAAGATGCTGAGTGAAAAACTAGAAGAATCAGCTTGGTTTAAGATCACCAAAGCTGCGAAAGTTGTCCAGAAAATGTTCTGGTTTGCACAGCATTTGTGCAGTTCGGTTTTGGCCTTATAATTTCAGATTTCAAACTGGTTAAGAGGGATATTTTTCTAGCATCATTTGGGAGGGAATGATGGCTGAAAATTTTGACACTTGGACTAAACAAGAAGCTAGAAAAAAAATTCCAGATTACTACATGAACAAGATGAATATACTTAGGTTAGAGTTTGAAGGTTCAACTATGGAGATTAATTCTCTTGCAAACCTTCCACTACTCCTCCCCATTTTTGGCCAACAAGATGACTTATTCACAGCCATTTTCAAAACCTAAATCTTATAGAACTTTGCTGGAATTTTTTGGAATGAAATTGGCTTGAACAAATTAATCAACCTAATTGATTAAGGATTAAGGAAAGCTAGGGAATCAAGAAGGGTATGAAACCCTTAGAATTTTTTTGTAAGGCACAAGAGTAGGATTAGGGCATTCCTATCATGTCTCCCTTAGGACAACACTCCCACTCTTCCCTAAAGCATGCAAGGCCAAAACCTAGCCTTCCCACACAAAAATAAAATTTATTCATGCTAAAATTCCAATGATGGAATTTGAACTCAAGACCTCAAAAATTAACTCCAAGGCTCTAACCACTAAACCACAACAACTCTTGTTCTTATTTTCTCTCCCAAATATTTCTTCAATTTAATCCTCAAGCTATCTCCCTATTTTCACCTCAAGCAAAAATTACCATTTTGCCCTCTTACTCAAAAACACATTGAAGCCTTCTAGACTATAAATCACATATCTAAAGTACATAAAATCATATAAAAATTTATTTATGCATGCAATAAAACATGATATACATCCTAACCCCCTTACTCTAAGGTTGGTTTCAATTGGGGTTTCACACTCCAGTAGAGGAAGCGCCGTCAAACCGGAATCTAACTCCAATTATTCAAGTATAACATCCTAGAAGTAAGTATTCCTATACTTTGGCTCGAAAAAAAATTTAATTTGCTTTCTTCTGTTGCGTATTTAATTTTTTCGTGGCCCTTCACCCGGCACCAAGTAGTCACTGGACAAAGAAGCTTGACCGGCCAAAATCAACCCGGTGCCAACCATGGGCAATAGAATGGTGTCGACTTATATCGAGACCTTGGAATTTTAACTACTTTTTTTATGTAGTAGCTTAGTTGACTTCTATTTTAATTCCCATGACTTTTATGATATATTTAGTTTATTTTTAGCTATTAAAAGGCATCAAAAGGGTGAGATTTAACCTCAGTTAGAATAGGTTAGAATATGCCTATATATACTTAGTTTTTGATAGAAATCATCGTAGGTATGAATGCCATTCTAAAGAAGGGGGAAGGAGGACAAAGATACAACACATGGCTCTATTGGTGAAGCTCCTTTTCAAGAGACTTCAAGGTGCATTTCAAGACGCCAAACCAAGGATAAAGAAGGTTGTCAGGCAATGGAGGATTAAAGAAGGGCCAAGAAGATCAAAGTTTAGACAACAATTGGTATGGAGGGCCAAAAGATAACAAGAGGAGACTGAAAAGACAAGAAAAGCTAGCTATATGAATACTAGAACAAACCTGTCACCAGGTCCAACTCTTTCACCTAGCGCCAGGTCACCACTGGAGAAAAAATATTCTGTTTCCAAAACACACCCGGTGCCAGGTCCACCCAAGCACCTGGCGCCAAGTCACTTCAAGCATAGCCTTGTTTCTCTAATTTTTCTAATTTTGGTTTATTTTTGTTTCTAATTTAATTTCCATGACTTTTGACTTGTAATATGTATGTTTTATCCTTACTTAGAAGATGAATGGCTCAGATTACATCTTCCATTTGCAACGTTTAGTTTGTTATCTTTATATATGCTTGCTTACTCTTGTAATGGATAGATTTTTTAGACTTAGAATATTTTTGGTAGAGAAACTAAATTCTCTCTAGAGGAGAATGTGTAAGAGGTGATTCTCATTTCAAGACTAAATCAAAAGACTTAGTCACATCTTTGATTCAATGACTCTAAACTTCAAAAAGATAATCTAAATCTCTTTCTCTATTCTTAGGTGCTAGTATTTCTCTAGTGTTCTTGATGGGTTGAGTTTTAGGATACCTTTAAATCCCATCATTTTGTTCTAATCTCTTGATAGATTAGAGTATTTAGGTGTTTTGAAGTAGACTAGTTCACCTAATCCCATTGGGTTAATTGCATTTGCATTTAATTCATTTGTAAGTGTGAATTTGGTCAGGAGTTGGGTGATCAACTCTAGGGTTCTTGTTCTTTAAAAATTAAGAGGCTTCCGTGTACCATATCAAAGTGGTATCAGAGCAAGGTTGTGTTGATTTTTATCAATACAACCTTTTTTAGGCAAGGTACAGTTTTCTTCAAGAACTTCTTAAAATTTTTAGATTTTTGTCACTTATTTTGAGGCTATTTTTGAATGCTTAGAACTCAATTTTGTACCATAAACTTGATTTGAAATTGAACATATGTAACATCCCACTACTTATGCCCAACAAGGCCGGGGATGTCGCCCCATCCAAAGAACAATGGGTCTTTATAACTAGGACAAAGAACAAAAATAAAGCAATACTTTAAAATTTAAAACCTATTACAACCCAAAATTCATGAATAAATCCAAAATAAAAATTGTTCACTCTCAACTCCCAAAGCATTACAAAAAATAAATATCAGAATATCTTCCAAGACAGGCAACAACTAGTTCTTATCCCCACAGCAGGATCGACCTAAAATTATGGTAAAAAGGGTGATGAGATAAAAATCTCAGTAAGTCTGTGTATGCTTTGAGTGTTCAGTGAAAACAGTTCGTGAATGTAAAGTGTAAGAACTTCATAAGAGAAATAATGGCAAGCAATAAACAATAGTCAAAACCAAGAGTGGTGTTTTGGCTTTTCCAACCATACAGGTACAATAAAATCAACCACTCAAAAGAGCAGTCATAGGTTACCACACGTTGGGCCCCATAACCACACAATGGTCAGAATGCCACACTTTGTGCAGACTGACAAAAAGTAGGTGATTGGCATACCGGGTAAGATACTCCTCCTTCTCTATACCCAAACAAAACCGGTTGTCCATTCCAGCAACACACAGTCCACCTGACTAAAACTTGCTAGCTCGGACCGGCACGACCTACTGAACTGACATCTTATCCGGGAATGACTTACCCCACAGAGATGGCCACCTACTGAGAGACTTACCCTAACCCCTTTAAAGACTAGTCCTAGCAGTCCAGCCTTATTGAATACTCAACATAATTTATCCCACTTGGGGAAAAGCGAACAAAACATAGCCCCACTTGAAAATGGCAATTAAGGATTTTCAAAGTTTGGGGCAAAACTGGTTTTAGAAAGAGTTTTAGGGTTTGAGTAAAACTACCCCTTGATTTCCAAATAATTGTTTACCTGAAATGAGAAATGAGACAATCTTGATTCCTTTTACAGAAGTAAGTTTCCACGCACTCCACATTTGGCTTGCCATAGTAACCACTTTGCATCAAACAAGTTTTATGCAGAAGCTTACCTGATCCTTTGCTCAAGATAAAATAAAGGTCTCCAACAACTGACCTAACCCTGCCTGGGGGTAAACATAAGCCATAATTAAACTCAAGCCAAAATTTACTTGCACAAATAATCCTAGCTCAACTTACTACAATTATGACCCTAGTGTCCCAAGCTTTAAGGCAAGATAACAAATAAAAGGGTTTATAAAATAAATCCAGCTTGATATTACAATAACTAGGGTTTGGGAAATAGGTACTAATAAATTGAAGGTTTAAATCTTGCTATAAATAATTAGGGTTTATTTAATGGATGGTCCTAGGACCTAGATGGAATTATTTAAAATAATAATCCATTAATAATTAGTTGTTAGAAAATAATTGGTAACTAAAATTAGTTGTAAGTAAATTTTAATGGATTTTGATTAAAAGATAATAAATAAATTTTAATAGTATTTATGAATATAAGACTTACAAAATTAATATTTTACTGATTATGATTATTTATATAAAAAGGCTTTATTTGATATTACTATTTTCTATACATTTTATTTTATATAATATTTATATTTTTTTCTTTAATAAAAGCCATTATTTATTTGACTAAAATATCATTATCTTACATAATAGACCAAATCCACATTTCCCTAGGGTTTTCGAAATCGCTAGAAGAAATTATAGTAATAATCATTTTATTGATGAAATAAAATTAGCTTAGGGACAACAAGGCCATGATCATATTCCCTTTTGCTAACCACAATCATGAACATATACTCTACACTAATCAACAAAACATCCAAATCATGAATAAAAGCATGATCTCAACTCCACTAAACATAATCATATGCATGGCCTCAACAAGAATACAAGAACATAAATCATATTCACCAAAGATGACATAATCTCTAACATGCTTGATTAATCATACTACTCACGACATGAAGGCATGCAACAAACCCTACAGCACCATAACATTCAACCAAGACAAATCATCTCATGCATCAATCCCATCTCCATCATATACACACATTCATTCATGCTTCAATCTCAACTCCATTACAACAACACATGCTCGAACCCTAATTATAATCCATCCCCTTCCAATATCATTCTAGAGACATGAATCTAGAATTTAAAGAGAAGGTTGAAGGGTTTACTTGAATGATGACTATCTTGAAGAAGTTTCGAAAGAAGCCTTACTCTTAGGAGACTTGATCCGTCCAAGAGAGAAGAAGAAAATATGGCCATGGTTGAAGTAACCATTTGGCCGAGAGAGAGAGAGAGAGAAAGAAAAAAAGAGAGTTCATTAGTGTGTGTGTATATATATATATATATATATATATATATATATATATATATTCATTATGAGTTGAAGATGAGTAGAGATGGAGATAATTGATCATGCTTACCTTGAAAGTGTTCTTGAGCCTTCAAGGAAATTCTATTTTTTTATCCAAAAGTGAGACTTTGATTTCTGAGTTTGATGTTAAAAATTGCAGGAATAGGTTCACGAAGTTGAGTAGGTATAATCTGGAGTTTTTGGAGAAGATTGAAGTGGTTTTGGATGGTCTTAGGTGTGAGAATAGTAGTAGGTGTTCTTGGTGTTCTTGAAAGTTTGGAGAGAATGGAGAAAAATTGGTTGAAGCTGGCCGAAATTCTGTGGGAGAAGGGTAGCCAAATTGTTTGAGTGGTTTTTGGCAATTGGATTTTCATATTTGAGAGGAAAAGGAAAGCTGGATGTTTGAAATTCAAAAAGAATAATTTAGGGAATCAATTTTGGAAACAAATATGGTAAGAAGATCTTGGTTGATGGAGAGCTTTTGGAAAGCTACAATGGCCGGCTGCTTGGCTGTGATTTTTGTTGAGATGAATGATGGTTGAAGGAACTTTAGAGTGGCCAAAAATATGGTGTACAATGGTGAAGGAGTTTCTGGTTGTTTGAGGTTTAATTCATAGAAGGTTAATGAAGTAAATTGCTGGAATTTTGGACTTCAATCAATGGTTTGATTGGAGTGATTGATGGAGAGATTTTAGGAGTAGCCATGGGACTATTTTTCGAGCATAACAATGGTGAAGAAGATGAAGTTCAGTTCATGGCTGTTCAAGGTGAGTTTGTACAGAAAAATGGGGTGAGTTTCGGCCAAGGGTGAAGAAGAAGCAAAGCTGGAAATTCTGAACAAATTTTCTCAAGTTTGTTAGGAATTTCTGTGTAGATTTTGCTGCCATTTTTCAGTCAGTTTGCAGAAGGTTTGAAGGGATATTCAGAGGTCCTTCAAGACTGGTTTCCAGCCTTCTTTATGGAGGAAAAACGAGGTTGAGTTGCTAGGTGAAAAACTAGAAGAAACAGCTTGGTTTTGGCTCACCAATGCTGCGAAAACTGACTAGAAAATTTCCTGGTTTACACAGTTTTTTGTGCAGTTCGGTTTTGACTAGAATTTTCAGTCTTCAAGCTAAGTGAATTGATCATTGTTCTGGTAGAATTTGAGAGGGAGTGATGGCTAAAAATTTCGACTATTGGACTGATCAAGAAGCTGGAAAAATTTCAGTTTACTACATGAAGAAGATGAACACACTTAGGTTAGAGTTTGAAGGTTCAACTATGGAAATTAATTCTCTTGGGAACCTTCCACAACTCCTCCCCATTTTCGGTCAAGAAGGTACATCACACTCAGACATTTTCGAACGTTCCAAGCCACAGCACCTTACTGGAATTTTCTGGAATAAAATTGGCTTGGATAAATTAATCAACCTAATTGGTTAAGAATTAAGGAAAGCTAGAGATCAAGAAGGGTATGAATTCCTTAGAAATTTTTTTGTAGGGTACAAGTGTAGGATTAGGACACTCCTATCATGTCTCCCCTAAGACAACACTCCTACTCTTCCCTAAAGCATGTAAGGGCTGAAATATAGCCTACCTAACTAAAAATAAAATTTAATCATGATAAAACTCCAATGATAGAATTTGAATCCAAGACCTCAAGAATTAATTCCAAAGCTCTAACTACCAAGCCACAACAACTCTTATTCTTATCTTTTCTCCCAAATATTTTTCCTATTTAATCATCAAGCTATCTCCCCATTTTCTCCTCAAGCAAAAATTACCATTTTGCCCTTCTTACTCTATAAACACAATTAAACCTTCTAGACTATAAATCACCCATCTAAAACACATAAAATCATACAAAAATATATTTATGCATGCAAGAAAATATGATATGCATCCCAAGCCGCTTACTTTAAGGTTGGTTTTAACTAGGATTTCACAACATACATGTTGGGTTTTTGACTGGGTAGCTATTTGAGGATTAAAATTGTTGAAAATTTGAAGTTATTTGAGTTGATAGGCTACAAAAAATTCTACGCATAACAAATCCCGTAACTAAATTTCTTGCTAATTTTCTTGGTTAAAAACTTGAATTTGTGCCATCAGAATGTTGTGAATTTGGTTTTATATGATATATTGATGTTTAGGAAGTCATTTGGTGTCAAAATTTGTTGATTTGGGGCCGAAACCAAGCTGAAATTTGTCAATCAGATTGAGTTACAAAGTGCACACAAGGTGTTTGATATATTGCATCAATGACTCATGATTACTCATACATGCCTATCTCAAACTTCCATTCATGAACTACATTGTCTCCTAACATAGTAGATTATTCTTAGTGAGATAAACCTTTCTTGTTGCCACTGAAAAGTTTATTTCTCTTTAAATTAGTCTTGAGCTTGGGAAGCATTTGAGTGGATTGAAAAAGGAAAGAAGGTGAGCTCAATATTGTAAAAGCCAAAGAAGAGTGTAAACACGAGCGTTGAGGGATATTGATTGAGTGCTAAACATGTAAGGGAGTGAAGTAAAGAACTTTTCTTGTGTGTTTTACTGCTCAAAATTTCTCCTTAGAAAAAAAGAAAAGAAAATGGCTTATGAGAGTTCATATAATTCATCTTCTATGAGTGCTCAATGTGAAGTAAGTGATTTATTTGAAATGTCATATTCAAGTAGAGGAGAATGTGAATGCTATGATAAGGAAGAATGGGATTATGAAAAATATGTAGATGATTGCAAATGTTTGTATGATTGTGATGAAAAACAAAGCACTAGTGGAGGTATTAATAGTGAAAATAAAAAAGGAAGTAATAAGCGTATAGACTATGAGAATGATGGAATACTTGTGGAAGGACCTCCAAAGAGAGCAAAGGGTAGATTGCAAAATTACTCAAATAATGGAGTACAAAAGAAGAGAGAGTATGATTGCTCTAATCGTTGGGGAAAAGGTCATTACTTTTACAACTGTCCTAATAAACCACAATAGAGGAAGGATAATTTGGATGGTAGTAGAAATTACACCTATAGATACACCAAAGCTACTTACCCCAATAAAATGACACATAAGAGATTTTTTTGGGGCATAAGGTGATAAACGAAGACATGCGAGGGTTGAAAAACAAGTTCTAGAGGTTGAGAAGTAACCCAAAATGAGAGTAAACCCAAAGCAAACCACTTTTTCCAACTATCTACTTAATTAATCAAGATATGTGAGAAAAGAGAAACTTGGAGGGGTTGGAATAGGTAGTAATGGAGGAATGGTGATTGGACCAATTTGTCCATTGATTGGAGTAGTAGGAAGAGATGGGGATGCTTGTGAGGGTGAAGAAGAATGTGAGATACAAAGGGAAACTATCTTCCTTTCAAGGTGTCTTATCAACGAAAAACCATGTAGTGTGCTTATTGATAGGATAAGTTGTAAAAACTTAATTAGTACTACATTGGTGGAGGAATTAGAGTTAGAAACCTTTAAATACCCTAGTCCCTACAAGCTTCATTAGTTGAATAATTGCGGAGAAGTGAAGGTCAATAAGCAAGCCAAGGTAAAATTTGACATGGTGGGATAGCATGATGAAGTGTTGTGTGATGTATATCCCATGCAGGTTAGGCATATTTTGTTGGGGAGACCTTGGATGTTTAATAGAGATATAGTTCACAAGGGGAGGGTGAATACTTACACATTGAAGAAAGATGGAAAAAAGTTCACTTTCATTCCCCTATCCCCTAGTAAGGTTTTGGAATATCAAAATATTTTGAGGGAGAGTGAAAAAAAAAAGAAAAAAGAAAAATGAGGGGAAAAAGGTTGAGAGAAATGAAGAAGAGGCGAAAATAAAAGAAGAGGTTAGGGGCAAAATGGAGAAAGGGGAAATAGAAAAAGAAGAAAATAGAATGACCTCTTCAAATTTGAGAGAAAGAAAAAAACGAGTATCAAACAAGAATATGAGAAAAGAAAAGAGAGTGGAGGTAAAATGAGAAGGAAAATGTGAATGGTGAAAGAAGAAAACAAAGAACATGGAAAAGTTCAAAAGACTATATTTTTGCTTTCACCCAAAATTCCTTAATTGTTTGAATTTTTATGTAAGTGACATTTGAGGACGAATCATCACAAAAAGGGCGAAATGATAAGAATCGTCTCAAGCATAAAGGTCATTCTAAAAAAGGGGGAAGGACGACAAAGACATAACACACAAATCCATGGGTGAAGTTCCTTTTCAAGAGACTTCAAGGTGCATTTCAAGACTCCAAGCCAAGGATAAAAAAAGTTGTCAAACAATAGAGGATTAAAGAAAGGCTAAGAAGATCAAAGCTTGAATAACAATTGGTATAGAAGGCTAAATGAGCACAAGAGGGGGCAGAAAAGATAAGAAAAGTCAGTTGTGTTGAGACTAGAACACACCCAACACCTGGCGCCAGGTCACAACTAGAGAAAAAATGTTCCGTTTCCAAAACACACCTAGCGCTAGGTCTACCCAAGCACCTGGCACCAGGTCACTTCGGGCATAGACCTGTTTTGCTAATTTTTCTTATTTTATTTTATTTTTATTTCTAATTTAATTCTCACGACTTTTGACTTGTAATAGGTATATTTTAGACTTACTTAGATGATGAATGGCTGAGATTACATCTCCCATTTTTTAGGTTTAGTTTGTTATCTTTATATATACCTTCTTACTCTTGTAATAGATCGATTTTTTAGACTTGGAATATTTTTAGTAGAGAAACTAAATTCTCTCTAAAAGAGAGTGTGTAAGGGGTGATTCCCATTTCAAGACCAAATCAAAGGGCTTAGTCCCACATTCAATTCAATATCTCTAGACTTTAAAGGGATAATCTAAATCTCTTTCTTTATTCTAGTATTTCTCTAGCATTCTTGATAGGTTACGTTTCTGGATGCTTTTAAATCCCATCTTTTTGTTTTAATCTCTTGATAAATTAGGGTATTTAGGTATTTTGAAGTAGACTAGACTCACCTAATCTCATTAGGTTAATTGTATTTGCATTTAGTTTATTTGTAAGTGTGAATTTGGTAAGAAGTTGGGTGACCAACTCTAAAGTTCTTATTCTTCAAAAATCAAGAGGCTTCTGCATACCGTATCAGTTTTATTTCATTGTAAACAACTTTTGTATTGAGAAATCAAAATTTTGGGGATTTATTCTCTTATGAGGTTAAATCCTCTTTGGGTTATTCCTAAAACCAAGACTAGCTCTTAAGGTTCTAGTCCTATCCTTAGAATGAGTCTCTAAAACTCCAACAAGGATAGATTAACTGTTAACTCTTGCTTCGGTCTTGGTTTCTCTTAGTCAAATCAAGGTTCTTATTTCTAATAATTGATTGTCTAATTCTATTTTTCTCTTTGGTTTTTAATCGCTAGTGGGTTAGGGGTTGGGAGTGTTGAATTGGTAGACCAAATCCACTTATCCTAAAGGGTTCTAGGTGTTAATTCATCCTAGGGTTCTAGGTTTTAGGTTAGCTATTAGCTTAGGTATCAATTTTAACCAATTATGCCTTGTTTGACTAATGAAATTGTTCTTGTTTTGCTTGTCGAATTAAGGCACGAAATGCTATTGGAAATCATCCCTAAGAATTCATATCACTTACCCATGACCCATTAATAATATTCTAAAGGCAGTTGGTACTAATTTCAAGCTCCAAATCAGATAAGATATAGTATGATGGAAAGAGGTTGTTGTACTGGTATTTGCTATTTGAAGGTTCATATCAAATCACTTGACTTTTTGGACTTTTTTTAGTAGTCATGATGCATAGCTAGATACTACTCTTGATTTTCTTAATATAAACTAGGTTGATGTCCCGTGCGCTGCACAGGTTATTATGTTATTAAAATTTAATGTATTAATATTATATATATTATTAATTAATTTAATTAATTATTTAATTAGTTAAGATTTTAAAATAAATTTAGATAGTATTCAAAGAAGCACACATTTCAATATATTAATTTTAAATACATATATAAATAGTATTCAAAGAATCACATATTTCAATGTATTAATTTAGATAGTATTTAAAGAATCACACATTTCAATGTATTAGTTAATTTAATTAATTAAGATTTTAAATGAATTCAAATATAATTTTTATTTTTTAAAAAATCATTTAGCTACGTGTCGCTTTATGATATTTCCATGTGTCATAGTATAGACTTCATCTTCGGCTTACACACACACACATACATATATTTCTTTATTTATTAGAGAATTAATATATCAATCCTAATTATTAAGGATTGCTAATCCTACAATTAGTGGGACAAGTTCATATTTTGCGGCCAATTAATCAGAAAACTTACTAGGTCACACATATTATAGGATTTAGTACTCAATGTATTAAATAATAATATTATAGAATTATTTTGTAAGAAGAAAATAATATTATGGGTAAATTATAAGTTAGTTATAATCGTATGGGTAAATTATGAAGTGTTTATAATTTGAGGGTTTAAGTGCAATTATTTGCGTAAACCTAAACCCTAAAAATGTCTATAAATAGCTCAATTAAGGGGGCTGGTTGTAATACCTTTTTCCTTTGTGAATAGCATTGGTAAACAGCACGCATTAAGATGTTCTTATTATGTTGTGTTGTATGTTTGCTCTCTTAATGAATTGTGATTTATTTTGATAATATTGAATGAATAAGTTCTTTGATTGAAGTAGATAGATGAAATTGCTTTATGTGTTTATTATTACATACTATTAGTATATTTCATAAGAGAGAGAGAGAGAGAGATATATATATATATTGTGTATATGTATAATTTAAGAAATATTATATTTGCTATAGACTATTATTGTCATCATCATCATCATCGTCATCTTTAAGTAGCCCAATGGCATTATTACAACTGATATTACCTGGGACCCGCATCATTTATTAAAAGGTTTAGATAATTTAAAATTTACGATTACTATTTTCTTTTATAAAGTTAGGTGGCCCCACCATAATTAATGTTTCAAGTGAGTCGTTTTGGGATGGCCCACCATAATCTTTGATTAAAGAATTTAATAAAAATATTATTTCTATAAATATATATTATATTAATATCTATCTAAAATTATATAATTTTATTATATTAATATATCATTAAATTATTATTTTCCTGAGTACCATTTTGTTACTAGTAGGATTAGAACTATCCTACATAACAATGCTAGGAATTATATAATTATATTATATTATATTATATTTTGATAATTTTTCACAAAGTTCTTTAATGTTCTAAAAATTTCTCTAAGCTTCTACGTACTACTTTATCTAGGCTTCTATATGTTTCAATATGATGACTAAGCAAGGTGAGTCACCACATAAATCATCCTTAAGTGATTAAGACATTTAGCTACCTAAGTCAACTATAAATAGAAGTTAAGGGAGAGAGATCAAGATTTTCATCCCAGAGAGAGAGAGAACCAAAACTAGAAAAGAAAAAGAGTGAAAAGAAAAAGGAAGAAAAAATAAAAAGCTTGAGAGAAAGAAAAAAGAAATAGAGAGAAAAAAAATAACAATAAAAGGAGAAAAGGTAGCAATTTGGCTAATTCATTTATGAAGGCAAAGTCATGCTCTTCTTAAATTTAAACTTACTTATTCTATGCATAATATAGACTATTAAGGTACATGTTTAACAGTGAATTAAGAATACTTGAATAGCTTGGTGGTACTTGATATGTTGAAATGTAATTGTGGTGTGGTTTTGTTGGAGATTTATGTGGCGGTGGACTTGTGAATTGAATTGGTATGATTTTATGCTATTTGATGATATCTTGGAAGGTTTTTGGGAAGGCGTTCATGGCTATAATCAGGATGGTTTTATGATGTTAACATGAGTATTGAAGTGAATCAAATGATATGTAAGTAGTAAAATAAAGCTAGAATAGTTGGAGTGTGAATTTAGCATGAAAATGCTTTATTACATGAAAGTTCTGATATGTTTTGCTCCCAGTAGTTTTCTGTCGGTTTAGGAACAAACTTAAAAGACTTTATAATTTTGTAGCCAAGGATCTTAGGAGAATTTTAGTACAAATTTGAGGTTAATCGAACTAGTTATCGCTAAAACACAAAAGTGTGCCATGATAGGAAAATGTAATATTTTAATATGATTGCCAAATGCTCATATTATTTCCATTAGTTAATATCATTGTCTATTTAGGTGTGACATGTTAGGTATGTGCTAATTGTGTATGTTGTTAACTACTAGGATATTTGTTAGTGAGAATAATGCGAGAGATGACCTAGGAAAGGAATTATCGAGATAATTTAAGGTTGTGAATAGTGAGATATGTGTTTGTTACGGATGATAGGAAATTCATATATGTTCGGTTTATATGATAGATTTTGTGGGAGGTGAAAGCATGGAATTTTGAACTTAGAACTAAGCACATTTTCTATAGACTTGAGGTAAGTCCCCATATCCACATAACTTTTCCAACAAAATCTTTTTATGAGAAAATATTATGAAGCATGCTAATTTATTCTATTGAAAATATTATGAAAGATTTGGAAGTATACATGACTATGTCGTACTCAAGCGTACTATATTTTGAGAAATCAATCACATATGACAGGACAATTTGGAATTTCTGCATTAATTTTATCAAGCAATTATGATTGCATTTTCATGTATTCGGTTGCAAAAATCATAGTATGGATTTATTATCAATTGTTAAGCCCTTGGAATAGATTTATTATTTGGAATGTATTTTTAGGAAAGGAAATATTTTGACAAGTCAATGGTTGAAGTATTGAGCCTGAATGAAGCAATGCACTGATCTCTGACTTTTTGCCTGGTGAGTCTTAATACGACTTTATACTTATACTAACTCACGTGGATTTGAGAATGCTATCCGGTTGGCGGCCACCTCCGGACTGTGATCTCTTATTTTACTGGGTGCGAGTAGTTGATATTTAGTCATCCTTAGCTAGCAACACATTTACTTAAAGTGGAAAAGGAGAATAGGAGTAGGACACCCAAGCCGTAGGGCAGACTATGACAACGGTTATCGTATGTTTAATTGTGGCATACGCGTCGGGTTATTCATACATATAAATTTCAATATTATTAATTGGAACAATGTTCCTACTAGATGAGTTTACAATGTGACTTTGGATAACAAAATATGTTTCAAGTACTAAATGGTTTATGGTCCAAATGACTGAATACTTATTTTATACATAATGCAAATATTTTTGTGGCATATTTTCCTGACAAAAATGAAGAATGATCAAATGATTTTCTACAAATCAAAATCATTTACTTGTCACCATTCTAACAAATTCCTATCATGCATCACCAAAATAATATTTACAAATTTCACATGATACACTACGGGACCTACTGAAATAGATTATCTCACACGACTTTCTTCATAATTTTCAGGCAGCCTTTTTGTTAGCCTAGAGTCGTATAGAATCAATACTCATTGGAGGAACAATAAATGTTTTTGAACTATCTTATTTAGATACTCAAGCTTATATTCTAGAGGTTGTGCATTAGAACCTTATGAATATGACTTATGTTCTGAGTTGTAATCAAATTAATATAGCAAGTCTTTTAGTCTCCAAATTTTATTTATTATTTATATCATTACAAAGACCCCATGTCATTCACACGGGATGACATCCACAACTACTTGGACCCTATAGTTATGGGGTGTTTAGTTAGTATCAGAGCCTAGGTTTAAAATTCTTTAAACCTTTTGGGTTAGAAATGGTCTAGTAGGTAGTTAAATTATGAAATCCAAAATTATCGAATTTGATAAGATTGATCCTTAGAAATTTAAGGATGACTTAGGATTAAATTTTCATCAAAAAAAGGTTAGATAAGGTCAATAATAATTTTATGTACTTTAGAGATGTTTTACATTTATGTGCTTATATGCCACTAATTGAAATCTTTGACATTTCTGTTATTAATCATTGATGTTTATTACTATTATTTTCATTTATGTTTATTTTGTTATATATTATAAACTTAGTATGCATATATATGACCATTTTAGCCTTATGCAAGTTTCAATTACTAATCGGTAGTATTAAAATGCCTCCAAAAACCCGTGCCGTTATCTGTCATAACGAAGCCTCGGTAGTAAATTAGCCAGTTCAAGGAGCTATTCTGAGGGCAGATCTTCCACAAGTACGTGCAGCTAGTGGAACGGAAGAAGGTGTGGTTGCCAAATTTTTGGGACAATGACAGAGATACTACAAAATTTAACTAAGAAAAAGGATTTGAATAGCGAGGATGATGCTTTGGAAAAAAATTTATAGTTTTAGCCTCCTATTTTCTCGAGAGAAGCTAAACAGGATCAAAAAGCCAAATCATAGCTTGAGGGTATAGAAGACATCTTCCAAACTTTGAAGTGTTCGGAAGAAATGATGGTAAAATTTGTAGCCTTTCATCTTCGAGGGCTGGTAAAAGAATGGTGGATGAGAATTCAAGAAGTATGGGAGCAAAATGGTGAGGAGTGGAGTTGGAGTTCATTTGTGATGGTATTTTGGGCCAAATATATACCACAATGAATAGTGGAGATGCGGGAAGATGAATTCCAAACATTGAAGTAGGGAAATACGCCTGTGGCACAATATTTAATATTGTGGCACTAGCTCTTTTTTCACCTATGACCGACTCTACTATTTATGCTACTATGAGGATGGAGAATGAAAATAATAGTAAGTTCACCGGTAAAGTAGCAGTACTTGTTAAGAAATTCCTTACTAAAAGACCATTGAGACAACCACAGAATAACAAAGGAAAACAGGCTCAACCGCCTCTGGTTGGGAATAATTAGAAGAGACAGGGTGTGTTTCTACAGAACAAGAAGGCACAAGAAGAGTAATTATTTATATAAGAGTGAAGAGTAGAGGTGTTATTACTGTGGAGACTCTACCCACTTAAGAGACACATGCCCAAAGCTGTAACAAACTACTTAAGGAAATTCCAATCCATCAATGAATCAAGGAGATCATTCCAAACCCCAAGTAAAAGCTAAGGTGTTTAAAATTGACAGAAATAAGCAAGGAACAGATCCTACTATTGTTCAAAGTAAGCTTATTATCCAAGACTATAAAGTTAATGTATCGATTAACCCTGGCTCTACTTATTCTTGTGTAAATGAAGTGTTTGCATGCCTTATGGGGTGGAATGGTTAGAATTACCTTATACTTTGTTAGTAAGCACACCTTTAAGAAAATCTATAGAAGTTGGGAAGTATGTACCCCGAATGTGCAATTAGAGTAAGAAAGGAGAATTTGTCAGGGAATTTGATTATCATGTCTTTTGAGGATTATAATCTTATTTAAGGTATGGATTATGTTTGTCTAAACACTATGTAAAATTTGATTGTAGTAATAAGGTAGTTCAATTTGTTAGACCTGGAAGAGATGTTTTGGAATTTAAGGGTAATCAAGTGAAGGGGTAGAAATACTTAATTTCAGGAACATAGGCTCATAAATTTCTTGAAAACAGATGTCAATGATATATTGCGTACTTAATTAACAAGCCAGAAAATCAAATTTCTATGGAGAATACTATTGTAATAAAGGAATACCCAGATGTCTTTCCTGATAAATTGAACACTTTACCCTCTTCTCGAGAAGTAGAATTTACAATTGATTTGATCCCTGGACCCACCTTATTTCCTAAAACCCATATTGAATTGCCCAATTAGAGCTGAAGAAGTTAAAGAAGCAATTAGAGGAGTTATCAATCCAAGGGTCTATTAGACCTAGAACTTCACCATGGGAAGTGCTGGTGCTATTTGTCAAAAATAAGGATAGGACTTTATGAATGTAAATTGTTTATCAATGGTTGAATAACTTAACCATCAAGAATAAGTATCCCCTTCCATTTATAGATGAGTTATTTGATTAGCTTCAAGGATCATGTTGTTTCTCAAAGTTAGATTTCCAGCAGGGGTATTACCATATGTGAATTAATGAGGAAGATATACCAAAGACGGCATTTAATACGCGATATGGGCCTTATGAGTTTGTGGTGATGCCATTTGGATTGACCAATGCACCAACCACTTTTATGGACTTAATGCATCGTGTTTTCTGACCTTATTTGGATAAGCTTGTGGTGATTTTCATTAATGATATTTTGATATACTTCAAGAGTCTAGAAGAACATGTAAAGCATTTAAGATTGGTGTTGGAAAAGTTAAGGAACATCATCTTTATGCTAAGTTAAGAAAATGTGAATTCTAGCGGGATTCTGTTACATTTTTAGGGCATATAGTAACAAAGGAAGAAATTAAGATAGATTTGGAAAAGGTGGAAGTAATTGCCAATTGGAAACAACAGGAGAATATCACAGAAATTAGTAGTTTCTTAGGATTAACCATGTATTTTAGGCATTTCATTAAAGGATTTTCAACCTTAGCATCACCATTAACCTGACTTTTACAGAAAGATGTGGCATTTCTGTGGAGTGATAATATGAAAGACGTTTTCAAGAACTAAAAAGGAGATTGGTAACAATACCAGTGTTAAGTTTGCCCAGGGAAAGGAAGCCTTATATGCTATATACGGATGCTTTGAAAGAAGGCATCAGTGCCATATTGATGTAGGATAGAAAGGTGATTGCTTATACTTAGTGCAAACTTAGGCCGCATAAGATTAATTATCCCATACATGACTTAGAGTTGGCAGCTATTATTTTTTCTCTAAAGAAATGGAAGCATTATCTCTATGGGGCAGACTATGAAGTGTTCACAGACTATAAGTGTTCCATCAATTACCATCCCAAAAAGGAAAATCTAAGTGTCGCGAAGGATTTGAACTTTAGACAAAGAAGATGGATGAAATTTTTAGAAGAATATAAGTGTCCCATCAATTACCATCCCAAAAAGGCGAATGTATTATCAGAAAAGTTAGTTTAGCTCAACTAAGAGTTCAAGAATGCAAGCAGTACAAGAAGTTTTATATTTGGAAACGGAAATGGGAAAAGAAAAGATTTATCTAAGAAATGTAACAGTTATCACTTAGTTAAAGTAAGAAATTAAGGAAGCCCATTGAATGATCCAGAGCTCAGAAATTTCAAGGATAAAGAGATAAGGAGAGGAAGCCAAAACTTTCATGAGGCTGATTGTGGAATATTATACTTTTAGGAACGATAATATGTACCTGATAATAAGGAGTTAAAGAAGAAAATCTTGGGAGAAGCTCATAAAAGTTGATACACTATACACCTTGGAGAAGTAAAGATGTATCAAGATTTGAAGAAGATATATTGGTAGCCCAGAATAAAAAGGGACATTTCTCAGTATGTATCCTTATATCTTACTTGCCAAAAGGTAAAAGCTGAGCACCAGAAGTTAGCACGATTGCTTCAACCATTATCCATACCTCAGTGGAAATAGGAATTTATTACTATAGATTTTGTTATTGGCTTACCCATGAGTAAGAATCAAAAGAATGCAATTTGAGTGGTTGTGTATAGATTGACTAAGATAACTCACTTTATCCTAATCAATGTGAAATACTCCATGGAAAAGCTAACACAACTTTACACCCAAGAATTTGTGAGGTTACATGGTGTACCCACGAGCTTTATTTCAAATTGGGATCCTAAATTTACTTCTAGATTTTGGGACAAATTTTAAGAATCCTTGGGAACAATAATGAATTTTAGTACTGCTGCACTTCTACAAATTGACTGACATTCCAAAAGGGTAATACCACTTTTGGAAGACATGTTGAGGGCATGTATACTAGATTTTGGAGATCAATAGATTGAAAGCCTTCTATTTGTAGAGTTAGCCTATAATAATAGTTATCAAGCATCCATAGGCATGGCATCATTTGAGGTATTATATGGTCAAAAGTGTCAAGTTATATTGTATTGGGGTTAGGAGAAAAGTACAATCAACCACAATGGAGCAATAAGTATACAAACAATGGATGATCAAGTCAAGTTGGTGCAAGAACGGCTAAAAGTTGCACAAAGTAGGTAAAAGAGCTACACCGATAACAGGAGGAGAGACTTAGAATTTCAAGTGGGAGAATCAGTATTTTTGTAGTTAACACCCAACAGAGGAATTTTAAGGCATCCAAGATGAGGAAAATTAAGTCCACGGTATATAAGACCTTTCTTGATCATTGAAAAGATTAGACGAGTAGCTTACAAGTTAGAACTTCCAAAAGGTTTGACTAGTATTCATAATTTATTTCATGTGTCACAACTCAAGAAATACAATCCATATCCTGAACACATATTAAATGATGAGCCATTACAGTTAAGACCGAATTTGAGTTATGAGGAAAAGCCAATGCAAATTTTGGAAAGAAATATAAAGGAATTAAGGAATAACAAGATTCCGATAGTCAAAGTGTTATGAGAGCATCATGGGATACAAGATGCAACCTGGGAACCTGAAGAGTGGATAAAAAAAAATTATATTTGGAGTTGTTGTGATGAGGGCTAAATTAGTCATATTTTTCTTAGTTATTTGAGGCTATTTTGTGATACATTTTATTCAATAACTAGTCATATTCCTTCATATTTGAGATTTTACCCTTGAAAAGGTATTTTGTTCATTATTTTAGATTTTTTGGGTAAAACGAAGCAAAAACGTTGTAAAATAGAGGAGAGGCGGCGCCAGCTAGGGTACTGGAACTGGCGCCAGCCATGTACTGTTTATACGAACTTTGAGGTGACGAAAAATTATCGAAACAGAGTGTAACCGATGCCGGCTCCAAGAGCCAAGGCAGTGCCAATTGCATTCTGGAATATATTGTGCAAAATTCGAAAAAAATCGGCAAACGAGTAGAGAAACAGAACACAACTGGCGCCGGCTCTGAGAGCCAAGGCAGTGCTGGCTGTGCCTTGAGGAAAAGGCGGGATTGTGATTTTTCTATGCGGTTTTTTGGTAATCTGTAGAGTTTTAGTACTTTCCTACTTCTACTCGGCCAAGAACATTACACCAACGAGTTTAGACACTTTCCAAGCCTATAAATAGAGGAAAAACACAAAGGAAAGGAGGAGAATTCACTGATTATCACAGAAAATTACTCAATCAAAGGAGGAATTCTTCAATTCAAGAAGGGTTGTGCAAAAAGGTCTTCAAAGGAAGAAGGAGGAGGCTTGTCTATGAGTGCTTTCTTTTACTTTATTTTCTTTTTCTTAAACAATGATATGTTAATTGTTTTATTGTAATTTGACATTGTTTAGATATTCATAGTTTTTAGAGTTATTTGATCTTTTGATTAATTAATTATTTTTCTTGGTATTTAATTACTTGTGCCTATTACGAGGTTATTTGGTTGTTTCTTTCCATTAACTTGCTTGGAAAAATGGTTGATGGTGGTTTCAATTCATTGATTTCATATTTGTTGTCTCTTAACTTGCTTGGAAAAGGGGTTAATTGCTAAGAACAAGGTAATTAAAGGTTAATTGATGTCTGTCAGGAACGGATTCATTGGTTAATTTCATGTTTTAAGTTTGCCAGGAATGGAAATTTAATCAAAGGATTGTGTTTAATGCATCTTTTGGATAAGACTGGTTGAAACAGAAATGTGATGTTAAGTTATCTAGAAGATAGGGATTCATGGATTGGAAAAGAAGTAAGTCTACTTTAATCCTTCATGATGACAAGAGAATGATTGGTTGTTATAATGATTAGGTACTTTAAGATCATGTTTGTCAAAATAATGGTTTGAGTTATATACTTCTCCATCCTTGACATGTATATGTTTTTATTTTATTTTATTTTATTTTATTTCTTTTTCATTTTATCGAGTCGGTTAAACAATGAAAGAAAGGTGACTAATGTATACGTATTCCTTAAGGCTCGAAACTCATTTAAACCCTATGCTATGTTAATGATGAGTACGCTTGCTCATATGTGTAATTTGGGTTTAACATTTTAATGTAAACTTGAATGGGAATGTGCTTAGTTTTTATATGATTTTTATACCCAAATTCGGAAACATCGTGTTGTAAGGCACGATGTTAGAAATTTCTATGGCAAAATTTTTCTTTAGAGGAGAAGAGTGTAATATCCTTTTTCTTTGTGTATAGCATCAGTAAACAACATGCATTAAGATGTTCTTCTTATTACGTTGTGTTGTATGTTTGCTCTCCTAATGAATTTGGATTTATCTGGATAATATTGAATGAATAAGTTATTTGATTTAAATAAATAGATGAAGTCGCTTTATGTGTTTATGAATACATACTATTAGTATATTTAATAAGATACTATATATATATATATATATATATATATATATATACATATATATACATATATATTGCATATATATAATTTAAGAAATATTATATTTGCCATAGACTATAATCATCATCATCATGATCTTTAAGTGGCCTAACAATATCATTACAACCTATATTACTTGGGGCCTGCATCATTTATTAAAAAGTTTAGATAATTTAAAAAGTATGATTAGTATTTTCTTTTATAAAGTTAGGTGGCCCACCTTAATTAAAGTTTTAGATGAGTCATTTTGTGGTAGCCCACATTAATCTTTGATTATAGAATTTAATAAAAAAATATTATTTCTATAAATATAAATATATGTATATATTATATTAATATCTATATATCTATCTAATATTATATAGTTTTATTATATTACTATATTATTAAACTATTATTTTCCTTAGTACCATTTCGTTAGTAGTAGGATTAGAACCATTTTACTTAACAATTCTAGGAATTATTTAGTTATATTATATTTTGATAATTTTCCACAAAGTTCTTTAATGTTCTAAAAATTTCTCTAAGCTTTGACTACTTTCTCTAGGTATCTATATGCTTCTATATGATGACTAAACTAGGTGAGTCACCATATGAATCATCCTTAAGTGATTAAGACATTTAGCTACCTAAATTAACTATAAATAGAAGTTATGGGAGAAAGAACAATATTTTTGACCGAGAGAGAGAGAGAGAGAACTGAAATTAGAGAAGGAAAAGAGAGAAAAGAAAAAAAAATAGGAAGAAGAAATAAAAAGCTTCATAGAAAGAAAAAGAAATAGAGAGAAAAAAATAGTAAGAAAAGGAACCAATTTGGCTAATTCATTTAGGAAGGTAAAATCTTGCTCTTCTTAAAGTTAAACTTGCTTATGTATGCATAACATAGATTATTATTGTACATGTTTAATGTTGAATTATGAATAACTGAATAGAATGGTGGTACTTGATCTACTGAAATATTGTTGTGGGGTGGTTTTGTTGGAGATTTGTGTGGCGGTGGACTTGTGAATTAATTTGGTGTGATTTTGTGCTATTTGTTGATGTCTTGGAAGGGATTTGGAAAGATGTTCTTTGCTGTAATTAGGATGGTCTTATGATGTTAACATAAGTATTGAAGCGAATCAAATGATATGTAAGTAGTAAAATGAAGCTAGAATAGTTAGAATGTGAATTTAGCAAGAAAATGCTTTATTATATGAAAATTTTGGGAAGTTTGATCCCCAATAGTGTTTTTTTGTTCAGGAACAAAATGAACATACTTCATAATTTTGTATCCAAGGATCTTAGGAGTGTTTTGGCATAAATTTGAGGTTAATCGGACATGTAAATCAAAAGTTGTGGCTAAAATACAAAAGTGTGCCATGATAGGAAAATACAGGATTTCGATATAACTACCAAATGGTTATATTGATTCCATTAGTTAATATCATTTTGAGTATGTAAAACCCCACCTAAACCTACCCTAGAATTAGAGGGAAAGGTTGCATTTTATGGCATATTGCATGAATATATTCTTTTTGGGTGAATTTGTGCATTTTTAAATTACTATATGTGGACTTTTATGATTTATTTATGCTAGATGAGTGTTGGGGCCAATTAGGAAATTTTGCTTAGAGATGAGAGAAGAAGAAAGCTTAGGTTGTAGAAGAGAAGAGAATTAGATTGGAAAAATAAGAATTGGAATTAATGTGGTTATGTGGATAGAGCTTTGTAGTTAATTCTTAATGTCTTGAGTTCAAATCTCATTAACTAAGTATTATTTTTAATTATCCTAACTAATATTTGAATTTTATTTCTTGTATTCCATGAAACTAGGAATGCTGTCTTGGGGAGACACAATGGTAATATTCTAACCATGTGATCTTGCCCTACAGAAAATCTAGAGGAGTTTTATTCTCTATTATTTTAGCAACCCATATCCTAGTATATTTGAATTAAAATACTTTATATCTTGAATTCTTTTAATTTTCTTATAAAATATTCTAGACTATCTTGGACTTGGAATTTAAATAAAATTCCAGCATTTGGAGATCACTTGGCCGAAACATAGGAGGATTAATAGTATGATTTGTTTTTCAAATTAAATCACCAAGTTACTTACCTAAAGAATTACATTTTTGGTTGTTCTTGTTATGGTGAAAAGCTGGAAAATTATCTTCACTTCTTCTTCTTAGCTTGTTTTCAAAATCGGGCAGCTGAAGCATCATTTCTTTCTTTGCAAATCAAGCACTCCTTTTGGTGTGCAAAAGCTAGAAACAACCATATGGATTTTGAACCCTTCATAGCTTGTTAAAAGCAGAAAATTTCCAGTAAACAAGTTAAGTACCTTAGCCAAGAAACTTTGAGTATTCAACACCATGAATTAGTTCTTTCATGGTTCTTGTTTTTCTTCAAGGTAATGACTGCAAAAATCACCATTAAAAGACCTTGAGATACTCTTATTTAGAAGCTGAAAATCAATTCAAAATATTTTGAATTTTATCTAACAATCTTCCTACATCTTATCATTTCTACGAGCTAGACAACCAGAAATTTTTTTTTTCCAGCTTTTCCAATGTTTAGTTAGCTAGCATTTCTCTTCATTTCTTCTTCAATTCTTCTTTATTTCTTCCTCATTGTTTTTGGCCACACTATGTACCATAGCTGAACATCTTTTCTTCTACACCAACCATATCCAACAAAACTCCATTAAAGCACCTCAAACTTCTCCTAGTTTCTCTCCATTCAAAATACTTTGAATTTGAAAATTAAATTCCACATTTTGCTCCTTCAAACAGTCACCTATCTAGCAACCAACTTTATCAAACTAAACCAAAATTTATGCATACATTCAACAAGGATTTTGGCCATCATCACCAAGAACACTCTTCCACTTTTTCTAATTTTTGCTCGTACTCT
Organism: Voacanga thouarsii; assembly: GCA_026120185.1. NCBI lineage: Eukaryota > Viridiplantae > Streptophyta > Magnoliopsida > Gentianales > Apocynaceae > Voacanga > Voacanga thouarsii. Next base: position 6,001,590 of record JANUWF010001165.1, read on the forward strand.
CTCAAAAACACCAATAATACCAAGAATACACACTACTTTCCTTCAACCATTTAGTCACTTCGAAACATCCCAAACCACTCTAAAACCTTCAAATTAACTAGAGCGCATCCTATTCCTTCCTTTGGTACACTTTATAACACCAAAACAACCAAAGTTCTACCTTCATTCAAATCAATCAAGCACTTTTCTTTCCAAGTCAAGAAGAACACCATAAGGTAAACCAAGTCCAAACATCTTTTTTCTTCTTCTTTTCTTTACTTTAATTTCTTCTTACTTTTTTCTCAATCTCTCTCTCTCTTGGTCGAATTTAATTGTGGCAAACATCGGATTCTTCAATCCTTGGTCTCTCAAATGACTCATCGAGGTATTCAAGGCTCTTCAATTGCCAAAACAACATTTTCAACTTAAATCGATCATCAAACAAGTATTTTTTCCTAAACTCCCACATTTATTTTTGACCTCACGATTAATAGGATGACGACTTATAGAAGTATTTGTGTGATAGTTGATGATCTAGTAATGTTGGGGAAGATAGATGCATGTTTAAATGATGTGGATGATTTTATGATATGAAGGTTGAGATTTGCATTAGGACTACTCTATGAAGTATTGATGCACATATTTTAGGTGTATAAAAATCATCAAATTTAAATCCATCCCTTAGTCAAACTTTAATTAAAATATTAATTCCAAAATACACATACGAGTAAGTATACTCATCGCAAGTATAACATAGAGAATTAACGAGCATCGTTCATTAAAGGAACAAGTACACTCTAATCACTTTTCATGCATTGCTTAACTGACCCAATAAAGTGAGAAAATAATAAAAAGGAAAATAAAGAACTATATACAACTTAAGGATGTAGGAATATGTAATTTAGACAATTATCTTTAAAATCTTGACAATGAATCATCTAGAAATTATCTCAAGCAATCATTATCTTGGCATCATGAAAGAATATAAATTTAAATTCAATCGTTTCCCAAGTCATGAATTCACTTAAATAGATTACACTTCTTTCTCAATCCATGGAATCACTATCTTTTGGTTAAATTAGCAGATTTTCCAATCAAACCAACATAACCAAAACATGCATTAAACTCAATTCGTCATAAACATGAAATTAGCTAATGACCCTTTACCCGAAATGAAATTAATGCAATGAACTTCTAACATTATTTCCCAAGTTAATTAGAAGAACTCATATCAATAACCAATTATAACAAGTAATCAAACATCGAAGATGATCAAAACTTGATCAAATAACTAAATTAACAGAAAACCATGAATCCTAAAATAATGTCAAATTACAAAAAAAAAAAAAAACATTAAATACATCATTGTTGAAGAACAAGAAAACAAAGGTAAAAGAAAGCACTCATAGATAAGCCTCCATCTTCTCCTTTGAAGAGTCTCTTGAACAGCCCTCCTTGAATGGTGAATCTCTCTTTCTTTGAGTAATTGAAATTTTTTATCTTGGATTCACTCTCAATCTCTTGTGTTTTCTCATAATTTTATAAGCTTCTTTGATGCCAAATTTGTTTCTTAAGGAGTCTTGGCCAAGTAGGAATTGAAAAATACCAAAATCTTTGAAACATTACTAAATTCGTGCATAAGATTTCGCCTCTCCAGAGCGGACCTAGAGTCGGGTCTAGTTGGCACACCTGGCGCCAGGTGTGTTCTATTTTTCCTCCTGAATTTGCTCTGTTTTCACTGTTTGGGCAAATTGGACTTGGCACTTAGTCATCTTGCCAGACCTGGCACCATGTGTGGACTAAAAAATCTCCAGTTTTGCTCAAAATTAACTCATATCTATACAAATTCGCCAAAAATACTTTGTACATGCAAAATGTCAAATAGGAAGGAATATGCTTAGTTATTATAACAAAAGCATCTCAATTTAACCTCAAATAACTAGAAAAATATTTATGATTTTAGCCCCTATCACATACTCCCACACTTGAGCTTTTGCTTATCTTCAAGCAAAAAACACTTAAGCCAAGAAAATCATCAAGAAAACAAAAGTTTTTCTTCATTCAAAAAAATTTGAAATATAACAAGGATTATAACTTCCTTTCAAACTTTAGATACAACTATTGACATTCATCAAACCCTTTGAAAACAATTCAAATTTTGAAACATTTGACATGACATCACAAAACTGTTGACGTTAAATTAATCAAAGGTATACCTTAGTCTAAGAAAAGTATTTCACCTTTCAAGTAAAAATATAGATAATATGAATCACACAAGTCAAAGCTATCTACCAACTCAAGTATTATAAATTTAAAAATTGCACAAATCAAGTCATGATGTAAGGAAAGCACTCTAATTTTTTCTCTAAATTTTTTTAATGACTTAGGGAACTGATAGACTCAAGTGCATGGATTTCTCTTCACACACCGCATTGGCCCCCTTTTTAGTCATCACTCATTATTTTTTTCAACATTCTTTCTCTCTTTTACTTTTGTGCATAGCCTCAAGAAAGTGAATTTCTCTTCACTATTCGTATTAGCCCCCATAATCAAGAAAAAAATAATACTTTCTCATCTTCAAAGAGGAAACAACAATCAACTCACTTTTTCAATTTTTCAACTCACAAAAATTCTCCACAATTTTTTTCTCAATCTTTCCCCTCCAAGATCTTTAATCTCCTCACATTCCTTATCACAACTCAAAGCGAAGCAAAGTTTAAACCCATAATATAGGAGTTAGCCAATAAACTTTCCCCACATTCATCATATTCTCCACATTCAAACTAGATGAGTTAAATAATACTCCAATACTAATGCATAAATAAGATTAATCCAAATTCTCAAGTCTTCCCAATATTCTATCTAATAAACCAATTTCATAAAAATTCACCAAATGAATGACAAAAAATTTATATCCATGTAAGAAAAAAAATTATATCCTTGCTAAACAAGAAAACCATAAAAATTTTGAAAAATTTTCACACAAAAATAATATGGAAAATATCTTCAAAACCTACATTCTTCCCCCAACACTTAAACTGGACATTGTCCTCAATGGCCAAAGATATAACATTGAAAGCAAAGCCAAGAAGACCAAAATAAATAAAGAGAAAGAATAAAGAAAAGGAAATACTTCCGTTACATATTAGGACCAACATGTGTGAATCCACCACAAGGAGTAGTCATTAGAGAAGTCATAAGAGTACCTAACTTCAAAAGAAAGAAAAATAGCAACATAAATCTATAAAAAGAAAAAGATAAGATAACTAAAAGTTAGGAAAGGTCATTAAAATTTAAAAGAAAATAAATAATAGAAAAAGGAGAGAAGCAAAATACAAGTGCAAAGAGGAAGTCAAGAGGCCTCATCATCCTCCTCCTTATGAAGATCATCGACTACACAACTCGTAGATGCTCCAGTGGATTGTTGGATCAAAGTCGCAAACTTTTACTCTTGGACATCATGGCATCAATGGATGTTCGTAATGGGGTCTTGGAACTGAAAAAGGATAGTCATTTGGCTCTCTAGTTGAGCCTCTACTCGTTCCTCAAAATCAGTATGAGAATTAGAACCAGTGGTGTAGGATATGCATAATAACTAAGGGGAATTTGAGGGCTTTGGCTAATATGTTAGAGTAAACAACCTCTCACATGTATTGAATAATAATACAAGCAAAAGGAATAGGCTCACTCATTCACATCGTATCAAGAATGTAAAGATCAAGGACCCTAGACTCATTGAAGCCACTAACCTTAGGGTAAACATTAAAAGCAAAGATGTAGACTATGGAATGCAATTGAGCCTCAAGGTCATTATTGGAGTAGTAACGATTTTTTGACATATTTTTCCTTTTCTCCACATGTTCAAACCTCCCCTCACAGCACTCACATTCCAAGTAGGCTTAGAAATAATCTTTTGATTATTATGGTCTACAGTTATCCATGACCCCTCATCAGGTACTCCTAAAATCCTATCTAATCTTGCCCTCTCAAACTCAATGGGTACCCTTTTTACCATAGTAGAAATAATCTGGAGGTTGTTTTTCTTCTTATCCCTCATATTAGCATAAAATCTCTTACTCTCACAGGATAATAAGCACCTTCCAGTCTAATGATAAGCTCCCACCCCAGTCACCTAAACATAGTAGAAAGCTCCAAGAAATTATCTAAGGAGGGCTTATACCTCTTTTCTACTATGATTTTGTTATGTTGGTGATTTTAATACCAAATTTGACAAGTGGGGTCATAGAATTAGGTAGGCTGGGTAGGTAGAGGCTCGAAAGAAAGTGTAGATAAAGATACATCTCGAGCTCTCTTAGCTCCAGGTGCTAACCCCCTAGGTCTCCTAGACATGATAGAAATGATGAACAAAGATAGGATAAAAGAAAATAGAACACCCTCAAAATTACTCTTTACACCACAAGCAAACACAGCCCTCAATTGTCTCACTACCACCACAATATTCAACACAACCACCACCTCAACACAAAACACCACAAGATAGCCAACAAAATACAACACAATCTCCTCCAACAAACCTGCAAGAAATGTAGCCATTGTCCAATTCCAAACACAATAGGGGTTGGCACCTGGGGCTAAGAGAACTCGAGATGCATCTTTGTCTACACCTTCTTTCGAGCCTCTACCTACCCAACCTACCTAATTCTATGACCCCACTTGTCAAATTTGGTATTAAAATCACAATAGTCATGATCAAATCACAATGTGCAATAGCCACCAATTAACAATGTAAAGCTCATTATCCCAATGCTATGTTAGACATGAACAATTATCATATATCTAGGTAGGCTCAAAATTACACCTAAAGAAGGCATGCTCAATAACTTCCAAAAATATGTAAATCATGAATGGCATCAATCAAGTATCATTATCAATTATATTCCTATGCTAACTAAGCCACAAAGAAAGAAACATTGACATTCAATCCATTCAACCAAAAATATACTACAATTTTCGGACAAAAACCATAGAGAAATACCAAAATTTCAATAGGAAAAATTGAATCATAGAAAGTGTAGAAAAATCAAACTACAATGATCTCCAATGTATGGGCAATGTGTTAGGATTCGTGGACTCCTAAACACAAAAAAAATTCACGAATTCCTTCCGAGGATCTAAGTAACGATTAAGAAGACCTTAGGTTTACAGAATTACCTCTTTTAGGCGTAATCGAGATTCTTCGATTTTGATTGTGTTATCGTACGTGCAACCCGAACGATCACCAGATGCTGCAGTGTGTGAACGTCCTCTATAGGTACACACGGTGAATTGACTCGCTGCCCTGAGAGTGCTAGCACCTAGGGTTTGAGAGTTTTTTTTCTGATGAATAGAGGCATGAAATTTTTTAACAGAACTGAACTGTTGAGAAGACGACTAGGGTTTTTTTAAAATATTCTGAATCTCTTAGAGTCTAAATCTAATAATATCTTATCATATTTTAATTTAAATTCAAATTAAATTAAAAACTGATATGATAAGATTCTACCATTATCTTGGTAATTTAACTAATTAATTTACCGAGTCAGATTCTTATAATCTGGACATCATCCAGATTCATCGAATGTGAACATATTTCCACATTCATTGTATTTGGTAAATTTTCTAGGTTCGATTAACTTAGACATATTTCCAGATTCATCGAATCTGGCTACTAGAAAAATAACCTAACAAGTTCGCTTATTGTGTGACCCTATAGGTTCATTTAACACTGGCAGTGTGTTTAAATCATATCTAAATGACCCACAAGTTATAAGCAGTTTCCAACAAAATATTATAATTATCCAGGTTAAATAAAGATCAGTGATCTCTTTGAACCAAATCACAATTTTATATTTAGTCCTTTTATCACACGATATCCAGATTAAACATAAGGCACGGAACATGTCATCCTTATTAAGCTTAATCAATTATTTCTTGATTTTATAGTAGACTATTCAAACAAATGATATCAATATCTTAGATTGATATATTTAAGTACGGTCATGCATTTTAACAGTCTAATGATATCAAGGGTGTTGGGGATATGCCCTAGAGTCAATTTGTACTTATACAATTGTCATTATGTTTTATATAATAATATGAGGCTTTCCTTTCCATGAATAGTGAGTTTTGTTTTGTTGGTCATCAAGTACGTGACTTGATAGTAAAACCCTACAATGAATACAATGACTATTCTAAAACTGTCCCTGATCGATTATTATTATTGGAATAATAATAAATTAAGAGTAGTATGTTTGTGACTTGATGGCTATGTTTTACTGGCCATGGATATTTGTGGTATCGAGTCAAGACATAAATAAATGTTAGAGAACATTGTATTGGACATGACCCACTGTGAGAGTACTTCATGGAATATGTCATAAGTACTTTCTAGCCATAATAATATTGAAAGTCCTTCGACCTAAATTCATCATAGTTTCTTACTTGATAAATTCTATATTTTGACATTGTCTAAAGTTGTCTTTAACCGGATAATAAATTAGACTACTGTTGGATATAGAATAAATCAAGGAGAGGAATATGATTGATTGTGAAGGAATTTGTCCCTCTCAGTTATGCGAGAGATATCCATGGGCCCCTTGATAAGTTAGACTGTTAAAAATGCATGGCCGTGCTCAAATATATCAATATAAGATATTGATATCGTTTGTTTGAACAGTCTACTATGAAATCAAGAAATAATTGATTAAGCTTAATAAGGATGACATGCTCCGTACCTTATGCTTAATCTGGATATCGTGTGACAAAAGGACTAAATATAAAATTATGGTTTGGTTCAAAGAGATCACCGATCTTCATTTAACCTGCATAGTTATAATGTTTTGCTAGAAACCGCTTATAACTTGTGGGCCATTTAAATATGATTTAGGCACACTGCCAGTGTTAAATGAACCTATAGGGTCACACAATAAGCGAACTTGTTAGGTTATTTTTCTGGTGACTAGGTTCGATGAATCTGGATGATATCCAGATTATAAGAATCTGACTCGGTAAAATAATTAGTTAAATTACCGAGATAATGGCAGAATCTTATCATATCAGTTTTAATTTAATTTGAATTTAAATTAGAATATGATAAGATATTATTAGGGTTGGACTCTAAGAGGTTCGAGGGTTTTTAAGAAAACCCTAGCCGTCTTTTCAATAGTCCAATTTTTCGATTGAGAACATTCCTGCCATTCTCTACAAAAAAAAAAAAAAAAAAAAACCTCTCAAACCCTAGGCGCTAGCACTCCCCGGGTATCGAGTGAGTTTGCGGTGTGTATCCGATAGAGGACGTTCGCATACTGCAGCGTCTGGTGATTGTTCGGGTTGAACGTACAACAGTGCAACCAGAATCGAAGGATTTCGATTACAGCAACCAGAGGTAATTCTTAAAGCTTAGATCTTCTTAATAGTTTACTTGGGTCCTTGGGAGGGATTCGTAGATGTTTTCCGCGTTTAGGAGTCCACGAATCCTAACAGTGGTATCAGAGCAACTTGCTAAACGATTAGGTTGATTCATCTGTATTAATCGTATTGTTGAATACATGTATAATATGTATATATGAATTTAATGGGTATGTATCAGCATGTTCGCATGATTATGATTTTAGAATACTTAGCATACAGACTGCCTGAATTAGGTTTAATGTGTGCATCTTAGTCGCCTGATCAGATCAGATTAGTTGCAGATTGTCTGTAAATTGGTCTGTTTTAATATGATATGGTATCGTAAGCATGCTATCCGTCGTTCTATATTTGCGAATTGCTTTTATTAATCGGATATGATAATATGTTATCTGTATAAATATGATTAAAAGAACGCATATTGTCTGTAATATGATTTTTCACGGCGATGGTTATTAAGGGGTCCGAACGTTAATTTGATTAATTTTCGGAAATCGGAAGGCAAAATCTCATTCAATGAGAGTAGGAAAAATCGTTTTTCCTTCCGGGGGCGCTGCCCCCTTGACCCCCGCCCGCTGACCGGCCAGTGGGACCTCCGCCAGGGGTGCTGCCCCTTGGACACCGCAGGGGCGCTGCCTCTTGACCCCGCCAGGGGCGTTGCCCCTTGGAACCCCAACTAACTGTTCGTTGTGTGTTATTCGTCAATGTTTTTTATTGTAGTTGTGGATTATTTTGAATAGTGCATAGCATGGCCCGTTTCATCCCAATGTGATTGGCTGGTTACATTATGGTTGTTTTAAGTTGTAATTTTTTAAATACGGCATGCGTGTCGTTATCCATTGTTGTAAAATTGTACTGCTTTCCTAGAATATGAATTATTTTAATTTTACTATCCAATGTAAAAGAAGACGGCAGCCGACATTTACAACCAAGGAGGAGTATGCTCAAGGCATTAGAGAATGATTAAGGAGTTCATATACCTAGATTGACCACATTGATCTTCACTTTGCTCGTGATGATCAACATAGGTTATGGGCCATGCTATGTCACTTTTATTTATGTCTTGCATGCATATTTGATATGTTTATCTCCTGCTTACTACAATCCAATCAAATTTTTTTAAGAAAAAAAAAATTAAGTGTTAAATGCCTTCCAAAATCAAACACTTGTTATTACTTGGATCATCATATGGTCATTCCTACCAAAGTAGGATGCTTTTGATTATCTGAGTGAGATAAGATGGAAAATAGTTTTCCATATGTTTGATATGGTTTGACTTAACTGGGCTATCAAAATGGTTTTGGGCCTAGGGCATTTTATGAGATATTTTTAGCCGGGACATTTGATGTCTATCTCATTTAAAATTAGAATTTTATTTAATTATAAGATTAAAGCCAAAGCTTACTTATGATTAAAACAAAATATTTTTCCCCACTACGAAACATCAAAATGTTGAAGTTTCAAAAAGTTTAAATGCTTTTAGTGGGAGTTTTTCGTTAGAGTCTCAAAAATTAATTACTTTGCATATTTTTGTATGTAGATAATGGCAACAAACAGTTGGAATAATTCATTGCGATCTGTGCTTGAGAAAGACAAGCTTAGTGGGACTAACTTTCTTGATTGGGCACGAAACTTAAGAATTGTTCTTAAGCAAGAAAAAGGCTCTATGTTCTTGAAAATCCTATTCCCCCTGCTCCAGCAAATAACGCCTCAAAAGCTGAAAAAGATGCTTATAGTAAGCACAAAGATGACTCCAACGATGTTACTTGCCTCATGCTAGCAACCATGAACTCTGAACTTCAAAAACAGTTTGAAGAAGCAGAGGCATATGACATGATTGTGCATCTCAAGGAAATGTTCCAAGAGCAAGCACGACAAGAGAGATTTGAAACTCACAAGGCGTTAAATGCATGTAAGATGGTTTCTGGCACCTCGGTAAGTGCTCATGTCCTTAAAATGAAGGGCTATCTAGATCATCTTGATAAGCTTGGTGCTCCTGTTAATCATGACATGGCCACGGATTTGATCTTGGGCTCTTTACCTGCTGAGTATGACCAGTTTGTCATGAATTTTAACATGCATAATATGGAGAAATCCATTACTGAATTGCATGGGATGCTAAAACAAGCTGAACTGAACATTAAGAAGAATACTCCTAGTGTTCTAATGGTTCAAAAAGGGAAAGGCAAAAAGAACAACCAAAAGGGCAAGGTCATGGCTAGTAAGGGTAAGGACAAGGCAAAGTCCAAGTTCAAGCCCAAACCTAAGGCCAAGACACCAAAGGAGGGAGCTTGCCACCATTGTGGAGAACAAGGACATTGGTTAAGAAATTGCAAGCTCTATTTGGAAGCAAAGAAAAAGAAGGACAGTGAGACTGCCGCTTCAGGTATTTATGTTATTGAAATTAATTTATCTACTTCTGATTCATGGGTATTGGATACCGGTTGTGGATCTCACATTTGTGTAAATGTGCAGGGTCTAAAAAGGAGTAGAGCCTTGGCAAAAGGCGAGGTGGACCTACGAGTTGCGAATGGAGCAAAAGTTGCTGCAGTAGCTGTAGGAACTTTTGAATTAATTTTGCCCAGTGGGCTTGTTTTAGAACTGAACAATTGTTTTTATGTTCCTGCTATGAGTAGGAATATTATTTTAGTTTCTTGTTTGGATTTAGAAGGTTTTGAATTTGTTACTAGGAATAACATTTGCTCCATTAATAAAAACGACATTTTTTATGGAGATGCTTCATTATCGAATGGGCTTTATATTCTAAATCTTCGTGGATCTTCAGACATGTCTATCTATAATATAAATACTAAGAGATTGAAATCCAATGATTTAAATCAGACTTACTTCTGGCATTGTCGTTTGGGCCATATAAATGAGAAACGCATAACAAAGCTTCATAATGATGGGCTTCTAAAATCGTTTGATTTAGAATCTTACAGAACATGTGATTCTTGTTTATTAGGCAAAATGACTAAAGCGCCTTTCAAGAGACAAAATGAAAGGGCAACTGATTTATTGGGCCTAATACATACTGATGTATGTGGACCAATGAATTCACTCGCTAGAGGAGGATTTCAATACTTCATTACATTTACAGATGATTTCAGCAGATATGGCTACCTGTATCTGATGAAACACAAATCTAAATCGTTCCAGAAATTCAAAGAATTTCAAAATGAAGTACAAAATCAACTTGGCAAAAGTATCAAAACACTTCGATCGGATCGAGGTGGTGAATGCTTAAGCCACGAGTTTGACGAGCATATTAAAAATTGTGGAATTATTTCCCAATTAACTCCACCAGGAACACCTCAATGGAATGGTGTATCTGAACGGAGAAATCGGACTTTATTAGATATGGTTCGATCAATGATGAGTCAAACTGATCTTCCAATCTCCTTTTGGGGTTATGCCCTGGAGACTGCTCGCATTCATACTAAATCGAGTTCCATCTAAATCGGTTCAGAAAATGCCATATGAGATATGGACTGGGAGACAACCTAGTTTGTTATTTACGAAGATTTGGGGTTGTGAAGTTTATGTAAAGCGTTTATTATCCGATAAACTTGCACCTAAATCGATAAATGCATATTTGTGGGGTATCCTAAAGAAACTAAAGGATATCAATTTTATCTCCCAAAAGAAAATAGAGTAATTGTTGCTCGAAATGGATTCTTTCTTGAAAAGGAATTTATTTCCAAAAGAATCGATGGGAGTAAAATACATCTTGATGAGATTCAAGGACCACAGTTAGTGCTTGAACCTCATCAAGATGAGATTCAAGAGCCACAATTAGTGCCTGAACCAAATAATGAATCTCGATTAGATGGCTCACAAGTCCAAGATGAGCCTACATCTATAGAACAAGGACCTCGAAGATCTGATAGGGTTCGTCAACAACCTGAGAGATATGGATTTCTCATCACTGACGATCACAATGTGGAGCTTATGGTCAATGATGAGCCCACTTCCTATCAAGAAGCCATTAAGAGTTCTGACTCTAGAAAATGGTTAGAGGCTATGAAGTCTGAGATGCAATCCATGTATGATAACCAAGTTTGGACTTTGGTTAACCCACCTAAAGGTTCAAAAACCATTGGGTGTAAGTGGGTTTTCAAAAAGAAAACAGACATGGAGGGAAATGTGCATACTTACAAAGCACGACTGGTAGCAAAAGGTTATAGACAAACTCATGGTATAGACTATGATGAAACCTTTTCACCAGTTGTAATGCTTAAATCTATCAGAATTCTTCTTGCCATAGCAGCATATTATGACTATGAAATTTGGCAAATGGATGTCAAAACCGCGTTTCTTAATGGAAACTTACTCGAAGATGTGTACATGACACAACCCGAGGGTTTTGATGATCCTTTGAATTCTAATAAAGTGTGCAAGCTTCAAAGATCCATTTATGGATTGAAGCAAGCATCTCGAAGTTGGAATCTTCGTTTTGATGAAGCAATTAAAGAATTTAACTTTATCAAAAATGAAGATGAGCCTTGTGTCTATAAGAAAACAAGTGGGAATGCAATAGTCTTTTTGGTACTTTATGTTGATGATATCTTACTCATTGGAAACGACATCCCAACTCTACAAAGTGTAAAGACATGGTTGGGAAATTGTTTCTCAATGAAAGACTTAGGTGAAGCTGCCTATATTCTAGGTATAAGGATCTATAGAGATAGATGTAGAAAGCTAATTGGACTAAGTCAAAGTGCATACATTGACAAGGTACTGAAAAGGTTCAGTATGCAAGACTCTAAGAGAGGATTCTTACCAATGTCACATGGCATTAAGCTCAGCAAAACTCAAAGTCCTTCTACGAAGGATGAAGAAGAGCGCATGAACAAGATACCATACGCTTCCGCTATAGGGTCTATCATGTATGCCATGTTATGTACTCGACCCGATGTATCATATGCATTGAGCATGACAAGCAGGTTCCAGTCAAATCCTGGAGAGGCACACTGGACTGCTGTCAAGAACATACTAAAGTACTTAAGAAGAACTAAAGATATGTTCTTAGTTTATGGAGGACAAGAAGGCGAGCTAGTTGTAAATGGTTACACTGATGCTAGTTTTCAGTCCGACATAGATGATTATAGATCGCAATCAGGTTTTCTATTTTGTTTGAATGGAGGTGCTGTAAGCTGGAAAAGTTCAAAGCAAGACACCGTAGCCGATTCTACTACAGAAGCTGAGTATGTAGCTGCCTCAGCTGCAGCTAAAGAAGCAGTTTGGATTAAAAAGTTCATTACAGAACTAGATGTAGTTCCTAGTATTGTGAACCCAGTGGATCTCTATTGTGACAACAATGGAGCCATTGCACAAGCTAAGGAACCAAGATCACATCAGCGATCCAAACATATACTTAGACGTTTTCATCTCATTCGAGAAATTGTTGATAGAGGAGATGTCAACGTATGCAAGGTGCCAACTGATGACAATGTTGCAGATCCACTGACAAAGCCTCTCCCATCGTCTAAACATGATAGTCATACCAGAACAATGGGATTACGGCTTATGCCAAATTGGTCTTAGTGCAAGTGGGAGACTGTTGGGGATATGCCCTAGAGTCAATTTGTACTTATACAATTGTCATTATGTTTTATATAATAATATGAGGCTTTCCTTTCCATGAATAGTGAGTTTTGTTTTGTTGGTCATCAAGTACGTGATTTGATAGTAAAACCCTACAATGAATACAATGACTATTCTAAAACTGTCCCTGATCGATTATTATTATTGGAATAATAATAAATTAAGATTAGTATGTTTGTGACTTGATGGCTATGTTTTACTGGCCATGGATATTTGTGATATCGAGTCAAGACATAAATAAATGTTAGAGAACATTGTATTGGACATGACCCACTGTGAGAGTACTTCATGGAATATGTCATAAGTACTTTCTAGCCATAATTTTATATTTAGTCCTTGTGTCACACGATATCCAGATTAAGCATAAGGCACGGAGCATGTCATCCTTATTAAGCTTAATCAATTATTTCTTGATTTCATAGTAGACTGTTCAAACAAACGATATCAATATCTTAGATTGATATATTTGAGCACGGTCATGCATTTTTAACAGTCTAACTTATCAAGGGGCCCATGGATATCTCTCCCATAACTGAGAGGGACAAATTCCCATTCTCAACCGAAAAAAAAAAAACCTCTCAAACCCTAGGCGCTAGCACTCCCCGGGTATCGAGTGAGTTCGCGGTGTGTATCCGATAGAGGACGTTCGCATATTGCAGCGTCTGGTGATTGTTCGGGTTGAACGTACAACAGCGCAACCAGAATCAAAGGATTTCGATTACAGCAACCAGAGGTAATTCTTAAAGCTTAGATCTTCTTAATCGTTTACTTGGGTCCTCGGGAGGGATTCGTAGATGTTTTCCGCGTTTAGGAGTCCACGAATCCTAACAAAGGGGCCCATAGATATCTCTTCCATAATTGAGAGGGGCAAATTCCTTCACTATCAATCACATTCCTCTTCTTGATTTATTCTATATCCAACAATAGTCTAATTTATTATCTGGTTAAAGATAACTTTAGACAACGTCAAAATATAGAATTTATCAAGTAGGAAACTATGATGAATTTAGGTCGAATGACTTTTAATATTATTATGGCTAGAAAGTACTTATAACATGTTCCATAAAGTACTCTCACAATGGGTCATGTCCAATACAATGTTCTCTAACATTTATTTATGTTTTGACTTGATATCACAAATATTCATGACCAGTAAAACATAGCCATCTAGTCACAAACATACTAATCTTAATTTATTACTGTTCCAATAATAATAATCGATTAGGGATTGTTTTAGAATAGTCATTGTATTTATTGTTGGGTTTTACTATCAAGTCATGTACTTGATAACCACAAAACAAAATGCACTTTTCATGGAAAAGAAAACCTCATATTATTATATAAAATATACCGACAATAGTATAAGTACAAATTGACTCTAAAGCATATCCCTAACACAATGATCATATGTAAAAAGATTGAAGAAATAGTGCACCAAATGGAAGGATTGAAAAATGGATTTTGGAAGAAAAAATTGGATTTTTCCTAATTTTAATCCAAAACTTCAAGAACAAAGTGAAGATTTTATGTTTGGAAGCTGTTTTGGAGGTTTAAAAAGTGACCCAGTGGTATTTTAGAGTTGGGCCCGATGATAGGTTGAGAGAAAAAACGAGGAAGATGAGAGTGTTTTGAAAAAAAAAAAAAAAAAAGGCCAAGAATGGGCATTATAAAGGGTGTAACCGATTGGGCCTGGCGCTAGGCCCGTTCTACCTTTGACTTACTTTTTTGTCGTATTGGCCCCACACCCTGGCCAAAGTTCGAGCCCAGCGCCACATCAGTTCTGACCAACTAAATTATCTTTTTTTAATTAATTAAATAAACACAGAAAATAATTAAAACACGAAATCACGAAGAGAATTCATTCTAAAAAATTAAAACAACAACACAACGAATGAAAACACACAAAAATTAAAGAGATGTCCCCAAGCTCAAAGTAGTAAAAATCATCTTTTTCCACGGCCTTGGTTACGTGGATTAGTCTCATTATTTCCTAGAAGTGATCCTGCTTGATGATCTCTATGGAGTTTGGCTAGTTGTCCAATTTGATTCTTAAGGTTGTGCATGGACGCCTCCAAATTTCTCGTGGTTACATCTACTCCTTGGAACCGTGTCTTTATACTACTTACCAACTGGTAAATCAACTCCTCTAATGATGGCTTAGTCAGTGGGGCATTGTAAGGTAAGGGTGGTTGAATCATTTGAGTTCCAAAATTAGAAGAAGCTTGCCTATATTCGTTTTGGTTATTCCATGAAAAGTTATGGTGATTCCTCCAACCCGGGGTGTAGGTGGTTGTATAAGGATTATTACCTTGTTGTCCATTGCTCACAAATGCTACTTTTTCTAACGATTCTTATGATAACCCCATGTTTTGGCACTCATGATTTGGATGCCGCTCCCCACAAAAGTCACAACTTACACTCATGACCTATCCGTGAGAAGGAGACATCACTATTTGCTCCATCTTTTGTGTTAGTACCTCCATTTTGGTCTCAAAGCCACTATTGTGTCCACCTTGTGTACACCATGAACACGAGCTCTTGACCGTGAACTTTCCCAAGCATAGTTGTTTGTTGCTAAATTTTTAATCAAATCAAATACCTCCTCCAGGGTTTTAGAATTGTTGGAGCATCCTATAGAAACACTAACCAATTGCCTAGTAGCAAAACTTAAACTACTATGAAAGATTTGCATTTCCATGCCTAGCTCAAACCCATGATGAGGACACTTTCTAAGAATCTCCTTAAACCTCTCCCAACACTCATAAAGATTTTCATATTCTAATTGTTAGAAGGCAAAAATATCGGTCCTAAACTTGGATGTTTTAGTTGGGGAAAAGTATTTTGCCAAATATTTTTCAACTAAAACATTCAAAGTGGTAATGGATCCAGATGGCAAAGATTGTAACTAAGATTTCGCTCTATCTCTCAAAGAATAGGGAAAATGCCTTAGTTTGATGGCACCCTTAGAAACACCATTCATTTTAAAAGTGTCACAGATTTCTAAAAAGCTTGCAAGATGGGTATTAGGATCTTCCTCAAGTAGCTCATCAAATTGTACCATGTTTTGAATCATTTGGATTATGTTGGACTTTATTTCAAAGTTGTTAGCCTCTATCCTAGATTTCATGATACTCAAGCCCATACCCAAAATATTATTAAATATTACTATTAATATTAATATAATAAATATTATTATTAAACATTATTATTTTTTAACACACACACACACACACACATATATATATATATATATATACATATATATAAATATTAATATCATCATTACTATTCCTATTATTATTTCTATTATCCTTATAGAAATATTATTATTTATAAAACTATCAATATTTTTATCAATACTTTTGCTAATGTTATTATTTTTTGTTGTACTCAATAAATACTTATGTCACTTACTTATGTTATTATAGTATCAAATTATTCTTCTATTAATATTAACCTCTAAAAATATTTTATCAATTAATTTTAGAACCCCTAAACCATTAATATCATATTTTAGTATTGCTATTGATCATGCATATGTAAAGTTGGGAGTTATTTGTACCTATACAATTTTGTTGCTTAGTTGTGCACCAAAAGTAACGCATATCCTATGTTTACCCAACACAAGGTTAGGTTACCTTGAGTAAGACTTAGAGACTTATTTTATTAGTGAAATCAAGAGATCAAGTAAGTCTTTGCATAAAGGTGTTTGTTGAACAAAAGTGCTTCTGCAAGTCAAGTGTACTGGTTATCGTGGAAGAAGTACTTTGGGATGCAGTTATGTACATTTTATTCCTTCTGCTAAAATAAAATAATTTTTAGTCAAGCAAACAATTTCCCAAGCAAAACATTAAATTTTTCTTAAACAAATTTTTAACTAGATTATCAAAAAACCTTGATTGCTGCTTCAAAAAAAACACTTTGTTGATTTTAGTTTTTCCAAGTAGGATAAATATAGCATTGAAAACTCAATATGGATAGACTACTACAACTAGTTTTTCAAGAGTCGAGGTAAGTCTTTCAGTAGGTGGATACCTTTGAGGGGTGAACTCTACTTGGACAAGACGCTAGTTCTGGTTGGTTTGGCCAGTCCGAGCTAGCGGTACAGTTCAAGTGGACTGTTTAGTTCCAGAGTGGACAATTGGTAAGTTTGGGTATAGAGATGGAGGAGTATTTAACTCAGTGGGCTAATTTCCCACTTGTATTGTGATGCAATGTTTCACAATATACGGTTATGATGCAGGGTTTCATGGCCATGACTATAATGTAGGGTTTCATAGTCAACTTTATTTGAGTGATTTATTTCTTTACAAATTGAGCACTTTTATTTTGTAAATGCTGATAAAACACCACTCAATGTTCAAAGACGAATTTCTGGACTTATAGACTTTTCGTTGTAACTTGTTCAAAATTTGCATACATGAATTTTTTTCTTAAACTGTCATGAACACACACAGGACTTACTGAGAAATGTTTCTCACCACCTTTTTATATCATGTCTTCAAGTCGGTCTTGCTTCAAAGGTTAATTTACTTATATTGCCATGAGTTTGGAAGATTTATTTTGAATGTATTTATTCGTTTGGAGATTTTAGTTACCTTCTATTTGTTTTGAGCCTTGTACAAGTACTGGTTTTAGGATTGTAATAAGTTTTAATATTAAGTTATTTCCTTCTATATTTTTTATTATCTAGTTATAAAGACCCTTGTCCTAAGGATGGGGTGACATCCCCGCCCCTTTTGGGATATGTAGGTAATGGGGTGTTATAGTATATATATATGACATGTTAGGTATGTGCTAATTGTGTATGATGTTAACTACTAGGATGTTTGTTAGTGACAATGATGTGAAAGATAGCCCGGGAAACCTAGGAAAGGAAATAGCAAGATAATTTAAGGTTGTGAATAATGAGATACGTGTTTGTTACGGATGGTAGGAAAATGATTTATGTCCTTTTTATGTAATATATTTTATGGGAGATGAAAGTGTGGAATTTCAAACCTAGAACTAAGTAGGTTTTTTGTAGACTTGAGATAAGTCCCCACATCCACGCAACTTTTCTAATAAAATCTTTTTATTTGAAAATATTTTGAAAAGTGCAAGTTTGTTCTATTGAAAATATTATGACGGGACGATTTGGAATTTTTGCACTACTTTTATTAGGCAATTATGATTGCATTTTCATGCATTCGGTTGCGAAAATCATAGTAAGGATTTATTATCATTTGTTAAACCCTTGGAATGGATTTATTATTTGGAATGTATTTTTGGGAAAGGAAATATTTTGACAACAAATCGATAGTTGAAGTATTGAGCCTGAATGAAACATTGCACTAATCTCTGACTTTGTGCCTTGTGATTCTTGAGTACTCAAAGGGATTTTACACCTATACTAATTTACGTGGGTTTGAGAATGCTATACAATTGGTGGCCACCTTCAGACTATGATCTTTTATTTCATAGGGTGCAGTGCTAGTATTTGATATTTATTCGTCCTTAGCTTGCAACACATTTACCCAAAGTGGAAACAGAGAACAGGCATAGGACACCCGGGCCTAGGGCAAACCATGATGATGATTATCATATGTTTGATTGTAGCATACGCGCTGGGTTATTCATACATATTAATTTTAATATTATTGGTTTGACTGATGTTCCTCCCAGAAAAGATCACAATGTGACTTTGGACAACAAAATATGTTTGAAGTACTAAATGGTTTATTGTCCAAAAGGATTGAATACCTATTTTATACATAATACCAAGATTTTAATGGCATGTTTTCCCGACAAAAATGAAGAATAATCAAATGATTTTATGCAAATCAAAAGCAATAACTTTTATCACCGTTCCAATAAATTTCTATCATGAATTACCAAAATAATATTGACAAATTTCACATGACACACTACGGGACTTACTAATTATATATTATCTCACACGATTTTCATCATAATTTTCAGGCAGCCTTTTTGTTACCTAGTAGTTGTATAGAACCAAGACTCGATGGAGGAACAATAGATGTTTTTGAACTATCTTATTTAGATACTCGGGTTTATATTCCAAAGGTTGTGTACTAGAACCTTGTAAATATTACTTATGTTTTGAGTTTTAATCAAATTAATATAGCAAGTCTTCTTAGTCTCCAAATTTTATTTATTATTTATATTGTTATAAAAACTCATTGTCATTTAGACGGGGCGACATCCACGACTACTTAGACCCTATAGTTGTAGGATGTTACATTGGCCACTAGAGGGAGAAGTTCTTGAAAATCATTTTCACAAAACTATAAGAACTAATTGTCAACTATATATTCCTTCTAGAACTACCCTATCTATTGCCAAGCCTGCGAGCACCAGCTAACGGCATTGCTACTTGCGTGTTGTTCTTGTGTGGATACTACTAGAGTCGTTCCTATGCTTGGGAGGTGGTGGTTGATTACGAACAACACAAGTGGAGTTTGATCCATGGCTTCATCTTTGTCCTATGTCTATGGTTTTGTGACATCAACAAAACATCAAAGAAGGCTAATCTGTGGTAGAAGTTAAGTTGCAGAATGTGTCATCCCTTTATTAAGAAGTTGCAAAATTTTGAAAGGTATACAATCTGTCCCTTCTTTAATTCATTTGATTTACATATAAGTGATCCTCTTGTCTGGCTTTTGGCTTTCCATCCTTCCATAATTGCTTCCACTATGACACTGTTCATTGACGATGAAACCCAACATGCTTTGCCTGGTAGCTCCAGAGACGCCTTAACATTTGTTTAAAGAATGCCCAGTGACAAGCAAATTCTAGCTTCCGATGGCACAATATATTAGCCTTCACATTATGACTCAAGACCTCCATACCTTAGTTACAAGATTCGCTCCTTTTGCTATCGAATCGCGAATCGATTTGCACGTCCCAATTCACGGTGTTGGAACGTTGAAATTCGCTCAAATTCACGTTCCAATTCACTGCTACGAGCAAACCCATTCATCCAAAAGCTAGATGGAAGAAAATGATGGAATAGGGAGGGGATATAACAAAGGCAATAAAATGAAGAAGAAAGAGAGATTGCGGTGGCCATGGAGGGGAAAAGAGAGAGAGGAGATGCGGCGGTCATGGAAGAAAAGAGGGAGACGAGATGTGGCAGCCATGGGAGAATAGAGAGGCTCTGTTTTGGAAAAAAGGTGGAGACGAGATGTGGCAGCCATGGGGAACTGTGAGTTTTACTTGTTTCTAAAAAAAAAAAAAAAATCCATTGACCGAATTAATGAATAGTAATGCCTTGGAATTAACAATTAGCAGAAAAGAATAAAGAAATACATGAGTTTCAATACATTTTTTTTAGAGTTCCATGATATCTAATTAAGATTAAAATTTATTTATATTTGATTTTTAAAGTATCACATTTAGAAGAAAATAATACAATTTCTTTTGAAATAAAAATAATACAAGCTTGATGCAATAAAAATATATTTTTTTACATATTTTTAGTACTTATATATTAATATATTTCAAACAAAAAATATATATTTATATATTTACATATAATATAATTTATATGTTATGATTCTTAGCATATCATAATATACCTAAAGTATCATAACATATCGAATGAGCTTACTTCTTAGCGAATTCGATTTATTCAAAATAAAAAATTGTATATTCATTTTCGTACCGCGTACCGAAACGTATTGTGTTTAACTATGTTTCATATTTTTTTATGAATTGGTGGTAGCTAAATGGCAGTGTGCGAATCGTTCCCCGGTGCTACATTGCAGGAGTTTTAAGGGAACTCTGGAAAGAAAGGAATCGGATAGTTTATGATGAGGAGGAACTAAATATCCACAGACTTCGTTCCAATATAAAAAAATTCTTCCTATCCTATTTTGTTTTGATCCCATTCCCTAAGGTCTCAGGTTCTCTAGTCTCATTACTGTCAACACTACATGGGAGGCCTTCAATTACACTGGTTTTCTTATAATATGGCGGTCTTTATCTCCTTCATCTTCTGTGCTCAATGTGGATGGCGCCTCTAAGGGAAATCCAGGTCTCTCAAGAATTGGCCGAATTCTTAGACAGGGAGATGGTTGTTTTTGTGCAGCTTTTGCTAAGGATGTTGGAGTTGCCACTAATTTGGTTGCAGAGTTTAAGGCCTTGGTTCAAGGCTTAGAGTTATGCATGCGCAAGGGAGTGTTTCAAGTTCAGGTTCAGTTTGACTCACAAGTACTGGTGGATCTTATTTCTAAGCAATCTATACGGCCTTAGAAGCTGAGGAACATCTTCCACCAACTAGACGTCATCATGCAAGCATTCCAGACAATCTCTTTTGAACATGTATATAGGGAAGGCAACAAAGATGCTGATTTCTAGGCAACCACTGGTTGCTCTTTAAATTCGCTTACTGTGTATAGTTCTTTTCACGGCCTCCCTCAGATAGCTTGAGGTCCTAATTTACTAGATATGCATCACGTCCCATCCTTGCGATGTAAAACTCGCGCTGAGTTCTTTATGCCCAGACGTCGTAAATGAAATTCGGCAGCTCATAGTATTAGTTAATAGGATCGATATGCTTATGTGTCAACCAAATTAAACTTTGAGAATACGTGAAAACGGATTATACTCGTCTTTACCAATACGATTCTTGAAGTCTTTGGCCTTCTGGTAATACTCTAGACCCCAAAGTCTTCTTCAATGTAATCTCCCTGGATTAGAAAATTGCTAATCGTATTTTGGGTCTCTCTTTGTTGAGGGTAGACTCACACAAAACAGAAAGAAAAACTTAAGAGAATAACAACGATATTTCTCACGTATTTCAAAAATAGAGTTATATTTCAATATATATATTAGACTCAATTTCAAAATACGAATTCTGATAAAATAAGAAAAGTATAGTTGGGTACAACTATTTTCACTTATCCTATTTCATCTCAAATATGATTTTTGATTTTCTGCAATTTTCATTAATAAATTATAAATAAATTATAATTTATTATTATCCTATAATTAGGAGCCACTGAAGGGACCTGACCGGATACGACTAAGCTCTAATAAATTATTTTGTCAATAAAAATAATTTATTAATTACGTTACACTCCACTAAAAGAACGTAATTGCACTCTTGGTCTAATCATAATTATTAAAGTCAATAATTATATCCATTAATTGATCGATGCAACACATAACCGTTTACCGGGAACCGAATTATGAAATGGTCATTACATGCTACGTTAGGTTTAGAGCAATATATATATATTTTATATGAGAAGGAATATGTCGTGGTCGTTTTATATTATAATTCTTGGTGCATTAGGATGAAGATGAAGATATAAGACCATGCATATATCTATTCTATTTTGCTATACAATATAATGTATATCTATGTACTGGTACAGTCTTATGACGGTTTGAGATTCTCCACTTTGATTATGATTTTTGGTGCATGGATAGTAGAAACATTGGAGGATGTCATGTAACAGGAATAGAATAGAGAAGTTAGGCAAGGTAAGTTCAACTTACGTACAGTCATCCCAAAAAAAAAAAAAAAGCCTTCAGCAATGGATTTTCACATCAAGATACGGTGAATATACATTAAAAAAAAAAAAAAGATGAGGATAACTGGAGAAAATAAAACTTAGGCAGCTTTGAGGTGGAGTAAAACGGGAAATGTGAAAAACAGCAATGCTAGATGCGGAAATTATGGAGGGGAAAAATTAGGTAGAAATGCAAGATAAGGGTCTCGATAGCAAGTTACTCTTCTTATCATATAATAATAGTTTCCCTATTATCTAATAAGATTATCTAAGTCTATGGATATCCGATTCAAGCAATATCGAAGAACCGCAGTATTTTGACTTTCTATAGTCACTGAAGCAAATACATTATATTAGTAACTTCATGAGTATGAGACGGTGGAGGTGTATAGCTGTAAGCTTGAGTTGTAACTCACGCATGAGAAGAAGGCGGTGTCTTGGACAGTTGTGAATATGTTTATAAAAAAAAATTAAAAAAAATAATAAAAAAACATATACATGGTGAACAGAAGTTAGGCAAGCCGACTTAGTCAAGGAAGAATCAAAGCGAAAGCTGGCGGGCGAAAGAAAGAAAGAACCGAGAAAAAAAATTCAAAAGCAAAAACACATTCTTTTGAGAAATTGTTACGTGTAACGGGTGCTTTGAATAATTATATCATGTACTGATAAAATTATACATAATATTTATTATATAATTTTTAATACACGTGATATAAATATTATTCAAAATATCTGATACACATATACCGAGTACACGTAAGAATTTTCCCATTCTTTTAGGGATGTGATCTGCAAACATATTAGGTAATATTATGATACAAGGGATAAGAATAATTTTGTAAGCTGTACGCTTTATTCTGAAGGAGTTGATTAAGTAAAAATAATGAAGTAAAAGTTCTATTTCTTGTTGATTTATTGATTTTATAGTGTTAGGCCAAAAATTGCCAGCATACCGGCCAAGGTAAAATTGGACTATCTTGACTCCGTCAACCCAAAATAACTAACTAAGCAACACGTTGCAAGAAGGAGGCTATTCCAAAATGAAAAGTAGAAGATATTGAATTCTTTAGAAACTAGAAAAAGATACCCTTTATGTATCAAACGGCAAAAAACCCAGAATATACAAGCAAATTTTTCTACTTTGAGAGAGATTTTTATAATGTAAAAATTGCAACTCAATGCTATGTAAATGGAAACACTAAAATCTAAAGCTAATACAAAGGAAGACGAACTAAGAAAACTTCTTGTAATAATCTTGGAGTTGGGGTTGATTTGATGCCCAATTCGATCTCCACATCAAGCATTTGAAAGAGCTCGAAATGCCTATGTCTACCATTTTCTGTTATTTCTGGCTGTGTGGTGCTCTTGATGGTCGTGGCAAATATGGTGGTGCAGTAGGTGATTGAATGGATCAAAACTTGTGTAACATTCCCTGAAATTTAGGCACTATCCCACTCCAACTCAATCTCCTGAAAACTTGGCCACATTCTCTAACTTGCTTGTTAGTCTGACCCACCGTCTGCTGTCTGGTGGGCCGGCCAGTTGAGCTGTCCAAATATTCAGCCGTCCGGTGTCCTCTTGGTTGACTATTAGAGCTTTTCCCAATCTGAACTGGTCATTTCTGCTTGCTAACATATAGTTAATTAGTTTCAGTAATTCTATGTTAAGCTGGGGAAGTTGGATAAATATTATGAGCGAAAGACTGGAAAGGTTGTGGTTATTTGAGCAAGGGGAACACCAGAGAGGTCGGAAATTTTGGATAAAATTGTGCTGCTAAACTTCCTAGTGTTATGGCAAAAACTAGTATGCCAAAGACCACATTATCTGACATACATGATGTTCTGAGCTACCGCGCGAAGAATGCTATGTAAATCCATCACAATGTCAATGATAACAATGTCAAGCACGGAACATATACTGTTTGCAGACTCTTTTAGAGTTAGGGTAATAACAACAAGAAATAACACAAGGACTGATATGATATCGTGGTCTACGTAATAGAAGAAATGCAAAGCCTTAAGATGGATAAGAACAAGGGAACACCTTTAGCATTTTTTTTTTTTTCAATTGTATTATTGTAAAGTCATGTTGAATAAGAAGTGAAAATAAGGAATTATTGTAGGTGAATTTAGAAAAGGATCGTAGGAGACTTGAGGACTAACACACTCGGACGTTAAGATGAGTCCCTCTATTTTACAAATATTGATTTAATATGTGATTTTCTGTTACATTCAAATTATTCAAAGAATCATAGACATTCGTGAGATTCACTATTTTACAAAAACGACATTTTGTCAACTAAATTCTAAAATACTTTAGTTCATGCATTCTTCTCAATACATTGATTACGTGATGGTTGTGTGATTCAAAACCTTCCCTAAAATTCTATGCATTGCAAGACACTTTTATATATGGATATTTTGTGAATTCTAATGACTATTTTCTGGAAAACACATCAAGATTCTTAACTATTTCCGGGCATGATTTAAGAAATAAACTTGATGACGTATTACAAAACTCACCCCGCCAATTTGATGGAATACGAATGTGATGCGTAAGCATTGTATTCTAACCTCAAATTTTTTTCCTAGCTAAAGTCCTTCTGCAAGAAAAAAAGTTTTGTCGCTCGTTCCTCGCTAAAGCACCGTCGCAAAGCATTGGGGTGACCAAACTCAAAGTTTTGTCGCCAATATGAGCCCTTTAGCGAGGAAAATTATTTCCTCACTAAAGTCCCCACTTTTCACTAGGAAACATTTTGTCACAAAAAACAACAAAAGTTTTGTTACAGAAAGTTATAGTTTTGTCTCTACTAATATGTTTTTGCGACAAAAAATTTCATCACCAAAAGTTTCTCGTTGGGCTAATTTTATTGCACAAATTAAATAAATGGTAAGAAATTTTTTTTGTCGCCAAAGAGCCTCAGTGGCGACCAAGAGTTTCCTAGCTAAAGTCCTCTTTTTCCTCGCTAAAAATGTTAAGGCCAAAAGGCCTCAATGGAGACCCTCGCTAAAGCCTTCCTTTTCCTCACTAAAAATGTCTAGGGACTTTTGGCAAGGAAGATCTTTGTCGCTAAAAGCCTCATTGGCGACAAATATTGCACACCATAGAACTTATTACAAGGTCTACATGCACCCAACACACCTAATTGTACACCGTACTCCCTCTTATTGCATGGTCCATGCAAATCCATCACAAGGGATTGCACCATTAATTGATTGGAGAATGCAACGAGATTCGATCCTTGCTCCGCAGGAGCACAATACATGCACTCAACTGCTTGGCCAAGCTTTACATTTGGTTATATCTTTTTTTTATTATTATTACTCAAGCTATTTTTAAAGTTCTACTATAATTTTTTTAAACACAAGTAATATAGAAAAATAAGATAATCATATTAAGTTTACTAAGAAAAGAAATTACTCAATATAATAATTTATATTGTATATTTATATAATTTTATAATACTATATACTGTTCATTATGTCATCATTTTTAATAAATGATTTACACATATACATCGATTAGGAAAGAAGATTTATACATATATATTTTTAGTATATACAATATAATAAATAAATATAAATATATATATATACACACACACAACACACACACACACACGTGTGTGTGTGTGTGTGTGTGTGTGTGTGTGTGCATATATGTGTATATGTGTGGTGTGTTGTGTATATATACAAATATATTAATATATGTGTAAATGTGTGTAAATGTGTGGTGTGTTGTGTATATATATACACATATATATAATATATGTGTATATACACATATATGTGTTGCATGTATATAAATATTGGTGGATTGTATACCCTCTTAGACTAGGTTTCTGATGTAAAATCGAATATTTTAATAAAAGAATTTATTTTTAGAAATTGTTTGTGAATATATTTTTGTTTGTGCACAATTTTCATTTGGAACAGACCCATTGTGTTTAAATAAGTGATCCATGTGAATGGTAGTCTTTCACAGTGAGGTATGGATCATGGGTTATTTAACACATAAACATTTGTCCTTAACCTATTGACGAGAATGGGAATCTCATCATATTTAGGTTATTATGTTATGAATTCCAAATGGGGAATGACTTACCTTTAGCTAGTGAGTAGTCCACTCACTTCACGACATAAGCGTATTACAAATATGTAGGACATGACTTGTAGTAGTGGTTTCTAAAAGTACTATATGATAGAAACCTAGACTACTACCGCTACAGCGTGGACTAATGCTCTACGATTTGAGTATGAGTTGGTGGTCTGACGAAGCTGTAAGCATATGCTTTGATATGCTATAGTTGAGGTTCTATAGTAGAACCAATATACTTGTGTATTGGGTATATGTGACTAGTTAGTTAAGACAGACTTGTATAAGATAGTTTCTACACTATATCGCCCCTTGTGGTTGACCGAATGGTCTAAAATATCCAGGGCCCTGAGAAATATGACTCGGATGTTTGCTTTAGGGTAGTTCCCTTAGAAAGCAAAAACATTCCAAGAAGTTGTGGATCATTGGACAAGAAGCTTAAAGATGGTAGATGTCATTTAGAGGGGTGTTAGTACACTTCTTCCTCTCTAAATGTACGGCAATGTGTAGAAAGTTATTTTAGTCATTTCACTTGTAGGTCAGAGACTTTACTAATGCATCACTGTCCTTGGGGTCAATATTTCCTTATGGTGATATTATGAAATATTTAAATTGCAAAATACAGCTATTTATATAACATGGGTATTTTGGTCATTTTAGCAGCCAATACGATATGTCTTTTTGGTCCTCAGAATAACCTGTAAGTCCTGATTAATTTTGGGTTGAGGAATTGGTCTTAGTTCAAGAGGATTTTATTTTATTTTATTTTATTTTATTTTATTCAGGATGTCTAATTTATTATTAGATTGGAATAAAATAAATAAATAAATAAATAAAATTAGGAGTTGAGAGAAATCAATTTTTCTAGTTTATTTGGATAATTAATTATTCAGGGCCTAAGTCCAGTTTGAATAATTAGAAAATTAACCGGAGCTTAAACTAAGGGAAAATAATTAATGATTAATTATTTATTGGGTTATTTATATAAGCCTAGGAAATAAATAATTGAAGATTAATTATTTTGGTTCATTTGGGCTCATTAATTATTTATTAGTTATTTCTATAAGCCCAGAAAATAAATAATTAATGTTTATTATTTTGGGCCTTTTGGGTCCAAAAAAAATAATAAATATTATTTCGGCCTAATAGCTTGGACTGTAGGGTTTTTTTGGATACGGTTTAGATGAATTTAGAGTTAAGCCAAACTTATTCTCAGGATAACATCCGGGTGTTTGAAATATGATATCTCGGGGATATGTTTATCAGATATTGGAGACCTAGTTTTGGCTAACAATAAAACAAGACTCTGGTAGATAGAAAACCCTAATTTTTCCTAGCTTTTCTCTCTAGCCTCACGTAGGACTCCCGGAGGTCTCTCTGTTGACAAAAGCTCTCTCTTTCGTGAGTTTTGTGCAACCTCTTGTTCTTGTTTCTTTGCTAACTAATAACAAGAGAACCAAGGAGATTTAAGACTATTCTTCTTCACTGTTGTGTTCACCGACTAGAAGTTGGGTAGTGGCATATTCTGAGAGCTAAAAAGCTTGGCGTTCATGCAAACAAGGCGAAGTAGGAGGCTAGCGGGTTATCAACTGGAAGCTTCTTCAAGTGGGCAAGGCGAAGCTATTCCTGTCGTTTAATCCACTCATACTCAACCTAGTAGGTTTAAAGCGCGCAAATGTATGATCTTAACGCTTTTGTGCGGCCATTAAGGCTTGTGTTTTTTTTCTCTCTATTTTTTTTCCGGGAAGCATGCTCCCCTATTTTTCCTTGCCTTCAAAGTGGTATCAGAGCCAGGTTCTTTGATCAACTTAGGGAGCATGGTAGTTAATAAAAATGGAGAAGATGATTGTTTGGTGATTCTACCTGTGATCCTTTGCTGTTTTGGTATGGGATAGGATAACTGTGAGCTTCACCGTTGAAACATAGGACTCACTGTAAAATTTTTTTGCTTTGATGTTTGATCATGTAAACCCAATTTAAATGGGTATAGGCGGTTGTGTTTTGTTTTGGATGAGTTTTTGTAAGTAAAAATGTCTAAAGAAGCCAAAGAAATAAGCAGAAGATGAACCAAAAGAAGTTCTGCAACTTCCGCGCGAAAGAGGGAAAAAAAACGAAGAAGGAGAACTGTTCCTAAGCCGTCGGTCGCGCCAAGCCGAGCCGAGATTTTGTGAGAGGAGCCGCGTAAGCCGAGCCAATTCCCTGAAATCCCAGCCGTTTTCAATTGCAAATTTGCAATTGGATTGCGCGGGTCGAGCGGCGGGTTATTGGGTAGAAGCGCGGGTCGACAGCAGAGGGCAAGCGGGTCACGGGTGTGGGCGAATCCATGGGCTGCGACTGGAAGGCGATCTGGTGTGGTGTGGTTCACCCCGGCTGCAGTGGACTTCAGGCCAAATGGGCCCGGATCGGGTGCACGTGGACCGCCAGCTATTTTTTTTTTGCAATTTTTTTTTCCTTTTCGTTTTGGGTCCCATACCAGGCGAAGTTAATATTTTTGCAATAGTTTATATTCTTAGAATATATTTGCATGAAAAATATTAGTAAGGGATTTTAGGATTAAACAAGACCATTAATTTATTAATTAATGTGTTTAATTCTATTATTTGGGTACTTAGGTTTAAAAATAGAAAAGCATGAAAACGTTTACTGTTTTCAAGCATGTTTTTTTTTTTTTTTGGTACCTGTGTGCGCCTTTTCTCAAAGACCAAAGTCTTTGGGAACTTTTTTGACAAGAAAAACATTTTTCTTCAAAAATTAAGTGGTTATTTTAATTTGTACAAAAATTAATCCTTGAATATTTTCTCAAAGGATTTAATCCTTGACATAGAAAATATATTGGATTTAGATATTTTTGTAAATTAAAATGGAGAGCCATTTTGTTTTATTTTGCACTAGGAAAAATTATTTTGTCAAATAAACTTGAGACCAAAGTCTCTAGAAAGTTTTAATTGTAAAATTTTTGAAATCATTAAGTTTTAACTTAAATAAAATTAGTTCATGGAAAAATCTCTCAAAGGATATAAACATTGACATAGAGATTTTAGTGGATTTAGAAATTTTATTTTGAGTTAAGGAAAAACTTAATGGATATTTCAAATGGATATTTTTCTGGAAAACTTTATTTTAAAAGACTAAGAGGGAGAGGGGTTCCAACGGCCCCACAACTTCCATCACGATCCTCATTAGAGATCGTGGGTCCCCTTGCGTCACCCTGGGAGTGAACCCGTATAGAATGGGGATACCACAAGGATCTAGATCTAATGGAAGGATATAATTAATAACCCGGGGCACGTACTATGATCGGCCAGCCCACGTTGGAGGTTATAGTGTGAGGTATGTCCATAGGAAATGAGAGGAAACGGCCATCCCACGATGGAGTTATCCTCTAGATCATTACCTAGAAGGAAAATTAATTTGTGGTGGTTAATACACTTAGCTTAGGGAACTGTTAATCTTCCTAAGAAGCTATGTCAGTTTTCCTAAGAGCCAAATTATTTTCAGTGCACAAATTTTATTTTATTTTCATAAACTAAATTCTTTCTTTTATTTTTTGATTTTCAGAAATGGTGGGAGGTTCTTTTAGTCCATTGGCCGTTATTCTCAGGGTGAATAAGTTAACGGGTCCAAACCATGTGGACTAGAAGAAGAACCTAGACATAATACTCACAGCAGAAGAGTATAAGTATGCCCTTTATGAGACCTGCCCTATTATCGGGGAAGGTTCCACCATCGAAGAGCGAGAGGCTGAGAAGGCATGGAAGAAGGCTGTTGAAATAGCACATTGCTATATGTTAGCCTCCATGTCTAATGTGCTCTAGTCAAAACACGAGCACATGGCTTCTGCATATGACATTAGTCAATCATTGGCTATTATGTTCACAAACAAGAGCCGGCCCGCAAGGTAGGGGGCTCTTTGAATAATAATAAACACTAAGATGGCTGAGGGAGCATCAGTCTGAGAGTATATGCTCAAGATGATTGTTGCTTTTGAGAAAGATTAGAAGACTCAAGAAGGGTGAACATGGGCTACGCGTGGGTAATAGAGCACAAGTCTGGGCCCTTGCAGTAGGAGAGCTGGATCTTATTTTTTATTGTAATAAGATAGTGGTTTTAAAAGATATTTTATATGTACCTGGTTTTCGTCAGAATTTGATTTTAGTTGCAAACTAATAAATCAAGGATATTCTGTATCTTTTAATTCTGGTATTTCTATAGTAGAGATGGAGAAATTTTATGTACTGGGCACATGTATGGAAATCTATTCTTTTTAAACCCTATTAACAACCAATCAAATAATGCTCAGTCTGAACTTTTAACTAAGAGGAGAAAGACCAATATCAATGATTCATACTTTTAGCATCTAAGGTTGTGTCATATTAACTCAACCAGGATTCAGAAGCTAATCCATGATGGGCCTTTAGACTCATTGAGATCGGAAAGTTGGCCTTAGTGTGAATCCTGCCTGATGGAAAAAATGACCAAAAGGTCATTTACACCAAAGGTGGATAAAGCCAATGAGGTGTTGAGTCTTGTTCACACTGATGTGTATGGTCTATTGTCTACACCAGCTAGAGGAGGTTTTGAGTACTTCATTACTTTCACGGATGATTGTACAAGGTATGGTTACATTTACCTGATGAGATGCAAGTCTGACTCTTTTGACAAGTTCAAGGAGTTTACGGCTGAAGTGGAGCGTCAGACAGGTAAATTAATCAAAACCTTACGATCGGATCGTGGTAGAGAGCACCTCCAAGGTGAATTCAAGAACTACATGGTACATCATGGGATAGTATCCCAGCTTTCTGCGCCGGGAATACCCCAGCAGAACAGAGTAGCTGAGAGAAGGAATAGGACATTGATGGAAATGGTCCGAAGCAAGATGTCTCATGCTACTCTTCTAGTGTCCTTTTGGGGATATGCCTTGGAGACAGTGACATATATTCTGAGCTTGGTGCCTTCCAAGTTAGTACCTAGGACTCCCTATGAGATGTGGACTGGTCGTAAGCCAAGTCTGAAACATCTCAGGATTTAGGGTTGTCCAGCTTATGTACTGGTCAAGGGAGACAAGTTGGAACCAAGATCAGAATTATGCTATTTTGTTGGGTATCCAAAAGGGATAAAAGGAGGTTACTTTTATCATCCTAAGGAGCAGAAGGTACTAGTCAGTACCAATGCTAGATACTTGGAAGATGATCAAAGTACTTCCACTAAAGTTTCAACAAGGTTGGAACTTGAGGAGAAGTTATCTTCGGAATCAACTTCTTCTGACCCGATTGTGGAACAAGAAGAGGCACAGTCTCAAGAGCTTGTACAAATGGAGCCTCGTCGTAGTGGGAAAGTGTCTAGGGTTCCGGATAGATGGATTGGAGAAGCCTTTGAGCTGGTCTTCGACCATCAGGAATAAGACCCCACTAGATACGAGGAGGCTATTGCTGATGCTCATGCAAATTTATGGCATGAAGCAATGAAAGCCGAGATTGAGTCTATGTACCTCAATCAGGTTTGGGATCTTGTAGCTTCACCTGAAAGGATAAAACCCATTGGGTGCGAGAAAGAAGGGAGCGGATGGGAAGATGGAAACCTTCAAAGCTAGGCTTGTGCTGAAAGGGTATACTCAGAAAGAGGGAATTGACTATGGGGAAATCTTTTCCCTGGTAGCCATGCTTAAATCCATCCGCATCCTCCTTGCTATTGCATGTCACTATGACTACGAGATATGGCAAATGGATGTCAAGACAACATTCTTAAATGGCCATCTTAGCAAAGACATCTATATGTCCCAACCAAAAGGCTTCATTGCTGAATGCCAGGAACATATGATTTGTAAGCTTAAGAAGTCCATTTATGGACTTAAGTAGGCATCAAGAGTATGGAACATTCATTTTGATGAGACTGTAAAGTCTTATGGTTTTATTCAAAATGAAGATGAACCATGTGTGTACAGGAAACTTGAAGGCATTAATGTGATTTTTCTTGTCTTGTATGTGGATGACATTCTACTCATTGGAAATGATGTAGGGACATTGTCGTCTACAAAGGTTTGGCTATCTAGTTAATTCAGTATGAAGGACTTGGGAGAAGCCAACTGCATTCTCGGGATTAGGCTTCTTAGAAATAAGAAGCAGAGAATGTTAGGATTATCCCAAGCAACATACATTGACAAGATGCTGGCCAAGTACAGCATGAACTCATGCAAGGGAGCTCTAATCCCTTGTAGACATAGGTTGTCATTTTCTTCAAAGGACTATCCTAAGTCTCAAGAAGAAAAGGATAGAATGAGTAGAATTTCCTACGCTTTGGCTCTGGGAAGTCTAATGTACGCCATGCTATGTACTAGGCCGGATATTTGCTTTACCGTGGACTTAGTTAACAGATATCAGTCAAACCTTGGGGAGGTTCATTGGTAAGCTGTAAAGCATATTCTCAAGTACCTTAAGGGAACGAGAGATTATATGCTGGTTTACAGGGCTGATGGTTTGGTTCCTATAGGATACATAGACTCAGACTTCCAGGCGGATAAGGATGAGAGAAAATCCACTAGTGGATATGTCTTCACCTTGTCTGGAGGAGTAATTTTATGGAGGAATGTCAAGTAATCTTGTATTGCTGACTCAACCATGGAAGCTAAGTATGTGGCAGCTTCGGAGGCATCTAAGGAAGCAGTCTAGCTCTAGAAGTTCCTTACAGAACTTGGAGTCATACCACATACGGACAGGCCGATTGTGATGTATTGCGACAACATAGGAGCAGCATCGCAATCTAAGGAGCCTCGAAACCACAAGAAGGGGAAACACATCGAGAGGAAGTACCACCTAATCTGGGATTTCATTCAGAGACGCGAAGTCGTGGTGGAACATATTGCCTCAGAAAACAATCTAGCAGATCTATTCACCAAGCCTTTGGTTGAAAGAGCCTTCAAGAGACACTTAGACGCTATAGGGTTGGGCACCTATGGACTTACCTGGTCTTAGAGTGCAAGTGGGAGATTATTGGATTGTATGCCCTCTTAAATTAGGTTTCTGATGTAAAATCGAATATTTTAATAAAAGAATTTATTTTCAGAAATTGTTTGTGAATATATTTTTTGTTTGTGCACAATTTTCATTTGGAACAGACCCATTGTGTTTAAATAAGTGATCCATGTGAATGGTGGTCTTTCACAGTGAGGTATAGATCATGGGTTATTTAACACATAAACATTTGTCCTTAACCTATTGATGAGAATGAGAATCTCATCATGTTTAGGTTATTATGTTATGAATTCCAAATGGAGAATGGCTTACCAGTGAGTAGTCCACTGTAGTATTACGAATATGTAGGATAGGACTTGTAGTAGTAGTATCTAAAAGTACTATATGATAGAAACCTAAACTACTACTGCTACAGCGTGGACTAATGCTCTACGACTTGAGTATGAGTTGGTGGTCTAACGAAGTTGGAAGCATATGCTGTGATATGCTATAGTTGATGTTCTATAGTAGAACTAATATACTTGTGTATTAGGTATATATGACTAGTTAGTTAAGACAGACTTGTACAAGATAGTTTCTACACTATATCGCCCCTTGTGGTTGTCCGATGGTCTAAAATGTCCAGGGCCCTGGGAAACATGACTCGGATGTTTGCTTTAGGGTAGCTCCCTTGGAAAGCGGAAACACTCCAGGAAGTCGTGGATCATTGGACTAGAAGCCTAAGGATGGTAGATGTCATTTAGAGGGGTGTTAATACACTTCTTTCTCTCTAAATGTACGACGATTTGTAGAGGGGTATTTTAGTCATTTCACCTGTAGGTCAGAGACTTTGCTAATACAGCATTGTCCCTGGGTCAATATTTCCGTATGGTGATATTAGGAAAAATTTAAAATGCAAAATATAGCTATTTATATAGCATGGGTATTTTGGTCATTTTAGCAGCCATGGTGATGTGTCTTTTTGGTCCTCGGAATAGCCCGTAAGTCCTGATTAATTTTGGGTTGAGGAATTGGTCTCAGTTCAAGAGGATTTTATTTTATTTTATTTTATTCAGGATATCTAATTTATTATTAGACTGGAATAAAATAAATAAATAAATAAAATAAAATTAGGAGTTGAGAGAAATTAATTTTCTAGTTTATTTGGTTAATTAATTATTCAGGGCTTAGGTCCAGTTTGAATAATTAGGAAATTAACCTGAGCTTAAACTAAGGGGAAATAATTAATAATTAATTATTTATTGAGTTATTTATATAAGCCCAAGAAATAAATAATTAAAGATTAATTATTTTGGTTCATTTGGGATCATTAATTATTTATTGGGTTATTTCTATAAGCCCAGAAAATAAATAATTAATGTTTATTATTTTGGACCTTTTGGATCCAAGAAAAATAATAAATATTATTTCGGCTTAATAGCTTGGACCGTAGGGTTTTTTTGGATACGGTTCAGATAAATTTAGAGTTAAGCCAAACTTATTCTCAGGATAACATCGGGTGTTTGAAATATGATATCTCGGGGATATGTTTATCAAATATTGGAGACCTAGTTTTGGCTAACAATAAAACAAGACTCTGGTAGATAGAAAACCCTAATTTTTCCTAGCTTTTCTCTCTAGCCTCACGTAGGACTCCCGGAAATCTCTCTATTGACAAAAGCTCTCTCTTTCATGAGTTTTGTGCAACCTCTTGTTCTTGTTTCTTTGCTAACTAATAACAAGAGAACCAAGGAGATTTAAGACCATTCTTCTTCACTGTTGTGTTCACCGACTAGAAATTGGGCAGTGGCAAATTCTGAGAGCTGAAAAGCTTGGCATTCATGCAAACAAGGCGAAGTAGGAGGCTAGCGGGTGATCAACCAGAAGCTTCTTCAAGTGGGCAAGGCGAAGCTATTCCTATCGTTCAATCCACTCCTACTCAACCTAGTAGGTTTAAAGCGTGCAAAGGTATGATCTTAACACTTCC
The DNA here is from genome assembly GCA_026120185.1 of Voacanga thouarsii. Lineage (NCBI taxonomy): Eukaryota > Viridiplantae > Streptophyta > Magnoliopsida > Gentianales > Apocynaceae > Voacanga > Voacanga thouarsii. Next base: position 6,037,133 of record JANUWF010001165.1, read on the forward strand.
GTGCGACCATTAAGGCTTGTATTTTTTTTTCTCTCTGTTTTTTTCCCGTGAAGCATGCTCCCCCGTTTTTATGATTTATATATATATATATATATAGTATTATATATATGTATATACAACATATATAGATACATACATACCCATGCACACACACACACACGTATATGCACATACACACGCACATAAACATATATATGCATACACACATACATAGATATACACACACAATTATACTATATATATATATAATATACATATATGTATATACCACGTATATATATATACATAAATACACACACACACACACACACACACACACACACACACACACACATATATATATATATATATGTATATATACATATATACCACAGATATATATATACATATATGTATATGTTTAATATGTGTGTGCAATATATATATATGTATATATGTACATATGTAGTGCATCATATATGTATCATTTTTTGCTAACTACTAGTTGAGTGTCTCTTGGGCTTATTAGTTTTATTTTCTTGGTATATTAAGGCTTACACTATTGGACCTATTTGCTACCCCTCTTGGGTCTTATGCGAAGCCACTAGATTCTTTTGCCCTCCCACTATATACATCTATGTATATAGTATATCACGCGTGCGCGTGCACACACACACACACACACACACACACACACACATATATATATATATATATATATATTTATATTCATAGACATTTATGTTGTATACTACATGATATGAGCTTGAGAGAAAAAGTCTTTCAAGATCTAAAAGTGGCTTTTTCTTAAACTTTAGCCAAGTAGAGGAACTTCAAGACAAGCATAACAAACAAGGGAAGGACATAAATAGATCAAGAAAAAGTAACAAATGTAACACTTTTTTCCACAAACAAAGAACCCTAAAATAACTAGCTTTTAGAACTCCAAATTTAGTAGGAAAGGTCTACCACAACAATGCCTTAGAACCCCTGACTTAGCAAGAAATCAAGAATTAAAAGGATAGAGAATTGTGGGAATTCAAACAAGAAATAACAAGAATCCTAAATGACATACAAGAAGAACCCTTATTGATTTCCTAGTTGAATTATCCTTAGAATTTATAGACACTTACTCAGGGGTGGACTAAGCCCTTAGGTTGGTCTTGGATTGAAGTTGAATAAGGAATCTCTCCATGCTTCAAGTCTTCAAGATGAATCTTCATTCATGTTAAAAATGTGTAATATGTTGTTCTTATTCTTACTATACAAAGCATTATATAAGGTGTTCTGTTCCTGAACTAAACACTTTAAAATATTACAAAATAACCCAAAAAATAGTTGAAAAATGTCAAGGTTCGGATCCAGAGGAACAGCCGGTGCCGGATAGGTCCTCTAGGGGTGGTGCCGGGTCCATTCTAAAGGAACAGTACTTTATGCACTAAAAATAGGACGTTCACCAGTTTCTAGCCGATGCCAGGTCGAGCTCCTCGGGCCGACGCCAGGTCTGATATGGAGGAATAGTATCTCACAACAAAAAACTTGAGAAATTTCATTGTTGGTCCAAACCCCAACTGGAGTCGGGTCAAGATACTTGGGCCGGTACTTGGTCCGCTCTGCTGGTCGTCGTCTCTGCGTGAGCAACTTCTGGTCGTCGTTCATCCTATACCAGCAGCAAGGTCTGGTTCTATTCCTCTTCCAGTATTACCCATATGCTATCCCACTTGAAATGTATTTGAAAAATATTCTTGGGGGTCGTGTTGGAATTGTTTAGCACAGGCTTGCATTAACAGATTGGATAAGCTTGGCTTTGTTTTAATTTGGTCCTCTCCCCCTTCTTGAGCTCGATCCACGTGGCCAGATTGATTCCTATCATTTCCCCCTTCTTGGAATGGATTTGTTTTCGAATCATAAACTACATCATAAGAAGAAAGGTCAGCTACATTAAATGTAGTGCTTAAATTATACTCACCCGGTAGATCAATCTTGTAGGCATTGTCTCCATATCGCTGAAGAACTTGAAATAGACCATCTCCTCACGGTTCGAGTTTAGATTTGCATTGGGTGGGAAATCTATCTTTACGCAAATGCACCCAAACCCAGTCTTCTGGCTTAAATATTACCTGCTTTCTTCCTTAGTTGCGTTGATAGGGCCTAAATTAGTCATATATTTCCTAGTTATTTGAGACCATTTTATGATACATTTTGTGCAATAATTGGTCATATTCCTTCATATTTGAGATTTTACCCTTGGAAAGGTATTTTGTGTATTATTTTAGATTTTATGAGTAAAATAAGGTAAAATAGTCCCAGAGTAGACCAGAACTAGCACCGGTTAGGAGCCAGAGGCAACGCCGGCTACACTTTGAAGGAATTGGCACGAAAATCAAGAAAATCGGTGAACGAACGGAGAAGTAAAACAGAACCGGCGTCGACCCTAGGTAGGACAGGCAGCACCTACTGTGCACTGGTGCTGAGGTAGTGCCTCAATTTTCGTGCGTATTTTTAGCAATTTTCAGAATTTTAGTATTTTTCCTAATTCTGTTCGGCCAAAAACCCTAGAGGGACGAATTTAGGCACTTCCAAAGCCTATAAATAGAGGAAAAACACAAGATTAAACAATGAGTTCATGGATCAAAACACAAATCACTCAAAATTAAGGAGGAATTCATCAAATCAAGGAGGATTGTACAAGAGGGTCTACAAAGGAAGAAGAATAGGCTTGTCTATGAGTGCTTTCTTTTAACTTTGTTTTCTTTTCTTGAACAATGATGTATTAACTATTTTATTCTAATTTGACATTTTTTCGGTAGTTATGATTTTTAGAGTTACTTTGATCTTTTAATTAATTGATTATTATTCTTGATATTTAATTACTTATGCTGATTATGAGATTAATTTGTTATTTCTTCTATTGACTTGCTTGGAAAAAGGGTTAATTGTTAAGAACTAGGTAATTGAAGGTTAATTGATGTCTACCAGGATATGGATTCATTGGTTTATTTCATGTTTTACGTTTGCCAGGATATGAAATTTTAATCAAGGATTGTGTTTAATGCATCTTTTGGGTGAATTAGTTGAGACAGGATATGTGATGCTAATTTGTCTAGAAGGTAGTGATTTTATGGATCGAAAAAAAAAGTGAATCTATCTTAATCCTTTATAATGCCAAGAGAATAATTAGTTATGATAATGATCAAGTACTTTAAGATCATGTTTGTCAAAATAATGATTTGAGTTACATTATTCTCCATCCTTGACATGTATATATTCTTTTATTTTATTTTATTTTTATTTTTATTCTTTTTTACTATATTGAGTCGGTTAACCAATGAAAGAAAATTGATTAAGGCATACTTGTTCCTTGAGAATCGACACTCGTTTTAAACCCTATGATGTGCTTCATGATGAGTACGCTTGCTCATATGTGTAATTTGGGGTTAATGTTTTAATTTAAACTTGATTGGGAATGTGCTTATTTTTATATGAATTTTTATACCCAAATTCAAAAACATCAAGTTTTTGGCGCCATTGCCGGGGAAAAATATCATGAAAGCTTGGATTTTGTTGATTTAACCATGTAAATATGTAAATAGGTAAAAATGTAAATATGTACCATTATTCTTTTTGCAAAATGGTGCCAGCTTTTGTATCTTGTGCATCTTTGTAATCTAATTTACTAACTTCGACTGATGTTTACTTGACTAATTTGTTCTTCTTATTTTGTTTGAATTGTGAATTCCATTATCTAACTATTTTCTTTACTTTTTGCTTATTTTTCTTTTCTAGTTTTTATGCTTTGGTGTGTTTCTTTTGTGTATTTTTCTTTTTAGGTACTTCGACAATGCTCCTTTCTGCTGGAATTCAACTCTTTTGTAGGAGAATGCACAATGCAATGGAAGTATTTTCCTTCTTCTCTTTTTCCCCATTATTTTTGGTCTCCTGGCAATATTTTCTTGCTCTCTTTGTCTTGCTATTGAGGACAATGTCTAGTTTAAGTGTGGGGGAGTGGTTAGAATGGAAATTTTTCTATACTTTATTTATCTTGAAATTCTTCTTTGAACCTTTTGAGCAAAATTTTCAAATTTTTTTTCGATTTTTTTTTCTAGTTTTCAAGATGTATTTTTAATGCATGTTTTTGTGCTAGATCATAGAGCATATGCTCTATATCAATTGTGGCTTATGCATGACTTTTGGCACGCATTTGGACTATGTAGTTCTTAGTCAAATGTTTTATATTATTCTTCAACCTATTTTTCTACTAAAATTCATTGAGCATTCTAGAACTTACTTGAATACCTCTTGAGGCAAAATAAGAAAGATATTCATGATTTAATTTAGGGATGACGGTAATAGGCATTCTTTAGGTAGCTTGAGCTTTTCAAGCCTACCTATTTTATATTATCCCTACTGCCTATTTGGAGCCTAAATTGTTAATTTCATTCTTAAACCCATTATCATACTTTGTCCATTACTTCTTTTTGAGAGTTTGATAATTCTTCCAAAACTTTGATTGCTCTTGATGGATAAAAGTACAAGTAGAAGAATTATGAGGGAGAATACTGGTGTAAATGTCATGACTTGTTACTTTCAGTCATGCATCATGTGTTGAGTTGGAGTTGTGAAAGGAGAAAAAAGAAAAAGAAAGATTGAGTAAAAACAAAAAGTTGCTAGAAAATGTTGAAAGAAAAAAAAAAAACTGAGAAACAAACAAAAGCAGCATTTGAAAAGAAAAGAAAAAGAGAACATGAAAAATGTGGTTGAGTTGAAATAAGATTGCTAAAATTTTTATGATCTTGTGCAAGATGATTGAGGAGTTGAGAAATTATTGATGAAAAGAATGCAAGATTTGCTTGAACTATACTATGATTGCTATACAAGGTTATGGATTTTTGATTGGTTTTGTGATAGGAGAGCAAGAAGAGTTTGGAATCTCTTGGTACATTTTGTTTATCCATTTCTTGCAAACTCTCATCCTCTTTGATTTTTGATTTTCCTATATTCTTTGTTTGACAGCTACATTACAAACCCTTTAGCCTTACATTACAAGCTGAAAAGTCTTACTTAACGTAAGTAGAATCATGATATGTCTCAGATTAGTGGAGAGAGTGTATGAAAAGTAAGCTTATAGAATGCATATTTTTGTTAAACTAAATTCTTTCCAATGGTTTGAAAATGATGTTAAGTGTTGGGATGGTTCTACTAGTCATTCTTCACTTACACAAGTCTTGCATTTGTTATGCAAGGTATAGTAGCATATGTTTTGTTGTCGTGAATAAAGAAAGCATTAGAAATATTATTTTGAAAAAGGTTGAGTGATTTTGTGAAAACTTGTGTTTTTCTACTTGTCTTTGATACTTTGCTTGAGGACAAGCAAAGATCTAAGTGTGGGGGAATGTGATGGGGCCTAAATTAGTCATATAATTCTTAGTTATTTGAGACTATTTTGTGATACATTTTGTGCAATAACTAGTTATATTCCTTCATATTTGAGATTTTACCATTGGAAAGGTATTTTGTGCATTATTTCTAATTTTAGGGGTAAAATAAGGCAAAATCGTCAGGGAGCAGAATAGAATCGACGCCGGTTAGGAGCCAGAGGCTGCGCCGGCTGCACTCTGAAGAATTGACACAAAAATCAAGAAAAATCAACGAACGAATGGAGAAGTAGAACACAACCAGCGCTGGCCCTAGGCAGGACAGGCGGCGCCGGCTGTGCACTAGTATTGAGGTGGTACCTCGATTTTTGTGTGCATTTTTGACAATTTTCAAAGGTTTAGTATTTTTCTACTTCTATTCGGCCAGAAACCCTAGAAGGACGAATTTAGGCACTTCTAAAGTCTATAAATAGAGGGAAAACACAAGATTAAATAATGAATTCATGGATCAAAAGACAAATCACTCAAAAGTAAGGAGGAATTCATCAAATTAAAGAGGATTATACAAGAAAATCTACGAAGGAAGAAGAATGAGGCTTGTCTATGAGTGCTTTCTTTTAACTTTGTTTTCTTTTCTTGAACAATGATGTATTAATTATTTTATTGTAATTTGACATTATTTACAATATTTATATTTTTAGAGTTACTTTGATCTTTTGATTAATTGATTATTACGAGATTAATTTGTTGTTTCTTCTATTGACTTACTTGGAAAAGGGTTTAATGGTAGTATCAATTCATTAATTTCATAATTGTTGTCTCTTAACTTGCTTGGAAAAGAGGTTAATTGCTAAGAACTAGGTAATTGAAGGTTAATTGATGTCTGTCAGGATATGGATTCATTGGTTGATTTCATATTTTACGTTTACCAGGATATGGAGATTTAATCAAAGATTGTGTTTAATGCATCTTTTGGGTGAATTAGTTGAGACAGGATATGTGATGCTAATTTGTCTAGAAGGTAGTGATTTCATAGATTGGAAAAGAAGTGAATCTATCTTATGATGCCAAGAAAATTATTAGTTATGATAATGATTGAGTACTTTAAGATCATGTTTGTCAAAATAATGGTTTAAGTTACATAATTATCCTTCATTGACATATATATATATATTCTTTTATTTTATTTTATTTTCCTTTTCATTCTTTTTCACTTTATTAAGTCAGTTAAACAGTGAAAGAAAAGTGATTAAGGTATACTTGTTCCTTGAGGATTGACACTCGTTTTAAACCCTATGCTATGCTTCATGGTGAGTATGCTTGCTCATATGTGTAATTTAGGGTTAACGTTTTAATTTAAACTTGATTAGGAATGTGCTTATTTTTATATGATTTTTTATACCCAAATTTAAACACATCATGCGCTTGCTTGCAATGGCCTCATTCCATTTTTTGATTAGAGACTTAACTTTATTGTGCATTGAAAAACCTTAGAGGGGGGGGGGGGGGTGAATAAGGTTTTTGGCATGCTAAAAACTTTTTTCAATTTGTCTAAAATGCAGAATAATGGTGATCACCAAGTTTTTTGGACCGACTTTATAGAAACATAGAAAGTTATCCAAGAACTCGTGGATGTAAATCCAGATTTAGACAAAGAAAGTAACTCAAAGCAGTAAATGAATAACAAAATGAAGTGAGACATGGAATGTATAGTGGTTCGATCTACCAAGATCTACATCCACTACCTTAAGCTCACACTTAAGGATTTTCAACCAGATTTAATTTACTTCACTTAATGAAATCAAACAGTACCACATACAAGAGAGGATCACCACACTAGGTTTTTCAAAACCTCTCAATCAAGCAATCATATCAAGGATCACTCCAACTAGGTTTTACACCATAACCTTGAACAATAACCAACACAAGGCTCACCGCAGTGGGTTTTACAGCACAACCTTACACTACAATAGAGATTTGAATATCAATAGAATAGTAAAGGGCTCACTTATTTGAGCAGATGTTTACTTGGATATAGAACACAAGTACTTTGACCTTTTGATACCAAATGAATTCACTTTAAAGAAATGATAAAATGAGATTTTTGAAAATATTGAGCAATAGTATTTTGAAGATGAATGTTTCAAAAATCTTATCTCTAATCTTGCTTTAGAGGCTATTTATAGAGCCAAAAAGTGAAGTGCCAACGGTCATAAAGAAACGGCTATAGTTTTCTGTTTAAACTTATCCGTGTTTTGGACTCGGGTTTTGAATGATGATGCATCCAAAATGTAAGTCCAAAATGGCACTATTTTAGGCAGAAACTTTTCAACACAGTTTACAGGATTTTGGATGAATCTTTTGAATTCAAACTATTCAATCCAAAATTCTGAGATTTTCAAAAACTTTGAAATCTTTTCCTTTGGTGCTTCAAGATAAAGTCAAATGAATCAAGAGATAAAGAGACATAGGAATTAATAGATATACCTTAATAACACTTCCTAGTCTAAAGTTCTTCATAAAGGTCTTTTTGATATGCAACTCCATATATTTCATTCTTCTCTTTTGATCTTTCATTCTTGAATTCAATCACAAAAGAGTTGCCAAATAATCTTATCTGAATGCTTTAGAAGAATAGAGGTCAAACATGTCCTATCACAATAGATTAACAAGTTAGTTCATATCAATATTTGTCATAAGTCAAAATATAGAAGAAAGCCCTTAGGGCTAACAATCTCCCCCTTTTCAAGTGATGACAAACATAACATAAATAATATGTAATGAGTGAACTTGTTGAATGAATGAGGTGCAAATAAATGCAATCTCATAGTATAGATCTCAAAGAGAGCTTATGAACATTAGCTTGTAAACATATCTCAATAAGCATAAAGTCTTTCATATCTCTATATAAATATTCAAAATGATTTGATAAAGAAGAGATAGTAGACAAGTCATATGATAAGATACTCACCCTAAATATATGCTTATAAGAATATTTTAAACATAAGAGGGAAAAGTAGAAATTAAGATTTATACGTCCAAAACAGTATTGGAAGAATGTATAAAACAAGTGTTTTCAGAAATCCATTTTGGATATAGATTTTGGATGTCCAAAAGGTATATTTTCAGTTCAATATGACTCCTTACAAGAACATTTGTTTGGATAAAAAAACATCTAAGTCCAAAACTCTCCCTGACTCAATGCACGAGATAATGGATTTTCTGGTTTTTCAAGAAATGTTTTAAAGAATCTATCTGATTAAAATTTTGACTTTATCACAGAATCTAATCTCAAAGATACCTTTAACATACAGAAAATGCCTTTTGAATTGAGTAATCATAAACAAAATGTCATAAATCCAACTATCCAGGCAGAAGATTTTCAGTGAACATATACTGTAAATCAAATAATATCAGTTCATGTAATTCTTATCAAAATAGTTTAAATCCTGATAGTTGCATATGTCATCAGTCATATGCATGCCGAATATATCAGTTCATAACAGTTCATGCAGTTTAGTTCATATCATAATAGTACCAGTTTATCTCATATAAGTTATATCAGTTTATGTAGATATCAGATCATATCGGTTCATCATATCAGTTTTCATAATGGATTATCATATAGCAGTTCATCATATCAATTTTCATAGTAGTTCATTTAGTTAATCTTTCTCTCCTCACAATAGTCATTTTCTCCCCCACAACTGTTCATCATATCAGTTTCTCATAATAGATTCATATTAGTTTTTCATAACAGTTCCCCAAAAAATAGTTCATCATAACGGTTCATCATTTTCTCCCTCACAACAATTAACAGATCAGTTCATCATTCAGTTCATCTTTCTCTCCCCCTTTGTCATCAATCAAAAACAAGAATATCAGAAAGATAGGAATATGCATAATATAAGGAGGCTGAAAATAAACAAGTATCCAGCAGTAATTATCCCAAAGCATAATGTAAAAGACAGAAAATAAATTGTTCAACTTTGCGAAAAGTAAAGTGTTTTGAGAATATTAGAAAATTATTTTGCCTAGGATATATTTATCGTTTCAGCTTTTGACCCAGCACCTTTCTTGGAATGTTGACCTACAATTTTGTTTGATTTTCTCTTCACCACAACTTGTTTCTGTCGTTTTCCAGAAGGTTTGGGCTTGGGAGAAGTAGAAGGAATTACTGTTTCCTTTATGGGAGATGGTTGCTGAGATGGTTTATGAGGATGAGCCTTTTCTTCAGCAGGCAGCTCAGACATTTCCTCTTAAATAGGTTCATCCTTTTCATGATTAGATACTAGAGAGGAAGATACTAGAGTAGTAGGCTTAGCAAATTTTTCAACAGCAGAAATTCTATCTCCAAGGCTTTGAATTTCTGAGTTGAGAAGGTCCAATTTCTCAGCTAAAGAACTAATTGCACCCAGTATACTTTTAGACATGCCTGCGTCCTGATCTTTTCCTTTGGCAGAAAATTATGCCTAAAGAATTTCATCAATTTTCCTCTTTGTTCCAGTACTAGGAACAGACTTCCCTTCCTCCTTAATCTTCATTAAATTTTTCCACTCTTTTCCTGCAGTCTTTCTTAGTAATTTCCATGTATTATTTTCCTTTACATAGCCCATCCTTTCAAAGGAATCAAAACTGTAAACATTTGTTTTGGATGGATCACAGGGAGTAGAATTTAAATTAACTTCAAAAAATCTAAAAACTTTGGTTAGTAGATTTCCAAAAGGCGGAGCTTTACTTGACGTGTTTCTAGTCTGCAACAATAATTTTGTTGCCAGAAACCCAAAGTTAATCTGCTTACCTTCAGCTAGAGCCAACATAATCACCATCTGCAGAATCCTAATTGAAGTCTTATGCCCATAGGTAGGCACTATCATGGTCGATACCCTGTGATGCAGAATTCTACCAACACCATTCAACTATTTTGAGCTCCTATTTCTAGAATTTCTGAAATTTTTCCACCATTCAGCCATAATTTCTCAAAATTATGCCCATAGGTAGGTACTATCATGGTTGATACCATGTGATGCAGAATTCTACCAACACCATTTAGCCATTTTGAGCTCCTATTTCTAGAATTTTTGAAATTTTTTCCACCAGTGAATAATTTCTCAAAATTTTTCAGATAAAAAATGTCATTTCCCTCAAGAAATTTGTTTAGCTTAAAGTATTGAAATCGAACATCTCTTACGTCACAAATCCTATTGAACAGCCTATGATCAAACTCTATGTCTTTGCCCTTCACTCTCGACACATACTATCGAATCATAAAACCACCCTCAGTTTCTTCCAGTTTCCCTTTCTTTAAGCTAGCATAAAATTCCTAAACTAGAGGAGTGTATATTTTCTTATCAACAGATAGTAAACTCCCCTACCCAATGTGATCAAACATGTTCAGAATATTTGACAGATTCAGAAAAGCAAAATGGTTTACCCAATAACCTCAGATAACCGTTTGGTTTCTCGACACCCAATCATTGTACTCAGTCTCACATTTAGAATCAAGGAAACAAGGTACCTGATCTTTAAAACACACTTGTTCTAGAGACGACTCAGAAGAATCATAGTGGGATGCAGAGAAGTTTGGTTGAGGAGAAGTTTCCTTCTCTTTTGCCTTGCTTGAACCCGAAACCTTTTTCTTCATCACAGGAGACGATTTTTGCCCCTTCTTTTGTTTCGAAACCGAAGATTTTGTCTTTGCCATTTGAAAGATTGGAGCTTTTTCTATCCTGTCGATTTTTGAACAGGAAGAGCACAAATGATTTAGAAGGGACGGTTACAAGGGTTTTGAATGTCTTTAAGTAATGTGAAATAAAGTGATTTGAAAACATAAGTTTTTCAGAGAAGTTTAGAAAAACGCGCAAAACCAATTTTTTGAAATTCAAAATTCAGAATAAGAAAGATATTAAAGATAGATTTGGAACTAGACCCGATCTGAAACTATCATCCAAAAGAGTGTTTTCTTGAAATACATTTTGGAAGAAGGATTTGGATTCAACTACTGTGTCCAAATCAGATGACGGTGCATTTTGGATTCAGAACACAGTTTCCGAAACCTTTTTCTTCACAAATCCTGTAAAAAGAAAACTTATGCCACATGGTTAGTTATCAAATTCTTGTAATTCCCAAACCTCTTCTCAGATTATTGAATCTATCCCCATCTAGAGGTTTAGTGAATATATCTGCAAGTTGTTCATCCATTGAAATGTATTCAACACACATATTGTTTTTGAGCACATGATCTCAGATGAAGTGATGCTTAACTTCTATATGCTTTGTCCTAGAATGTTGAACAGGATTTTTTATCAGATTGATAGCACTTGTATTATCACACAATATAGGTATGCAATTTAAATTAAGATTAAAATCTAGCAATGTATTTTTCATCCACAAGATTTGAGCACAACAACTCCCGGCTGCAATATATTCAACCTTAGTGGTGGATAAGGATACACACGCTTGCTTTTTACTATGCCATGGCACAAGAGAGTGTCCAAGAAATTGACAATGGCCACTAGTACTTTTTCTTTCAACTTTACATCCTGCATAATCTGCATCAGTGTATCCTATAAGATTAAATGCATTAGTGTGAGGATACCATAATCCATAATCATATGTGTTAGTGTTGTGCCCTAGAGGCAATCACTTGTACATTGTATATGACACATTTTATTTTAATAAAAGGTATTATTTGTCTTACAATTTCTTTTGTTTACTTTAAGTAATATAACTGTTTGATAAAGTCCCTAGTATAACACTGTGTTAAGGAAATCATGATAGAGATCATGATATGAGATTCCTACCACACTGGATGGTGTTGGTACTTAAATAGTCCCTAGTTATAGTATTAATAAGATAGGACATCATTAATGTGTTAAGACTAGCGTGTGTTAGACTTCCTGATTTGATCAGGCAGTGGTTCTCATAACCGTGAGTATTGAGATACTCAAAATTAACACATGGATGCTTGTTAATGGAACAAGTTCATTGGATGACCTAGCTTTGAGATAACCACATGGATAACTATTTAGTGCCAATGATATAATCTTAATATAGCAAACGTGCAAGTATCCTTAGTCTTGAAATCTCCAAGGTACTTTATTTGCTAAGCATTGTACTTTGATTCCAATCTCTGGAGCTCGATCAAGGGCCGCCTATGGGATGGATATTGGCTACATTGTGAGGTAAACGAGAGTATTTGAGAGGGTCAATAAAGGATTCATTACTCCTAATAGTATGTGCGAATATCTCACGGCCACTTGTAGGAATTACTACTCAGGAAGTCCTTGGCTAAGGTGATTGTGTATTGAAAATAGTTCCGATTGATACATATCTAGAGTAGTGGGTTCCTGGTACAAGTACTATTGTATTCGAGCCAAAATTAATTCTGGAAGGAGTTGGCACTAATTCCATACTCCAAACTTAATGAGATATTGTATGGTAAAAGGAGTTAATTGCACTGAAGTTTATTATTGAAGGGTTTATGTCAAGCCACTTGACTTCCTGGACTCTTGGGTGGTCATGATGTGTTGCTAGATACCGCTCATGAACTGGGAATATGGGTTTATTAATTGATGAATTAATAAACCAATCCTGATTAGAATTAATAGGATTAATTCTAATTATTTATGGATTATTAATCTCAAAGACGTTTGGATTAATTCATGTTCGCTACCAATTGACTGGGAAATCTAATAGATCACACACAATAGAGGATTATATATTCAAGATGTTATTTGATAACATAGTGGGGTTAATTGTGAGAAAGAGAAGTTGTTGTGGACAAATTATAATTAGTTATAATTTGTGGTCCAAGTTGTAATTGTGGGAACTTGATGTTTCCAATTACAATTAGAAAATTCTAATTGTTTTAGAATTTTAAAATTTTAGTGGATTTTGGAACATGTATTGGATATGCTTGAAACCCTAATCCAAGGGTGATTCACACGAAAATAGGAGCCACAAAACAAACGTCTTCTTCTTCTTCTTCTTCTTCTTCTCTCTCTCTCTCTCTCTCTCTCTCTCATTTTACTCAAAATGTGAAGAAGCCCTAGCTGCCATCTTTTTTTGCTAGCACAAGAAATTTTGGTGCTTGAGTATTCCTCTGTGTAGATCACTATTAGAGATAATCACACACTATGATTATAGTGGTTAGATGTTCAACTCACGTGGAGATTGATCAAGAGGATTGCTGGATTGCAGCTTAACTTTAAGAAGAAATTTTTATTCTTTGGACGATCAAACAAAGGTAAAAGCTGCTACCTTTATTATATTTATGTCTTGTTTTCCACACATAGGTGGGTCCTAGTATGGTATCTCGTTTATTTTCACTGCGCTGTATAGGATACGAGCCTGAGATACCCAACAATATGTGCCAATTAAATATCGGAGTATATGTTTTACAGCACATAGATGTGATTCCTTTAGACAGGATTGAAAACGAGCACAAAGACATACCGAAAACATGATGTCTGATTGGCTAGTAGTAAGATAGAGTAGACTCCCAATTATACCTCTATACTTATGTTCATCTACCTTCTTACCCTTTTCATCTCAATCAAGTTTTATGGATGTACTTATAGGTGTGCTGATTTCTTTTGCTTAATTCATTCCAAATCTTTTGAGTAACTCCTTGGCATACTTAGCTTGATTTATGAAGATACCATCCTTAGTTTGCTTAATTTGTAGTCCGACCAAGAAGTTTAGTTCTCCCATCATAATCATTTCAAATTCTTGCTGCATTGTCTTAGCAAACATCTTGCACAAAGAGTCGTTAGTAGCACAAAAAAAATGATATCATCAACATAGATTTGAACAATCAGTAAATCACCAGAATTATTAGATTTGATGAACAAGGTATTATCAATTAGGCCTCTAAAAAATCCTTTTGAGATCAAGAATCTACTAAGCCTTTCATACCAAGCTCTTGGAGCATGCTTTAATCCATAGAGAGCTTTAGAGAGTTTGAAAACATGGCTTGAAAAGTGCTTATGAATAAAACCTGGAGGTTATTCAACATACACTTCCTCCTCAATAAAGCTATTTAGAAATGCACTTTTGACATCCATTTGATAGAGCATGAAATTTTTGAAGGATGCAAAAGCAAGCAACATTCGTATGGATTCTTATCTAGCAACAGGTGCGAATATCTCATCATAATCAATACTTTCTTCTTGATTAAATCCTTTGGCGACTAATCTATCTTTTTTTCTAATCACAGCCCCATTTTCATCAAGTTTATTTCTAAAAACCCATTTAGTACCAATAATAGGATGATCATGCAGTTTAGGAACAAGTTTCCAAACCTGATTTATTTTGAATTGATTTAACTCTTCTTGCATGGAAGTAATCCAAAATTCATCATGCAATGCAATATCAATGTAGCTAGGTTCAATATTTGAGAGAAGAGCAAAGTTGTCAATGAAATACCATCTAGTTTTAACTCTATGGTTTGGATCTCCAATAATTTATTCTTTGGGATGACCTGTTTTGTATTTCCAGTCTTTTGGCAATTGTTGATTAATAGAATCTTCAGTTTGTTCTTTTTCTTGTTCAATCTGTAGCTCTTCAATCTCTTCTTCTTTTGCATCAGTGTCTAACGGTGGAGTTTTGACTTGATCTAACTTGACTTCCTTTGAACTCCCTACATCATCGTCATCTTTTTTTGAAGTATAAATGTTAGATTCATCAAACACAACATGTATGGATCTTCCACACAAAGAGTTCTTTTGTTGTATACTCTATAAGCCTTTTTGTTGGAAGAATAACCAAGAAATATGGCCTCATCGAACTTGTTATCAAATTTTCCAAGATTATCTCTTGTATTTAGGATAAAACATTTACATCCAAATACTTTAAAATAAGAGATAGAAGGAGTTTTATCAAACATAAGTTCAAACGGAGTTTTTCTAAAAAATGGTCTTAGCATAACTTGGTTTATTATATAGCACGCTGTGTTAACAGCTTCTGCCCAAAAGTATTTTGGAAGGACATTTTCACAAAGCATTGATCCAGCCATTTCTTGTAAAGTGCGATTTTTTCTTTCAACAACACCATTTTGTTGAGGGGTTTTTGCTGCTGAAAAATTGTGAAAGACTCCATTTTCATCACAGAAGTGAGTCAATTCACTGTTGTAGAATTCTTTGCCATTATCACTTCTAATAGAAATTAGTTTGGATCCAATCGAGTTTTGGACGCATTTTATCAATTTCAAAAATTTAGAAAAGGCTTCATCCTTTTGTCCAAGAAATAAAGTCCAAGTAAATCTAGAAAAATCATCAACAAGTACATATGCATATTTCTTACTTCCAAGACTAGCAGTCCTCATAGGTCCAAACAAATCCATATAAATTAATTCAAGTAGTTTTGAGGTAGAAATCATTTTCTTTGGCTTAAAAGATTCTTTGATTTATTTCTTAAACTGACATGCATCACAAATTTTGTGTTTATCAAATTTCATTTTTGGCAGTCCCCTAACAAGTTCTTTTGAAGACAATTTATTTAGCAAATCGAAAGATACATGACCTAATCTTCTATGCCAAAGGTAACCATCATTGTCATGAACAGATAGGCATCTAATTCCATTAGCTACAACGTCATTAAGATAAAACACATATACATTTCCCATAGGTTGGCAGTAAAGATTGTTTCGAGATTTTCACTGTCAAGTATAGAATAAGAATCTTTTTCAAAAATGACTTTGCAACCATTGTTACAAAGTTGGCTAATGCTAAGCAAGTTATATTTCAAATCATCAATAAGTAAAACTTATTTTATAATTGTCAAGGAACCTTTATCAATATTACCAATGCCGAGAATCTTTCCTTTCTTCTTGTCTCCAAATGTGACAAATCCTTCATTTGTGGTCTGAATATCTTCTAACAAAGTTGTGTTTTCAGTCATATGTCTTGAACAACCACTGCCCAAGAACGACTTGGTGAAGCTCAAAGACTGTGCCTATACATGAGAAGGAGGAATGATTTTTGGTACCCATATTTTCTTAGGTCCATGAAGGTTAGTAACATTTTCTTTGATTTTCCAGAACGTAGCTTTATCGGATTCCACATTTCTTTTAATAAGACATCTTGAAACTATATGTCCGAATTTTTCACAATATGTGCAAGCTTTATGTGTACTGTAAGAAGAAGTAGGTTTAACATATTAAGACTTGTTCTTTTTGTTCTTATTCTCATGTTCATATCCAAACCAACTTCGATTTCCAGCATAAACAAATATGGGCTTACAAATTTTGTCTTTATCCTCATGTCTATATCCTAAGCCAATCTAGTTACCAATTTGATAATGAGTTCTGAGTAACTTTTCCAAATTTCTTTTACCATTTGTGAATTTTTCAATGCAGTTGGTAAGATTATTTACTCTAATTTTCATATCATCAAAAGTGCTGACCATACTTTCAAGAGTTTGAATTTTATCATACAAGTTTTTATTTTCCAAAAATGCATGTTGTAACACCCTACTACTACGTACCCTAAAGGGGCGGGGATGTTACCCCGTCCCGGAGGACAAGGGGTCTTTAAAAAGAGGTATAAAATATAAAGACAAATTAAAGAAATGAAACTTAGATAAATAATGGAAAACTCTTATTAGATCAGGCTCAAACTGGAGCAAAACTAAATAAAAACAAATATCCGATCAGAAGCTTAAAGCAACAATTATCTCCTAGAACATAATGGAAAATAACAAAAGCTTCAACTATCACATGCCCTACTTGGTCAGCATAATCTATCTCCTGAAAACAGGATTTAAAATAGTGTGAGATTAAATCTCAGTAAGTCCTGTGTGTGCACATGGTACTTTGAACAGTTCGTGTATACATAGTGAAAACATTTGCAGAAATATTTGGCAAGTCTTAAGTAATTTTCTCTTTGCAATGAGTGGATTTTTCTCATTGTCACACTTTGTACAAAATAAATCATCCACTCGAATAAACAGTCATGTCACCACACTTTGGGCTCCATAAGGACAAGGCACCATACTTTGTGCACCTTGCCTAGACTAGATTACCACGCGTTGGGTATTCTGATCAAGGTGAGTGTACAGCCCACTGGGCGAGATACTTCTCCATCTCTACACTCAATAAAACCATCCGGGTGTCCATGCCAGGAAAATAAATAATACCTTATAAGGTATAAATGCTAGCTCAGACCGGCCTGACCAACTAATACTGTCGCCTTTTCAAGCACAACTTATCTTCTGGAGGTGGCCTCCTGCCAAAAGACTTACTCTAGCACATATATCATTCTATCATACTTCCATAGACATCATCAATCTCATTAGATCTTAATTTTGACATCAAGGATAAGAATTCCCTAACCTTACAACCTCTGGATTAGCAAGGTCTTAATGCTCCTATGGTGATCGTCCCGAGTTCGTTTGAGAAGAAGAGAAAAGCTGTCTTCTTTACTTCCTTTTGATCGAAGGTAGGTAAAGAGGACAAAATCATCCTCTATGTGGCGTGGTTTAAGGGAAGAAAAAGAGAAGAATTAATGGAAGAAAGGAATCAAGAGATTGAGATGATTTTTACTTACCTTAGGGTGTGATTAGTTTTTTACTAGGAATTGCTCTTGTGTTTTTCGAAAATTGCAGGAGATTTTTTGCAGGAATTTTCATGTAGTAAGGAGGGAGTAGTCGGCTATCTTGGTTTAGGGTTAGAAGAGATTGATTTAGGGTTAGAAGGTGGCGCTAATAAGGACTTCTAATGGCTCTAGGTTTCTTGGACAGTAATGGCAAAAATTGTAGCTTGCTGTACGCTTATTGCTGCCGAAATTGAGAGGGTTTAAGAGGAGAAAATAATCTAGAATTGTTCTCCTATGCTGGCCAAAAAATGCACAAGGAAAGGGCTGTGTGCGTGTTCAAGTGCAGCTTTGGTAACTAGAAATTCTGCACGAAATCTGTGAGCAAAAAGCAGAATTTCTGGACTGTTTTCGACTTCTATTCTGTTCGCAAATCAGAGGGAAAAAAATAAGAGTTTCAGGTGTTGTGGTTTGGCTTAATCAACAAGGAGTGCAGAATTTTTGTGCATTGCACTAAGTAAAGCTGGCCGAAAATTCTGGTGTAAAGCTGGTCGAAATTCCTATGTAGAAGCTGGCCGAAATTCTGGAATTTCTGGTGGATAAAATCCGATTTAGTGTCGCTAAAGTAATCTGATTTGGTGAGAGGTGTTCTAGGTGATTTGGGCTAGGGTTTGAAGAGTTTGATTGCACTTAGGAGTGCAGGATTTTTTGTGCAGCTTGTGCATGCACAAGGCTGCCGAAATTCTGCAAAAAAACAAAGAGTAAAACCTAGTTGGTTTAGGATTGAAGTAAAAGCTGATTTGCTGAAGGATTTAGATAAGATTTCCCTAGTCTTGGAAGAGTTTGAGTTGAGTTAGGAATGCTCCAAAGGTGGCGACACAAAGCTGAAAAAATTTCCAGATTTTTAGCTAGGGTTCTAAGATCAAAATCAACAAGATATCTTTCCAGAAAAATAACAAATTAATTCCAGCTATTTAATATAAAATCTGATGAATTAAAACAAGCTGGAATTTAGTTGCTCTAGCTAGGGTTTTTTGAAAATCAAAGTGGACAAAATCTGAAAATAAAATTAAACTTTATCCTTATCAAAAGTCCTTGAATTTAGGAGATAAATATGGAGACTTATCTCCTGTGAAGATGGCGCTGAAAATTCACTAGGATGGCTAGGGGTTTTCAGCCGAAGCATGCAGAAATCTAGGGAAAAGAATTCAAAAGGAAAACTAAGATTCGCAAGAGGTAAGATTCGAACTTGGGTCACCAACGAAAATCACCAAACGTAACCGCTATTCCAAATCAACTCTGATGATAATATTTCTCTAGGAAATTCTTTCCACCCTAATTCTCATCCTTCCATCTCCTCTACTAAACTTCACTTAAAGAAACTCTCAAATAATGCAACAACACATTTAAATAATTTTATGCAAGCACAACCTTGGAAATCTCATGCACCCATGCGAAAATAATGTTAAGATATCACATGAAATGTGAAATGCTATGCAATGCATGACTTTTCCCCATAGGTCAAAGGTGGTTTTGGACAGGGTATTACATCCCCTCCCCCTTAAGAGAATTTTGTCCCGAAATTCTATTTTCATACCCTTAAAGCATATCCGGATACTTCTGCCTTAACCATTCTTCTGTTTCCCACGTCGCATCCTACGCGCCATGATGATCCCAAAGTATCTTTACCATAGGTATTTGCTTATTTCGAAGGGTCTTGATACTCTGCTCCAAAATCTTGACTGGTTTTTCCACATAGCTCTGATTCGGATGCAATTCCAAAGGTTCCTCATTAAGTAAATGACTTGGATCGGGGTTGTACTTCTTCAACTGAGACACATGGAAAACATCATGCATCCCAGTTAGTCCATCGGGTAGATCCAATCTATAGGCGACCGGCCCAACCTCTTCCCTTATCAGAAACAGTCCTAAATACCTAGGACTCAACTTCCCTCCTTTCGGATGCCTCAGGATTCCTCTACTAGGAGTCAACTTCAAGAATGCGCAATCACCCACTTGGAACTCCAATTCCCTTATCGTTGAATTTGCGTAGCTTTTCTGTCAGCTTTGCGCTACTCTTAGTCTTTCTCGGATAACCCTGACCTCGTCCGTTGTTTCTTGAATACATACCTCACCAGTTCTTCTAATGTGCCCTTCTTCTGTCCATCCCTAATATATCGGTACTTAACATTTTCGCCCATATAATGCTTCGTATGGTGCCATCCCAATCGATGCCTGGTAACTGTTATTATATACCAATTCCACATGCGGTAAACACTTGATCCACTTATCTCCAAAGTTTAAAATACATGCTCGGAGCATATCTTCCAATACCTAAATAACTCTCTCGGATTGATCATCGGTCTGCAGATGAACAGATGTGCTGAATTTCAGTGTAGTACCCAGAGACTCTTGAAAATTGTTCTAGAATCTCGAAGTGAACCTGGGGTCCCTATCTGATATAATGCTTGATGGTACACCATGCAACCTTACAATTTCCCAGGTATACGTCTGAGCCAACTTTTCCATCGAGTCCCTTACGTTCACTGGTATAAAATGTGCTCTCTTGGTCAGTCGGTCCACTACCACCCAAACTGCATCCTTGTGTGACTTGGTCATCGGAAGGCCAATCACGAAATCCATAGTCACCTCTTCCCATTTCCACTCGGGAATCGGTAACGGTTGCAATAAACCTGCAGACTTATTATGCACCATCTTAACTTTTTGGCATGTTAGGCACGTTGATACATACTGAACCACACCTCTCTTCATTCTAGCCCACCAATATTTCTTTTTCAAGTCATGATACATCTTTACTTCCCTAGGGTGTATGGTATACTTACTCTTGTGAGCTTCGTCCAATATCCATTTCCTTAAGTCTTGGATGTTAGGTACACATATCCGGTCCCGAAAATATAGTACCCCTTTCTCGTCGGTCCGAAAATCTTTTCCTCTCTTCGCGATTCCTTTCTTCTTGAAGGCCTGAAATTCCACACTGTCCTGTTGGGCTGTTACAATTTCCTGCTCCAGATTGGGCTTCAGGGTCAAGTTGCTTACACAAATCTTCCTTTCTTGAACTTCCGCTTCTTGCTCCAAGATTTCCTGCACTATTGACACCTCTTGCATTCTCAAATATGCTATCTTCACTTTACGACTCAAAGCGTCGGCTACCACATTTGCTTTGCTAGGGTGATAATTAATGGGACACCTATATTCCTCCAGGAACTCCATCCATCTACGCCGTCGAAGATTCAAATCCTTCTATGTGAAGATGTACTTCAAACTCTTATGGTCAGTGAAGACTTCGTATTGGGCTCCATACAGATAATATCACCACTTCTTCAAGGCAAATACTATGGCTACAAGCTCCAAATCATGAGTTAGATAATTAGCTTCATGCGGCTTTAACTTCCTAGACGCATAAGCTATGACTTCCCATCCTACATCAGCACAGCTCCTAGACCTTTCTTGGATGCATCCGTATAGAATGCATAGGGCTTGTCAGCCTCGGGCAAGCTCAATACGGGTGCTGTAATCAACCTCCTCTTAAGCTCTTGGAAACTCTTTTCACACTTCTCGTTCCAAGCAAAAGTAACGTCCTTCTTCAATAGCCACATCATTGGTAAAGCCAGAGTAGAGAAATTCTTAATGAAACGCCGATAGTACCCAGCCAATCCGAGAAAACTTCGTATCTTGGTAATATTCTTCGGTTGCTTCCAATTAGCTACGGCATCCATCTTGGTAGGGTCTACCTGGATCCCATCCTTAGATATCACAAGGCCGAGGAAAGATACCAAGCTTAACCAAAACTCACATTTACTGAACTTAGTGAAGAGTTTGAATTCTCTCAGCTTTTCCAAGACCAACCTTAAGTGCTCTGCGTGATCCTCCAGATCCTTGGAATAGATTAAGATATCGTCGATGAAGATAACCATAAACTTGTCCAAATATGGCTGGAAGACCCGATGCATCAAATCTATGAAAATTATCGGTGCATTGGTTACACCGAACGACATTATCACAAATTCATAGTGGCCATACTGCGTGTTGAAAGCAGTCTTAGGAATGTCTTCTTCCTTAATCCTCACCTGGTAGTATCCTTGCCGCAGGTCCAACTTCAAAAAGCAAGCGGCGCCTTGAAATTGATCGAACAACTCGTCGATCAAGGGTAGAGGGTACTTGTTCTTGATCATTAAGTTGTTCAGTCCCCGATAGTCAATGCATAACCTCAAAGTACCATCTTTCTTCTTAACAAACAATATCGGGGCTCCCCACAGTGATATACTTGGTCGAATGTAGCCTTACCTCACCAACTATTCCAATTGCTTCTTTAACTCCTTCAGTTCCGTCGGTACCATCGGGTAGGGGGTTCTTGACACAGGTTTTGCTCCGAGAATCAGGTCCATGGTAAACTCAACTTCCCGTTCAGGGGGTAGAGAAGTGAGCACAGTAGGAAAAACATCTGAAAAGTCTTTTACCACCTCCGTACTCCCCAAGGTACACTGATCTTTGGGTTTGTTCAGGAGATACGCCAAATATCCCGTACATCCTCTTTTGAGCAACTTCCGTGCCTTAGTGCCAGCAATCAAGAATTTCAGCTCCTTCGCTCACTTACCGTTAAATTCAATCACGTCCCAATCAGGTCTCACAAACTGCACCATTTTGATCTTACAGTCCACACGAGCTCCGTGCTTCGATAACCAATCCATGCCCAAGATCAGGTCATAATCGTCAATGGGCAAAATTATGAGGTCTGCTTCTAAAATCTCCGTCCCTACCTCAACTTCGCAACTTCCTATTATCTTACCCGCTTCTACCACCTTTCCCAAAGGTGAGCTTACTACTAAGATATAGGGCAATTCCTTTCCTCTCCAACCTAGATGCGATGCACATACTTGGCTTACATAAGAGTGTGTGGATCCTGGATCTATCAAAACATTAACAAGACGTCCTTGGATAGAAAGGTTACTTTCAATTACGGCAGCATCCGCTCCAACTTTGTCTTTGTTCAGGGCAAATACCTTGACCTTCACTTGGGGCTTCTAACCCCCCCGTTCCAGCTGTTCCAGCTGCAGCATCTCGGTTGACTCCCATTGGCTGAGTCGGGGCTGTCTGCCCAATCCTTAAAGGTTTAGGGCAGGCGTTCCTCAGATGACCTAAGTTTCTACAGTTGAAGCACCTCCTTGCTCCCCTGCTGCTCCAGCAATTCCTCTTGGTGTGGCCACGTTTCCCATTGAGTCGGCAATTCAGATTACTTTGCATTGGTCCGGCCATAGGCACTCGAGGCTGCTTACCCCAATTTCCCCACGGCATAAAGCTCGCAGGTCGCTTGTTACTCGAAGGCCTCATTGGTGGACGATTCGGTTGAAATGGTCTATTCAATGGTTGATACAGATCTTCATTCTCTGTCCGGGATTCTGCATCCACGGCGGCAGTTTATGACGTTGGCGATGACGAAGCCAATGCCTTTCTCAAATTTGGCCTCAACCCCTTCACAAACTGTCGGGTGCGCTTCTGCTCCGTGTCGACCAAGCATTTCCAGTACTTGGACAACTGCGTAAATCGGGCTGCATACTGGGCGACTGACATGCTTCCCAGCTTGAGGGTTTAGAACTCATCCTCCCTCTTCTCAGCTACCCACCGGGGAATGTACTCTGCACAAAAAGCTTCGGTAAAGTTGTTCTATGTCCATTCCTACTCCTCTCTATCCCAATCACTCTGTACCCGCTGCCATCATGCTCGTGATGGTCCCCTCAGCCGAAAAGCAGCAAACTTCACCATCCTCTCTTCTGAGTACTGCAGAGTGGCAAAAATATCCACTATCTGCTCGACCCACTGCTCTGCCTTCTCATCCTGCTCCACCTTCCCCTGGAATGTGGGAGGTTGGAACTTTAGAAAATGCTCCAGGGCCTCATCCTCTCCCCGCGGTGACTTCTTGGCCACCTTGTCCACTCTCTCTGTTAGATTCTGTAGGATTGAAGCCATCTTGTCGAAAGCCTGTCCTATGGTCACATCCCGAGACCTCTTTGAAGCTAACTCTTGTTCTCGCTGCAAGTTCTCCTCCACATCGGGTGTGGAACGTCGCATCTGCTCAAATTTCGGAGTTGAGGATTCACTTTCCTGCACTGTTTTGCTATGAACGACCGTCCTGCGTCTTGGTGCCATCTTAGACCATAGTCACTCAAGGTCAGATAGTTACCAAGGGGGAAAGAAAGTATGCTCAGGTGCATGGTCAGTTCATAGTAATGGTATCTACTTGTTTTAAAAGAGAATTTGATAATATTATGCAGGGAAAAACCAAGTAATAAATAAAACTCATGCTTTTCATATGAACCATGCTTTCGTAAAGAAGGGTTATCACAAGCGATGCCTTTTTATTCAATGAAATAATAGAGTCCTACAAGTAACATGCTTCTTTTGGAAAGAATAAATGAACAAGGGAATGCAAATCCCGAAAGAGAAAGAGTAAATACCGTTGGTCTTCTATACTCGACTCTCTCTAGTGTCAATAGAGGCATCAGAATCGTCAGAGGCTGGTTCCACAAGCCACCCCACGGAGCTATCGGGTCTCCCTATGTAATCCCTTGCAAAACCAACGCACTCATTTGGCTGACCTGGCTTACCCTCATTGCCCCTCTTGGCTCTCATGGCCGTCTCATAAAGCTCATCCAAAGCTAATCTAACCGCACCCTTAGGTGCAGGCCTTTCATTCCCCGAGTCAAATAGATCATGCAACCCCTTTCTCCTCAACTTGGTATCTTTCCCCAGTCCATATCGAAGTCCACACTTCTTAGGATCCTCTTCAAGTTTCCTCTTCCCCTTATCTTCCATTCCTAAAGTGGACTGCTTAAGTTCTCTCACTCCCAAGGTAACTCCATCCTCCAACCTATGTCCCTCATTACTGGACTCCTTAAGGTCATAGCAAGTAGAAGTCCTATCAATCTCACCTATCTGCAGGGTCTGGGAAACCTCCATCACCTTCTCATCCTCTACCTCTATCTCAGCCATCTTTCCCTCACTCTCATCATCCTCCTCATCCTCACTAGCAAGCTCAACTACCTCCCTCTCATCATCCCCATCATACTCTCCTAGGCTCCCATCAACCTCCATCTTTACCTCAACCACCGAGTCGTCTAGCATGGGCGGCTTATGCTCCATCTCGTCCTCACTCAACAACCATCCTCCCTCAGGCACTGTCTCTGAATCAAACGAGGGTGGTCTTGCTACGGGTAGAGGGGCAGGTGGATTCCCGCAGCCAGCAGGCTAGTCCCTGACAGTCGACACAACTCTTTTGACCATCCTATAAACAAAATACAAATGTCAGCACCAGATCAAAATTACTTAAGAAAATAAAACTCAGTAAGTAAAATAATTGTTTAAACCTAGGCTCTGATACCACTTGTAACACCCCACTACTACATACCCTAAAGGGGCGGGGATGTCGCCCTGTCCAGGAGGACAAGGGGTCTTTAAAACGAGGTATAAAATAAAAAGACAAACCAAAGAAATCAAACTTAGATAAATAACGGAAAACTCTTATTACATTAGGCTCAAACTGGAGCAAAACTAAATAAAAACAAATATCCGATCAGAAGCTTAAATCAACAATTGTCTCCTAGAACAAAATGGAAAATAACAAAAGCTTCAACTATCATATGCCCCGCTTGCTCAGCATAATCTATCTCCTGAAAACATGATATAAAATAGTGTGAGATTAAATCTCAGTAAGTCCTGTGTGTGTACATGGTACTTTGAACAGTTCGTGTATGTATAGTGAAAACATTTGCAGAAATATTTGGCAAGTCATAAATAATTTTCTCTTTGTAAGGAGTGGGTTTTTTTCATTGTTACACTTTGTACAAAATAAATCATCCACTCAAATAAACAGTCATGTCACCACACTTTGGGCTCCATGAGGACAAGGCACCACACTTTGTGCACCTTGCCTGGACCAGATTACCACACGTTGGGCGTTCTAATCAAGGTGAGTGTACAGCCTACCGGGTGAGATAATCCACCATCTTTACACCCAACAAAACCATCCAGGTGTCCATGCTGGGAAAATAAATAATACCTTACCAGGTACAAATGCTAGCTCGGACTGGCCTGACCAACCAATACTATCGCCTTTTCAAGCACAACTTATCTTCTGGAGGTGGTCTCCTGCTAGAAGACTTACTCTAACCCTCCAAGACTAGTATTGTAAGCCTACCCTTATTAAGTACTCAACGAACATATCTGTCAATTCCTGATTCACAATATTTCCATACCTTAGCTTTGTAAAACGTGGTTTTCTTTAAAAAAAAATTCTAAAACGTTGAGAAATGAACAGTTCTTGATAAAAATCGTTAGTTTGACAAAACCGTTTGGAGAATAAACATCCACGTTTACAACCCAAGCAAACATAGTTCAACAATAGCTTCACAAAGCTTTACCATATAGACTTGCCATCACAACATTTAACAAAAGAGTTTATGCAAGGACTTACTTGATATGCCTCAGATAAACAAGATAAAATCACAACTTGCTTCCTTCAAATACCCTCCTGATCTAGAATCACATAATATCATGATCAGGGTCTCAATTGATTCAAACATGCATTAAACTCATTTATTCCCATAACAAATTACGATCTATTATCAAACTTCAAATAAATCATCTAATCCTCAAAGTACATACACTATGATCATATATCCATCAAACACATGAATAATATATCAAAAAGGTCTTGACTTGACCATCACACTTCATATCCATCATTATCACAATAAAACATGGCATTGCTATCCATCGAATATGCTTAATTAATTACTCGACTCAAAATATTCATCGATCCTAACTAAGCATATATATCATTCTATCATACTTCCATAGACATCATCAATCTTATTAGATCTTAATTTTGACATCAAGGGTAAGAATTCCCTTACCTTACAACCTCCAGATTAGCAAGGTCTCGATGCTCCTATGGTGATAGTCCCGAGTTTGTTTGAGAAGAAGAGAAAATCTGTCTTCTTTACTTTCTTTTGATCGAAGGTAGGTAAAGAGGATAAAATCAGCCTCTATGTGGCATGGTTTAAGGGAAGAAAAAGAGAAGAATTAATGGAAGAAAGGAATCAAGAGGTTGAGATGATTTTTGCTTACCTTAGGGTGTGATCAGTTTTTTGCTAGGAATTGCTCTTGTGTTTTTCGAAAATTGTAGGAGAATTTTTGCTGGAATTTTCGTGTAGTAAGGAGGGAGTAGTCAGCTATCTTGGTTTAGGGTTAGAAGAGATTAATTTAGGGTTAGAAGGTGGCGCTAATAAGGACTTCTAATGGCTCTAGGTTTCTTGGACAGTAATGGCAAAAATTGTAGCTTGCTGTACGCTTATTGCTGCCGAAATTGAGAGGGTTTAAGAGGAGAAAATAATCTAAAATTGTTCTCCTATGCTGGCCAAAAAATGCATAAGGAAAGGGCTGTGTGCGTGTTCAGGTTTTTTGGCCAAACAAGGAAGTATTTGTGAAGCTTTGGTAACTAGAAATTCTGCACGAAATCTGTGAGCAAAAAGCAGAATTTCTAGACTGTTTTCGGCTTGTATTCTGTCCGTAAATCAGAGGGAAAAAATAAGAGTTTCAGGTGCTGTGGTTTGGCTTAGTCAAGAAGGAGTTTTGGTATGTTTTGGAGGGCAGAATTTTCGTGCATTGCACTGAGCAAAGTTGGCCGAAAATTCTGGTGTAAAGCTGGTTGAAATTCCTGTGTAGAAGGTGGCTGAAATTTTGGAATTACTGGTGGATAAAATCTGATTTTGTGTCGCTAAAGTGATTTGATTTGGTGAGAGGTGTTCTAAGTGATTTGAGCTAGGGTTTGAAGAGTTTGATTGCACTTAGGAGTGCAGGATTTTTTGTGCAGCTTGTGCATGCACAAGGCTGCCGAAATTCTGCAGAAAAAAGAAAGAGTAAAACCTAGTTGGTTTAGGATTGAAATAAAAGATGATTTGCTAAAGGATTTGGATAAGATTTCCCTAGTCTTGGAAGAGTTTGAGTTGGGCTAGGAATGCCCCAAAGGTGGCGACGCAAAGCTGGAAAAATTTCTAGATTTTTAGCTAGGGTTTTATGATCAAAATCAACAAGATATCTTTCCAGAAAAATAACAAATTAATTCCAGCTATCTAAAATAAAATTTGATGAATTAAAACAAGCTGGAATTTAGTTGCTCTAGCTAGGGTTTTTCGAAAATTAAAGTGGACAAAAGCTGAATATAAAATTAAATTTTATCCTTATAAAAAATCCTTGAATTTAGGAGATAAATATGGAGACTTATCTCCTATGAAGATGGTGCTGAAAATTCACTAGGATGGCTAGGGTTTTTCGGCCAAAGCATGACAAAATCTTGGGAAAAGAATTCAAAAGGAAAACTAAGATTCGCAAGAGGTAAGATTCGAACTCAGGTCACCAAGGAAAATCACCAAACCTAACTGCTATTCCAAATCAACTCCGATGATAATATTTCTCTAGGAAATTCTTTCCACTCTAATTCTCATCCCTCCATCTCCTCTACTAAACTTCACTTAAAGCAACTCTTAAATAATGCAACAACACATTTAAATAATTTTATGCAAGCACAACCTTGGAAATCTCATGCACCTATGCGAAAATAATGTTAAGATATCACATGAAATGTGAAATGCTATGCAAAGCATGACTTTTTCCCATAGGTCAAAGGTGGTTTTTGGCGGGGTATTACACATGTTGTAAGGTAGTCATGATCACATCTTTCTCAATGATAACACATATATGTGTCTCAAGAGACATTTTATTATCATTTAACAATACTTTGTTGTCTTCCATTAAACATTTAATCTTCAACTTCATTTCTTTACTCCTTCTGGACAGTTTTTTTAATTCACGAAACATATCACTTAACAACTCATTTAGATCAACATGCTTTTCAGTCACAGAAATAAGTGAATTAGGCATGCAAATAGATGTAGAAGAGTTTACCTCATTTTCCAAAGCCATGAAGCATATGTTGGCATTTTCTTCTTCAGAATCTCCATCTTCGGACTCAGTTTTATTTAAGTCTCAAGTTCCCATCAAGCCTTTACCTTTCTTTGCCTTCATATCTTTCTTCATTTTAGACATTCTTCCTTTCTTACCTTTTGCAATAGGACAATCGGTAATGAAATGGTCAGTACTTTTACATTCATAACATTGAGGTTTGAATCCAGAGGTTTGTCCTTTCTTTCTTATAAACTTCCTTCTTCTTTTGAAGTTTCCTTTGTTGAACATTCTTCTGAATTTCTTTGCTATCATCACCAAGTCATCATTGTCCATTTCCATGCCCTCACTACTTCCCGACAGGCTTGTTTCTTCATCTTCATTTTCAGCCTTCAATGCTATCCCTTTTTTGCCTCTATCATGAACATCAGATTCATGAAATCTTTTGAGTTTTATCTCATGAGTTTGAAAAGATCCGATCAACTCTTCAGTGGGTAAGGATTTTAAATCATTAGATTCTTCTATAGCAAGAGTTTTAGGCTGCCAGCTTTTTGGTAAAGCATAAAGAATTTTCCGATTTTGTTCCCCAAGGGAGTA
Source organism: Voacanga thouarsii (assembly GCA_026120185.1). Lineage (NCBI taxonomy): Eukaryota > Viridiplantae > Streptophyta > Magnoliopsida > Gentianales > Apocynaceae > Voacanga > Voacanga thouarsii. The sequence continues at coordinate 6,066,594 of JANUWF010001165.1, forward strand.
AACCTTCCCGTAAGCTTTAAGACCATTTGAGATATTAGTAAATCTCGTGAACATATCAGTGATGCTTTCATTTGGCCTCATAGTAAAAAATTCATAGTCATGAATTAGAAGCCCTAGTTTTGATTCTTTGACTTGGTTTGTCCCCTCATGGGTGACTTCAAGTAATCTCCACATTTCATGGGCTGAATCACAACCACTAACACGGGTGTATTCAATTGCATCTAGTGCACAACATAAAATATTCATAGCTTGAAAATTTAGAGTCATTTTTGCAATGTCTTCCACACTATACTCATCATTTTATTTAGGTATTTTTATGCCATCAATCATCTTTGATGGAATAAAAGGACTATTTTCTATCAAACTGCATAACTCGAAGTTAATAGAACACGCATAAATTTTCATTCTATTTTTTCAGAAAGTGTAATTGCTTCCATTGAATAAAGGAGGATGATTCATTGAAGACCCTTTAACATATGGAAGAGAGGATGAGCTTGCCATTAGGATCTTTTCTACATGGTTGTTAAACTAGGAGTATGTAGACTAATCTTTGATACCAAATGAAAACATTAGAGAGGGGGGTGAATAAGGTTTTTGGCAAGCTAAAAACTTTTTTCGATTTGTCTAAAATGCAGAATAATGATGATCACCAAAAAGTTGCTTGGACCGACTTTATGGAAACATAGAAAGTTATCCAAGAATTCGTAAATGTAAATCCAGATTTAGACAAAGAAAGAAACTCAAAGCAGTAAATGAATAACAAAATGAAGTAAGATAAGGAATGTATAGTAGTTCGATCTACCAAGATCTACATCCACTACCTTAAGCTCACACTTAAGGATTTTCAACTAGATTTCATTTACTTCACTTAATGAAATCAAACAGTACCATATACAAGAGAGGATCACCACACTAGGTTTTCCAAAACCTCTCAATCAAGCAATCTGATGCGTTTAGATTTGGGTATAAAAATTATATAAAAACAAAGCACGTTCCCAATCAAGTTTACATTAAAAAGTTAAACCCAAATTATACATATGAGCAAGCGTACTCATCATTAACTGAGCATAGGGTTCAAACGAGTGTCGATCCTGAAGGAACAAGTAAACATTAATTACCTTTCTTTTATTATTTAACCGACTCGATAAAGTTAAAACGAAATAAAAAGGAAAATAAAATAAAAATTATATATATATATATATATATATATATATATATGTCAAGGATGGAGAAGCATGTAACTCAAACCATTGTTTAGACAACCATGATCTTAAAGTACCCAACCTTTATCATAATCAAGTATTCTCTTGGCATCATGAAGGATTAAAATAGACTCACTTCTTTCCTAATCCATGAATCCATATCTTCTAGATAAATTAGCATCACATACTCTTTCTAAACCAGTCTTACCCAAAAGATGCATTAAACATAATCCTTTGATTAAATTTCCATACTTTGGCAAACTTAAAACATGAAATTAACCAATGAATCCATACTCTGGCAGACATCAATTAACCTTTAATTACCTAGTTCTTCGCAATTAACCTCTTCCCAAGCAAGTTAAGAGACTGCAAATATGAAATTAATGAATTGAAACCACCATCAACCCCTTTCTCAAGTAAGCCAATGGGAAGAAACAATTTATCAATCTCGTAATCAATCCAAGTAATTAAATACCAAGAGTAGCAATCAATTAATTAAAAGATAAAATGACTCTAAAAATCATGAATATCTAAAATAATGGAAAATTACAACAAAATAATTAACAATTTTCCTTTTTATTTCGTTTTAACTTTATCGAGTCGGTTAAATAATGAAAGAAAAGTGATCAATGTCTACTTGTTTCTTGAAGATCGACACTCGTTTGAACCCTATGCTCTGTTAATGATGAATACGCTTGCTCATATGTGTGATTTAGGTTGAACTTTTTAATTTAAACTTGATTAGGAATGTGCTTAGTTGTTGTATGATTTTTATACCCAAGTTCAGACACATCAACGAACAACACTGGAAGCACACTTGGACTCAAACTCTCTCGAACATGGCCTTTCTTGCAACTCCTCAACTTATTTTTGTAGCTCCTTAACTCTTTAGGGTTGCATCTATAAGCTAGTCTGTTTGCAATGATAGGCCCCGGGATGAAATCAATCTGATACTCTATTCCTCGGACGGGTGGCAATCCTTCAGGTATTTTTTTTGGAAATACATCTTAGAATTTTTCAATAGGACCTGCAATTTCACAAGGTAAAGAAAGAGTAGTTTCATTAGTAGTTACATAAATGCCTTTACAAATTAAAAGATATATTGGTTTCTTAGCTTTAATAGCTTATACCACTTCTCTTTCTTTTGCAAAGATATTTATTCGTTTCTTATCTCTTCTTTCTTGTCTTCTCTCTATCTTTTCCTTTTCTTCTTTCTCAATGTTCTCTCTTCTATTTTTTTTTTTTCTCATTTTCTTGAACACTCTTTTTCTTCTCCCTTTTGCTCATTATCTTTGCTCACTTCACTTGGAGACATAGGAAGTAGAATGAATTTCTTTTCCTACTTATACATGTTGGAATGTATGCCATCTAGACTAGTTTTCTAATATAATTATCAATTTTTATTAATAAAATAGTTTATTCTCAAAATTTGTTTGTGAATTTAAATTTTATTTGTGCACGATTTTAATTTGGAAAAGACCCATTGTGTTTAAGTAAGTGGTCCATGTAAATGGTGGTCTTTTACAGTAAGGTATGGATCATGGGTTACTTAACATAAAAACTTTTGTTCTTAACCGATTGATGAAAATGGGAATCTCATCATGTTTAGGTTATTGTGCTATGAATTTCAAATGGGGAATGGCTTACCTTTAGCCAGTGAGTAATCCACTCACTTCATAGCATGAGCGTATTTCGAATATGTAGAACAGGATATGTAGTGGTGGTTTCTAAAAGTACTATTTGGAAGAAATCCAGACTAATACTGCTATAGCGTGGATTAATACTCTACGGCTTGAGTATGAGTTTGTTGTCTGACGAAGTTGGAAGCATGTACTTTAATGTACTGTGGTTAAGGTTCCATTGTAGAGTCAATATACTTGTATATTGGGTATATATGACTAGTTAGTTAAGATAGATTTATAAAAGATAGCTTCTATGTTATATTACCCTTTAAGACTGTTCGAATGATCTAAATATCCAGGGCCCTGAGGAACATGACTTGGATGTTAGCTTTAGGGTAGCTCCATTGGAAAATGGAAACATTCTAAGAGCCGTGGATCATTAGACTAGAGGTCTAAGGATGGTAGATGTCTTTTAGAGAGGTGTTAGTACACTATTCCTCTCTAAAATGTACGGCGATGCGTAAAGGGGTATTTTAGTCATTACACCTGTAGGTCGGAACTTTGCTAACGTAGCATTCTCCTTGGGGTTAATATTTCCTAATGGTGATATTAGGAAATATTTAAAATGCAAAATACATCTATTTATACAGCAAAGGTATTTTGGTCACTTTGGCAGCTAAGGCAATGTGTCTTTTGGTCCTCGGAATAGCCCATAATTCCTGATGGGTTTGGTTTGAGGGATTGATATTATATTAAATGGATTTTATTTTATTCAAGTAGCTTGATTTATTTATCGGGTTAGAATAAAATAAAAGATCCAAAGAGAGAGAATTATTTATTGGCCCATTTGGGTTATTTAATTAATTTAATTATTGGGCTTGTTTCAGTTTAAGAATAATTAAATTAAATTAAAACTCTTAACCCAATGAACTGGGCCATAAGTCCAAAGGCCTGTTTGATGGCTTAAGCATGACGTGGGCCGTAGGGCTTCGATTTTGATTTTTGAATGCCCAGATAATAACCTATCATTAAGGTTGTTGGGATTTAGAGGGAACAATAGAGGTTCACTAAAGTACGTTCTTGTTTTTCCTCTAGAAGCCTCACATTCTCTCCTCTCTCTCGTGCATTCTCTGTGTTGTGAGAAATAACAAGAACAGAGACAAAAAACTCACATGATTAATGCCTGGTAGCATTCTGTCAGAGTGGGAAGATCATCCTTTTGATCCATAGCTATCACCAAGCGATTCAGGCGGTAGATATATTTAAGAAGCCCAAAGGCTTAGCGTTGACAAGACAAAGCTGAAGGATCACAGGATAGCAACTAGAATTATCGACCAAAAGGGAACCAGATACTTCTAGCATTCTGAAAGAAGTGGTCTAGACATCTTCTTCGGTACCAACAAGGTCATTTAAACGTAGAGGTATTAAAAGTTTTTTTTCCCCCTTCATTGTATCTCTGCGTATGCTCTGTTTCTTTAGCATGCTTTTGTAAATTTTCTTTTTGCCATTTTTGCCTTCAAGTTGTATCAGAGCATGGCTTATGTGGTAATATAGGTTACATGTTAGTGAATAAAACTGGTCAAATGATTAAAATTAGTGATCTTTCATGTTTCTGGTTTGGGATAGTCATCACTGTAACCTTTGCGAGTGCAAGCATAGGAACACTGTAATCTACTTCTTTCTTAGATAAAACGTGTAAGCCTACTATTTTAAATGGTATAGGTGATTGTTTGGTTTTGTAATGACTTGTTTTATCGAGTCTGTAAGTAACATAGAAGAAAATCACAGAAAGAAAAAATAAAGAAGATGACACTGCAGACAGCCGAGCTATGAAGTTGAGCCGCCGAAGTCGAGCCGAGCAGCGTAATGTGAGAGGAGCTGAAGGCCTTCAAGCCAACCATGGCTTAGAGCTGCAGCTGGGCCTGAGTTGGCCTTGGATCCATGGCACGTGCGAGGAAGGTTTCCTCTTGGAAGCACCTAGCTTCCTCGTGGATCATGATGGCTCACGAGGAATGTTTCCTCGTTGACTTCCTCGCCGATAAAATTTGCAAATTACGAATTTCAATTGCGGTGGGTCATGGGGCAACTTCGTGGGTGGGTCGCCGGTGATTCAAGACTGGTGGTTCTCTAACAATCAACAATCAAGTGTGGCGGGTTCAGTGGACCAAGGGATTTTTGTAATTAATTTTTCCTTGTAATTTTCTTTTTCGTTTTGGGTTCCATACTAGGCGAAGTTATTATTTTTGTAATAGTTAATATTCATGGAATATTTTTGCATAAAAAATAATAGTAAGGGATTTAGGATTAAACAAGATTATTAATTAACTAATTAATGTGTTTATTTCTATTATTTTGGATACCTACATGCACGCTTTCTCAAAAACCAAAGTCTTTGGAAATTTTTTGACAGAAAAAAAAATATTTTTCTTTTAAATTAAATGGCTAATTTTAATTTGAACAAAAATTAATCTTTAGATATTTTCTCAAAGGATTTAATCCTTGACATAGAAAATATTTTGAATTTAGATATTTTTGTTAGTTAAAATAGAAAACTATTTTGATTTATTTTTAACAAGAAAAATTATTTTTGTCAAATTAAACTTGAGATCAATATCTCTAGAAAGTTTTATTAGAAAATTTTGAAATTATTATGTTTATTAACTTAAATAAAATAAATCCATGAAAAATTTTCTCAAAGGGTATAAACCTTGATATAGAAATTTTTATGGGTTTAGATATTTTATTCTTTCATTAAAAGAAAACTTAATTGAAATTTTCAAAGAAAATTTTTCAAGAAAACCCTTATTTTAAAATACTAAGTGGGAGAGGAGTTCCAACGACTCCACGGCTTCCATCACAATCCTCATTAGTGATCGTGGATCTTCTCGCGTCACCCTGGGAGTGAACCTATATAGGATGGAGATACTATAAGGATATAGAACTAATAGATGGATGTAATTAATAACTCAGGATACGTGCTATGGTCGGCCAGCCCACATTGGAGGTTAAGTGTGAGGAACGTCCATAGGAAATGAAAAGAAACGACCATCCCCTCGATGGAGTTATCTTCTAGATCATTACCTAGAAGAAAAATTAATTTGTGATGGTTAATACATTTAGTTTAGGAAACTGTTAACCTTCTCAAGAAATTATGTCAGTTCTCTTAAGAGTCAAATCATATTAAAGATAATAGTGATATGGTTAACTATTATTAGTTTTAATATGAGGATAAAGTGCACAAATTATTTTTTATTTTTCACAAACTAAGTTTTTCTTTTATTTTTCAATTTTTCAGAAATGGTGGGAGGTTCTTTTAGTCCTTTGGCCGTTATTCTCCGTGAGAATAAGTTAATGGGTTCAAATTATGTGGACTGAAAAAGGAACTTGGACATAATACTCACAGCTGAGGAGTATAAGTGTGTCCTATACGAAACCTGCCCTGTTATCGGGAAGGGTTCCAATGCTGAAAAGCATGGAAGAAGGCCAACGAGATAGCTTATTTCTACATGTTGGCCTTCATATCTAATATGCTCCAATCCAAACATGAGCACATGGCCACTACGTACGACATTAGCCAATCACTAGCCACGATGTTCGCAGATAAGAGCTAGCCCTCAAAGCAAGAGGCTCTTAGGACGATCATCAACACTAAGATGGATGAGGGAGCACCAGTCAGAGAGCATATGCTCAAGATGATTGTTGATTTCGTTGAAGTAAAAGTCTTAGGAGTTGTTATTGACCCTGAGAGCCAAGTGGACATGTTTTAGTCAGTTCAAGTTAAATTATAACATGAACAAATTAAACATAAGTTTAATCGAGTTAATGAAAGAGCTCCAGGTAGCAGAGAAGGTCATGAAGCCATAGTCCAATGCTATGATTACTAGGGCTTCTTCTTCCAAAATTGGGCCCAATCCCAGAAAATTCAAGAAGAATGAGGGAAATACACCGGCTCAGCCCAAGAACTAGCCCAAGGGCAAGTGCTTCAACTGTGGGCAGAAAGGACACTGAAAAAAGGAGTATCTAGAGCTTCAGGCTAAGAAAAAACACTACAAGTATTGTTCTCTATCTAGAGTTAGTTTCAATGGTTAGATAACTTCCACTTGGATTGTTGATTCTTGAGCCACTGATTATATCTGTAACTCCTTGTAGGGGATTAGGAAGACTCTAGAAGGGCGAGCATGGACTACGAGTAGGAAATGGAGCACAAGTATGGGCCCTTGTAGTGGGAGAGCTGGATCTTATTTTTTTTTTATTGTAATATAGTAGTTATTTTGAAGGATATTTTATATGTACCCAGTTTTAGACAGAATCTAATTTCAGTTGCAACACTTATAAATCAGGGATATTCTGTTTCTTTCCATTCTAGTATTACTGTCAGTAGAAATAGAAAAGTTCTTTGTTCTTGGCACATGTGTAGAAACTTATTCTTCTTAAATCCTACAAACAATTAAATAAATAATGCTCAATCTGAACCTTTAAGTAAGAAGAGAAAGACCAATGTCAATGACTCATATATTTAGCATCTAAAGTTGGGTTATATTAACTCAACCAGGATTCAGATGTTAATCCATAATAGGCCCTTGGGCTCATTAAGATTGGAAAATTGGTCTAAGTGTGAATCCTGCCTTATGAGAAAAAATAACCAAAAAGTCATTCACCCAAAAGGCTAATAGAGCCAAGGAGATATTGAGCCTTGTTTACACTGATGTGTGTGGTCCTTTGTCTACACTAGCTAGAGGGTGTTTTGAGTACTTCATCACTTTCACAGATGATTGTACAAGGTTTAATTATATCTACCTGATGAGACGCAAGTCTGACTCTTTTGACAAGTTTAAAAAGTTTAAGGTTGAAGTGGAGCATCAGACAAGTAAACTAATCAAAATCTTACGATCGGATCATGGTGGAGAGTACCTCCTCCATAAATTCAATGATTACATGGTACATCATAGGATAGTATCCCAACTCTCTGCGCCAGGGATACCTAGCAGAATGGAGTAGCTGAGAGAAGGAACGAGACAGTGATGGAAATGGTTCAAAGCATAATGTCCCATGCTACTCTTTCAGTCTCTTTTTGAGGATATGCCCTGCAAATAGCAGTATATATTCTGAACTTGGTACCTTCCAAGTCAGTACCTAGGACACCCTATAAGATGTGGACTAAGTGTAAGCTAAGTCTAAATCATCTCATGATATGGGGTTGTCTAGCTTATATACTGATCAAAGGAGACAAACTAGAACCAAAATCGAATTTATGCTATTTTGTTGGATATCTAAAAGGAACAAGAGGTGGTTACTTTTATCATCCCAAGGAGTAGAAAGTACTAGTAAGTATTAATGCTAAATACTTAGAGGATGATCAAAGTACTTCCACTAAAAATTCAATAAGGTTAGAACTCAAGGAGAAGTTATCTTCGGAATCAACTTATTTGGATCCGATTGTGGAACACGAAGAGGCATAACCTCAAGAACCTGTACAAATGGAGCCTCATCATAGTGGGAGGGTATCTAGGGTTTCAGAAAGTTGGATTGAAGAGGCTTTGAAGCTGGTTTCTGACCATCAGGAACAAGAGCCCACTAGACACAGAGAAGGCTATTGCTAATGCCGATGCAAATCTATGGCATGAAGCAATGAAAGCCAAGATTGAGTTTATGTACTTCAATCAGGTTTGGGATCTTATAGCTTCATTTGAAGGGATAAAACCCATTAGGTGTAAGTGGATATACAAGAGGAAAAGGGGAGTGGATAGAAAGGTGGAAACCTTTAAAGTTAGGCTTGTGGTGAAAGGGTATACTCAGAAAGAAGGAATTGATTATGAGGAAACCTTTTCCCCGGTAGCCATGCTTAAGTCCATCCGTATCCTCCTTGCTATTGTATGTTATTATAACTATGAGATATGGCAAATGGATGTCAAGACGAAATTTCTTAATGGCCATCTTAGTGAAGACATCTACATGTCCTAACTAAAAGGTTTTATTGCTAAAGACTAGGAACACATGGTTTGCAAGCTTAAGAAGTCCATTTATGGACTTAAGCAGGCATCTAGAGTAGGGAACATTCATTTTGATGAGACTGTAAAGTCTTACGGTTTCATTCAAAACGAGGATGAACCATGCATGTACAGGAAATTGGAAGGTTTTAATGTGGTTTTTCTTATCATATATGTGGATGGCATTCTACTAATTAAGAATGATGTAGGAACAATATCATCTACTATGGTTTGGTTGTCTAGTCAATTTAGTATGAAGGACTTAGGAGAAGCCAATTATATTCTGGAGATTAAGCTTCTTAGAAATAGGAAGTAGAGAATGTTAGGATTATCTCAAGCAATATACGCTGACAAAATGCTAGCTAAGTTCAGCATGAACTCATGCAAGGGAGCTCTAATCCCTTGCAGACATGGATTGTCTTTTTGTTCAAAGGACTATCATAAGTCCCAAGAAGAAAAAGATAAAATGAGTAGGATTCCCTAAGCTTTAGCTGTGGGAAGTCTCATGTACGCCATGCTGTGCACTAGGCCAAATATCTGTTTTGCCGTAGGCTTAGTTATCAAATATCAGTCAAACTCTGGGAAGGTTCATTGGCAAGCTGTAAAGTTTATTCTCAAGTACCTTAAATGTATGAGAGATTATATGCTGGTTTACTGGGCTGATGACTTAGTTCCTACTGGATACACAGACTCAGACTTCCAGGCAGATAAAGATGAGAGAAAATCCACTAGTGAATATGTCTTCACCTTGTTTGGATGAGCTATTTTATGGATGACTATCAAGCAATCATGCATTGCTGACTCAACCATAGAAGTTGAGTATGTGGCAGCTTTAGTGGCATCCAAGGAAGCAGTCTGCCTCTGAAAGTTCCTTTTAGAACTTGGAGTCATACCACACATGTATAGACCAATTGTGGTGTATTGCGGCAACATTGGAGCAATCTCGCAATCCAAAGAACCCAGGAACCACATGAAGGGAAGCACATCGAGAGGAAATACCACCTGATCTGATATTTTATCCAGAGACAGAAAATCGTGGTGGAATAGATAGCCTCGAAGAATAACCTACCAGATCCTTTTACTAAACCTTTGGCTGAGAGAGTCTTTAAGAGACACTTAGATGCCATAGAGGTGAGCACCTACGTACTTTCTTATTCTTAAAGTGCAATGGGGAGATTGCAGGAATGTATGCCCTATAGACTAGTTTTCTAATGTAATTATTGATTTTATTAATAAAAGAATTTATTTTCAAAATTTATTTGTGAATTTACATTTTATTTGTGCACAATTTTTGTTTGGAAAAGACCCATTATGTTTAAGTAAGTGGTCCATGTCAATGGTGATCTTTCACAGTAAGGTATGGATCATAAGTTACTTAACACATAAACGTTTGTTCTTAACCAATTGAGGAGAATGGGAATCTCATCATGTTCAGGTTATTATGTTATGAATTTCAAATGGGGAATGTCTTAGCTTTAGCTAGTGAGTAGTTCACTCACTTCATAGCATGAGCATATTTCGAATATGTAAAATAAGACCTGTAGTAGTGGTTCCTAAAAGTACTATTTGGTAGAAAACTAGACTACTACTGCTACAGTATGGACTAATACTCTATGGCTTGAGTATACGTTGGTGATCTGACGAAATTGGAAGTATGTACTTTGATGTACTGTGGTTGATGTTCTATTGTAGAGCCAATATACTTGTATGTTGGGTAAATGTGACTAGTTAGTTAAAACAGACTTATATAAGATATCTTCTATGCTATATCGACCCTTGTAACTATTCGAATGATCTAAATATCCAGAGCCCTAGGGAACATGACTTGGATATTAGCTTTAGAGTAGCTCCCTTGGAAAGCAAAAACATTTCAGGAGTCGTAGATCAGTGAACTAGAGGACTAAGGATGGTATATGTCTTCTAGAGAGGTATTAGTGCACTTTTCCTCTCTAAAATGTACGGCGACATGTAGAGAGGTATTTTAGTAATAACACCTGTAGGTCGAAGACTTTGCTAACGCAGAATTATTCTTAGGGTCAATATTTCCTTATGGTGATATTAGAGAATATTTAAAATGTAAAATGCAACTATTTTTATAGCAATGGTATTTTGGTCATTTTAGTAGCCAAGGCGGTGTGTCTTTTAGTCCCGGAAAAAGCCCATAAGTTCTGATGGGTTTAGGTTGAGGGATTGATCTTATATTAAATTGATTTTATTTTATTCGAGTAGCTTGGTTTATTTATTAGGTTAGAATAAAATAAAAGGTCCAAAGAGAGAGAATTATTTATTGGCTCATTTGAATTATTTAATTAATTTAATTATTAGGCTTGTATTAGTCTAGAAATAATTAAATTAAATTAAAAGCTTAACCCAATGGACTGGGCTAAGGCTTGAGGTTTATATCGGTCTATTCGGTTATTTAATTAATTTAATTATTGGGCTTGTTTCAGTCCAAGAATAATTAAATTAAACTAAAAGGCTTAACCTAATGAACTAGGACATTGGTCCAAAGGCTTGTTTAATGGCTTAAACAAGGCATGGGCCTTAGGGCTTCAGTTTTGATTTTTGAATATCCGGATAATAACCTATCATTAAGGTAGTTGAGATTTAGAGGGAACAATAGAGGTTTACTATTGTACGTTCTTATTTTTCCTCCAAAAGCTTCACGTTCTCTGCTTTCTCTCATGCATTCTCTGTGTTATGAGAGACAACAAGAATAGAGAGGAAAATCTCACCTGATTATTGCTTGGTAGCATTTTGTCAGAGTGGGAAGATCATCCTTTTGAACCATAGCTATCACTAGGCGATTCAGGTGGTGGATATATTTCGGAAGCCCAAAAACTTAGCATTGATGAGACAAAGCCGAAGGATCGCAGGATTGCAACCAGAATTATCAACCATAAGGGAACCGAGACTTCTAGCATTCAGCCTGAAGTGGTCCTGACATCTTTTTTAGTGCCAACAAGGTCATTTAAATGTAGAGGTATTAAATTTTTTTTTTTTCCTTTCGTTGCATCTTTGCGTATGCTCTATTTCATCAGCATGATTTTGTGAATTTTGGTTTTGCCATGTTTTGCCTTCAATACATAGTATAGGTGTTTTTCTTCCTGTCATGCATTACTCCCCATTATATTGCCATGGTCTCCCTAAAAGTAGGTGGCCTGCCTGCATAGGAACATCTCACAAGATCTCATCCTTATATTTTCCCATGTCAATTGCAATCAAGACTTGTTTATTTACCTTCAATTCCCCACTTTCATTTAGCTATTAGAACTTGTAGGGTTGCAGATTCTTCCTTGTTTCCGAGCCTATTTCTTCTACCACACTAGCACTTACAATGTTAGTGCAACTTCCCCTATCAATGATTACGCTACAAGGTACTTGGTTGATCAAGCATCTTGTATAAAAGATATTCTCCCTCTGTTGATGATGCTTATCCTCCTTCACTAGAGTGCTTAAAGATCCCCTCGCTACACCAAGTAATGCACATAGCTGCCTAACTTCTTCACCTTTTTCACTCGAAATTTCTTCTTCCTTTTGAATTTCCTCCAATTTCTCACATTCCTCTTCTTCGGATGAAACCTCACCATAAGCATTCGTGTATATCACTCTCTTGCTTAGGCATTCGTGTGTCATGTGTCCATATCCCAATCAATGAAAGCACTTGATATCCCAGCTTCTCTACTTCTTAATAACATTTCCTTTTTCTCTATCCCTTTCTTCCTTTAGTTTATTAAACAGCCTAGGTGGCGGCCTTGGGACTCCTTCCTTTTTAGGTATCAGCTTAGGGAATTCCTTAGGAGATAAAGTTGGTTGGCTTACTCTCCTCGCAAATGGCCTTTTCTTCAATTATTTTTCTACCTTTCGTAGCCATGTGCACCATTTCTTCAAAAGTTTCATACAAATGCAACTCAACTACATTGGCTATCTCCCGATTCATTCCACTCAAAAATCTCACTTTAGTGGCATGTGGATATTCATTAATAACTGTTCTCATCATTAGCACCTCAAGTTCTTTGTGAAAATCTTCAACACTTCTATTCCTTTGTCTTAGCACTTGAAGCTTTTGATATAGCTCATTGTAGTAGTGGTGCATTACAAACCTCGCCCTCATGAGATTTTTCATCAATTCCCATGTACCAACGGTATTTTCTCCCATTCTCCTTCTATTAACCAAAACCTGCTCCCACTATACCAATGCATAGTCTGGATATCCCAATACTGCCAATTTCACCTTATTTCTCTCACTATAATCTTGGAAATCAAATAGAATTTTCATTTTCTATTCCCATTCAAAATATACGTCAGGATCACTTTTTCCCGGGAATTGTGGTACCTTCATTTTGATATTTTTCAATTCCCACTCTTTCTCATTTTCATGTCTCCTCCTACTTCTCATCACATTAACCCGATATTTTTCTCCATAGTCTTTCTGTAGGTATCCCAATTCCCACTCAAATTCTTTCTCTATATTTTTTTTGACTCCCCTCATAGGATTCTCGCCAAATCTCCCTCGGCCTCTTCCTCTACCTCATCTCAACCCGTGTATCCCTCCTCTCATAGGAACTTGTTGATATCCACCCACAGAATATTCATCCCATTCTTCTCCAGGTTGTGTATTCGCAGGAGACGTGTTGTAGGCTTTTGGTTGCTTTTTTCCCCTCCTTTGAACCGCGGTAGATGTTTGGCTTTGTTGAGCTCGTAGTTCGGTCATCTCCCTCCAAATGCCCTCCATACTCCTTTGTAATGAAAAAAGGGTTTTATGAAAATCTCCCGAATCCTCTTGTAGTCTACTTGCTCCACCAAGATTTAGCCTATTTGTTTCCTCTCCTTGAGTCATCATTGAAGTTTAGACTGCTGTTCCTACAAAAAGAGTTAAGGGAATGAAAAAAAATAGAAATTGGTTTCCTCACTCATTCCCTAAGTGTTTGCACTCCACTCTCGTGTTTGTGCTCCTTGGCTTTTTCAAATAAGAATATTTCTCTCTTGCCTTTTTGTTCACTCAATGTCTCACTTGTTTAACCAAATTCTTCCCCCAACTTCATAGGGTTTAGTTCACCTTAGTCTATTAGCTCTTAGGATACTTCAATACAAGGGTCCTAGGATAACTCAATTTAGTGAACACTTAGATGGTCAAGAACAAGTAGAGTACAAGGTGTTCATAATATACAACAAGAATAAAGAACATAATTGAGCACAACAACAAAGTTAACACTAATTCTAAGGAATGAGAACAAAGATACTTGAATTAAATAAGAAGAAGGAATGCAGGATTATGTTATAGGAATAATACTAATGATCAAGCCACATTCTTTCTTTGTGACATTTTATCAAACATAGGGTTTTCATAGGGTATATAGCCATTGAAAACTTTTATTAAACACCTTATGTGCAAGATTTTTCTATGGAACTTTGCAAGTAAATTTCTTTCCAAACAAGCCCAATATAATCACAATATCAATAATTAATATATTCCCATGGATCTTTCTTCAACAAGTTATTCTCATTCTCATTTTTCTTTTTTAAATCTAAGAAACTCAAGATCAAACAATACTCTATGTTTGATAGATCTAAGCTAAGATAGAAATCTAAGCTTATCCTTGCTCTGATACCAAATTTGATATGAGCTTGAGGGTGAAAGTCTTTCAAGATCTAAAACTAGCTTTTGTTTAAACTTTAACAAAGTAGAGGGACTGCAAGATAAGTATAACAAATAAGGGAAGGACATAAAGAGATTAAGAAAAAGTAACAAATGTAACACCTTTTTACAAAAACAAAGAACCCTAAAAGAACTAGCTTTTAGATCCCTAAATGTAGTAGGAAGGTCTACCACAACAACACCTTAGAAACTTTGACTTAGCAAGAAATCAAGAACTAAAAGGATAGAAAATTGTGGGCATTCAAGCAAGAAACAACAAGAACCCTAAATGATATACAAGAAGAACCCTTGTTGATTTCCTAGTTGAATTTTATTTAGAGTTTATAGACACTTACTCAAGGGTAGACTAAGCCCTTAGGTTGGTCTTGGATTGAAGTTGAACAAGGAATCTCTCCATCCTTCATGCCTTCAAGATGAATCTTCATTCATGTTAAAAATGTGTAATATGTTGTTCTTGTTCTTACAATATAAATCATTATATAAAGGTGTTCTGTTCTTGAACTAAACACTTTAAAATATTATAAAATGACACGAAAAATAGCTAAAAAATGTCAGGGGTTTGGATCCAGAGCACAACTGGAGCCAGGTAGGTCCTTTAGGGGTAGCGCCGAGTCCATTCTGGAGGAACACTGCTTTGTACACGAAAAACAGGATGTTTACCAGTCCCCAGCTAGCACCAGGTCAGGCTTCTCGGGCTAGCATTGGGTCTGATCTGGAGGAACAATGCCTCACAATAGAAAACTTGCGAATTTCTTTGTTGCTCTAGACCTTAGCTGGTTCCGGGTCTGCTCTGCTTGTCAATGTCTTTGCGTAAGCTGTTAGGTATTTCTCATCATATCATATATGGCACAGCGGAAAAATAAGATTGAGATACCAACCCAGGAACCGCATACGTGTGGAAAACAAGACATAAAGAGAACAAAAGTAACAGTTTTACCTTTCTTTGAGCATCTGAAAAATAAATCTTTTCTTCTTCAAGTCTGAGGCACGATCTAGCAATCCTTTTGATCAACCACCACGAGAGTTGAACATCCAACCACTATAATCATAGTGTATGATTATCTCTAACAGAAATCCACACAGAAGATCACACTCAAGGACGAAGTTTTCTGTGCTAGTAGAAAAACTAAGTGGCGGCTAGGGTTCCTTTTGTTTTTAAGCAAAAACGAGAGAGAGAGAGAGAGAGAGAGAGAGAGAGAGAGAGAGAGAGAGAGAGAGAGAGAGAAGGTTCGAAGGTGTTGTTTTTTTTTCGTGAATCACCTTTTTACATTAGGGTTTCGTGCATATCCCTTATATGTCACTAAAATCACTGAAACTGAGAATTCTAAAATAATTAGAATTCCCTAATTGTAATTGGAAATATTAAGTTCTCATAAGAAATATTAAATTCTCTCCCATTTCCAAGCAAGTTAAGAGACAACAGATATGAAATTAATGAATTAAGACCACCATCAACCCCTTTTCCAAGCAAGTTAATAGAAGAAACAACAAATTAATCTCATAATCTGCATAAGTAATTAAATACCAGGAATAACAATCAATTAATCATATCAAAGTAACTCTAAAAATCATGAATATCAAAATAATGTCAAATTAGAATAAAACAATTAATACATCATTGTTCAAGAAAAGAAAACAAAGTTAAAAGAAAGCACTCATAGACATGCCTCCTTCTTCTTCATTCGTAGACCTCGTTGTACAATCCTCCTTGATCTTGATGAATTTCTCCCTAATTTTGAGTGATTTGTGTTTTGATCCATGAATTCATTCTTTAATCTTGTGTTTTCCCTTTATTTATAGGCTTTAGAAGTGCCTAAATTCATCCCTCTAGGGTTTTTGACCTAATAGAAGTAGAAAAGTACTAAAATTCTAGAAATTACCAAAAATGTGCACAAAAATTGAAGCACCACCTCAATACCAGTGGACAGCCAGCGCCACCTGTCCTGCCTAGGGCCATCGCCGATTGTGGTCTATCCCTCTATTCATTCACCGTTTTTTCTTGTTTTTTGCGCCACTTCTTCCAGACTGTAGCCAGCACTGCCTCTATTCGGTTCCGCTACAATTTTATCTTATTTTACCCCTAAAATCTGAAATAATACACAAAATACCTTTTCAAGGTAAAATCTCAAATATGAAGGAATATGACCAATTATTGTACAAAAAGTATCACAAAATAGTTTCAAATAACTAAGAAATTTATGACTAATTTAGGCCCTATCACATTCCCCCACATTTAGCTCTTTCCTTGTCCTCAAGCAAAGTATTAAAGACAAGTAGAAAAAAATAAGTTTTCACAAAATCACTCAATCAATCTCAAAATAATATTTCTAATACTTTCTTTATTTAAGACAACAAAACATATGCTACTATACCTTTCATAACAAATGCAAGACTTGTGTAAGTGAAAAATGACTAGTAGAAACATCCCAACACTTAACATCATTCTCAAACCATTGGAAAGAAGTTAGTTCAAGAAAAATATACATTATATAAGCTTACTTTTCATACACTCTCTCCACTAATCCAAGACATATCATGATTCTAGTTAAGTCAAGTAGGACTTTTAAGCTTATAATGTAAGGCTAAAGAGTTTGTAATGTAGCTTGTCAAACGAAGGATATAGGAAAATCAAATATCAAAGAGGATGAGAGTTTTCAAGAAAAGGATAAACAAAATGTACCAATAGATTCCAAACTTTTCTTGCTCACCTATCACAAAACCAATAAAAAACCTATAACCTTATATAGCAATCATAGTACAGTTCAAGCAATTCTTGCATTGTTTTCATCAATTAATCTCAACTCATCAATAATATTGCACAAGATCATCAAAATTTCAGCAACTCAACCCCATTCTTCATGTGCTCTTCTTTTCTTTTTTCGTTCATTTTTTTCTTCTCTTTTTCTCAATCTTTCTCAAACACTGCTTTTGTTTGCTTCTCAATTTTTCTCTTTCAACATTTTCTAGCAACTTTTTATTTTTTTTTCTCAATCTTTGTTTTTCTTTTTATTTTCTCCTTTCAGAATTTCAACACAACACATGATGCATTGTAACACCCGACTACTACGTACCCAAAAAGGGCGGGGATGTCGCCCCGTCTCGGAGGACAAAGGGTCTTTAAAATGAGGTATAAAAATGTAAAGACAACCAAAGAAATCAAACTTAGATAAATAACGGAAAACTCTTATTACATCGGCTCAAACACAAGCAAAACTAAACAAAACAAATATCCGATTAGAAACTTGAATCAACAATTGTCTCCTAGAACACAATGGAAAGAAATAACAAAAGCTTCAACTATCACATGCCCCGCTTGCTCATCATAATCTATCTCCTGAAAACATGATATAAAACAGTGTGAGATTAAATCTCAGTAAGTCCTGTGTGTGCACATGGTACTTTGAACAGTTTGTGTATGCATACAGAAAAACATTTGCAGAAATATTCGGCAAGTCATAAATAATTTTCTCTTAGCAAGGAATGAGTTTTTCTCATTGTCACACTTTATACAAAATAAATCATTCACTCAAATAAATAGTTATGTCACCACACGTTGGGCTCCATGAGGACAAGGCACCACACTTTGTGCACCTTGCCTGGACCAGATTACCACATATTGGGCGTTCTGATCAAGGTGAGTGTACAGCCCACCGGGTGAGATATCCTCCTTCTTTACACCCAACAAAACCATCCGAGTGTCCATGCCAGGAAAATAAATAATACCTTACTAGGTACAAATGCTAGCTCGGACCGGCCTGACCAACCAATACTATCGCCTTTTCAAGCCGAGCTTATCTTCTGGAGGTGGCCTCCTGCCAGAAGACTTATTGAAGCCCTCCAAGACTAGTATTGTTAGCCTACCCTTATTGAGTACTCAACGAACATGTTCGTCAATTCCTGATTCAAAATATTTCCATATCTTGGCTTTGTAAAACGTGATTTTCTTTAGAAGAGTTTTCTAAAAATTTAGGAGAAAGAATAGTGTTCTTGATAAAATCGTTAGTTTGACAAAACCGATAAAAGAGTAAATATCCACGTTTACAACCCAAGCAAACATAGTTTAACAATAGCTTCACAAAGCTTTACCACATAGACTTGCCATCACAACATTTAACAAAAGAGTTTTTGCAAGGACTTACTTGATATGCCTCAGATAAACAAGATAAAATCACAGCTTACTCCCTTCAAATACCCTCCTGATCTAGAATCACATAATATCATGATCAGGGTCTCAATCGATTCAAACATGCATTAAACTCATTTATTCCCATAACAATTCACAATCCATTATCTACCTCCAAATAAATTATCTACTTCTCAAAGTTCATACACTATGACCCTACATCCATCAAAGATATGATTAATATATCAAAAAGGTCTTGACTTGACCATCACAATTCACATCCGTCATTATCACAATAAAACATGGCATTACTATCCATCGAATATGCTTAATTAATTACTCGACTCAAAATATTCATCTATCCCCACCAAGCACATCTATCATGCTATCATACTTCCATAGACCTCATCAATCTTATTAGACCTTAACTTCAACATCAAGGGTAAGAATTCCCTTACCTTGAAACAACCAGGTTATCAAGATCTCGATGCTCCTATGATGATCGTCCCGAGTTCATTTGAGAAGAAGAGAAAAGCTGCCTTCTTTCCTTCCTTTTGTCCAAAGGTAGCTAAAGAGGATGAAATCAGCGTTTAGGTGGCGTGATTCAAGGGAAGGAAAAGAGAAGAATTGATGGAAGAAAGGATTCAAGAGGTTGAGATGATTTTTGCTTACCTTAGGGTGTGATCGGTTTTTTGCTAGGAATTGCTCATGGGATTTTTGAAAATTGCAGAAGAGTTCTTGCTGGAATTTTTGTGTAGGAAGGAGGGAGTGGTTGGCTACTGTGATTTAGGGTTAGAGAAGTTTGATTTAGGGTTATATGGTAGTGCTAAGAAGGACTCCTAATGGCTTTAGGTTTCTTGGACAGCAAGGGCGAAAATTGCAGCTTGTTGTACCCCTTTTTGCAGCTGAAATTGGGAAGGTTTAAGAGGAGAATATAATCTAGAATTGTTCTCTTATGCTTGCCAAAATATTGCTCAAGAAAAGGGCTGTGTGTATTCAGGTCTTTTGGCTAATCAAGAAAGAGTTTGCACAGCTTTTGGTCACCGAAAATCCTGTGCACATGCAGTGGTTTTTGTGCGAAAATTTGCTGAACAAAAGAGGGAAAATTTAGGCTGTTTTGGTTGCTAATCTATCCGCAATTCAAAGAGGAAATAATGAGTTCGTTAGGCATTGAAATTGGCCAATTCAATAGGGAGTTTTAGTGGTGGATGGAGTGCAGAATTTTCGGTCATTGCATTAAGCAACGCCGGCCGAAAATTCTGGTTTGAAGCTGGCCAAAATTCTGGAATTTTTGGTGGATAAAATTTAATTTTGTGTCGCCATAGTAATCTGATTTGGTGAGGGGTGTTCTAGGTGATTTGAGCTAGGGTTTGAATAGTTTGATTGCACTTAGGAGTGCGGGAATTTCGTGCAGCTTGTGCATGCACAAGGCTGCCGAAATTTTGAAGAAAAATTGAGAGTAAAACCTAGTTGATTTAGGATTGAAATAAAATCTGATTTGCTAAAGGATTCATGCTAACAAAGGTGGTGGCACTAAGCTGGAAAATTTTCTAGATTTTTACCTAGGGTTCTATGTTCAAAATCAACAAGGTATCTAACTACAAAAATAACAATTTAGTTCCAACTATCAATTACAAAATCTGATACATTAAAACCAAGCTAGAATCTAATTATTCTAACTAGGATTTTCTAAAATCAAAGAATAAAAGCTGGAAATAAAATTAAACTTTATCCTCATAAAAAATCCTTGAATTTAGGAGATAAATATGGAGACTTATCTCCTTAGATGATGGTGCTGAAATTCACTAGGATGGCTAGGGTTTTTTGGCCAAAGCATGAAGAAATCTAGAGAAAAGAATTCAAAAGGAAAACTAAGATTCGCAAGAGGTAAGATTCGAACTCGGGTCACCAAGGAAAATCACCAAACCCAACCGCTATTCCAAATCAACTCCGATGATAATATTTCTCTAGGAAATTCTTTCCACCCTAATTCTCATCCCTCCATCTCCTCTAGTAAACTTCACTTAAAACAAGTCTCAAGTAATGCAACAACACATTGAAATAATTTTATGCAAGCACAACCTTGAAAATCACATGCACCTATGCAAAAATAATTTGAAGATATCACATGAAATGTGAGATGCTATACAATGCATGACTTTTTCCCCATAGGTCAAAGGTGGTTTTGGGTGGGGTATTACATGCATGACCGAAAGTAACAAGTCATGACATTTACACAAGCATTTCCCTCATAATTCTTCTACTTGTACTTTTATCCATCAAGAGCAATCAAATATTTAGAAGAATTATTAAACTCTCAGAAAGAAGTAATGGACAAAGTATGATAATGGGTTGAAGAAAGAAATTGACAATTTAGACTCTAAATAGGCACTAGGGATAATATAAAATAGGTACGCTTGAAAAGCTCAAACTATCCAAAGAAGGCTTATTACCGTCATCTCTAAGTTAAACCATGAATGCCTTTCTTATTTCACCTCGAGAGTATTCAAATAAGTTCTAGAATGCTCAATGAGTTTTAGTAGAAAAATAGGTTTAAGAACGATGTAAAGCATTTGATCAAGAACTACTTAGTCCAAGTGCGTGCAAAAGTCATGCATAAGCCATAAATGATATAAAACATATGCTCTATGATCTAGCACAAAGACATGCATTTAAAATACATCTTGAAAGCTCAAAAAATCAGAAAAAATTTGCTCAAAAAGTTCTCAAAATGATTTCAAGAAGAATGAAGCATAGAAGAATTATAACAAGAAGAATGAAGTATAGAAGAATTCCTATTCTAACCACTCCCCCACACTTAAACTGGACATTGTCCTCAATGGCCAAACAAATAGAGCAAGGAAATTTTGCCACGGGACCAAAAATAAAGGGGAAAAGAGAAGAAAGAAAATACTTCCATTCATTGTGCATTCTTCTACAAACAAGTCAAATTCCAACAAAAATAAGCATTGTCGAACTACCTAAAAAGAAAAATACACAAAAGAAACACACCAAAACATAAAAACTAGAAAAGAAAAATAAGAAAAAAGTAAAAAAAAAAATAGTATAAAAAAAAAAAAACAAGCATATAGTACAAAAGAAAGAAGTCAAGATAACCCAAGAAGGTTTATTTTGCAGTGTTGAAGAGCACATCCACATGATCTGTGTTGCCAAGACTTTCACCAACATAGCATTTCATGCGATTGCCATTGACTTTGAAAGTATGGGTAAGTAATTTCAATGGTGCCAAAGGGGAATATCTTACTTACCGTATATAGTCCTGACAACCTTTATTTTGACTTACCTGGAAGAAGTCGTAAGCGAGAATTGAATAACAACACTTGATCACCTTTCTCAAATTCGTGTTGTCAAGTGGTATGTTTATCGTGCCATTTTTTGACCTATTCTTTATACCGCATTGAATTATCATAAGCATCCTCGCGCATCTCCTCTAAGGCTGTAAGTTGTAGCAACCTTGACTTTTTGGCTGACTCAAGATCGAGGTTAACAAGTTTTATAGCCCAATGAGCTTTACACTCAATCTCAACAGGTAAATGACATGCTTTTCCATAAACTAACTGAAAAGGAGTTGTGCCAATTGGGGTCTTAAAAGCTGTCATGTATGCCCAAAGAGTGTTATTTAATTTTAGACTCCAATCCTTCCTAGTATGGTTGACAGTTTTTTCCAAGATTCTTTTGATTTCCCTATTAACCACTTCAACCTGTCCACTTGTTTGGGGATGATAGGGGGTGGCAAACCAATGGTTCACTCCTACATGTTTGAGAACTTTTTCCATTTGAGTATTATAAAAATGAGTCCCCCTATCACTAATGAGCACCTTAGGCACACCAAAATGCGTGAAAAGTTTTTATAGAAATTTTACTACAACCCTTGCATCATTAGTTGGTAAAGCTTGTGCTTCTACCTATTTAGAAACGTAATCCATGGCTACCAAACTGTATTTATTACCCAAAGAACTAGGAAAAGGTCCCATGAAGTCTATCCCCCAACAATCAAATACTTCACAAGCTTGAAAAATTTGTAATGGCATCTTATTAGATTTAGAAATGTTACCTGTGCATTAACACATATCACAACTTTGAACAAACCTGTGGGCATCTTTAAACAACGTGGGCCAATAGAATACAAATTCGAGCACCTTTCGTGCAGTGTTGTTGGCTTGGTAGTGGCCTCCAGTAAGTCCTCCATGACAATATCTAAGAGTATCCTCTCATTCCTTAAAGTTTGCACATCTTTGAATGATTTGGTCAACACAACGCTTAAACACATACAGGTCTTCCCAAAAGTAATGCCTTACTTCGGAGAGGAATTTCTTCTTTTGTTGCTTTGTGACATCTTTTGGAATAATTCCTGAAATCAAGTAATTAGCAAAGTCTACGAACCAAGGGGTGTTTGGAATCTCACCTTCTATGAGCAAGAGTTGTTCTTCCGGAAAGGTGTCATTAATGTCCTCCTCTACCAATGATTCTAAATTGGGATTATCCAGTTTTGACAAGTGATTCGCAGCCAAGTTTTTCGCACCCTTTTTGTCCCTAATTTCCAAATTAAAGTTCTGCAATAATAATACCCATCTTATCAATCTTGGTTTGGAATCATGTTTGGTTAGTAGGTACTTTAGGGCAAAATGGACCATATAAACAATGACTTTGGATAAAATAAGATAAGAATGAAATTTATCAAAAGTAAATACTATGGCAAACAATTCTTTCTCCGTTGTTGTATAATTTTCTTGCTCATCCGTTAAAGTTTTGCTTGCATAGCATATGGGTTAGAAGTGCTTATTCCTCCTTTATCCAAGTACTGCACCAACTGCAAAATCACTTGCATTACACATTAGTTCAAATGGAAGAGGCCAATTAGGTGCAATCAAAATAGGTGAATTAATCAATTGCTCCTTAAGCATGGCGAAAGCAATGAGGCATTTTTCATCAAAATTAAACACAGCATCCTCTTCAAGTAAAGAGGTAAGAGGTTTGGAAATTTTTGACAAATCTAAGATGAACCTCCTGTAAAAACCTACATGACCAAGAAAGCTCCTTAAAGCTTTCACAGAAATAGGAGGAGGCAGCTTCTCAATTGCTTCAAGTTTTGCTCTATCCACTTATATACATTTTCTCAAAATTTTGTGCCCCAACACAATATCTTCTTGCACCATAAAGTGTCATTTTTCCCAATTAAGCATGAGGTTAGTCTCTTTACATCTTGCTAATAACTTGTCAAGATTAGATAAATACAAGTCAAACAAATCCCAAAAAATTGAGAAATCATCTATAAATACCTCTGTGATGTCCCCTACGAGTCCTTCAAATATAGCTATTATGCATCTTTGGAATGTTCTGAGACCATTACAAAGACCAAACAGCATTCGACGATATGCAAAAATACCATATGGACATGTGAAAGTGGTTTTCTCTTGGTCCTCAAGAGCTATGGGGATTTGTAGATAGCCAGAAAATCCATCCAAGAAATAATAATCTTTATGTCTGTCTAACCTTTCCAACATTTGGTCAATAAAGGAGAAAAGGAAGTGGTCTTTCCTAGTGGCTTTGTTTAGCATCCTATAATCAATGCAAAACCTCCAACGCATAACCAATCTCATAGGGACTAGCTCATTTTTATCATTGGGGCTTATCGTCATTCCTCCCTTTTTTGGTACCATTTGAGTAGGACTCACCCAAATACTATCAGAAATAGGGTAAATGATGCCTGAATATATAAGCTTAATAACCTCACCTTTTACCACTTCACTCATGTGTGGTTTCAACCTACGTTGGGGCTGCACTATGAGCTTTTCTCCTTCTTCCATCAAAATCTTATGAGTACAACAGGATGGACTAATTCCCTTTATATCGGTGATCTTCCATGCTATTACTCCCTTATATTTTCCTAACACACTTACCAATTTGTTCTTTTGTTCTTTAGTGAGATCTTTGGCAATGATCACAGGCAATTTATGTCCTTTAGCCAAGAACACATATTCTAAGTGCTCGGATAGATCTTTTAGATCCAATTCTGGAGGATCCTCTATGGATGATTTCATTCTCCCCAAACTGCTTTTCTCAATTTTTTCAAAACTCTTCATCCAATCCTTATCGATAGAGTCCTCTAAATATGCTACTGAAGTGTCCACTAACTCCTCCTCAAATGATTCCTAAATAAAATCCAAAATAGGGTCGTCAAGAATATCAATTCTTAAACAAGAATCATCAGAAGATAAAGGATGTTGCATGCTTTTGTGAATTTGAATGACTACTTCCTCATCCCCAACCCTAAGTGTCAACCTTCCCCCATGAACATCAATTAATGCCTTTGCTATAGCTAGGAAGGGTCTACCTAACATTAAATGGACTTTGGAATCTTCTTCCATGTCAAGAATAACAAAATCCACTAGAAATATGAATTTGTCAACTTTTACAAACACATCTTCTATTATACCCCTAGGATATTTGATAGATCTATCTGCGAGTTGAATACTCATCTTAGTGGATTGGGGTTCTCCTAGGTTTGGCTATTTAAATGTTTTATATGGAAATAAATTAATGCTAGTACCTAAGTCAACTAATGCATTACAGAAATTAAAAGTGCCAATTAAACATGGAATAGAGAAACTCCCTGGATCATTCTCTTTGTGTGGCAAATTCTGTTTATCTTGCAATATGGCGGAACATTCTTCATTTAGCACCAATGTGGACAATTCTTCCAATCACTTTTTGCTTACAAGCATGCTTTTGAGAAATTTGGCATATTTGGGCATGTGGATTAAAGCTTCACTGAGTGGGATGTTTATGTGCAACTGTTTGAATATCTCAAGGAATTTGTTAAATTGGGCATCTTTTCGGGCTTTATGTATACAGGTAGGATAAGTAATTTGAGGCTGAAAAGTAGAATTTCTAGTGGGATTTTCGGAAGAAGGACAGGGGGTAGCCGGCATCGGTTCTCTTCCTCCAGCCGGCACCAGTTGCATACTGGAATGTCTGGTAACTCCTTTCCACTCTGTAATGTGATAGCAACTATTTCCTCTTTGTCTATTGGTGTTAGTTCTTAAGACTTCAACACCATGTCAGTAAAAAATCAGATTTGTCTTTCCATATTGCGGATCTTCTCCTCAAACATCTTAAAGGTGAAATCTATTTCTTGGAAGCGTTTTGTGACCTGGAAAGCAAATTTTCCCATCACTGCTTCTAGTTCTACTGATTCTGGTGCTTTGAGTGTTATCTCGGAAGACTAATAGGGATACTGCCCCTGATTATGCCTCCTCTGGTTCTAATTCGCTATCCTACACAAAGAGGACAATTAGATAACGAAATTCACAATTCAAACAAAATTAAAAGAACAAATTAGTTAGTTAAATATCAGTCAAAGTTAGTAAATTAGATCACAAAAATAAACAAGACACAAAAGATGGCACCTTTTTATAAAAAGAACAATTGTACAAATTTACATATTTACGCATTTACATATTTACATGGTTAAATCAACAAAATCGAAGCTTTCATGATATTGTTCCCCAGCAACGGCACAAAAAACATTATGTGTTTAAATTTGTGTATAAAAATCATATAAAAATAAGCACATTCCAATCAAGTTTAAATTTAAACGTTAATCACAAATTACACATATGAGCAAGCATACTCATCATTAAGTATAGCAACAGGTTTAAAACTAGTGTCGATCCTCAAAGGATAAATATGCCTTAATTACTAGTCTTTGATTGTTTAACCGACTCAATAAAGTGAAAAAGAATGAAAAGAAAAATAAAATAAAATAAAAGAATATATACATGTCAAGGATGGAGAATTACGTAACTCAAACCATTATTTTGACAAACATGATCTTAAAGTACGTAATCATTATCATAACTAATCATTCTCTTGGCATCATCAAGGATTAAGATAGATTCACTTCTTTTCCAGTCCATGAAATCACTATCTTCATGACAAATTAGCATCACATATCCTGTCTCAACTAATTCACCCAA
The DNA here is from genome assembly GCA_026120185.1 of Voacanga thouarsii. Classification (NCBI taxonomy): domain Eukaryota; kingdom Viridiplantae; phylum Streptophyta; class Magnoliopsida; order Gentianales; family Apocynaceae; genus Voacanga; species Voacanga thouarsii. Next base: position 6,093,187 of record JANUWF010001165.1, read on the forward strand.
AAGATGCATTAAACATAATCCTTGATTAAATTTCTATATCCTGGTAAATTTAAAATATCAAATTAACCAATGAATCCATATCCTGGCAAACATCAATAAACCTTTAATTACCTAGTTCATAGTAATTAACCCATTTTCCAAGCAAGTTAAGAGACAACAAATATGAAATTAATGAATTGAGACCACCATCAACCCCTTTTCCAAGCAAGTTAATAGAAGAAACAACAAATTAATCTCGTAATAAGCATAAGTAATTAAATACAAAGAATAACAATCAATTAATCAAAAGATCAAAGTAACTCTAAAAATTGTGAATACTGAAATAATGTCAAATTACAATAAAATAATTAGTATATCATTATATAAGAAAAGAGAACAAAGTTAAAAGAAAGCACTCATAGACAAGCATTCTTCTTCTTCTTTCGTAGACCTCCTTGTACAATCATCCTTGATATTGATGAATTCCTCTTTAATTTTGAGTGATTTTTGTTTTTATCCGTGAATTCATTCTTTAATCTCGTGTTTTCATTCTATTTCTAGGCTTTAGAAGTGCCTAAATTCGTCCCTCTAAGGTTTTTGGCCGAATTGAAGTAGGAAAGTACTAAAACTCTAGAAATTGCCAAAAATGCGCACAAAAATCGAGGCACCACCTCAATACCAGTGGACAGCCGACGCCGCCTGTCTTGCCTAGGGCCGGCGCCGGTTGTGGTCTGTCCCTCTATCCGATTGTCGATTTTTTTTCTTTTTTCGCACCACTTCTTCCAGCCTGCAGCCGGCGCCACCTCTGGCTCCTAACCGGCACCATCTCTGTTCTGTTCAGTGACGATTTTGTCTTATTTTACCCTTAAAATCTGAAATAATGCACAAAATACATTTCGAAGGGTAAAATCTCAAATATGAAGGAATATAACCCGTAATTGTACAAAATGTATCACAAAATGGTCTCAAATTACTAGAAAATATATGACAAATGTAGGCTCTATCAAACACACACTAAAGTGAAAAAGAATGAAAAGAAAAATAAAAGAAAATAAAAGAATATATACATGTCAAGGATGTAGAATTACGTAATTCATAACATCAAACATGATCTTAAAGTACCTAATCATTATCATAACTAATCATTCTCTTGGCATTATGAAGGATTAAGATAGATTCACTTCTTTTCCAATCCATGAAATCACAATCTTCTAGGCAAATTTGCATCACATATCCTGTCTCAACTAATTCACCCAAAAGATGCATTAAACACAATCCTTAATTAAATTTCTATATCCGGGCAAATTTAAAATATGAAATTAACCAATGAATCCAGATCCTGGCAGACGTCAATTAACCTTTACTTACCTAATTCTTAGCAATTAACCCATTTTCCAAGCAAGTTAAGAGACAACAAATATGAAATTAATGAATTGAGACCACCAGCAATCCCTTTTCCAAGCAAGTTAATAGAAGAAACAACAAATTAATCTCGTAATAAGCATAAGTAATTAAATACAAAGAATAACAATCAATTAATCAAAAGATGAAAGTAACTCTAAAAATCGTGAATATTGAAATAATGTCAAATTACAATAAAATAATTAATACATCATTATTCAAGAAAAAAGAACAAAGTTAAAAGAAAGCACTCATAGACAAGCGTCCTTCTTCTTCTTTCGTAGACCTCCTTGTACAATCCTCCTTGATCTTGATGAATTCCTCCTTAATTTTGAGTGATTTATGTTTTGATCCGTGAATTCATTCTTTAAACTCGTGTTTTCCTTCAATTTATCGGCTTTAGAAGTGCCTAAATTCGTCCCTCTAGGGTTTTTGCCCGAATTGAAGTAGAAAAGTACTAAAACTCTGGAAATTGCCAAAAATGCGCACAAAAATCGAGGCACCGTCTCAATACCAGTGGACAGCTGACACCGCCTGTCCTACCTAGGGCCAGTGCCGGTTGTGGTCTATCCCTCTATCCTTTTGTCGATTTTTCTTTTTAGTTTTCGCACCATTTCTTCCAGCCTGCTGCCGGCGCCACCTCTGTCTCCTAACCGGCGCCATCTATGTTCTGTTCCGTGACAATTTTGTCTTATTTTACCCCTAAAAATTGAAATGATGCTCCAAATACCTTTCGTAGGGTAGAATCTCAAATATGAAGGAATATATAACCAGTAATTGTACAAAATGAATCACAAAATGGTCTCAAATAACTAGGAAATATATGACTAATTTAGGCTCTTTCAAACACACACTAAAGTGAAAAAGAATGAAAATAAAATAAAAGAATATATAAATGTCAAGGATGGAGAATTACGTAACTCAAACCATTATTTTGACGAACATGATCTTAAAGTACCTAATCATTATCATAACTAATCATTCTTTTTTCATCATGAACGATTAAGATAGATTCACTTCTTTTCCAATCCATGAAATCACTATCTTCTTGACAAATTAGCATCGCATATCCTGTCTCAACTAATTTACCCAAAAGATGCATTAAACACAATCCATTATTAAATTTCTATATCCTGGAAAATTTAAAATATGAAATTAACCAATTAATCCATATCCTGGCAGACATCAATTAACATTTAATTACCTAGTTCATAGCAATTAACCCATTTTCCAAGCAAGTTAAGAGACAACAAATATGAAATTAATGAATTGAGACCACCATCAACACCTTTTCCAGGCAAGTTAATAGAAGAAACAACAAATTAATCTCGTAATTAGCATAAGTAATTAAATACAAAGAATAACAATCAATTAATCAAAAGATGAAAGTAACTCTAAAAATCGTGAATATTGAAATAATGTCAAATTACAATAAAATAATTAATACATCATTATTCAAGAAAAGAGAACAAAGTTAAAAGAAAGCACTCATAGACAAGCCTCATTCTTCTTCTTTCATAGACCTCCTTGTACAATCCTCCTTCATCTTGATGAATTCCTCCTTACTTTTGAGTAATTTGTGTTCTGATCAGTGAATTCATTCTTTAATCTCGTGTTTTCCTTCAATTTATAGGCTTTAGAAGTGCCTAAATTCGTTCCTCTAAGGTTTTTTGGCCGAATAGAAGTAGGAAAGTACTAAAACATTGGAAATTGCCAAAAATGTGCACAAAAATCGTGGCACCGCCTCAATACCAGTGGAGAGCCGACGCCACCTGTTCATCCTAGGGCCGGCGCCGATTGTGGCCTGTCCCTCTATACGTTTGTCGATTTTTTTTTTTTTTCGCATCACTACTTCCATCCTGCAGCCGGCGCCACCTCTGGCTCCAAATCTGTGCCATCTCTGTTCTGTTCCGTGACGATTTTGTCTTATTTTACCCCTAAAATCTGAAATAATACACAAAAAGCCATTCAAACGGTAAAATCTCAAATATGAAGGAATATAACCAGTAATTGTACAAAATGTATCAGAAAATGGTATCAAATAACAAATAAATATATGACTAATTTAGGCTCTATCAAACATACACTAAAGTGAAAAAGAATGAAAAGAAAAATAAAAGAATATATACATGTCAAGGATGGAGAATTACGTAACTCAAACCATTATTTTGACAAACATGATCTTAAAGTACCTAATCAATATCATAACTAATCATTCTCTTGTCATCATGAAGGATTAAGACAGATTCACTTCTTTTCCAATCCATGAAATCACTATCTTCTAGACAAATTAGCATCACATATCCGGTCTCAACTAATTCACCCAAAAAATGCATTAAACACATTCCTTGATTAAATTTCTATATCCTGGCAAATTTAAAATATGAAATTAACCATTGAATCCATATCCTGGCAGACGTCAATTAACATTTAATTACATTGTTCTTAGCAATTAATCCATTTTCCAAGGTAGTTAAGAGACAACAAATATGAAATTAAAGAATTGAGACCACCATCAAACCCTTTTCAAAGCAAGTTAAAAGAAGAAAGAACAAATTAAACTCGTAATCAGTATAAGTAATTAAATACAAAGAAAAACAATCAATTAATCAAAAGATCAAAGTAACTCTAAAAATCGTGGATACTGAAATAATGTCAAATTACAATAAAATAATTAATACATCGTCATTCAAGAAAGTTGAACAAAGTTAAAAGAAAGCACTCATAGACAAGCCACCTTATTCTTCTTTCGTAGACCAGCTTGTACAATCCTCCTTGATCTTGATGAATTCCTCCTTAATTTTGAGTGATTTGTGTTTTGATCCGTGAATTCACTCTTTAATCTCATGTTTTCCATCTATTTATTGGCTTTAGAAGTGTCTAAATTCGTCCCTCTAGGGTTTTTGACTGAATAGAAGTAGGAAAATACTAAAACTCTGGAAATTGCCAAAAATGCGAACAAAAATCGAGGCACCGCCTCAATACCAGTGGACAGCCGACGCCGCCTGTCCTGCCTAGGGCTGGCGCTTGTTGTGGTCTAACCCTCTATCCTTTTGTCGATTTTTTTTTTTTATTTTCGCACCACTTCTTCCAGCCTGCTGCCGGCGCCACCTCTGGCTCCTAACCGGCGCCATCACTGTTCTGTTCCGTGTCGATTTTGTCTTATTTTATCCCTAAAATCTAAAATGATGCACAAAATACCTTTCGAAGGGTAAAATCTCAAATATGAAGGAATATTACCAGAAATTGTACAAAATGTATCACGAATTGGTCTCAAATAACTAGAAAATATATGACTAATTTAGACTCAATCAAACACACACTAAAGTGAAAAAGAATGAAAATAAAAATATAAGAAAATAAAAGAATATATACATGTCAAGGATGGAGAATTACGTAACTTAAACCATTATTTTGACAAACATGATCTTAAAGTACCTAACCATCATCATAACTAACCATTCTCTTGGCATCATGAAGGATTTAGACAAATTCACTTCTTTTCCAAATCACTATCTTCTAGACAAATTAGCATCACATATCCCGTCTCAACTAATTCACCCAAAAGATGCATTAAACACAATCATTGATTAAATTTCTATACCCTGGCAAATTTAAAATATGAAATTAACCAACGAATCCATATCCTGGCAGACATCAATTAACCTTTAATAACCTAGTTCTTAGCAATTAACCCATTTTACAAACAAGTTAAGAGACAAAAAATATGAAATTAATGAATTGAGACCACCATCAACCCCTTTTCCAACAAATTAATCTCGTAATAAGCATAATTAATTAGATACAAAGAATAACAATCAATTAATCAAAAGATCAAAGTAACTCTAAAAATCGTGAATACTGAACTAATGTAAAATTATAATAAAATAATTAATACATCAATATTCAAGAAAAGAGAACAAAGTTAAAAGAAAGCACTCATAGACAAGCCTCCTTCTTCCTCTTTCGTAGATCTCCTTGTACAATCCTCCTTGATCTTGATGAATTCCTCCTTAATTTTGGGTGATTTGTGTTTTGATCGGGAATTCATTCTTTAATCTCGTGTTTTCCTTCTATTTATGAGCTTTAGAAGTGCCTAAATTGGTCCCTGTAGGGTTTCTGGCCGAATAGAAGTAGGAAAGTACCAAAACTCAGGAAATTGCAAAAAACGCGCAAAAAAATCGAGGCACCGCCTCAATACCAGTGGAGAGCCGACGCCGCCTGTCCAGCCTAGGGCCGGCGCAAGTTGTGGCCTGTCCCTCTATACGTTTGTCGATATTTTTTTTTTTTTCGCACCACTTCTTCCAGCCCGCAGCCGGCGCCACCTCTGGCTCCTAACCGGCGCCATATCTGTTCTGTTCCGTGACGATTTTTTTCTTATTTTACCCCTAAAATCTGAAATAATGCACAAAATACCTTTCGAAGGGTAAAATCTCAAATATGAAGGAGTATTACCAGTAATTGTACAAAATGTGTCACAAAATGGTCACAAATAACTAGAAAATATATGACTAATTTAGGCTTTATCAAACAGACACTAAAGTGAAAAAGAATGAAAAGAAAAATATAAGAAAATAAAGGAATATATACATGTCAAGGATGGAGAATTACGTAACTCAAACCATTACTTTGAGAAACATGATCTTAAAGTACCTAACCATCATCATAACTAATCATTCTCTTGGCATCATGAATGATTAAGATAGATTCACTCCTTTCCAATCCATGAAATCACTATCTTCTAGACAAATTAGCATCACATATTCCGTCTCAAATAATTCACCCAAAAGATGCATTAAACACAATCCTTGATTAAATTTCTATATCCTGGCAAATTTAAAATATGAAATTAACCAACGAATCCATATCCTGGCAGACATCAATTAACCTTTAATAACCTAGTTCTTAGCAATTAACCCATTTTACAAACAAGTTAAGAGACAACAAATATGAAATTAATGAATTGAGACCACTATCAGCCCCTTTTCCAACAAATTAATCTCGTAATAAGCATAATTAATTAGATACAAAGAATAACAATCAATTAATCAAAAGATCAAAGTAACTCTAAAAATCGTGAATACTGAAATAATGTCAAATTATAATAAAATAATTAATACATCATTATACATGAAAAGAGAACAAGGTTAAAAGAAAGCACTCATAGACAAGCCTCCTTCTTCCTCTTTCGTAGATCTCCTTGTACAATCCTCCTTGATCTTGATGAATTCCTCGTTAATTTTGAGTGATTTGTGTATTGATCGGGAATTCATTCTTTAATATCGTGTTTTCCTTCTATTTATGAGCTTTAGAAGTGCCTAAATTGGTCCCTGTAGGGTTTCTGGCCGAATAGAAGTAGGAAAGTACCAAAACTCAGGAAATTGCCAAAAACGCGTAAAAAAATCGAGGCACCGCCGCAATACCAGTGGAGAGCCGACGCCGCCTGTCCAGCCTAGGGCCGGCGCCGGTTGTGGCCTATCCCTCTATACGTTTGTCGATTTTTTTTTTTTTCGCACCACTTCTTCCAGCCTGCAGCCGGCGCCACCTCTGGCTCCTAACCGGCGCCATATCTGTTCTGTTCCGTGACGATTTTTTTCTTATTTTACCCCTAAAATCTGAAATAATGCACAAAATACCTTTCGAAGGGTAAAATCAAAATATGAAGGAGTATTACCAGTAATTGAACAAAATGTGTCAAAAAATGGTCACAAATAACTAGAAAATATATGACTAATTTAGGCTCTATCAAACGCACACTAAAGTGAAAAAGAATGAAAAGAAAAATAAAATAAAATAAAGGAATATATACATGTCAAGGATGGAGAATTACGTAACTCAAACCATTATTTTGACAAACATGATCTTAAAGTACCTAACCCTCATCATAACTAATCATTCTCTTGGCATCATGAATGATTAAGATAGATTCACTCCTTTCCAATCCATGAAATCACTATCTTCTAGACAAATTAGCATCACATATTCCGTCTCAAATAATTCACCCAAAATATGCATTAAACACAATCCTTGATTAAATTTCTATATCCTGGCAAATTTAAAATTTGAAATTAACCAATGAATCCATATCCTGACAGACATCAATTAACCTTTAATTACCTAGTTATAGGCAATTAACCAATTTTCCAAGCAAGTTAAGAGACAACAAATATGAAATTAATGAATTGAGACCACCATCAACCCCTTTTCCAAGTAAGTTAATAGAAGAGACAACAAATTAATCTCGTAATAAGCATAAGTAATTAAATACAAAGAATAACAGTAAATTAATCAAAAGATCAAAGTAACTCTAAAAATCATGAATAATGAAATAATGTCAAATTACAAGAAAATAATTAATACATCATTATTCAAGAAAAGAGAACAAAGTTAAAAGAAAGCACTCATAGACAAGCCTCCTTCTTCCACTTTCGTAGACCTCCTTGTACAATCCTCCTGGATCTTGATGAATTCCTCGTTAATTTTGAGTGATTTGTGTTTTGCTCCATGAATTCAATCTTTAATTTCGTGTTTTCCTTCTATTTATAGGCTTTAGAAGTGCCTAAATTCGTCCCTCTAGGGTTTTTGGCCGAATAGAAGTTGGAAAATACTAAAACTCTGGAAATTGCCAAAAATGAGCAAAAAAATCGAGGCACCGCCTTAATACCAGTGGACCTCTGACGCCAGCTGTCCTGCCTAGGGCCGGCGCCGGTTGTGGTCAGTCCCTCTATCCGTTTGTCGATTTTTTTTTATTTATTATTTTCGCACCACTTCTTCCAGCCTGTGGCCGGCGCAACCTCTGGCGCCAAACCTGTGCCATCTCTGTTCTGTTCCGTGACGATTTTGTCTTATTTTACCCCTAAAATCTGAAATGATGCACAAAATACCTTTCAAAGGGTAAAATCTCAAATATGAAGGAATATATCCAGTAATTGTACAAAATGTATCACAAAATGGTCTCAAATAACTAGGAAATATATGACTAATTTAGGCTCTATCAAACACACACTAAAGTGAAAAAGAATGAAATGAAAAATAAAAGAAAATAAAAGAATATATACATGTCAAGGATGGAGAGTTACGAAACACAAACTATTATTTTGAGAAACATGATCTTAAAGTTCTTAATCATTATCATAAATAATCATTCCCTTGGCATCATGAAGGAGTAAGATAGATTCACTTCTTTTCCAGTCCATGAAATCACTGTCTTCTAGACAAATTTGCATCACATATCCTGCCTCAACCAATTCACCGAAAAGATGCATTAAACACAATCCTTGATTAAATTTCTATATCCTGGTAAATTTAAAATATGAAATTAACCAATGAATCCATATCCTGGCAGATATCAATTAACCTTTAATTACCTAGTTCTTAGCAATTAACCCATTTTCCAAGCAAGCTAAGAGACAACAAATATGAAATTAATGAATTGAGACCACCATCAACCCTATTTCCAAGCAAGTTAGTAGAAGAGGCAAGAAATCAATCTCGTAATAAGCAAAATTAATTAAATACAAAGAATAACAATCAATTAATCAAAAGATCAAAGTAACTCTAAAAATCGTGAATAGTGAAATAATGTCAAATAACAATAAAATAATTAATACATCATTACTCATGAAAAGAGAACAAAGTTAAAAGAACGCACTCATATGCAAGCCTCCTTCTTCTTCTTTCGTAGACCTCCTTGTACAATCCTCCTTGATCTTGATGAATTCCTCCTTAATTTTGAGTGATTTGTGTTTTGATCAGTGAATTCATTCTTTAATCTCGTGTTTTCCATCTATTTATTGGCTTTAGAAGTGCCTAAATTCGTCCCTCTTGGGTTTCTGGCCGAATAGAAGTAGGAAATTACTAAAACTCTGGAAATTGCAAAAAACACGCACAAAAATCGAGGCACCACCCCAATACCAGTGGACAACCTACGCCGCCTGTCCTGCCTAGGGCCGGCGCCCGTTGTGGTCTGTCCCTTTATCCGTTTGTCGATTTTTTTTTTTTTTGCGCCACTTCTTCCAGCCTGCAGCTGGCGCCACCTCTGGCTCCTAACCGGCGCCATCACTGTTCTGTTCCGTGATGACTTTGTCTTATTTTACCCCTAAAAGCTGAAATGATGCACAAAATACCTTTCGAAGGGTAAATCTCAAATATGAAGGAATATAACAAGTAATTGCACAAAATGGTCTCAAATAACTAGGAAATATATGACAAATTTAGGCTCTATCAAACACAGACTAAAGTGAAAAAGAATGAAAAGAAAAAGAAAAGGAAAGAAAGGAATATATGCATGCCAAGGATGGAGAATTACGTAACTCAAACCATTATTTTGACAAACATGATCTTAACGTACCTAATCATTATCATAACTAATGATTCTCTAGGCATCATGATGGATTAAGATAGATTCAGTTCTTTTCCAATCCAAGAAATCACTATCTTCTAGACAAATTAACATCACATATCCCGTATCAACTAATTCACCAAAAAGATGCATTAAACACAATCCTTGATTAAATTTCTATATGCTGGCAAATTTAAGATATGAAATTTACCAATGAATCCATATCCTGGAAAACATCAATTAACCTTTAATTACCTAGTTCTTAGCAATTAACCCATTTTCCAATCAAGTTAAGAGACAACAAACACGAAATTAATGAATTGAGACCACCATCAACCCATTTTCCAAGCAACTTAATAGAAGAGACAACAAATTAATCTCATAATAAGCATAAGTAATTAAATACAAAGAGTAACAGTAAATTAATCAAAAGATCAAAGTAACTCTAAAAATCGTGAATACTGAAATAATGTCAAATTACAATAAAATAATTAATACATCATTATTCAAGAAAAGAGAACAAAGTTAAAAGAAAACACTCATAGACAAGCCTCATTCTTCCACTTTCGTAGATCTTGATGAATTCCTCCTTAATTTTGAGTGATTTGTGTTTTGATCCGTGAATTCATTCTTTAATTTCGTGTTTTCCATCTATTTATAGGCTTTAGAAGTGCCTAAATTCGTCCCTCTAGGGTTTTTGGTCGAAAAGAAGTAGGAATGTACTAAAACTCTGGAAATTGGCAAAAATGCGCACAAAAATCGAGGCACCGCCTTAATAACAGTGAACCTCCGACGCCGGCTGTCCTTCCTAGGGCCGCCAGCGGTTGTGGTCAGTCCCACTATCCGTTTGTCGATTTTTTTTTTTTTTTACTTTTCGCACCACTACTTCCAGCCTGCAGCTTGCGCCACCTCTGGCTCCAAACTGGTGCCATCTCTGTTCTGTTCCGTGACGATTTTGTCTTATTTTACCCCTAAAATCTGAAATAATGTAAAAAATTCCTTTCGAATGATAAAATCTCAAATATGAAGGAATATATCCAAAAATTGTACAAAATGTAACACAAAATGGTCTCAAATAACTTGGAAATATATGACTAATTTAGGCTCTATCAAACACACACTAAAGTGAAAAGGAATGAAAAGAAAAATGAAAGAAAATTAAAGAAAGTATGCATGTCAAGGATGGAGAATTACGTAACTCAAACCATTATTTTGACAAACATGATCTTAACATACCTAATTATTATCATAACTAATCATTCTCTTGGCATTATGAAGGATTAAGATAGATTAGCTTCTTTTCCAAAACGTGAAATCACTATCTTCTACACAAATTAGCATCACGTATCCTATCTCAACTACTTCACCCAAAAGATGTATTTAAACACAATACTTGATTAAATCTCTATATCCTTGCAAATTTAGCATATGAAATTTACCAATGAATCCATATCCTGGCAGATATCAATTAACCTTTAATTACCTAGTTCTTAGCAATTAACCCATTTTCCAAGCAAGTTAAGAGACAACAAACATGAAATCAATGAATTGAGACCACCATCAACCCCTTTTCCAAGCAAGTTAATAGAAGAGACAACAAATTAATCTCATAATAAGCATAAGTAATTAAATACAAAGAATAACAGTAAATTAATCAAAAGATTAAAGTAACTCTAAAAATCGTGAATACTGAAATAATGTCAAATTACAATAAAATAATTAATACATCATTATTCAAGAAAAGAGAACAAAGTTAAAAGAAAACACTCATAGACAAGCCTCCTTCTTCCTCTTTCGTAGATTTTGATGAATTCCTCCTTAATTTTAAGTGATTTGTGTTTTGATCCGTGAATTCATTCTTTAATTTCGTGTTTTCCATCTATTTATAGGCTTTAGAAGTGCCTAAATTCGTCCCTCTTGGGTTTTTGGTCGAAAAGAAGTAGGACAGTACTAAAACTCTGGAAATTGCCAAAAACGCGAACAACAATCGAGGCACCGCCTCAATAACAGTGAACCTCCGACGCCGGCTGTCCTTCCTAGGGCCGGCGGCGGTTGTGGTCAGTCCCACTATCCGTTTGTCGATTTTTTTTTTTTTTACTTTTCGCACCACTACTTCCAGCCTGCAGCATGCACCACCTCTGGCTCCTAATTGGTGCCATCTCTGTTCTGTTCCCGTGACGATTTTGTCTTATTTTACCCCTAAAATCTGAAATAATGTAAAAAATTCCTTTCGAAGGTAAAATCTCAAATATGAAGGAATATAACCAAAAATTATACAAAATGTAACACAAAATGGTCTCAAATAACTTGGAAATATATGACTAATTTAGGCTCTATCAAACACACACTAAAGTGAAAAAGAATGAAAAGAAAAATAAAATAAAATAAAAGAATATATACATGTCAAGGACGGAGAATTTCGTAACTCAAACCATTATTTTGACAAACATGATCTTAAAGTACCTAACCATTATCATAACTAATCATTCTCTTGGCATCTTGAAGGATTAAGACAAATTCACTTCTTTTCCAATCCATGAAATCACTATCTTCTAGACAAATTAGCATCACATATCCCGTCTCAACTAATTCACCCAAAAGATGCATTAAACACAATCCTTGATTAAATTTCTATATCCTGGCAAATTTAAAATATGAAATTAACTAATGAATCCATATCCTGGCAGACATCAATTAACCTTTAATAACCTAGTTCATAGCAATTAACCCATTTTCCAAGTAAGTTAAGGGATAACAAATATGAAATTAATGAATTGAGACCACCAACAACCCCTTTTCCAAGCTAGTTAATAGAAGAGACAACAAATTAATCTCGTAATAAGCATAAGTAATTAAATACAAAGAATAACAGTAAATTAATCAAAAGATCATAGTAACTCTAAAAATCGTGAATACTGAAATAATGTCAAATTTCAATAAAATAATTAATACATCATTATTCAAGTAAAGAGAACAAAGTTAAAAGAAAGCACTCATAGACAAGCCTCCTTCTTCCACTTTCGTAGATCTTGATGAATTCCTCCTTAATTTTAAGTGATTTGTGTTTTGATCCGTGAATTCATTCTTTAATTTCATGTTTTCCATCTATTTATAGGCTTTAGAAGTGCCTAAATTCGTCCCTCTTGGGTTTTTGGTCGAAAAGAAGTAGGACAATACTAAAACTCTGGAAATTGCCAAAAACGCGCACAAAAATCGAGGCACCGCCTCAATAACAGTGAACCTCCGACGCCGGCTGTCCTTCCTATGGCCGGCGGCGGTTGTGGTCAGTCCCACTATCCGTTTGTCGATTTTGTTTTTTTTTTTTTTACTTTTCGCACCACTACTTCCAGCCTGCAGCATGCGCCACCTCTGGCTCCTAATTGGTGCCATCTCTGTTCTGTTCCCGTGACGATTTTGTCTTATTTTACCCCTAAAATCTGAAATAATGCAAAAAATTCCTTTCGAATGGTAAAATCTCAAATATGAAGGAATATAACAAAAAATTGTACAAAATGTAACACAAAATGGTCTCAAATAACTTGGAAATATATGACTAATTTAGGCTCTATCAAACACACACTAAAGTGAAAAAGAATGAAAAGAAAAATAAAAGAAAATAAAAGAATATATACATGTCAAGGATGGAGAATTTCGTAACTCAAGCCATTATTTTGACAAACATGATCTTAAAGTACCTAACCATCATCATAACTAATCATTCTCTTGGCATCTTAAAGGATTAAGACAAATTCACTTCTTTTCCAGTCCATGAAATCACTATCTTCTAGACAAATTAGCATCACATATCCCGTCTCAACTAATTCACCCAAAAGATGCATTAAACACAATCCTTGATTAAATGTCAATATCCTGGCAAATTTAAAATATGAAATTAACTATTGAATCCATATCCTGGCAGACATCAATTAACCTTTAATAACCTAGTTCATAGCAATTAACCCATTTTCCAAGTAAGTTAAGGGACAACAAATATGAAATTAATGAATTGAGACCACCAACAACCCCTTTTCCAAGCTAGTTAATAGAAGAGACAACAAATTAATCTCGTAATAAGCATAAGTAATTAAATACAAAGACTAACAGTAAATTAATCAAAAGATCAAAGTAACTCTAAAAATCGTGAATATAGAAATAATGTCAAATAAGAATAAAATAATTAATACATCATTATTCCAGAAATGAGAACAGAGTTAAAAGAAAGCACTCATAGACAAGCCTCATTCTTCATCTTTCGTAGACCACCTTGTACAATCCTCCTTGATCATGATTAATTCCTCCTTAATTTTGAGTGATTTGAGTTTTGATTCGTGAATTCATTCTTTAATTTCGTGTTTTCCTTCTATTTATAGGCTTTAGAAGTGCCTAAATTCGTCCCTCTAGGGTTTTTGGCCGAATAGAAGTTGGAAAATACTAAAACTCTGGAAATTGCCAAAAATGAGCAAAAAAAACGAGGCACTGTCTTAATACCAGTGGACCTCTGACGCCAGTTGTCCTGCCTAGGGCCGGCGCCGGTTGTGGTCAGTCCCTCTATCCGTTTGTTGATTTTTTTTTATTTATTATTTTCGCACCACTTCTTCCAGCCTGTGGCCGGCGCAACCTCTGGTGCCATACATGTGCCATCTCTGTTCTGTTCCGTGACGATTTTGTTTTATTTTACCCCTAAAATCTGAAATGATGCACAAAATACCTTTCAAAGGTTAAAATTTCAAATATGAAGGAATATAACCAGTAATTGTACAAAATGTATCCCAAAATGGTCTCAAATAACTAGGAAATATATGACTAATTTAGGCTCTATCAAACACACACTAAAGTGAAAAAGAATGAAATGAAAAATAAAAGAAAATAAAAGAATATATACATGTCATGGATGGAGAGTTACGAAACACAAACTATTATTTTGAGAAACATGATCTTAAAGTTCTTAATCATTATCATAAATAATCATTCCCTTGGCATCATGAAGGATTAAGACAAATTCACTTCTTTTCCAATCCATGAAAATCACTGTCTTTTAGACAAATTTGCATCACATATCCTGCCTCAACTAATTCACCGAAAAGATGCATTAAACACATTCCTTGATTAAATTTCTATATCCTGGCAAATTTAAAATATGAAATTAACCAATGAATCCATATCCTGGCAGATATCAATTAACCTTTAATTATCTAGTTCTTAGCAATTAACCCATTTTCCAAGCAAGCTAAGAGACAACAAATGTGAAATTAATGAATTGAGACCACCATCAACCCCTTTTCCAAGCAAGTTAGTAGAAGAGGCAAGAAATTAATCTCGTAATAAGCAAAATTAATTAAATACAAAGAATAACAATCAATTAATCAAAAGATCAAAGTAACTCTAAAAATCGTGAATATTGAAATAATGTCAAATTACAATAAAATAATTAATACATCATTATTCAAGAAAAGAGAACAAAGTTAAAAGAAAGCACTCATAGACATGCCTCATTCTTCTTCTTTCGTAGACCTCCTTGTACAATCCTCCTTGATCTTGATGAATTCCTCCTTAATTTTGACTGATTTATGTTTTGATCCGTGAATTCATTCTTTAAACTCGTGTTTTCCTTCAATTTATCGGCTTTAGAAGTGCCTAAATTCGTCCCTCTAGGGTTTTTGCCCGAATTGAAGTAGAAAAGTACTAAAACTCTGGAAATAGCCAAAAATGCGCACAAAAATTGAGGCACCACCCCAATACCAGTGGACAACCTACACTGCCTGTCCTGCCTAGGGCCGGCGCCCGTTGTGGTCTGTCCCTTTATCCGTTTGTCGATTTTTCTTTTTTTTTTTTGCGCCACTTCTTCTAGCCTGTAGCCGGCGCCACCTCTGGCTCCTAACCGGCGCCATCTCTGTTCTGTTCCGTGACAACTTTGTCTTATTTTACCCCTAAAAGCTGAAATGATGCACAAAATACCTTTCGAAGGGTAAATCTCAAATATGAAGGAATATAACCAGTAATTGCACAAAATGGTCTCAAATAACTAGGAAATATATGACAAATTTAGGCTCTATCAAACACAGACTAAAGTGAAAAAGAATGAAAAGAAAAAGAAAAGGAAAGAAAGGAATATATGCATGCCAAGTATGGAGAATTACGTAACTCAAACCATTATTTTGACAAACATGATCTTAACGTACCTAATCATTATCATAACTAATCATTCTCTAGGCATCATGATGGATTAAGATAGATTCAGTTCTTTTCCAATCCATGAAATCACTATCTTCTAGACAAATTAACATCACATATCCCGTCTCAACTAATTCACCAAAAAGATGCATTAAACACAATCCTTGTTTAAATTTCTATATGCTGGCAAATTTAAGATATGAAATTTACCAATGAATCCATATACTGGCAAACATCAATTAACCTTTAATTACCTAGTTCTTAGCAATTAACCCATTTTCCAAGCAAGTTAAGGGACAACAAACATGAAATTAATGAATTGAGACCACCATCAACCCCTTTTCCAATCAAGTTAATAGAAGAGACAACAAATTAATCTCATAATAAGCATAAGTAATTAAATACA
The DNA here is from genome assembly GCA_026120185.1 of Voacanga thouarsii. Classification (NCBI taxonomy): domain Eukaryota; kingdom Viridiplantae; phylum Streptophyta; class Magnoliopsida; order Gentianales; family Apocynaceae; genus Voacanga; species Voacanga thouarsii. The sequence continues at coordinate 6,109,485 of JANUWF010001165.1, forward strand.
AAGAATAACAGTAAATTGATCAAAAGATCAAAGTAACTCTAAAAAACGTGAATACTGAAATAATGTCAAATTACAATAAAATAATTAATACATCATTATTCAAGAAAAGAGAACAAAGTTAAAAGAAAACACTCATAGACAAGCCTCCTTCTTCCTCTTTCGTAGATCTTGATGAATTCCTCCTTAATTATGAGTGATTTTTGTTTTGATCCGCGAATTCATTCTTTTATTTCATGTTTTCCATCTATTTATAGGCTTTAGAAGTGCCTAAATACGTCCCTCTAGGGTTTTTGGTCGAAAAGAAGTAGAAAAGTACTAAAACTCTGGAAATTGGCAAAAATGCGCACAAAAATCGAGGCACCGCCTCAATAACAGTGAACCTCCGACGCCGGCTGTCCTTCCTAGGGCCGCCAGCGGTTGTGGTCAGTCCCACTATCCGTTTGTCGATATTTTTTTTTTTTACTTTTCGCACCACTACTTCTAGCCTGCAGCTTGCGCCACCTCTGGTTCCAAACTAGTGCCATATCTGTTCTGTTCCGTGACGATTTTGTCTTTTTTTACCCCTAAAATCTGAAATAATGTAAAAAATTCCTTTCGAAGGTAAAATCTCAAATATGAAGGAATATAACCAAAAATTGTACAAAATGTAACACAAAATGGTCTCAAATAACTTGGAAATATATGACTAATTTAGGCTCTATCAAACACACACTAAAGTGAAAAGGAATGAAAAGAAAAATGAAAGAAAATTAAAGAAACTATGCATGTCAAGGATGGAGAATTACGTAACTCAAACCATTATTTTGACAAACATGATCTTAACATACCTAATTATTATCATAACTAATCATTCTCTTGGCATTATGAAGGATTAAGATAGATTCACTTCTTTTCCAATCCGTGAAATCACTATCTTCTACACAAATTAGCATCACGTATCCTATCTCAACTACTTCACCCAAAAGATGTATTTAAACACAATACTTGATTAAATTTCTATATCCTAGCAAATTTAGCATATGAAATTTACCAATGAATCCATATCCTGGCAGATATCAATTAACCTTTAATTACCTAGTTCTTAGCAATTAACTCATTTTCCAAGCAAGTTAAGAGAAAACAAACATGAAATTAATGAATTAAGACCACCATCAACCCCTTTTCCGAGCAAGTTAATAGAAGAGACAACAAAATAATCTCATAATAAGCATAAGTAGTTAAATACAAAGAATAACAGTAAATTAATCAAAAGATCAAAGTAACTCTAAAAATCGTGAATACTGAAATATTGTCAAATTACAATAAAATAATTAATACATCATTATTCAAGAAAAGAGAACAAAGTTAAAAGAAAACACTCATAGACAAGCCTCCTTCTTCCTCTTTCGTAGATCTTGATGAATTCCTCCTTAATTTTAAGTGATTTGTGTTTTGATCCATGAATTCATTCTTTAATTTCGTGTTTTCCATCTATTTATAGGCTTTAGAAGTTCCTAAATTCGTCCCACTTGGGTTTTTGGTCGAAAAGAAGTAGGACAATACTAAAACTCTGGAAATTGCCAAAAACGCGCACAAAAATCGAGGCACCGCCTCAATAACAGTGAACCTCCGACGCCGGCTGTCCTTCCTAGGGCCGGCGGCGGTTGTGGTCAGTCCCACTATCCGTTTGTCGATTATTTTTTTTTTTTACTTTTCGCACCACTACTTCCAGCCTGCAGCATGCGCCACCTCTGGCTCCTAATTGGTGCCATCACTGTTCTGTTCCCGTGACGATTTTGTCTTATTTTACCCCTAAAATCTGAAATAATGCAAAAAATTCCTTTCGAATGGTAAAATCTCAAATATGAAGGAATATAACCAAAAATTGTACAAAATGTAACACAAAATGGTCTCAAATAACTTGGAAATATATGACTAATTAGGCTCTATCAAACACACACTAAAGTGAAAAAGAATGAAAAGAAAAATAAAAGAAAATAAAAGAATATATATACATGTCAAGGATGGAGAATTTCGTAACTCAAACCATTATTTTGACAAACATGATCTTAAAGTACCTAACCATCATCATAACTAATCATTCTCTTGGCATCATGAATGATTAAGATAGATTCACTCCTTTCCAATCCATGAAATCACTATCTTCTAGACAAATTAGCATCACATATTCCGTCTCAAATAATTCACCCAAAAGATGCATTAAACATAATCCTTTATTAAATTTCTATATCCTGGCAAATTTAAAATATGAAATTAACTAATGAATCCATATCCTGGCAGACATCAATTAACCTTTAATAACCTAGTTCATAGCAATTAACCCATTTTCCAAGTAAGTTAAGGGACAACAAATATGAAATTAATGAATTGAGACCACCAACAACCCCTTTTCCAAGCTAGTTAATAGAAGAGACAACAAATTAATCTCGTAATAAGCATAAGTAATTAAATACAAAGACTAACAGTAAATTAATCAAAAGATCAAAGTAACTCTAAAAATCGTGAATATAGAAATAATGTCAAATTAGAATAAAATAATTAATACATCATTATTCCAGAAAAGAGAACAGAGTTAAAAGAAAGCACTCATAGACAAGCCTCATTCTTCCTCTTTCGTAGACCACCTTGTACAATCCTCCTTGATCATGATTAATTCCTCCTTAATTTTGAGTGATTTGAGTTTTGATTCGTGAATTCATTCTTTAATTTCGTGTTTTCCTTCTATTTGTAGGCTTTAGAATTGCCTAAATTCGTCCCTCTAGGGTTTTTGGCCGAATAGAAGTAAGAAAGTACTAAAACTCTCGAAATTGCCAAAAATGCGCAAAAAATCAAGGCACCGCCTCTATAGCAGTGGAACTCCGACGACGGCTGTCCTGCCTAGGGCCGGCGCCGGTTGTGGTCAGTGCCTCTATCCGTTTGTCGATTTTTTTTTTTTTTGTTATTTTCGCACCACTTCTTCCAGCCTGCAGCTTCCGCCACCTGTGGCTCCTAACCGGTGCCATCTCTGTTCTATTCCGTGACAATTTTGTCTTATTTTTCCCCTAAAATTTGAAATAATGCACAAAATACCTTTCGAAGGGTTAAATCTCAAATATGAAGGAATATTACCAGTAATTTTACAAAATGTATCACAAAATGGTCTCAAATAACTAGAAAATATATGACTAATTTAGGCTCAATCAAACACACACTAAAGTGAAAAAGAATGAAAAGAAAAATAAAAGAAAATAAAAGAATATATACATGTAAATGATGGAGAATTACGTAACACAAACCATTATTTTGACAAACATGATCTTAAAGTACCTAATCATTATCATAACTAATCATTCTCTTGGTATCATGAAGTATTAAGATAGATTCACTTCTTTTTCAATCCATGAAATCACTATCTTCTAGATAAATTAGCATCACATATCCTGTCTCAACTAATTCACCCAAAAGATGCATTAAACACAATCCTTTATTAAATTTCTATATCCTGGCAAATTTAAAATATGAAATTAACCAATGAATCCATATCCTGGCAGACATCAATTAACCTTTAATTACCTAGTTCTTAGCAATTAACCTATTTTCCAAGCATGTTTAGAGATAACAAATATGAAATTAATGAATTGAGACCACCATCAACTCCTTTTGCAAGCAAGTTAATAGAAGAAACAACAAATTAATCTCGTAATAATCATAAGTAATTAAATATAAAGAATAACAATCAATTAATCGAAAGATCAAAGTAACTCTAAAACTCGTGAATACTGAAATAATGTCAAATTACAATAAAATAATTAATACATCATTATTCAAGAAAAGAGATCAAAGTTAAAAGAAAACACTCATAGGCAAGCCTCCTTCTTCTTCTTTTGTAGACCTCCTTGTACAATCCTCCTTGATCTTGATGAATTCCTCCTTAATTTTGAGTGATTTGTATTTTGATCCATGAATTCATTCTTTAATCTCGTGTTTTCCTTCTATTTATAGGCTTTAGAAGTGCCTAAATTCGTACCTCTAGGGTTTTTGGCCGAATAGAAGTGGGAAAGTACTAAAACTCTGGAAATTGCCAAAAATGTGCACAAAAATCGATGCATCGCCTCAATACCAGTGGACAGACGCCGCCGCCTGTCCTGCCTTAGGTCGGCGCTAGTTGTGTTCTGTCCCTCTATCCGTTTGTCAATTTTTTTTTTTTCGCACCACTTCATTCAGCCTGCAGCCGGTGCCATCTCTATTCTGTTCTGTGACGATTTTGTCTTATTTTACCCCTAAAATCTGAAATAATCCACAAAATACCTTTCGAAGGGTAAAATCTCAAATATGAAGGAATATAACCCGTAATTGTACAAATTGTATCACAAAATGGTCTCAAATAACTAGGAAATATATGACTAATTTAGGCTCTATCGAACACACACTAAAGTTCATCAAACTTTAGTCACTTCTAATCATCCGAAACCACTCTGAATCCCTCAAATCAACTAGGATTTCATCTATACTGACCCTTAGTATACTTCATATTACCAAAACAACCGTAGTTGATCTTTTTTTCGTATTAAACAAAACTTTTTGTTCAAGACAATAAGAACAGCAAAAAGGTAAAATAAGTTCAAGCATCTCATTCTTCTTCTCTCCTTTATCTTATTTTCTTCATAATCTCAATCTCTTTCTCACACGTACTCTCTCCTGGCCGAATCATTGGCGGCCATCTTTGGACAATTTCAATCATTAGAGGACTCATCGAAGCACTTAAGGGCCTACATTTGTCAAGACAACACCTTCGACTCAAAATGGTCATCAACAAGTATTTTTTCATAACTTTCTTATTTAATTTCAAACTCAAGATTATTAGGATGACAAAATTGATACGTTGACTTGATGTTGTTTGGATGGAAATATGCATGTTGGTATGAAGAGAATAATTTTATGATATGATGATTGAGATTCGTGTTAAGACTTATGAATTTTTATTGGATTATGATTTTAGATTTAGGTTTATTATATGTTCCATAATAGATTGTGATTTGAGACTTTATCACAAGTATGAGATGTTTTGATGAATGATGGAGATTTTACCACCATTGCTTTGCTTATGCTCTTTCGTTGTCATTTTTGCCATCGAATACCTTGCTAATATTATTATTGGTATAATACCACTCTTGTCATGTTAAATGCAATTACAATTCTAGTTTGCTCAAAATTAACATTCTATTTGTTGAATATATGTATGTATGAATATATCTATATGTATCACCTTTCCTAAATTTTCAATACTACTAATATCACTATAGTCGTTAAAAATTATTATTAGTGCTGCTTTGTACTACTACTACTATTATTAGTATTGTTATTAAATTTAATTTATTAATATTTCTATCAACATTAGTATTTTCAAAGTTATAAATAATTACTTTTAATATTATTAATGATAAAATTTTATTGAACAAACAAATAGTAATATTCTTATTAAACCGTATTAAATATAAAACAATATTATGTTTAATTAATATCAATATTTTTTATATTAATAATATTATTTTTAATATTAATATTCCAACTAATACTTTATTTATAATTATTATTATTTTTTACACTTATCTATATTGTTATATTAAATTATTCTTATTCTGTAAATTAAGAATATACACTAAAATACTTTATCAATTAGTTTTAGAACTCCTAAAACATTATTGTAATTGGATATTGCTGTTAATTAGTCGAGCTTAACCATGTTAGGTTGGGAGTTATTTATTTGTACAGTTGTTGATTGGTTATAAACCATTAGTGACTTATACCCTATGATTATCCTAGGCGGGGCTAGATTGTCTTGAACACAACTTGGAGGACTATTTTGTTAGTGAAAGTAAGAGATCAGGTAAACCCTTACATAAAACTGTTTGCATATCACAATCACTTTGGCAAGTCAAATGGGGTCGTATACGTGGAAAAGTACTTTGGAGTGCAATTATGGGCTAGAACACCCTACTATCTATGTACCCAAAAAGGGGGGGAATTTTGCCCCGTCCAGTGGACCAGGGGTCTCTATAACGAGGTACAAAGGAAAATAACTAAATAAATTAAATAAAACATCTTATTACAACTAGAATCAAAACTTCTACAAGTCTAAAATTCTAAACTAACAATCGTCTCTCAAAAGAAATACAAAGCCAAAATTAAAATGAAATAAACTTCCAACTTTTATTCATCCAACTAGCTCAATAAAAGCACTTTCCTGAAAACATGATATAAAGATGGTGAGAGATTAGCATCTCAATAAGTTCCGTATATGCAAATGTCACATAAATAATTTGTGTATGCAGGTTTAACAAAATCACAAAATATGTTTGTAAGTCAATTTTCATTAATAAATTTCCATTGAGTGGAACAATATACATTTAATCCAAATCTATTTCCAATAAGCCATCTACTCATCAATACAATAGTTCCAAGAAGGGATAGAAATGATCTAATAACAATATCAAGGCAGTATCATAATAGCTCCCAGTGTAACTATTCAACACTGGGCAATAGGTGATCCACCCACTAAGGTGAGATACTCCTCCAACTCTACACCGAACACACCGGTTGTCCATCCCATAAAATATAGTCTACATGGACCAACATTCTAGCTCGGACTGGCCTGACTAAATAGTATTGTCGTCTTTTTAAGTAGAGTTCCTCTTCTGAATGTAGCCTCCTCCTCCTACCAGAAGACCCACTCTAACTCTCTAAGACTAGTACCACAAGCCAACCCCCACTGAGTGCTCAACGCTCACCTTTAGGTGCAAAATCATTTCCCTTTTTTTTTTCACAAACTTTGAATATCTTGATTTTGCAAAATGTGGTTTTCACAACAAGCTTTTCAAAAAGTTTTGATCATAAACGAAAGAAAAGCATTTTCAGTTAAACGTTGCGATTTAACAAAAGCTTTTAGAGATTAAAAAATCCATGTTCTCAATCTAAGTATCTTAATTCAACAATATCATTTCCTCATTATTTCAATCATCATGTCAATCATCATGTCGACATCATTACAATATCATTGTACAAAAGACTTGCAAACATGTACGCTTTAGCAAAATAGTTATGCAGGGACTTACTTGAATATTCCAAATAATCAACTAAAGCCAATGCTTGACCTCATTTCAAAGTTCTTTCTTATCCAAAATCAATGATTCTATAATTAAAATCCATATATTAATCAACTGTCTTTTCATACATCATGAATCCCTATGATCACATTAATTACCTAATTCATCCACAGCATCTAGATGGATTTATTCATTAAATTACCTCTATAGCTTTCCCTTATCACGCAACTCATTATTATGCATACATATAACTAAATCACATCTCCCATATGATAACTTCAATATTCATCTACTATTAATCTCATACAATAACTACATTTGCATCAAAAGATCCCATCTTTAACTAACATGCAATAGATCTAGGTTCATCATAGTGATATATAACCATATTTTACTCCATGCATGACTAGATCAATTATTGCACCTTTAATCTCATCAATTCTATCTATTCATGCTTTTCATGCTAGATTTCATCCGTAATAGCACCACTATAGGATCAACCTTATTTAAATCAAAAGGAATACCTCTTAAGTAACACAAATAAGAGTAAAGGTGGCGCCTTTAGTGCTTGGTTGATTTCACTTGAGAAGAAGAGTTGATTGGTTCCTCTTGGTTTCCTTAGTTTGAAAGTAACTAACAATAAGGGAAAATGAGCCCCTTTTTATCGTGATTTAGGAGAAGAAAATGAGAATAATTGAATAAATATGGATGAGGGTTGACGTGTTGCTTACCTTAGGTTTAGTTTTTGATTTTGGTGATGATTGGAGTTTGTTGGGTATCTCAAGCTTGTATCATATATGGCGTAGCGGAAAATAAAACGAGATACCATCCCAGGATCTACATATATGTGGAAAACAAGACATAAAGAGATCAAAGGTAACAGCTTTTTACCTTTCTAAGATCGTCCGAAGAACAAAAATTTTCTTCTTCAAGTCTAGGCGCGATTCAGCAATCCTCTTAATCAAACTCCACGAGAGTTGAACGTCCAACCACTATAATCACAGTGTGTAATTATCTCTAATAGTAATCCACACAGAGGATACACTCAAGAACCAAAATTTTCTATGCTAGCAAAAAAAGTCGGCGGCTAGGGCTCTTCTCGTTTTCAGCAAAACGAGAGAGAAATGAGAGAAACAAAGAGAGTTTTTGGTGGCTGCTATTTTTTTCGTGTGAATCACCCTCCTAGGGTTTCGGTTATATCATCATATAAACTAAAAAATTCATTGAAAAACTAAAATCCTAAAACAATTAGAATTTTCTAATTGTAATTGGAAACATCAAGTTCTCCCAATTACAATTTGGACCACAAATTATAACTAATTATAATTTGTCCACAACAACTTCTCTTTATTGCAATTAACCCCATTATGTTATCAAATAACATCTTAAGTATATAATCCTCTATTGTGTATGACCTATTAGGTTTTGCAGTCAATTGGTAGCGAACATGAATTAATCCAAACGTCTTTGAGATTAATAATCCATAATTAATTAGAATCAATCATATTGATTCTAATCAGGATTGGTTTATTAATTCATCAATTAATAAACCCATATTCCCATATTATGAGCGGTATCTAGCAACACATCATGACCACCCAAGAGTCCAGGCAGTCAAGTGGCTGAACATGAACCCTTCAATAACAAACTACAGTGCAATTAACTCCTTTCACCATACAATATCTCATTCCATTTGGAGTACGAAATTAGTGCCAATTCTAGAATTAATTCGGGCCCGAATACAATAGTACTTGTACTAGGAACCCACTACTCTAGATGTGTATCAATTGGAGCTGTTTCCAATACACAGTCGCCTTGGCCAAGGACTTCTCGAGTAGTAATTCTTGAGATATTCGCCCCTACTATTAGGAGTGGTGAATCCTTTATTGAACATCTCAACTACTTTTGTTTACCTCATAATGTACCCAATATCCATCCCATAAGCGGTCGTCGATCGAGCTGCAGAGATTGGAATCAAAATACAATACTCAGCAAACAGAGTACCTTGGAGATCTCAAGTCTAAGGATACTTGTACGTTTGCTATATTAAAATTATATCACTGGCACTAAATAGTTATCCATGTGATTATCTCATAGGTAGGTTATCCAATAAACTTGTTCCATTAACAAGCATCTATGTGTTAACTTTGAGTATCTCAATACTCACAGATATGAGAACCACCGCCTGATCAAATTAGAAAGTCTAACACATGCTAGTCTTAATGCATTAATGATGTCCATTCTTATTAATACTACGACTAGAGACTATTTAAGTACTAACACTATACAGTATAGTAGGAATTTTATATCATGATTTCCTTAACACGGTGTTATACTAGGGACTTTATCTAACAGTTATATTACACAAAGGTAAATAAAAGAAACTGTAAGATAAATAATGTCTTTTATTAAAATAAAATGTGTCATATATAATGTACAAGTGATTACATCTAGGGCATAACACTAACAAGCTACCACTTGCACTAGAGCCAATTATTCATGTATCTAATACCGAATAACTCAACAAGACAATCATATTTCTTTTGGGATAGTGCTTTTGTAAGCGGGCCAGCTATGTTCTCATCCGTAGGAACTCTCTCTATCTTGACATCATTCCTATCTATAATCTCCCGGATCAGATGATAGCGTCGTAGTACGTGTTTGGATCGTTGGTGAAACCGTGGTTCCTTTGCTTGTGCAATGGCTCTGTTGTTGTCACAATGCAAAGTTATTGGACCAACAACACTAGGAACCACACCCAGTTCCATCACGAACTTCTTGATCCAAACAGCCTCCTTAGCTGCTTCAGAAGTAGCTATGTACTCAGCTTCTGTCGTAGAGTCGGCAATAAGTTCATGTTTGGAACTTTTCCAACTTATTGCCCCTCCACACAATGTAAACATGTAGCTGGATTGTGATTTGAAATCATCTTTGTTAGATTAAAAACTGGCATCAGTATACCCGTTTATATTCAAATCACCTTCTCCATATACTAAGAACATATCCTTAGTTCTTCGTAAGTACTTAAGGATGTTCTTTATAGCCGCCCAATGACCCTCACTAGGGTCAAATTGGAATCTGCTCATCAAACTGAGAGCATAAGATACATTGGGCCTAGTACATATCATAACGTACATGATAGATCTAACTGCCGAGGCATACAGAAACTTACTCATGTGATCCCCTTCAACCTGTGTCTTGGGAGTCATCGACTTTGAAAGTCTTACACCATATGACATGGGTAAAAATCCCTTTTTGGATTGATCCATACTAAACCTCTTTAGCACTTTATCTATATATGTAGACTGTGAAAGATCTAGCAACCTTTTGGATCTATCTCTATAGATTCTTATTCCGAGAATATAGGTTGCCTCTCCAAGGTCTTTCAAGGAGAATTGTTTGGACAACCAAACTTTAACCCTTTGCAAGACAGGTATATTATTTCCTTTTAGTAATGTGTCATCTACATAAAGCAATAAGAAAATGATTGCACTCCCACTAATCTTCTTGTATACACAAGGCTCATCCATATTTCGAATGAAACCAAACTCTTTGATTATTTCATCAAAATGGATGTTCCAATTCCTAGAAGCTTGCTTAAGTCCATAAATAAACCTTTGCAGCTTACACACTTTTGTACCATCACTGGATGTGAAACCCTCAGGTTGTGTCATATACACTACCTCAGTCAGATTCCCGTTTAGGAAAGTTGTTTTCACATCCATTTGCCAAATTTCATAATCATAATGAGCAGCAATGGTTAGGAGTATCCTGAAGGATTTTAACATGGCTACTGGCGAGAAAGTTTCATCATAGTCAATCCTATGTTGTTGACAATAACCCTTCGCCACTAGATGTGCTTTATGTTAGTGTTGTGGCCTAAAGGCAATCACTTGTACATTGTATATAACACATTTTATTTTAATAAAAGGCATTATTTATCTTACAGTTTCTTTTGTTTACTTTGAAGTAATATAACTATTCCATAAAGTCCCTAGTACAACTCTGTGTTAAGGAAATCATGATAAAGATCATGATATAAGATTCCTACTACACTGTATAGTGTTAGTACTTAAATAGTCCCTAGTCATAGTATTAATGAGACAGGACATTATTAATGCGTTTAGACTAGCATGTGTTAGATTTCCTAATTTGATCAGGCGGTGGTTCTCATATCCGTGAGTATTGAGATACTCAAAGTTAACATATGGATGCTTGTTAATGGAGCAAGTTCATTGGATGACCTAGCTTTAAGATAATCACATGGATAACTATTTAGTGCCAGTGATATACTCTTAATATAGCAAATGTACAAGTATCCTTAGACTTGAGATCTCCAAGGTACTTTGTTTGCTGAGCTTTGTACTTTGATTCCAATCTTCGGAGCTCGATCGAGGGCCGCCTATGGAATGGATATTGGGTACATTGTGAGGTAAACGAAAGTAGTTGAGAGGATCAATAAAGGATTCACCACTTCTAATAGTAGGGGTGAATATCTCATGGCCACCTGTAGGAATTACTACTTGAAAAGTCCTGGGCCAAGGCGATTGTGTATTGAAAATAGTTCCAACTGATATATATCTAGAGTAATGGCTTCCTAGTACAAGTACTATTGTATTCGGGCCAAAAAATAATTCTAAAGGGAGTTGGCACTAATTCCGTACTCCAAACCAAATGAGATATTTTATGGTGAAATGAGTTAATAGCACTGAAGTTTGTTATTGAAGGGTTCATGTCAAGCCACTTGACTTCCTGGATACTTGGATGGTCATGACGTGTTGCTAGATACCGCTCATGATCTGGGAATATGAGTTTATTAATTGATGAATTAATAAATCAATCATAATTAGAATTAATATGATTAATTCTAGTTAATTATGGATTATTAATCTAAAAAACGTTTGGATTAATTCATGTTTGTTACCAATTGACTGGGAAACCTAATAGGTCACACACAATAGAGAATTATATACTCAAGATGTTATTTGATAACATAGTGGGATTAATTGCAAGAAAGAGAAGTTGTTATGGACAAATTATAATTAATTATAATTTGTGGTCCAAGTTGTAATTGTGGGAACTTGATGTTTCCAATTACAATTAGGAAATTCTAATTGTTTTAGAATTTCAAATTTTCAGTGGATTTTTGGAACATATATTGGTTATGCTCGAAACTTTAATCCAAGAGTGATTCACACGAAAATAGGAGCCACAATACACACGATCTTCTCTCTCTCTCTCTCTCTCTCTCTCTCTCTCTCTCTCGTTTGTTAAAAATGTAAAACAGCCCTAGCCGCCATCTTTTGCTGCTAGCACAGGAAATTTTAGTGCTTGAGTATTCCTCTGTGTAGATTACCATTAGAGATATTCACACACTGTGATTATAGTGGTTAGACATCCAACTCTTGTGGAGTTTGCATAAGAGAATTGCTAGATCGCACCTCAACTTGAAGAATATCAATTTTTGTTCTTCGGACGATCACCCAAAAGTAAAAGCTATTACCTTTATTATTATTATGTCTTGTTTTCCACACATAGATGGGTCCTGGGAGGGTATCTTGTTTTATTTTTTGCTGCGCCATATAAGATACGAGCCTGAAATACCCAACACATATGTATATTGGAAATAGTTCCAATTGATACACATCTAGAGTAGTGGGTTCCTAGTACAAGTACTATTGTATTCGGGCCAGAATTAATTCTGGAGGGAGTTGTCACTAATTCTATACTCCAAACCAAATAAGATATTGTATGGTGAAAGGAGTTAATTGCACTGATGTTTGTTATTGAATGGTTCATGTCAAGTCACTTGACTTCCCAGACTCTTAGGTGGTCATGATGTGTTGCTAGATACCGCTCATGATCTGGGAATATGGGTTTATTAATTGACGAATCAATAAACCAATCCTGATTAGAATTAATATGATTAATTCTAATTAATTATGGATTATTAATCTTAAAGACGTTTGGATTAATTCATGTTCTCTACCAATTGACTGGGAAATCTAATAGGTCACACACAACAAATGATTATATACTGAAGATGTTATTTGATAACATAGTGGGGTTAATTGAGAGAAAGAAAAGTTGTTATGGACAAATTATAATTAGTTATAATTTATGGTCTAAATTGTAATTGCGAGAACTTGATGTTTCCAATTACAATTAGAAAATTCTAATAGGATTAGAATTCTCAATTTTGGTAGGGGATTTTTGTGTAACATATAGATGAGATACACGAAAACCCTAGTGTGGTGTGACACCAAAACCTAACACACGAAGTCCTTCTCTCTTCTCTCTCTCTCGGTAGTTCTTGAGAAGAACCCTATCCGCCACTTAGTGTTTCTGCTAGCACAGAAAACTTCATGCTTGAGTGTATCCTCTGTGTGGATTACTGTTGGAGATAATCACACACTATGATTATAGTGGTTAGACATTCAAGTCTCGTAGATTTTGCACAAGAGGATTGTTGGATCGCGCCTCCACTTGAAGAAGAAATTTTTGTTCTTCAGACAATCAATGAAAGGTAAAAAGTTGTTACCTTTGTTATCTTTATATCTTATTTTCCACACATGTGCGGATCCTGGGATGGTATGTCATTTTATTCTTCTGCTACACCGTATACGATATGCGTTAGATACCCAACACTTTATAGGTAATTAAGTTACCATCCATGTCCATTTTCTTCTTGAAAACCTACTTGCACCCAATAGGTTTAATTCCTTTGGGTGGATTAACCAAAGTCCATACTTGGTTGTTGTACATGGAATTCATCTTTGACTTCATGGCCTCAAGCCATTTGCCATATTCTGAACTGTTTAGAACATCCGTGTAGGTAGTAGGCTCATCTTCATCTATGAGTAATACGTCATTATGGTCACTAATGAGAAATCTATACCTCTCAGGTGCCACACGTATCCTACTAGATCTATGAGGTTCTTGTGTATTAGAAGGTTTATCTATTCTTTCAATAGATGTGGGGTTAGATGATTGATCCTCGTTTGTTTGATCTTCATGAACTTCACTAAGTTCAATCTTACTCCCACTGTCCCCTTTGAGCATGTGCTCCTTTTCTAAGAAGACGGCATGCTTCAAAACAAACAATTTGTTTTCGGAAGGGAGGTAGAAGTAATATCCGAAAGATTTTTTCGAATATCCCACAAACAAACACTTGTCAGATTTACTATCAAGTTTGTCTGACTGTGGCCTTTTAACAAAGGCAGGACAACCCTATATTTGCAAGTAAGATAACTTTAGTTTCTTACCAAAAAACATCTCAAATGGGGTAGAATCAATCATTTTTGTCAGAACTCTGTTTAGTATATAAACAAAAGTTTCTAGTGCATCCCCCAAAACAATTTTGGTAGGTCTGCAGAAGCCATCATGGTTCGTACCATGTCTAGAAGGGTTTGATTCCTTCACTCAGATACACCATTATGTTGAGGTGTATGTGGTGGAGTCCATTGAGATAATATCCCATTATATCTAAGATAACTTAGGAACTTTTGGCTCAAGTATTCTCCTCCTCAATCAGATCTTAGAGTCTTATTACTTTTGCTAAGTTGTTTCTCTATTTTATTCTTGAAGTCTTTGAATCTTTTAAAGGCCTCAAATTTGTATTTCATTAAATACAGATACCCGTATCGTGAGAAATCATCGATAAAGGTTATGAAATAGTTATAACCTCCTCTTGCTTGTATAAGTTTTAATAACTCCTTGGCCCATTCTCCTTTTCCTGGAAAATTAGTCTTAGTCATTTTGCCTAGTAAACAAGATTCGCATGTACCATATGATTTATAATCAAATGACCCTAAGTCACCAAGCTTGTGTAACTTAGAAACACGATTTTCATTTACATGACCTAAACGATAATGCCATAAGTAAGAGGTGTTAGAATTATTCATTTTAGGTTTTTTATTATTTATATTGAGGATTGGATTATCCCAGTCTAGAACATATAAATCGTTAACTAGAGTTGCTAAACCATAATGAATATCGTTCAATGAAAAAGAACAACATTTATTCTTAAATATCAAATGAAATTCATAAAAGTCTAAACACGCAGTTGAGATAATATTTTTCATTAAAACCAGTACAAAACAACAGTTTTGCAGTTCTAGAATTAATCCTGAAGGCAAGTTCAGCTCGTATGACCCTATAGCAAGTGCAGCAACCTTTGTCCTATTTGCAGTACGCAGGTCCATGTCGCCTTTCTATAGCCTTCTACTGCTCTTTAGTCCCTACAAGTTATTGCACAAATGAGATCCACATCCCGGATCTAATACCCATATCTCATTTCTAAAGACAGTATTTATCTCAATCATAAACATACCTAGAGAAGAAGTAGAAGTGCTTCTTCTTCTTCTTTTGAACTTTCTTCTTAGAAGAGGAAGATTCTACTATTAAAACTGCATTAGATGTTAGTGTTGTGCCCTAGAGGCAATTACTTGTACCATGTATATTGCATATTAAATTAATAAGAGGCATTCTTTATCTTTCAATTTGATTGTTATGTCTAAATATGTGTACAAACTGTTAGATAAAGTCTCTAGTACAACACAGTGTTAAGAAAATCATGATAGAGATCATGATGTGAGATTCCTACTACACTATGTAGTGTTTGTACTTAAATAATCCCCAGGCATAGTATTAATAAGATGGGATATTATTAATACGCCAAGACTGGCACATGTTATATCTCTTGATTGGATCAAGCGGTGGTTCTCATATCCATGAGTATTGTGATACTCAGGATTAACTTGTGGATGCTTGTTTTGGAACAAGTTCATTGGATGACCTAGGTACGAGATAATCACTTGGATAACTATTTAGTGCCAGTGATAGAATCTCATTATAGTAAGTGTGCAAGTATCCTTAGACTTGAGATCTCCAAGGTACTTTGTTTACCGAGCGTTGTACTTTGATTCTAATCTTTGGAGTCTTATCTAGGACCGCCTATGGGATGGATATTGGGTACAACGTAAAGTAAATGAAAGTAGTTGAGAGGGTCAATAAAGGATTCACCATTCCAAATAGTAGGAGAGTATATCTCAAGGCCACTTGTAGAAATCATTACTCATAAAGTCCTTGGCCAAGGCGACTATGTGATGGAAATGGTTCCAATTGATACACATCGAGTAATGGATTTCTTGAACAAGTACTAAAATATTCGGGCCAAAATTAATAATATTCTAGAGGGAGTTGGCACTAATTCCATGCTCTAGACTGAATGAGATATTGTATGGTGAAAGGAGTTTATTGCACTGATTCATGTCAAGCCACTTAACTTTCTGGACTTTTAGGTAGTCAAGAGTCATTGCTAGATGTTGCTCTTGATATGCTAAATATGGATTTATTAATTAGAGAATTGATAAATTTAATTCTTTATTTTATTAAGGATTATTAATTCTAATATTGTTAGAATTAATTCATATTATGCTACCAATAAGACCAGGAAATCTAATGGGTCACACACAATAAAGGTTTGAATGCTTGAATATATTATTTGATAATATCGTGGGGTTAATTAAGAGAAGGGAACATATTTATAGGTGAATTATAAGTTTGTTATAATCATGGGACCTAATTGTAATTAAGTAAACTTCAAGGACCAATTTGTTAATAATTGGACGTTGAAGGACTAAGTTGCAATTTACGGTAATTATAAATCTATAAATATAAGGAAACGGTTTCCTTAGGGTGAGAGACACAGACTATTCACGCAATAACAGAGAAACCGTTTCTCTGCCTCTCTCTTCTTGATCAAACCCTAGCCTCCTAAATTCTACTAGCATAGAATTGTGAAATTGTGAGCGTTCAACCTTGTGTGGATCATCATTAGAGGGAGTTCTTACTTGGACTTCAGTTGAGTTGCGGTGAACCAGTTTTGTGATCTGGATCGCACCTGCATTCTTGGAACAAGAAATTTTAAATTCCGGCTTCACAAGGTAATAAGCGTGATCTTCTCCCTTTTCCCATTTCTACTGCAAACCCGTGATCCATGGCTTGGATTTCTTGTTGTTTTCCGCTGCGTTTAATCTGATTATTTAATCTAGAAATCCTATTGTGGTGTCAGAGCTTACGGGTTTGTGTTTTAATGGGATGTTTTATTGCTTTGAATTGTTCAAGCATGTAAATTGCATTATTATAGCATGTTAATTGTATGATCATGTCTTCTGGTTTGTATGTAATCGTCTAGGTTTTGTTTTGAATAATCTGGGTTGCAGAAATCGTTTCTGCGTTATGGGTTTTATGGTTTTGAAAATATTGCAGAATGGTTCCGCGTCTGTGTTAAGCGTTTTCGCCTCAGTTGATGTTCATCATGTAATTAAGCCTTCCATTTAACAATTTGGATTGTTAAATTGATTGTGAGAATGATCACAATGGTTTGTTAATAAAGATTAATAAAGATCAAGGTCAAAAACTGGTTTTGATTGATCTAGGAACGGCCATGAACTGAACAAAATTTTCTAGAAAATTCAAGCCTCGTGCCGCCTGGAAGAACTGCCAGGCGGTTTGGAGAATTTGTCTCCAAACCGTTTGCGGCGGCTGGCACTGTACCTGCCCAAGCCGTACGCGGTGGTTACTGTTCGATGTTTAAAAAAAAGAGTATTTTTATTTTTTTGGGTTTCTTATTTTTCCTTTTGAGAATAGATTCTAATAATGATTAGAATTTATTTGAAACCTTTAATTTTGAATTTTTTTAAATTTTTTTATTTACAAGCAGGACCCACAATTTTTTAAAATTTGATTTTGGCCCAAAATTTTCCAAAATTTTGATTTTGGACCCAGAGCTTTCCAAAATGGTGATTTTGGATGTTTATGCATTGGATGTTGTATGCTTACTGTTTTAAGCATGTTTTTCTGGCATGGTGGATGGTTATGGACTAAGACCAAATATATCTGTTCATGCATAATTTACCGCTTTGTTTTAATGAAATAGGGCCTGCGTGTCCTGCCTTCTCTCAAATTCTTATGTAATTCTCTTCTCATCTAACTCCCCTCGAATGTAACTCGAGGTTTTTCCTTCTAGGAAATTATGTAATTAGATTATATAGGTTAGATTGAGGTAGAATTTTATTTTCAAGATTTTGAAGATGGCGTTCAAAATAAGGCGAGATGGTAAAACCCTCTACTTATATCATGCATGAACACATAGGGTTGACCATATTAATTTCCTTGGTGGCTCGAGGAAATTAATTTAGAAAGTCCATAACCATGCCACGTAATTGTTTATTACCATGTTTATCAATTTATGCTGCTTATTGATAAATTGTATGCATACCTAACGATGAGACCACTAAAAGGAACAAATCCCTCAAATAATATTAAATCTAATGCCTTCCATTAATATAGTGAGAACGAGAGCTCTTTTTCGAGACCAGGTTATTGGGCAAACCCAAGCCTACTTGACATCGAGTATGTTCAAGCTATAGAATTTAAATTCATGTTAATGGGTTGGATTTAACTAATTTCTTTATCCCGGTTGGGCTAACCCAAGCATAAAGAAAATTAGAGGCAAAGTTGGGCTAGTATTTGATACTTTAATGATTAAAAGATGTTAATCACCCAATGATTCAGTAGTTACTTTTTGATGTAATTGGTATTGGATACTCACCACTGAACTTAAGAGTGGCTTGTTGGGCTAACCCAAGGTTATTCTTAAGGAATTTGGATACTGATCCACTAAGAAAGTTTCCAAAGGGCTTTCCCGAGTCAATAATGAGGGCTGTTGGTTTGAGTAAAATAGTGGAATAATTATGTGCTTAATTAAATACCTAATTAATTGCATTGCATTTGCATATACATGTTCTAATAATTCTATCTTTACATCTAGGTCATTTGCATCATGTCGACAAATCTAAACTTGCGTAGCATCTTGGAAATAAACAAGCTCACTGAATCAAACTATTTGGACTGATATAGAAACTTGAGAATCGTTCTCAAGTCGGAAAGGTTGCTCTACGTGCTAGAAGCTCCTATTCCGCCACCTCCAGCTCAAGATGCTCTTGTTGAAGAGCATGCTATCCACAAGAAGCACAAAGAAGATAGAGACATAGCATCTTGTATCATGCTGGCGTCAATGTCTCCTAAGCTACAAAAACAGCATGAGCATATGGATGCTCAATCGATAATCCTCCATCTTAAAGAGCAGTTTGATAAACAAGCTAGAACAGAGAGATATGAGATCTCTAAACAACTGTTCCGTGCTAAGATGGTTGAGGGTGCTTCAGTAGCCATTCATGGGCTACAGATGTTGGGCTACATGGAAAAGCTTGGGTCTCTTAGGTTCATAATGGATCATGAGTTAAGTATTGACTTAATTCTACAATCATTACCAAGTAGTTTTTCGCAGTTTGTGATCAACTACCACATGAATAATGTTGAGACAACCATACCTAAGCTAATCAATCTGCTTAAGACTGCTGAGTCCTCTATGAAAAAGGATGATAAGGCAATCTTGTTAGTAGGTTCTTTATCTTCTAAGAAATAAGTTTCTAAGAAGAAGAAGAAGAACACTCGTACTAAGCCCAAAGGAGGTGTCAAGAAGAAGGAGGCTGCCCCTAAAGGCCCATGTCATCATTATGGAAAAATGGGCCATTGGAGGAGTAACTAGAAGGCCTACTTAGAGACTGTGAAAGAAAAGAATGAGAAGGAGAAGCTTGCAAGCACTTCTACTACTAATCCTGGTATGTTTATGATTGAGATTAATACTGCCTTTAATAATAAGATATGGGTATTGGATATTTGTTGTAGATCTCATTTATGCAATAATTTGCAGGGACTAAAGGACAGTAGAAGGTTAGAGAAATGTGACGTGGACCTACGAGCTGCAAATGGAGCAAAGGTTGCTGCACTAGCTGTGGGGACTTATCATCTCAATCTACCTTCTGGATTAGTTTTAGAACTACAAAACTGATATTTTGTACCAGTTTTATTGAAAAACATTATCTCAATTGCTTGTTTAGACTTATTTGGATTTCATTTAAGTTTTAAGAATAAATGTTGTTATTTCTTATTAAATGATATTCATTATGGTTCTGCAACTTTGATCAATGGTTTATATGTTCTAGACATGTATAATCAAATTCTCAATATAAGTAAAAAGAAATATAAAAAGGATAACTTAATCTCATCTTACTTATAGCATTGTCGCTTAGCCCATGTAAATGAAAAATGTGTGTCTAAGTTATACAAATTGGGTGACTTAGGGTCATTTGATTACAAATCATATAACACATGCTAATCTTGTTTACTTGGAAAAATGGCTAAAACTTCTTTTTCAAGAAAAGGAGAAAGGGCAAAAGAGTTATTAGAACTCGTACATTCAGATGTATGTGGCCCAATGTCAATACAAGTAAGAGGAGGTTATCAATACTTCATTACCTTTATTGATGATTATTCTCGATATGGGTATTTGTATTTGATGAAATACAAATCTGAAGCCTTTGACCGTTTCAAAGACTTCAAGAATAAAGTAGAGAAATAACTTAGCAAAAGAATTAAAGCTCTTAGATCCGATCGAGGAGGTGAATACTTAAGTCATGAGTTTCTAAATTATCTAAGAGATAATGGAATATTATCTCAATAGGCTCCACCATATACACCTTAACATAACGGTGTATCTGAGAGAAGGAATCGAACCCTTCTAGACATGGTAAGGACCATGATGGCTTTTGCAGACTTACCAAAATCGTTTTGGGGGTACGTATTGGAGACTGTTGTTTACATTTTAAACAGAGTTCCGTAAAAAATGGTTGATACCACTCCTTATGAGTTATTCTTTGGTAAGAGACCAAAGTTATCTCATTTAAGGATTTGGGGTTGCCTTGCTTTTGTTAAAAAGGTAATGTCAGACAAACTTAAAAGTAAGTCTGACAAATGTTTGTTTGTTGGATATCCAAAAGAATCGTTTGGATATTACTTCTATCTTCCTTCTAAAAATAAAGTTTTTGTTTCAAAACATGCTATTTTCTTAGAGAAGGAGCACATGTTCAAAGAAGATAGTGGGAGCAAGCTTAAACTTAATAAAGTTCAAGAAGATCAAACAAATATTGATCAACTATCTGAACCTGTATCTATTCAAATAGATGAACCTTCTAACACACAAGAGCTTCGTAGGTCAAGTAGGATACGAGTGGCACCTGAGAGATATGGATTTCTCATAAGTGACCATAATGACGTATTGCTCATAGATGAGGATGAGCCT
Organism: Voacanga thouarsii; assembly: GCA_026120185.1. NCBI lineage: Eukaryota > Viridiplantae > Streptophyta > Magnoliopsida > Gentianales > Apocynaceae > Voacanga > Voacanga thouarsii. The sequence goes on from JANUWF010001165.1 coordinate 6,130,776, forward strand.
ACTATTTACGAGGATGTTCGAATAGTTCAGAATCTGACAAATGGCTCGAAGCTATGAAGTCATAGATGGATTTCATGTATGACAACCAAGTATGGACTTTAGTTGATCTACCTGAAGGAATCAAGCCTATAGGGTGTAAATGGATTTTCAAAAAGAAAACTGACATGGATGGTAATGTGGTTACCTATAAGGCTCGCTTGGTAGCAAAAAGTTATCGTCAACAACAAGGTATTGACTATGACGAAACTTTTTCACCAGTCACGATGTTGAAATCCATAAGAATACTCCTAGCCATTGCCGCTCATTACGATTATGAGGTCTGGCAAATGAATGTGAAAACAGCTTTCCTTAATGGAAACCTGATTGAGGAAGTGTATATGACACAGCCTGAAGGTTTCATATCCAAAGGTGGCACAAAGGTGTGCAAGTTGTAAAGGTCCATTTATGGACTTAAGCAAGCATCTAGGAGTTGGAATATCCGTTTGATGAGATAATTAAAGAATTTAGTTTCATTCAAAACATGGATGAACCTTGTGTGTACAAGAAGGTTAGTGGGAGTAAAGTTGTTTTCCTATTGCTTTATGTAGATGACATATTGCTTATAGGAAATGATGTTTCCACTCTTCAATCAGTGAAGATCTGGTTGTCCAAAATGTTCTCCATGAAAGACCTTGGAGAAGCAACCTATATTCTGGGAATAAAGATCTATAGAGATAGATCTAGAAGGTTGTTAGGTCTTTCACAGTCTACATACATAGACAAAGTGTTGAAAAGGTTTAGCATGGATCAATCCAAAAGAGGATTCTTACCTATGACACATGGTGTAAGCCTTTCAAAGTCGATGTCTTCAAAGACACAAGTTGAAAGGGATCACATGAGTAGAATTCCATATGCTTCGGCAATTGGGTCTATCATGTATGCTATGATATGTACTAGGTCCGATGTATCGTGTGCTCTTAGTTTGACGAGCAGATTCCAATCTGATCCTGGAGAGGGTCACTGGGCGGCTGTAAAGAATATCCTTAAGTACTTACGATGGACTAAGGATGCATTCTTGATACATAGAGATGGTGATTTACAAGTAAGAGGGTATACTGATGCCAGCTTTCAGTCCGATAGGGACGACTTCAAATCACAATCTGGCTACGTATTTACATTAGGTAATGGGACAGTTAGTTGGAAGAGATCCAAACAAGAGACTACTGCTAATTCGACTACTGAAACAGAGTACATAGCAGCTTCTGAAGCAGCTAAGGAAGTAGTATGGATCAAGAAGTTCATCACTGAACTTGGAGTGGTGCCTAGCATTGTTGATTCGATACCTTTGTATTGTGACAACAATGGAGCCATTGCACAGGCAAAGGAACCACGGTCTCATCAACGATCCAAGCATGTACTTAGACGCTATCATCTGATTAGAGAAATCATAGATAGAGGAGATGTAAAGATAGAGAGAATTCCCATGGATCAGAACATAGCTGATCCACTCACTAAAGCGCTTTCCTAAAAGAAACATGATAAACATGTTGAGTCATTTGGTATTCGATACATGAATGATTGGCTCTAATGCAAGTGGGAGTTTGTTAGTGTTGTGCTCTAGAGGCAATTACTTGTACCATGTATATTGCATATTAAATTAATAAGAGGCATTCTTTATCTTTCAGTTTGATTGTTATGTCTAAATATGTGTACAAACCGATAGATAAAGTCCCTAGTACAACACAGTGTTAAGAAAATCATGATAGAGATCATGATGTGAGATTCCTACTATACGATGTAGTATTTGTACTTAAATAATCTCCAGTCATAGTATTAATAAAATGGGATATTATTAATACGCCAACACTGGCACATGTTATATATCTTGATTGGATCAAGCGGTGGTTCTCATATCCGTGAGTATTGAGATACTTAGGATTAACGTGTGGATGCTTGTTTTGGAACAAGTTCATTAGATGACCTAGCTACGAGATAATCACTTGGATAACTATTGAGTGCCAGTGATAGAATCTCTTTATAGCAAGTGTGCAAGTATCCTTAGACTTGAGATCTCCAAGGTACTTTGTTTATCGAGCGTTGTACTTTGATTCTAATCTTTGGAGTCTTATCTAGGACTGCCTATGGGATGGATATTGGGTACAACGTAAAGTAAACGAAAGTAGTTGAGAGGGTCAATAAAGGATTCACCACTCCTAATAGTAGGAGAGTATATCTCAAGGCCACTTGTAGAAATCATTACTCATGAAGTCCTTGGCCAAGGCGATTATGTGATGGAAATGGTTCCAATTGATACACATATCGAGTAATGGATTTCTTGAACAAGTACAAAAATATTCGGGCCATAATTAATTATATTCTGGAGGGAGTTGGCACTAATTCCATACTCTAGACCGAATGAGATATTATATGGTGAAAGGAGTTTATTGCACTGATAATTTGCTATTGAAAGGTTCATGTCAAGTCACTTGACTTTCTGGACTTTGGGTGGTCAAGAGTCATTACTAGATGTCGCTCTTGATATGCTAAATATGGATTTATTAATTAGAGATTTAATAAATTGAATCCTTTATTTTATTAAGGATTATTAATTCTAATATTGTTAGAATTAATTCATATTATGCTACCAATAAGACCACGAAACCTAATGGGCCACACACAATAAAGGTTTGAATGGTCAAATATATTATTTGATAATATCGTGGCGTTAATTAAGAGAAGGGAATATATTTATAGGTGAATTATAAGTTTGTTATAATTCATGGGACCTAATTGTAATTAAGTAAACTTCAAGGACCAATTTGTTGACAATTGGACGTTGAAGGACTAAGTTGCAATTTGCGGTAATTATAAATCTATAAATATAAGGAAACGATTTTCTTAGGGTGAGAGACACAGACTATTCATGCAATAATAGAGAAGCCATTTCTATGCCTCTCTCTTCTTGATCAAACCCTAGCCTCCTAAATTCTACTTGCATAAAATTGTGAGATTGTGAGCGTTCAACCTTGTGTGGATTATCATTAGAGGGAGTTCTTACTTGGACTTCAGTTGAGTTGTGGTGAATCGGTTTTGTGATTTGGATCGCGCCTGCGTTCTTGGAACAAGAAAATTTTAAATTCCAGCTTCACGAGGTAATAAGCGTGATCTTCTCCCTTTTCCCGTTTCTACTGCAAACCCGTGATCCATGGCTTGGATTTTTTGTTGTTTTCCACTGCGTTTAATCTGATTATTTAATCTAGAAATCCTACATTAGAATCCTTCTTCATGGAGGACTCCGCAATTTTGAGAAGATTGATCAACTCAAGAATGGTGGAGTCAATCTTGTTCATTTGATAGTTAATCACAATTTATGAGAAACTATTAGGCAAAGATTGTAGAATTAAGTCAACACTTAAGTCATGATCCATTGCAAACCCGAGAGATCCAAGCTTCTTTATCAAGCCCAACATCTTTAGCCCATGAGTGGCCACAGAAGAACCCTCTGCCATTGTGCAATAGAATAGTTGCTTTGAGATCTCGTATCTCTCAGTTCTGGCTTAGGCATCAAACAACTCTCAAAGATATAGTATAATCGATTGAGTATCCATATGCTCGTGCTATTTTTGCAACTCGGGAGTCATGGATGCCAGCATAATACATGATGTTGTATCACTATCCTTCTTGTGCCTTTTGTGGACAGTATGCTCATGTGCATGAGCATTTTGAGCTGGTGGTGGCGGAATAGAAGCATCTAGCACATAGAGCAACTTTTTCGATTTGACAACGATTCTCAAATTTCTATACCAGTCAAGATAGTTTGATTCGGTTAACTTGTTGGTTTCCAAGATGCTACGTAGGTTTAAGTTTATTGACATGATGCAAATGACCTAGATGTAAAGATAGAGAGCATTAGCCACTTGTATATGCACATGATATGCAAATAATTAGGACTTTAATTAAACACATATTTACTCCACTATTTTACTCAAACCAATAGCCCCCACTACTGATTTGGGAAAACCCATTAGAAGATTTCCTAGTGGACCAGTATCCAAATTCCTCAAGAATAACCTTGGGTTTGCCCAATATAGGAATCCAATACCAATTACATCGTATGTAACTACCGAATTATTGAGTGATTTACAGCTTTTAATCTTAAAGCCTTTTGGGCTACCCCAATCTTTCCTCTAAATTTCTTTATGCTTGAGTTTGCCCAACTGAGATAAAGAATTTAGTTAAACCCGATCCATTAGTCAGGAATTTAATTCCAAATGAATTTAACTCCATAGCTTGAACATGTCCGATGTCAAGTAGGCTTGGGTTTGCCAAACAACCTGATCCTGAAAAGAACTCTCATTCTTACTATATTAACGGAAAGAATTAGGTTTAATATTAATTAAGGGATTTGTCCCCTTGAGTGATTTCATTGAATGACATGCATAAAAATCAATAAATCACATAATTGATAATCATTGTAATAAAGCGATTACGTGCTATGATTATAGACTTTACCCTAAATTAATTTCTTTGAGCCATAAAAAAAATTAATATAGTTAACCCTATGTGTTCATGCATAATTTAAGTAGAAGGTCTTACCTTCTCACCTTGTTTTGGTTGCCATCTCCAAAATAGAATAATTCTACTCCTATCTAACATATGTAGACTAATTACATAATTTCCTAAAGAGAGAAAACCTTAAGTTACATTCGAGGGGAGTTAGATGAGAAGAGAATTACACAAGAATTTTAGAGAAGGCAGGACACGCAGGCCCTATTTCATAAAAATCCTATTTCATAAAAAACCAAAACTGTAAAATGCATGAACAGATATAATTAGTTTTAGTCGATAACCATCCATCATGCCATTAATTATGCTTAAACAAAATAAACATATAATTTTTATTCCAAAATCACTATTTTGAAAAAATAAAATAAATTCTAAAATCAATATTTTAGAAAAATACATTAATTTTAAATTTCAAAATCACTATTTTTATTTTACCGCCTCTCATCAAATGAGATTTTTCCCTTTCAAAATTCTATTCCAGGAAATATATATATTTATATATATATATATATATATATATATATATATATATATTTAAATAGCTGGAAGGTGTAAAACAAAGCAAAACTAGTGCTGGTTTGAAAGCCAGGGCCGGTGCCGGATGCGTTCTGATTTTAAAGAAAAAACTTTCCAGAAAAGATTTCCGGATGTTCGTGAAATAGCACGGAATCGGTGCCGGATAGGAACCGGAGCCGGCACTGGCCGTAGTCGAGAACAACGGAGGCAATTTTGAAAATTTTTCAAAAACTATTTCTAGTGACTTCTTCTTCTGCAAATTTTCAGTGAGAACAATTCTCAGCAGTATTTTCTGTTTTGAAGCTCAAAACAACAACCAATTTGTTAGTTTAAACCAAACAAAACAGAAAATCAAATTCACAAGATGAAACAGAAGGCAATCATCAAGTTTTCAAGAAAACATTTTTCTGTAGAAAATTTTCAGCATATAAAGAAAGCACCTTTCGAAATATGCTGTAACTTTTACACAAACATATTGTGCTACGGACCCTATCCACAATGCTCGAAACAATTTCGACTCGAATGAAAACAATTTCCACAGCAAACAAACATAAACAAGAATACATTAAACTAGTTTTCATGCCAAAAATAATGTCTGTAAACCACACATCGAATAGCTTTGATACCACTGTTGGATATTTCAGGCTCGTATCATAAATAGCGCAGCGGAAAATAAAACGAGATACCATCCTAGGATCTGCATATGTGTGAAAAACAAGACATAAAGAGATCAAAGGTAACAACTTTTTACCTTTCTATGATCGTCCGAAGAACAAAAATTTTCTTCTTCAAGTCTAGGCGCGATTCAGCAATCCTCTTAATCAAACTCCACAAGAGTCAAACGTCCAACCACTATAATCACAGTGTGTAATTATCTCTAATAGTAATCTACACAGAGGATACACTCAAGCACCAAAATTTTCTATGCTAGCAAAAAAAGACGGCTGCTAGGGCTCTTCTCGTTTTCAGCAAAACGAGAGAGACATGAGAGAAACAAAGAGAGTTTTTGGTGGCTGCTATTTTTTCGTGTGAATCACCCTCCTAGGGTTTCGGTTATATCATCATATAAACTAAAAAATTCATTGAAAAACTAAAATCCTAAAACAATTAGAATTTTCTAATTGTAATTGGAAACATCAAGTTGTCCCAATTACAACTTGGACCACAAATTATAACTAATTATAATTTATCCACAACAACTTCTCTTTCTCGCAGTTAACCCTACTATGTTATCAAATAACATCTTGAGTATATAATCCTCTATTGTGTATGACCTATTAGGTTTCCTAGTCAATTGGTAGCGAACATGAATTAATCCAAATGTCTTTGAGGTTAATAATCCATAATTAATTAGAATTAATCATATTGATTCTAATTAGGATTGATTTATTAATTCATCAATTAATAAACCTATATTCTCATATCATGAACTGTATCTAGCAACACATCAAGTGGCTTGACATGAACCCTTCAATAACAAACTATAGTGCAATTAACTCCTTTCACCATACAATACCTCATTCGGTTTGAAGTGCGGAATTAGTGCCAACTCCCTCCTGAATTAATAGGCCCGAATACAATAGTACTTGTACCAGGAACCCACTACTCTAGATGTGTATCAATTGGAACTGTTTCCAATACACAGTCGCCTTGGCCAAGGGCTTCTTGAGTAGTAATTCTTACAATTGGCCGTGACATATTCGCCCCTACTATTAGGAGTGGTGAATCATTTATTGACCATCTCAATTACTTTTGTTTACCTCATAATGTACCCAATATCCATCCCATAGGCGGCCGTCAATCGAGCTGCAGAGATTGGAATCAAAATACAATACTCAGCAAACAAAGTACCTTGGAGATCTCAATTCTAAGGATACTTGCACGTTTACTATATTGAGATTATATCACTGGCACTAAATAGTTATCCATGTGATTATCTTATAGCTAGGTCATCCAATGAACTTGTTCCATTAACAAACATCTATATATTAACTTTGAGTATCTCAATACTCACGGATATGAGAACCACTGCCTGATCAAATTAGGAAGTCTAACACATGGTAGTCTTAATGCATTAATGATGTCCAGTCTCATTAATACTACGACTAGAGACTATTTAAGTACAAACACTATACAGTGTAGTAGGAATCTTATATCATGATCTCTATCATGATTTCCTTAACACAGTGTTGTACTAGGGACTTTATATAACAGTTATATTACACAAAGGTAAAAAAAAAAAGAAACTGTAAGATAAATAATGCCTTTTATTAAAATAAAATGTGTCATATATAATGTACAAGTGATTGCCTATAGGGCATAACACTAATAGAGATGGTCGAATTTTTGGTAAGGGGTGGCGGCTGGAATTTTCTTATAGTAGAGGTGTTTAGGGTTTGATAGAAAGCTAGTTTGATGAAGGAAATTGGGTTAGGTTTAGGTGTGTTGGTGTGAAACCCCACCTAAAGCCAACCCTAGAATAAGGGGGTCGGGAATGCATATCATATTATTTTGCATGAATATATATGTTTTTGAATGATTTTATGTGCTTTAGAGTTGTGGATTATAGGTTAAAATGCTTAGTTATGCTTATCGAGTAGGAAGGGTAAAATGGTAATTTTACTTGAGGTCAAATTAGGAAGATAGCTTGAGAATTAAACAAGAAGAATATGTGGGTGAGAAAATAAGAACAAGAGTTAGGGTGGTTTAGTGGTTAGAGCTTGGTGAATTAATTTCTAAGGTCATGAGTTCGAATCCCATCATTTAAGCTTTTGTCATGATTATCTTAACTAAGTTTGAATTTTTGTTTTCTTGCATTTCATGGAAATAGGAATGTTGTCTTAGGGGAGACATGAAGAAAATGTCCTAATCTTATCCTCATGTCCTAAAAAGAATTCTAGAGGAATTCTTGTCCTTTTATTACCTCTAACTTGTCCTAACATCTTTATAATTTGAAACCATTAAATCCTTCCTTTTAAATTCCAAAAAAAAAAAAAATCTGTGATAATCCCTCCACCATGAAATTCGAAAGTCAGCTTTGGAGGTTGGGAAGTTGGCCGAAGGTAGGAGGAGAAATAGGAAGGGTTTCCAAGAGAAAATCAATCACCATGAAAGCACCTTCAAACTCACCTTCATGTTGTTCATATCCTAGTGAAGGAAAATCTGGAAATTTTCCAGATTTTTTGCAGACCACTTCTTCGAAAATATAGCCAATAAACCCATTCATTTGCTGCCAAGAAAATGGTCATTTCATGTGGCTTGAAAGCTGGAAAAACTGTGCAATTTTCAGACTGCACAAAACAGCACCAAACCAGGAAAAATTCTGGGCATTTCGCCACTTCCAATCAAGGAAATGAAGCTGTTTTTAGTTCATCTTCAAGCCAGCAAAACTCCCCTGTATTTGTCCAGAAATAAGGCTGAAAAACCATCCTTGGAAGACCCTCAAACACCCCAGAATAATCTCTGAAAATTGAGCCAAGTGAGTGCAAAAATTCTGCACAAGAAAAAAACTGCAATCCTCGAAACTAAGAACAACTTGAAACCAGAATTTTCCAGCTTTGCTCCCTTCTAGCCTAGGCCGAAAATCACCTTCAACCTCTGCAAAATTGAACCTTGCTCAGCTGTAGACTGAATACCATTAACTCCACACTCACCTTGAGCATATGGACTCCATAGCCACACCACAAAACACTCCTAAGATCACTCCATTCAAACCCTTTTTGAACTTCAAATAATTTCAGCATTTTACTCCATTAAAGTCACTCTTGTATTAGGCAAATAAATCAGAATTTCCTCTGCCATTTAAGATTGAATTTTGGCCAGCCTTGGAGCAACATTAACCTTCAATCAATTCAGCAAAACCACCATGTTCAGCCGGCACCATTGAAGACCATAGAAACCTCTCTTGATCAAACACCATAGCTAACCTCTTACCTTAAACATCTCCACCATTTCCTCCATTTAAATTTCAAAAAAAATCTGATCATTCTCTCTCCTTCTTGCTGAAAACCGAAACCCTCATTCACTCCATACCATTCGGCTAGCCCTCTACCAAAATTCATCCAGCACTTCTTCCAAATTCTCTCCATTTTCACCTAGAACACCAAGAACACACACTAACCTTCTTCAAGCCTAAACCTACTCTAAACACCTCCAATCACTCTCAAATACTCCAAATCACTTCCATTTAATCTCTAAACTTCATTTCTGGTATTTATAACATAAAACCTCGCAAACAAGAATTTTCGAGCGGATCAAAATTAACTTTTCTTTGAAGGTCTCAAGAACATCAACAAGGTAAGTCAAGAACAACCTTCTTGTTCATCTTCTTCCATTCGATTGTACTATTCTAATGCTCTCTCTCTCTCTCTTCCAACCGAAATGGTTGATCAACCATCAACCATGGCCATTTTTCCATTGGATCATTCAAGGCTCTCAATCGCATGGACCTTCTTAATTCTTCATCGAAGTGTTCATCAAATCAAGTATTTTTCCTTTAATCCTTCTTTTAATTCAGCATTCGTGTCTCTTAGATATTGATAGGAAGAATGAAATATGGATAAGGGATTGAGTATATGCATGTGGATTAAGGGGATGGAGTTAGGACATGATGGTTGTTGTATATGACTAGGATGTATGTGTTTTCCTTTCGAATCAATGTATGTTCTTCATGCTTAATGAATTCTATGGAGGTTTGAAGCATGATTAGATATTATGACACCAAAGGTGATTATGCTTTTGTGTTCTTATTTTTTCATGGAAACCATGATTGATGATTACGCTTAGTAGGATTTTGGCCATGTGATGGTATGAGATAGTTCAAGTGTATGTTCATGAATGGATTAATATATTGTTGATGATGGAGAATGCGATCATGAATCCTTTTTAGCAATAGGAAAATCATGGAGAAAAAGTATTTTCTTGTTAAGGCTAGATTATTTTTATTAACAAATTTTATTACTTTGAATAGAATACTACTATATTTTTCTCTATAAAATTCGAAACTCTAGGGAAATTTGAAGTGGTTTATTAATTAAAATATTAATATTTTCTTTATCAAGTAAATGAGATCTTTTATTAAAAATAATATATATAGTAATAAATCCTTTACAATAAATAAAATATTATTTATATTAAAATCTATTTGTTATTTATTAATTAAAATTTAAAATAATTCATTCATTATTAATTTTATTTATTACTAATTATTTATTATCTATTTAAAAATTAATTAAAGGTTATTTGTAATTAAATATTTATTTATAATAAAGCTATTTTCAAACCGCCATTTATTAGTACTATTTAGGACTTAATATTCAAACCTTAGTTTATTTAGTAAAAATAACACTCAAGAATTATTAATTGGGTCTATGATTTGTTAGCAATTATTTTAGAATCCCATGTTATTTTAACTTATCAACTAAAACTTATTTTATAAAATTCTTTATCACCTAGCCTTAAAGCTTAGGACATTAGGGTCATGGCTAGTCATGGTTGTAACTAGTTGAGCTAAGAAATTATTTATGTAAGGCAGGTATAGCTCGAATGTAACCTTATATTTTGTGTTTACCCCAGGTGGGGTTAGGTCAGCCTTGGAAAACGTTTGAGTTGAGCAAGCAAAGAATCAGGTAAGCTCCTGCATGGAGTTTTGTGAAGATCAAAAAGTTATTGTGGCAAGTCAAATATGATGTATATGGACATTAATTTTGTGAAGGCAATTAAGGACTGTGTTTTCCTTTTTATTTCAGTCAAGCAAATCATTTGAAAGTTAAACAAGCAGTTTTACACAAAATGCTAAACTTTTTCTAAAACCCAACTTTGACAAGACTTTTAGAAACCCTTAATTATTATTTCCAAATAAAGCGGATTATGATCAATTTTCTCCCAAGTGGAACAATCAACGTTGAGTACTCAATAAGGGTAGACCACCAGGACTAGTCTTTGAAGGGTTAGGGTAAGTCTCTTAGTAGGTGGCCACCTCTAAGGGGTGAGTCCTTCCTGGATAGGTTGCCAGTCCGGTAGGTCATACCGGTCCGAGCTAGCAAGTTTCAGTCATGTGGACTGTGTGTTCCGGAGTGGACAACCGGTAAGTTTGGGTGTAGAGATGGAGGAGTATCTCACCCGGTAGGCTGTACACCTACCTTTTGTCAGCTTGCACAAAGTGGCATTCTGACTGTTATTTAGTCATGGGGCCCAACGTGTGGTAACCCATGGCTATCCATTTGAGTGGTTGTGTTTATTGTGCACATGTATAGTTTGAAAAGTGAAATGCCACTCTTTATTTTCAACACTTATTTATTGCTTGCCAGCACCTTTTTCTTATGAAACTTTTACAACTTGCATACATGAATTATTTTACCTGAAACACTCAAAGCACACACGAGCTTACTGAGATTTTTATCTCACCACCTTTTATACCATGTTTTCAGAAAGATCCTGCTGTGGAGGTCATTAGCTAGATGTTGCCTATGCTTTGAAGACTCATGTTATTTACTTTATGTGATGTTTTGAGAGATTGTTGCAAACAGTTTATTTAGATTTGTTCCAGTACTTATCTTTTGGGTTGTAATAAGTTTAATTTTAAAGTCTTTATTTTATTTTATTTTCATGTAACCTAGTTATAAAGACCCCTTGTCCTCTGGACGGGGCAACATCCCCGGCCCTGATGGGCCTAGGCAGTGGGGTGTTACAGTTGGTGTTTAGAAAAGTTCACCTTGATTTGGACTCTGGAACACAACAAGGAAAAATGACAGCTTTTGTTTCTCTTGTTGTGGCTAAATTTGGGTAATGAATAGAAGAAGTGTTGTGGCAAAAAATGACAGCTTTAAACATACTAATCTTAATTTATTATTGTTCCACTAATAATAATCGATCAGGGACACTTTAAGAATGGTCATTGTATTTGTTATAGGGTTTACTATCAAGTCACGTATTTAATGACCACAAAACTAAATGCACTATTCATGGAAAGAAATGCCTCATATTATTACATAATACATAACGACAATAGTATAAGTACAAATTGCTTTAGGGCATATCCCTAACATATACTTCATAAAAATAGTTCAAATTTATCAAATACAATATAAGATGCTATGCTATGCATGATTTTCCTATGAACTAATGGTGGTTTAATTTGGGGTATTACACCCTCTCTTTATTAAGAGAATTTCATCTCGAAATTCTGGGCATTACCCATTCAAAGTAAATCTGGATATCTCCTTTTTACCCAATCTTTAGTTTCCTATGTCGCATCTTGAGTACTGCGATGATCTTACAAAATATTCACTATAGGTATCTACTTATTCGTTAACATTTTGACACTTCGATCCAAAACCTTAATTAGTTTCTCGGTGCAGCTTAGATCAGGCTATAGAATTAATGGCTCTTTATTCAATACATGCTCTGGATCACGGTTGGGCTTCTTTAACTAGGACACATGAAAAACATCATGAACTCCCGCTAACCCTTCTAGAAACTCCAACCGGTATACTATAGGTCTAATCTTCTCGATTACTGGAAATTATCCTAAATACCTAGGACTCAACTTCCCTCCTTTAAAATGCTTCAAAATCCCTCTACTAGGCATTATTTCTAGAAAGGTTTGATCTCCCACTCAAAACTCTAATTCTCTTCTTCTGTTGTCTGCATAACTTTTTCATTGGGTCTACGCTGCTTTTAGTATTTCTCTTATCATCTTTACTTTGCTTGCCATCTCTTCAATATTCACCTCTCTAGACTTGTTGATTTGTCTATCCTCAGTCCAACCACAGTATAATGGTACTTGGCATTTCCGTCCATACAATTCTTCGTAGGGTGCCATTCCAATTGACGCTTGATGACTATTGTTGTATGCCAACTCAGCATAAGGTATACAATCCAACTACTTATCTCCAAAGTCCAAAACACAAGCCCTAAGCATATCCTCTAATATTTGGATAACTCTTTCAGACTATCCATCAGTCTACAGATGAGCAGAAGTACTAGTTTCAAAATCATTCCCATTGACTCCTGAAACTTGGTCCAAAATCTCGAAATGAATCTGGGATTCCTGTTGGACACAATGCTCGATAGTACACCATGCAATCTAACAACTTACCAAATATAAGTCTTAGCCAGCTTCTCCATAGAATTCTTAACATTTACTGGAATGAAATGCGTAGTCTTGGTCAATCGGTCAACCACAACCTAAACGACATCCTTCAAAGTCTTCAACATAGGCAATTCGGTAACAAAATCCATCATTTCCTCTTACCACTTCCACCAAGGAATAGGCAATGGTTGTAATAATCCAGCTACTTTCTTGTGTTCTGCCTTTACTTTCTAACAAGTTAAGCAAGTAGAGATATATTGTGCCACATTCCTCTTCATCCCAGGTCACTAATAGGCCTTCTTTAAGTCTTGGTACATTTTCATTTCTCCAGGATGAATAGTATACATGCTCCTATGAGCCTTATCCATTATCTTCTTCTTCAATACTCGATCATCCGATATGCATATTGATAGGGGTGAAATTAGTCATATTTTTCCTAGTTATTTAAGATTCTTTTGTGATACATTTTGTTCAATAACTAGTCATATTCCTTCATATTTGAGATTTTAACCTTGGAAAGGTATTTTGTTCATTGTTTCAGATTTTAGGGGTAAAACAAAACAAAAAAGTCGCAAAACAGAACCAAGGCAGTGCCGGATAGGATAGAGGAACTGGTGTCGGCAATAAGCTGTTGACACGAATTTTGAGGTGATGAAAAAATCGTGAAACAGGACCGGAACAGACCTAAGGCGGCACCGGCTCTAGCAGCCAAGGTGGCGCCGGCTGCACTTTGGACAACACTATGCTGAAATCAAGAAAAAATTGGTGAACGATTGAAGAAACAGAACATAACTGGTGCCAGCTCCAGCAGCAAGGCGGCGCGGGCTGTGCCCTGAGGATAAGATAAAATCTTAATTTTTCTACACAATTTTTGATAATCTGTGGAATTTTAGTATCTTCCTACTTCTACTCGGCCAAGAACCTTACACCAATGAGTTTAGGCACTTCCTAAGCCTATAAATAGATAGAAAACACAAGAGAAAATGGAGGAGAATTCATAGATCATCATAGAAAATCACTCAAATCAAATGAGGAATTCTTGAAATCAAGAAGGTTGTACAAGAAGGTTTTCAAAGGAAAAAGAATGAGGCTTGTCTATGAGTGCTTTCTTTTACTTTGTTTTCTTTTTCTTGAACAATAATGTATTAATTATTGTATTGTAATTTAACATTGTTTTAGATATTCATGGTTTTTAGAGTTATTTGATCTTTTGATTAATTGATTGTTTTTCTTGGTATTTAGTTACTTGTGCTTATTACGAGATTAATTGGTTTCTTTTCATTAACTTGCTAGACCAAAGGGGTTGATGGTGGTTGTAATTTATTGATTTCATATTTATTGGCTATTAACTTGCTAGACCAAGGGAGTTAATTGATGAGGATTGAGTAATTAAAGATTAATTAATGTCTGCCAGACCATGGATTCATTGATTAATTTTACGCTTTAAATTTGCCAGACCAAGGAAATTTAATCAAGGATTGTGTTTAATGCGTCTTTTGGATGAATTAGTTGAGACAGACCAAGTGATGCTAATTTATCTATAAAAATAGTGATTTCATGGATTGACCAAAGAAATGAATCTACCTTAATCATTCATGATGCCAAGAGAATCATTAGTTATGATAATGGTTAAGTACTTTATGGTCATGTTTGTCAAAATAATGGTTTGAGTTACATACTTTTCCATCCTTGACATGTATATATTTTTATTTTCTTTTGTTTTCTTTTATTTCTTTTTCACTTTGTGAAGTCAGTTAGACAATGAAAGAAAAGGGATTAATGCATACTTGTTCCTGGAGGATCGACACTCGTTTGAACCCTATGCTATGTTAATGATGAGTATGCTTGCTCATATGTGTAATTTGGGGTTAACGTGTTAATTTAAACTTGATTGGGAATGTGCTTAGTTTTTATATGATTTTTATTCCTAAATAAATACGCATTAAGTTTTTGGCACCATTGCGGCGGAACAATAGCATGAAAGCTTGGATTTTGTTGATTTAACCATGTAAATAGGTAACTAGGTAAATATGTAAAAATGTACAATTGTTCTTTTCACAAAAATGTGCTATATTTTGTATCTTGTGTATTTGTGTATACCTTTGTAATCTAACCTACTAACTCTGACTATGTTCTATTAACTAACTTTGTATTCTTTTAATTTTGTATTTATCATGAATTCCGTTAGCTAACTAGCTTTAATGTTCAGGAGAAATGGCAATTTGGAATCTGAGGAAGTTTAATGAGGGGCAGTACCTCCATTGCACTCCTAAGATAACACTCAATGCACCGGAATCAGCAAAACTCGAAACCATAATTGGAAAATTTGCGGTTCATGTCACAAGGCGTTTCTAAGAAATAGATTCCATATTTAAGAAGTTTGAAGCAATGATCCCCAATATGAAACAACAAATCTTGTTTTTGACAGACATGATGATAAAATCTGACGAACTAACACCAATAGCCATTGAGGAAACAGCTGATGTCACATTGTGGAGTGAGAAAAAGTTGCCAGACGTTACAGATGGCAACTGGCACCGGTTGGAGGAAGAGAACCGGTGCCAGCTACCAGGTAACCCTGAAACCAAGCAGCCCAAACTTGAACTGGAGCCGGCTAAAGCACTGAAATCGGCGCCAGCTGCCCCCTGTCCATCTCCCGAAAATCCTACTTTGCAGCCTAAAATACCGTATCCTATCCATCTACCCAAAGCCCGAAAAGATGCCCAATTCGACAAATTCCTCGAGATATTCAAACAACTGCACATAAACATCCCACTCAGTGAAGCTTTAATTTACATGCCCAAATATGCCAAATTTCTTAAAAGCATGCTGGTCAACAAAAAGCGATTGGAAAAGTTGTCCGCAGTGGTCCTAAATGAAGAATGCTTAACCATACTATAGGACAAACCGAATTTGCCACATAAAGAAAATGATCCAGGGAGTTTCTCTATCCCATGTTTAATTAGCACTATTAATTTCTGTAATGCATTAGCTAACCTAGGTGCTAGCATTAATTTATTGCCATATAAAACATTTAAAAAGCTAGGCCTAGGAGAACCACAGCCCACTAGGATGAGTATTCAACTCGCGGATAGATCTATCAAATATCCTAGAGGTATAATAGAAGATGTGTTGGTAAAAATTGATAAATTCATATTTTCAGTGGATTTTGTTATTCTTGACATGGATGAAGATTCCAAAATCCCTTTAATCTTATGTAGACCCTTCCTAACTACATCAAAAGCATTAATTGATGTTCATGGGGGGAGGTTGACACTTAGGATTGGGGATGAGGAAGTAGTCATTCAAATCCACAAGAGCATGCAACACCTTGTGTCTTCTGATGATTCGTGTTTAAGAGTTGATATTTTTGACGAACCTATTTTTGAGTTGATGCAAGAATCCATTGAGAAGGAGTTGATGGAAACATCAATGGCATATTCAGAGGATTTTAATAATGAGGATGGGGTGAAAATTTAGAAATTGAGAAAAGCAGTTTAAGGAGAATAAAATCATCTGTAGAAGATTCTCTGGAATTGGATTTAAAAGACCTACCCGAGCACTTGGAATATATGTTCTTATCTAAAGGAAATAAATTGCCTGTGATCATTGCCAAAGATCTTAATACAGAACAAAAGACCAAATTGGTAAGTATGTTGGGAAAATATAAGGGAGTCATAGCTTGGAAAATCACTGATATAAAAGGAATTAGTCCATCCTTTTGCACTCACAAGATCTTGATGGAAGAAGGTGCAAAGCCCGTAGTGCAACCCCAACGTAGGTTGAACCCTCACATGAGTGAAGTGGTAAAAGGTGAGGTGGTAAAGCTTTTAGATTCAGGCATCATTTACCCTATTTCTGATAGTGTTTGGGTGAGTCCTACTTAAGTGGTACCAAAGAAGGGAGGAATGACGGTAAGTCCTAATGATAAAAATGAGCTAGTCCCTATGAGATTGGTCACGGGTTGGAGGTTTTGCATCGATTATAGGATGCTAAACAAAGCCACTAGAAAATATCACTTCCCTCTCCCTTTCATTGACCAAATGTTGGAAAGGTTAGCCGAACATGAGTATTATTGTTTTTTTGATGGATTTTCTAGCTACCTACAAATCCCCATAGCTCTGGAAGACCAAGAAAAAAATAACTTTTACATGTCCATAAGGTACGTTTGCATATCGTCAGATGCCGTTTGGTCTTTGCAATGGTCCCGGGACATTCCAAAGGTATATGACAGCTATATTTGAAGGACTCGTGGGAGACATCATGGAGGTATTTATGGATGATTTTTCAATTTTTGGTGATTCGTTTGACTTGTATTTATCTAATCTTGAAAAGGTACTCGCAAGATGTGAAGATACTAACCTCATGCTTAATTTGGAAAAATGCCACTTTATGGTGCAAGAAGGTATTGTGTTTGGGCATAAAATTTCAAGAAACGGTATA
Organism: Voacanga thouarsii; assembly: GCA_026120185.1. Taxonomy (NCBI): domain Eukaryota; kingdom Viridiplantae; phylum Streptophyta; class Magnoliopsida; order Gentianales; family Apocynaceae; genus Voacanga; species Voacanga thouarsii. The sequence goes on from JANUWF010001165.1 coordinate 6,148,372, forward strand.
GAAGATGATAGAGCTAAAATTGAAGCAATTGAGAAGCTGCCTCCCCCTATTTCGGTAAAAGCTATAAGGAGCTTTCTTGGTGATGCAGGTTTTTACAGGGGGTTCATCTTAGACATCTCAAAAATTTCAAAGCCTCTTACCTCTTTACTTGAAAATGATGTTGTGTTTAATTTTGATGGCCATGTCTCAACGCTTTTACCATGCTTAAAGGAAAGTTGATTAATTCACCCATTTTAATTGCACCTGATTTGTCTCTTCCCTTTGAACCAATGTGTGATGTAAGTGATTTTGCAGTTGGTGCAGTACTGGAATAAAGGCAGAATAAGCACTTCTAACCTATATACTATGCAAGTAAGACTTTAACGGATGCACAAGAAAACTACACAACAAGGGAGAAAGAATTGCTTGCCATAGTGTTTGCCTTTGATAAATTCCGTTCTTATCTTATTTTATCCAAAGTCATTGTGTATACGGACCATTCGGCCTGAAGTACCTACTAACCAAACATGATTTCAAACCAAGATTGATAAGATAGGTTCTATTATTGTAGGAATTTGATTTGGAGATTAGGAACAAAAAGGGTGCAAAAAACTTGGCTACAAATCACTTGTCATGATTGGATAATCTGAATTTGGAATCGTTGATCAAAGAGGACATCAATGACGCATTTCCGGATGAGCAACTCTTGCTCATAGAAGGTGAGATGCCAAACACCCCTTGGTTCGCTGATTTTGCTAATTACTTGGTTGTAGGAATTGTTCCAAAAGCTATTACAATGCAACAAAAGAAGATATTCCTCTCCGAAGTAAGGCATTACTTTTGGGAAGATCTGTATTTATTTAAGTGCTGTGTGAAGCAAATCATTTGAAGATGTGTGGACTCTAAGGAATAAGAGGGTATTCTAAGATATTGTCATGACGTACTTGCTGGAGGCCACTACCAAGCCAACAACACTGTACGAAAAGTGCTTGAGTCTGGATTCTATTGGCCCACATTGTTCCAATATGCCCACAAGTTTGTTCAAAGTTGTGATAGGTATCAATGCACAGGTAACATATCCAAATCTAATGAGATGCCATTACAAAATTTTCAAGCTTGTGAAATATTTGATTGTTGGGGGATCGACTTCATGGGACCTTTTCCTAGTTCTTTAGGTAACAAGTATATTTTGGTAGCGGTGGATTATGTTTCTAAATGGGTAGAAGCACAAGCATTACCAACTAATAATGCACGGGGTGTAGTAAAATATTTGAAAAAACTTTTCACCCGTTTTGGTGTGCCTAAGGTGCTTATTAGTGATAGGGGGACTCATTTTTATAATGCTCAATTGGAAAAAGTTCTCAAACATCTAGGCGTGAACCATTTGTTTACCACCCCCTATCACCCCCAAATAAATGGACAGGTTGAAGTGGTTAATAGAGAACTCAAAAGAATCCTAGAAAAAACTGTTAACCACACCTGGAAGGATTGGAGCCTAAAATTTGACGACACACTTTGGGCATACAGGACAACCTTTAAGACACCAATTGGCATGACTCTGTTCAGTTAGTTTGTGGCAAAGCATGTCATTTACCTATTAAAATTGAGCATAAAGCTTATTGGGCTATTGAACTTGCTAACCTTGATCTTGAGTCAGTTGGAAAGTCCAGGTTGATTCAACTAACCACCTTGGAAGAATTGCGGGCAGATGCTGATGATAGTTCGATACGATAGAAAGAACGGGTCAAAAGATGGCATGATAAGCATATCACTCAACAACGCGAATTTACGAAAGGCGATCAAGTGTTGTTTTTCAATTCTCGTTGAAGAAGTTTTCTAAGGAAATTGAAATCAAGGTGGTGGGGACCCTACACGGTAAGCAAGATATTCCCCTTTAGCACCCTTGAAATCACTCATCCCACTAGGGGCACATTCAAAATCAATGGCAATTGCGTGAAACGCTATGTGGGTGAAGGTCTTCACTACTAGAAAAATACAATATATCAACTAACTATTACCAACTGACCACGTCGGTAGGTACTTACCAACCGATTACTGACTGATTACCAACCGAAATGAAAATTGAGAAAATTTAAAACTTTTCCAACCACTTACCAACAAACATAATTGGTTGGTAAATAGTTAGTTGGTAATCAGTTGGTAATCGATTGGTAATTTGGCGGGAAAATATATACCAACCGAACACCAACTGATAACACTCGGTCAGTACATTATCAGTTGGTAATCGGTTGGTAATTTAATGGAAAAAATTTTACCAACTGGTTACCAACCAAAATATATCGGTTGGAAATATATTCAGTTGGTAATCAGTTGGTAATTTGGCGGGAAAATATTTACCAACTGATTACAATCGGTTGGTAATATATTTAATTGGTAATCGGTTGATATTTTAATTTAAAAATTTTACCAACCGATTACTAACTGAACTGTATCGGTTGGTAATATATTCAGTTGGTAATCGGTTGGTATTTTAATTTAAAAATTTTACCGACCGATTAATAACTGAAATATATCAGTTAGTAATATATTCATTTAGTAATCAGTTGGAATTTTAATTTTAAAAGTTTACCAACCGATTATTAACCAAAATATATCAGTTGGTAATATATTCAACTGGTAATCTGTTAGTATTTTTGTTGGTAATTTAATTTAAAAATTTTATCGATCGATTACTAACCGAAATGTATCAGTTGGTACTATATTTAGTTGGTAATTGGTTAATGTTTTAATTTAAAAATTTTGCCGACCGACTACTAACCGAAATGTTTCAGTTGGTAAACCTAATTCGTTGGTAATCGGCTGGTATTTTAATTTAAAAATTTTACGGATCGATTACTAACGAAATGTATCGATTGGTAATATATTCGTTGATATTTTAATTTTAATTTTTTAAAAAAATTTTAAAATATGCCACGTGGCAATTGGTTCGCCACGTGGCGCCACATCGCTACACACGTGGCACCACGCTGGAAAATCCAGCCTTCTTGCGGACACCAAGAGTCGCACCTGCGTCTCCATTGTGGAGGCGTAGTGTTCCAACCACTATGCTATGTCATTGTTTGTTTAAATTGGCAGCACATATTATATTTATTTACTTCTTGCAAAATATTACAATTATATGAAATACCTTTTAAAACTTGTAAAATTTGATTTAAATAAATAAATAAAGTAAAATTTTTTATCACTTTTGTTTTTTTAATTTTTAATTTTTAATTTGCTTCTATTTATCAGAGTATATAATTATGCTGTACATATATTCCTAAATGATATAAATTTTATTTTTGAATTAATAAAAAAAAGTAAGCAATTTTTTCATGCCTTTAGTTATACAACAAATTTCTTAGTTATAAATTTTTTTTAATATAATAAATACTTTTGAATTTAGAAGACTTAGTTCATAATTTTTTTAATTATGTAAATATTCATAACTAAATAGACCTTAAACAATTTATCAATTAGGTGTTTTAAATTTAACAATCAAAAAATTATATTATATTTGTACAGACAATTTTATTAATAGATATAATTGTTATTCTTTTTATCATAATGTAAAATTTATCACTTTTATTTGCATGACAATATAAATACGTAGGCGTCATGTATATGTGTAGGATGTGTTTCCATCATATTTATATTTTTTCTATATACATGCATATATATAAATAGTAATTATTGTAAATCATACAAAATTAAATAAGAATTATCTTTATTAATGCATATAAATTGTCAATATATTCGTAAATTTGATTCTTTTATTTTATATTCAAATTGATAAACTTTTGAATTTATATCATATACAACAAATATTATAAAAATAAAAAGTTTTCAGTATAAAAAATAGAAATACTTAGTGAAGTTGCTATTTTTATCTCATACTTTTAATTACTATAGCACATTTTGTCTTTTTGTATACATGCACATATATAAATTATAATTATTATAGATAAAATTTATAAATTGTCAAGTCATATGTGAATGTATATTGAGACTTAAGGTCATATATTAGTTAATTATTAATGCATTTAGTCATTATTTGAATTCCTATATTTTTTAACTATTCATTTGGATAATGATATTTAAGTCCCTAAAGTTTCTAAAAAAGAAACCCTTACGATCATAATTTTTTTTAAGCACAACCTATTTTAAATATCTTCTAAAAAATAACGAGTCAAGTGTAAAAATAAATAAACAAACTTTTAAAATAATTATTTCAATCTTTATATTGTTTTAATTTAGTTCATTTAGATAATTATATCTAAGTCCCTAAAGTTTTCAAAAGAAACCCTTAAGACCACAAGTTTTCACTTAATCATTCCCTCATGCCCCCAATACCAACGAAATTCCTCTATTCTCACTCTCCCCTTGCTCAAACCCGTCCCATTCGCCAATCACCCTTCTCCCTCTCAAGTAGGGATGGCAATTCCTCAGAATAAAGTGGATAGAACCAATAAAGAAGATACTAAAGAAAATAAAAAAAAATAAAGTAGTAAAATACTTTAATTTAATATATATTAAAGTATCAAAATGTATAAAATATAGATGTGTGTGTGTATATATATATATGTATATATATATATATATATATATTAATATTAATTAATATATTATATATATTAATATATATTAATTAATATGTATTAAATTATATATATTATATATGTGTGTGTATATATATACGTATTATGTATTATTACACTTGATAACTGTTCTAGTAATTTTATTTTTTTTCTTTTTGATTTTATCCCAAAAAATGTGTGTGTGTGTGTGTGTGTGTGTGTGTGTGTGTGTGTGTGTGTGTCGTGTGTATCTCTCACAACATATGACTACATATAATTAGTATGTAAAAAATAATATACATATATAATAAATGTATGTGTGTGTATAAAATAATTGATTTTAAAATATTTATATATATGATAATAAGTGTATGTGTGTGTATTTTATTTATTCTTATTTATCTAATATTCTAAATATTATATTTTTAAGCACTAAAGGTCTTGAAAGGCATGAGTAAAAAATACTTGGTTTTTAAACTTGTATCTAGGTGGATAGTTTATTCCTTTCCTTCTACCTTAGATAATCACAACATTTTTTGTAAATTATAAATTAAATACTGAATTTTTTGTAAATTCATTTTTAATTTGCTTCTATTTATCAGAGTATATAATTATTTTGTACATATATTGCTAAATGATATAAATTTTATTTTTGAATTAATAATAAAAATAAGCAATTTTTTCATGCCTTTAGTTATAGAATTTCTTAGTTATAATTTTTTTTAATATAATAAATAATTTTGAATTTAGAACAGTTCAAACTTTTTTAATTATGTAAATATTCATAACTAACTAGACATTAAACAGTTTATCAATTAAGTGTATTAAATTTAACAATCAAAAAGTAATATTACATATGTACACATAATTTTATTAACAGATATAATTGTTATTCTTTTTATCATAATGTAAAAGTTATTACTTTTATTTGTATGACAATATAAATATGTAGGCATCATGTATATGTGTAGGATGTGTTTCTATCATATTTATACTTTTCTATATACATGCACATATATAAATAGTAATTACTGTAAATCATACAAAATTAAATAAGAATTATATTTATTAATGCATATAAATTGTCAATATATTCATAAATTTGATTCTTTTATTTTATATTCAAACTGATAAACTTTTAAATTTATATCATATACAACAAATAGTATAAAACTAACAAGTTTCTAGTATAAAAAGTAGAAATGCTTTGTAAAGTTACTATTTTTATCCCATACTTTTAATTACTATATCACATTTTGCCTTTCGTATACATGCACATATATAAATTGTAATTATTATAGATAAAATTTATATATTTTCAAGTTATATATGAATGTATATTGAGACTTAAGGTCATATATTAGTTAATTATTAATGCATTTAGTCATTACTTGAATTCCTATATTTTTTAAGTTAGTTCACTTAGATAATTATATTTAAGTCCCTAAAGTTTCTAAAAGAAACCCTTACGACCATAAATTTTTTTAAGCACAACTAATTTTAAATATCTTTTGAAAAATAACGAGCCAAGTGTAAAAATAAATAAACAAACTTTTAAAATAATTATTTCAATCTTTATATTTTTTAACTTAGTTCATTTAGATAATTATATCTAAGTCCTTAAAGTTTTCAAAAGAAACCCTTAGGACCACAAGTTTTCAAAAATAGTATTTGATTCATTATATTTTGTAACTTAATTCATTTAGATAATTATATCTAATTATATTTAATAAATGTTTTCAATTAAATTACATAATAAATATTTTTTAACTATATGTTTTATTATTATCATTATACATTGTTATTTTTAAATTACATTAATATACATATACTTTATTAAGTTACATTAGTATAAATATACATTAATTAAATTACATTAATCTAAATATACTTTATTATTATCATTATACATTGTTATGTTTAACTATATGCTTGAGTTACTTTTAATGAAGATATGTATTAATTATGTGTGTATATGTATTTATATATGTATATGTATTATTTAATGAAGATATATATTTATATATGTATATGAATATGTGTGTGTATATATATATGTATATATATATATATATATATATATTCATATATATATTTGTGTATATTCATATATATATATATATATATGTGTGTGTGTGTGTATGTATATATATTCATATATTTATATGTATATATATATATATATATATATATTCATATAAATATATGTGTGTGTGTGTGTGTGTGTATGAGTGTGTGTATATGTCTGTGTATATGTACTTCAATATATATATATATATATAGTGTGTGTGTGTGTGTGTGTGTGTGTGTGTATGTATATGTTTATTCATGTATATTTATGATTATGATTGTGTATGTGTGTGTGGGTTATATTATGTATGAATTTATATATATGTATAAATTATTTAATAAAAAAGATAATATAATTGATAGTATATAAAATTGTAAAATTATATAAATATACAAAATATTTTTTTATATTGAATAATATAGTTTTATATTAAATATAAATATATAAATTTTTAATGTGTGTTCCGTAACTAATCCGTAGTTATTAATTCTTGGCAAATTTTTGTTTTATTTGCCACGAATTTACTACGAAATCACAAAATTACTACTAATCCTAGACAAATCCGTCATAGATTATTACGAATTTGCCACGAAACTTTTTATTTTTTTCCAATTTTTTTAGGGATAATCTACAAAAACACTTAGAAAAAATCACCTCCACCGGATCAGAATTCCCAATTTCTTCGTCTTCCCACTCCCTCCTCCTCCTCCTACCCTCTCACCCACCCCCAAGCTGGTGTTCCCCATCCCTCCCCCGGAGCCCCCAGTCCCGACTTCCCCTTCCCTCGCCGCTAGCCACCCCTACCAGATCAAAGCCAACCCCCCTGTCTCGACTTCCCCTCCCCCATCGCTCCCCCTCCCCTGCCCCCTTCCCCGTCCCGACTTCCCCTTCCCCCGCAGCCCCCCTATCTCGACTTCCCCCCCTGCCGCGCCCCTTCCCCTCCCCTCGCCCCCTTCTCCTGTCCCGACTTCCCCTTCCCCTGCAGCCAGCCACCCCCGCGACAGCCACCCCAGCACCCAGCCATCCCTGCGGCCAGCCACCCCCGCCACGCTCCCCCCCGCCCCCTTCTCCCTTCCCCCTACCCAGCGAGCCCCCTCTCCCCTCTCGCCGACCCCCGCCCCACCCCCGCGACAGCCACCCCACACCCAGCCATCCCTACGGCCAGCCACCCCCGCCGCCCCCTCCCCCCTGCCCCCTTCTCCCTTTCCCCCACCCAGCGAGCCCCCTACTGCCTCTGCCCCCTCCCCCAGCGAGATCCTACCCCCAGCGTCCCCCTCCCCCGCTAATTCTGCAGCTGATTCTGATAAAATTTGGGAAAGATTTTTACCGTCTGATCTTCAAGATATCATCTCAAGATCGCAGAATCCTGAAGTCTACTCCAACCTCACAAAAAAGGACCTTTATTTTGCCCTTTGTGATACTTCTCTCCTTATTGATGGAGGTAGAATGGTAATTCAAAGGGTACTTTTTTCAATTTTCCTTTCTATTGTGCAGTTGGGTAATTGTATATCTTCGCTTTTGCTTCTTTCTTGATTAATGTTTTTGTTTTGTTCTTTAACTATTTTCTTGGCCCCAAAATTCCATTTGTGTTGTATTTGAAATTGTAAATTATTTCCATTACATATATTAATTGAAAAGTATAACTTTGTGATTTGTATTCTATGTTCTGTGTCATATTTGTCTAAATAGAAACAAATGGGAAAATGTTGATTCTTATTGGAAGAATTAGAATTTGTCACTGAAATGATACTTGAAAAATCTCATGCTGTGAGGCCTAAAGTTTCCCCACATTAGGTAACTGTAATGTATGATTATTGAAATTTGAATATTTATAATGTTTTAACGTTGGCAATGTATGATTATTGAAATTTGAAAGTTTTTAAAAGGAAACAAGGAAAATTTGGTCTTGGATAATAACTCTTTTTGAGTGAGAACAAATATTTGGATTTAGAAGAGGAAAGTTAAATGTTAAAATCGCATGGCAGGAACAATTATTTTGCATGTGGAGATCAGTGAGTAATTTATGATTGGAAGCCGCAAAACATAGAGCTGCCTAAAAAGCCTTCTTGGAAATATTTGATTTTCAATCACCTCTATTGTCCCAACAGAATAAGCAATCTTCTGTGAGATTTTTGCCAAAATGTCAGTCTTATATGGCATGAGTGATTCCTTGCCAAAGCATCTTGAAGCAGAGTATCTGATTTCATTTTTAAAAAATGGTTAACCTTTTCTCCTTGAACTTTGAAATAGAAGTACATATAAGCAAGCCAACTATAATGGAAAATTTTATTTCCAGATGTTTGCATGATTTTCTTTACCAAAAGAACAATTTATTTGGTCTTAAAATAAGTGGCGTGTTATGAAATGACGTCTTTTTATATGTGGCATCCCTTAAATTGATTGAAGAAGGCAGAAAGTTCATCCAACTTGCAAGCTGAAATTTCCTTCTTGTTGTAGCTGCAGAATTTTCACTTTTGGTTGGTGAATGCTTCTATCTTCTTGATTATGAGCTGGGGCTTTGGTGGCCTAGTCTTTGACCTTAACATGCTTTCTACTATATATCTACTGGATTATACATCTTTTTACATCCTTTCATACCAATTTGCAGTTTTGCGATTGCATTCTTTGTTACATTGAAAGCTGTTGTAAACCCGAAAAAAATATATTTTCTATTATACCCTAATGTGACTAGAGGTATCTGACCATCTGGAAACACGTTAACACTATTATTGTTGCTTTTGTGTCTTCTCAAGTTGTTTTGTGCCAAATTGGCGCAGTTGGAAATGTGCCATCTGGATCAATCTTTTTCATCTATCTTTGGCATTTTCATGTGTTTTTTAAGAATAATAATATCAATATATTTTCTTTTTTTGCTAGTCATTCAGTCTCCATGATCTAATTTTAGTTTCATTCTGCAGTTAAAGCAAAAGGTTTCACTAATGTGTATCGTTTTGGATGATAGTATTTTCTTGACAGTTGCTGTAGCCAATCTTTCTAAAATGTCACATGTGATATCATTGTTCCCGGGATTGCAAGAGAAGGGTGCATAGTATTTGCAAGCTGTTGCCTCTGCCAATGGTTACTCAATGAACTGTTTGGAAGTTACAAAGACAAGGAACCATCAATTGACCTTGTAGGATACTCATAAGAGAAAGGTTTAGAGTTATACATTAATTTGTCTTATCAAACATTTGGATGTCAATCTAGAAATTTGGTTGAAAATTTTTATCTAGAATTATTGACACCTTCATTCTTCTCAGAGAGAAAATTGAGTGTCAAGCTAGAATGTTTTGCTTTGGGCAGTTTTTGCATCTTTTCTGTATCCACTACTTGTATCTACTTTTCATGTTATACTCCAGTTTCTTTACTTTTCCATATCTCTAATCTTCCTAATCATCTACTTTAGAATATCCAGTTTATTAGTCTAAGCATAAGTTTACTCTAGTTAAGCCTCGCCAAGTATTATATGTTCTAGCTGTTAATTTTCTTTTAAGACTGCTATGGCATTGTTGTATCGCAGTGCTAGAGCTGTTTTGAAGTTTGTTTTTATGAACAAACATGACTTGTTCATTTAGCTAGTTTAATTGACAAAATGATTTTAATAGTAATACTAATGATTTTCTTTTTTTGAGTTCTGCCTTTCTATTGAGTTGGTGGACATAAACACTTAACCAGAAACATAACGGCTAACCAGACTGGACTTTTATTAACTTCCATACTTCTTTTATATTTAAGGTTCTATAGCTTGATTGCAGACTTGTTTTGTGTGATGCAACTTTAAATATCAAAACAGAGTAGTTGGAAACACGCTTTCCTACAGCTTTAAATTTCATGTGACCCTGATTGCATTGGTTCCATTTAAATTTCTAGTATGAAATGGAATAAAAATGAGTTAAGGAATTTAATAATTCCTTTACTATATGGTTAGCTATATTATTTTAGTCGGATACCCATTGCATTTTTTTTTTCTCTTTTTTTAACTTATATGAATGGATCCCCGTGAGTGATGGTTTATCATTCCTCGTGAGTGATGAGTGATCATTCCCCATGGGTAATGGGTGATTACCCCTATTGAATAATTGTTGTGACAGTTAATGTTTTTTTTTTTTTTTAATGTTGTTGATTTTGTGGTGGCTTTGTGCCTAGAAACGTCCAGTATATAGGGGAAACTCTGTCGAATTATTATTATTATTTTTTTTTGGTCATCTTGATACTCCAAATAAGTTGACACATAGATTCAAGAAGTGTTGAAGATAAAAGGCTAACACATAGATTCAAGAAGTGTTGAAGACAAATGAGCGGTTAACAGCGGAGGTTTCTTTACTAACACAGAAGGTTAAGGACCTAAGTGGATCAAATCAACCAAAAAATTAATATTCTTTCACTGTGTTTTTTAATTGTATTAATATTCCTTCAATGTTGTTAAACTATGGACCTGCAGTTCATCTCATTTTCATATTATGATAATCTTTTATGTTTAATTAAAGATGATGTTTGGTTAGGATTTGTGGTATTTTGTGAGGGAATTGTATTTGCTTTGAATTTGTGGAAGGATGATGTTTATGTTTGTGGAAGGATGATGTTTGTGTTGGATTTGATGATGTTTATGTTGGGTTTGTGGATGTGTTTTGGATTTATTATTTTATGAATTTGTAAAATGCAGGTGTTTGGTTATATGTTCAGATAAACCAGAATTCTGCCAAATTAAAGAAAATAATTACTATTGAAAATAATTCGGTTGGTAATATATTAAGTAATAGTTAGTAATTTTTAAACCAACTATTTGCCAACAAATAACTTAGTTGGTAATTTACCAACAAAAAATTATCAATAGATTTTAAATTACTAAAATAGTTAAAAAATTACCAACTAAATATTTGGTTGGTAAATAAAGAAAACTATCAACGGAAAAAAAGAATTAGCAACTGAATAACTTGGTTAGTAATTTACGAACAAAAAATTACCAACAGATTTTAAATAACTAAAATAGTTGAAAAATTACCAACCAAAAGTCAGTTGGTAAATAAATAAAATTACCAACTAAAAAAAAATTACCAATCGAAAGTCAGTTGGTAATTATCTACACATATATCGGTTGGTAGAAACATATCTCAGTTGGTAAATTAGTAAATTACAATATTATATTCAATACAAACTTACCAACCAAAAATTATAAATTTACAAACTACATTTTCGGTTGATAATTACTAACTGCAACAATCGGTTGGTAATATAAATGTTTGTTGGCAATTATCAACCGAAATAGTCAACTCAAATGCCAAACTTAATACCAAATTTCCAACCGAAGATTTTACATTACCAACCGAGTTTCGGTTGGTAATTACCAACCGAAATAGTCAACTCAAATGCCAAACTTAATGCCAAAATTTTCAACTGACGATTTTACAGTACCAACCGAAATGCAGTTAGTAATTACCAACCGACTCAAAAAAAATTTCGGTTGGAAAATTTACAAGCTAAGGTTTTTGCATGCGATGCCATTCGATTGGTAAATCATGATTACCAACCGAATTTAGCTAATTACCAACCGATTTTGTCAGTTGGTAAATCACTTTTTTCTAGTAGTGCTTCCCAACCCCGAGCAGGTAGAGATGCTCTTCAACTCCACAGCATAGAACTTTTTGGTTTATCGTGAGGCGGTTATTTGTTGTACTATTATCTTTCTTTTGTTTTCGATTTATTTTTCTTTTCTAGTTTTTATGCTTTGGTGTGTCTTTTGTATTTTTCTTTTTAGGTATTTTGCCAATGCCTCGTTCTTCAAGAATTCAGCTCTTGTACAACACATTGCACAATCTATGGAAGTATTGTCTTTCTTATCTCTTCTTCTTTATATCTTTGGTCCCATGGCACTGCTCATTCCTTGTTCTTTTTATTTTGCCATTGAGGACAATGTCCAGTTTAAGTGTGGGGGAGATATTTGATTGAAAATTCTTCTATGTATCATTCTTTTATACTTTATCCTTCTTAGTTTGCTCATTTTCTTTGAGATTTCAAACTATATTTTTAATGCATGTCTTTATGATGGATTATAGAGCATATGTTCTATATCGTTTATGGCTTTTACATGACTTTTTGCATGCACTTAGACTAAGTAGTTCTGGATCAAATGCTTTACATTGTTCTTAAACCTATTTTTCCACTAAAATTCATTGAGCATTCTAGAACTTATTTGAATACATCTTGAGGCAAAATAAGAAAGACATTCATGATTTAACTTAGGGATGACGGTAATAGGCATTTTTTGGATAGTTTGAGCTTTTTAAGCCTACCTATTTTTATATTATCCCTAGTGCCTATTTTGAGCCTACATTAGTGAATTTCTTTCTTAAAACCCGTTATCACATACTTTGTCCATTGCTTGTTTTTTAGAGTTTGAATAATTCTTCCAAATTTTTGATTGCTTTTTATGGATAAAAGTACATGAAGGAGAATATTGAGGGAGAATACTTGGAGAAAGATCATGACTCATTACTTTCAGTCATGTATCAATAATTGTGTTGAGCTGGAAGAAGAAAGAAAAAAAAGAGAAGAAAGATTGAAAACAAGAAAAGAAAACCAAAAAGCTGCTAAAATATAAAAAGATGGAAAGAAAGAAACTAAGAAAGAAAAGAACAGCAACAGTGAAAGATAAAAGAAGAGAGAAAAGAAAGAAAAGAGAAAAAATTTGAAAGAAAAAGAAAAGAAAGATCACAAGAGGAATGGTGATTAAGCAGTAAACGTTGAGTCCATATCAAGTCTGTGACACCATTGTTGAAAAGTCAAGTGATCTTGTGAAAAATAGAGAAGAGTTGATGAAGGAAGAGAAAATGCAAGATTTGTTTGAGTTGAATTGTAATTGCTATAAACGGTTATGGGTTTTGATTAATCTTGGAATAGGAGAGTAAGAAGAGTTTGGAAATTACTGATGCATTTTGTTTATCCTTTTCTTGCGAATTCTCAGCTTCTTTGATATTTGATTCTCCTATATCCTTCATTTGACAAGCTACATTACAAGCCTCTAGCCTTACATTACAAGCTTAAAAGTCCTACTTGACCTGTGTAGAATCATGATATATCTTGGATTTGTGGAGAGAGTGTATGAAGAGTAAGCTTATGGAATGTATATTCTTTTTGAACTAAATTCTTTCCAATGGTTTGAGAATATTGTTAAATATTGGGATGGTTCTACTAAGTCACTATTCACTTACATAAGTCTTGCATTTGTTGTGAAAGATGTATCATGTGTTTTATGTTCTTGAATGAAGGAAGCATTAGAGATATTGTTTTGAAATCGATTGAGTGATTGATGAATCCTTCTGTCTTTCTTACTTGTCTTTAATGCTTTGCTTGAGGATAAGCAAAGAGCTAAGTGTGGGGGAATATGATAGGGCCGAAATTTGTCATATTTTTCCTAGTTATTTGAGACTCTTTTGTGATAAGTGGCGCCGGCTGCACTTTGGACAACACTGTGCTGAAATCAAGAAAAAATCGGTAAATGATTGAATAAACAGAACATAACCGGTGCCAGCTCCAGCAGCCAAGGCGGCGCCGGCTGTGCCTTAAGGATAAGATGAAATCTTAATTTTTCTACGCGATTTTTGGTAATCTGTGGAATTTTAGTATCTTCCTACTTCTACTTGGCCAAGAACCTTACACCAACGAGTTTAGGCACTTCCTAAGCCTATAAATAGATAGAAAACACAAGAGAAAAGGGAGGAGAATTCATAGATCATCATAGAAAATCACTCAAATCAAAGGAGGGATTCTTGAAATCAAGGAGGGTTGTACAAGAAGGTTTTCAAAGGAAAAAGAATGAGGCTTGTCTATGAGTGCTTTCTTTTACTTTGTTTTCTTTTTCTTGAACAATAATGTATTAATTGTTTTATTGTAATTTAACATTGTTTTAGATTTTCATGGTTTTTAGAGTTATTTGATTTTTTGATTAATTGATTGTTTTTCTTGGTATTTAGTTACTTGTGCTTATTACGAGATTAATTGGTTGTTTCTTTTCATTAAATTGCTAGATCAAAAGGGTTGATGGTGGTTGCAATTTATTGATTTCATATTTATTGGCTGTTAACTTGCTAGACCAAGGGAGTTAATTGATGAGGATTGAGTAATTAAAGATTAATTAATGTCTGCCAGACCAAGAATTCATTGATTAATTTCATGCTTTAAATTTGCCAGACTAAGGAAATTTAATCAAAGATTGTGTTTAATGTGTCTTTTGGATGAATTAGTTAAGACAGACCAAGTGATGCTAATTTATCTATAAAATAGTGATTCATGGATTGACCAAAGAGATGAATCTACCTTAATCCTTCATGATGCCAAGAGAATCATTAGTTATGATAATGGTTAAGTACTTTATGGTCATGTTTGTCAAAATAATGGTTTGAGTTACATACTTTTCCATCCTTTACATGTATATATTTTTATTTTGTTTTGTTTTATTTTATTTCTTTTTCACTTTGTCGAGTCAGTTAGACAATGAAAGAAAAGGATTAATGCATACTTGTTCCTGGAAGATCGACACTCGTTTGAACCCTATGCTATGTCAATGATAAGTACGCTTGCTCATATGTGTAATTTGGGATTAACGTGTTAATTTAAACTTGATTGGGAATGTGTTTAGTTTTTATATGATTTTTATACCCAAATAAATATGCATCACATATCCATTCTCAAAAATATAATACTTCTGCTTCATCAGTCTAGAACTCCTTATTTCCTCTTTTGACCTCCTTTTCTTTAAAAGTCCGAAATTCTTAATTGCTCCACTACACATCACCAATCTCCTGCCTCAGCTCAGGTTCTAACTTTAAATTACATAAGCTGATCCTATGTTCTTCTACTTTGGCCTTTTTCTCTGAGAGTTCTTGCACTATTTGAACTTTTTGCATCCTCATACTGGCCATTCTCACCTTCCGACTCAACGCATCGGCTACCATATTAGTTTTTCCCGAATGGTAGTTAATTAGACACTTATATTCTTCCAAAAACTACAACCATCTATGTTGTCTTAAATTTAAATCCATTTGCGTGAAGATATACTTCAAGCTCTTATGATCCGTGAAGACTTCATACTCCTTACTATATAAATAGTGTTGCCACTTCTTCAGGGCAAACACTATCACAGCCAACTCCAAGTCATGCATTGAGTAATTAACCTTATGTGGCTTTAGCTTCCTCAAGGCGTAGGCAATGACTTTCCTATCTTGCATCAACACTGTCCCTAGTCCTTCCTTAGAGGTGTCTGTATACAAGGAATAGGGTTTACCTTCCTTAGGTAGACTCAATATCGATGCAAACAACAATCTTCACTTAAGTTCAAACTCTTTTCGCACTTATCACTCCACACATATGGCATGTCCTTCCTTAATAATCGGGTCATCGGTGTGGCTAAGGTAGAAAATTTCTTGATAAATTGACAATAGTATCCAACCAACCCAAAGGAAACTTTGAATTTCAGTTACACTTTCCGGTTACTTCCAATTTGAAACAGATTCAACCTTTGTTGGATCTACCTTAATTTCCTCTTTTGGTATCACATACCTAAGAAATGCCATTTAATCTAGCTAAAATTCACATTTGCTAAAGTTAGCAAAGAGTATGTGCTCTCTCAACTTCAATAGCACCATCTTCAAATGCTTGGTATACTCCTCGGGACTTTTACAGTAGACAAAAATATCATCTATAAACACCACTACAAACTTATCCAGGTACGGTTGAAAAACTCAGTGCATAAGATCCATGAAAATAGCAGGTACTTTGGTTACTCCAAACGGCATTACCACGAACTCGTAGTGTCCATATCTAGTGTTAAAAGCGGTTTTAGGTATGTCCTCCTCCTTAATCCGCACTTCATAATAACCTTGCCAAAGATCTAACTTAGAAAAGTAACAAGAACCTTGCAACTAATCAAACAACTCATCATTAAAGGCAATGGGTACTTGTTCTTAATCGCGAGGTTATTCAATCCTCTATAGTCTATACACAACATCGATGTTCCATCTTTCTTGTTTACGAACAACACCGGGGCTCCCCAAGGTGAAGTACTCGGCGTTATATATCCTTATCATACTAGCTCCTCTAACTACTCCTTCAATTCCTTCAATTCCGCAAGCATCATCCAATAGTGAGTCTTCGATACTGGCTCAACTCCAGGAACTAAATCTATGGTGAACTCAACTTCCTGCAGAGGTAGAAGAGAAATGAGTTCAGCCAGGAATACGTCCCCAAAGTCCTTTACCACCTCGGTACTTTCCAATGTGCATGACCATTTGGCTTATTGATTAAGTAAGTTAAATACCCTACACAGCCCTTCTTTTGCATCTTCTACGTTTTTGTTCCCGCTATCAAGAATTTTAACTACTTCACCTTCTTCCCATTAAACTTAAATAAATCACATCCTGGTCTAACGAAATGCACCGTCTTTATTTTGCAATCCACCCTTGCTCCATACTTCGCTAACCAATCCATATCCAGAATTAAATCGTAATCGTCGATAGGTAGGATTATGAGATCTGTTTTCAAAATCTCCTTCCCAACCATGATATCATACCTTTGTACTAACCTACTTACTTCTTTCTGCCTCCCCAAGAAAGTACTTACTAGCATGGTAAAAGACAATTCTACCCCGTCCCAACCCAAATAGCATGCACACTTATCATTCACATACGAATGAGTCAAGCCAGGGTCTATCAAAATAGAAATAGATTGACCTTGTATAGAAAGCGTACCTTCTACCTGAAGGATGAAATGGCAAAAACAATGAAACTGAAAGCATGCTCATTGAACAACAAAAAATATACAGAGCATTATGGAAGCTGTTTACCTCTGTGTTTGAATGACTTTATTAGTATTGAAGAAGATGTTTGAACTAGGATGCTTGAAGCCACAGGATCACGTCCTTGTAAACACCGGCTTCATCTTATTCACGCGAAGCTTTTGAGCTTCTGGAATGACACCCTTCTTCCTTTGCTGGTGAAAGCTTACTGAGACTTAGGTTCACTGTGCTATTATCTTGATTGATTTTTTTTTTCTTTCATTTCATGCACTTACTGAGACAGATCAAGAGAGTGAAATAAAAAGCTTCATGCTTTTTGTTATCCTCTCACGCCAAACAATGTGGGATCCATCTCGTGTTATTTTTTTAATTATATTTTACCCTTAGTCTTATTCATTGGGCTAGATAAAATTATTTACTCTTGGGCTTGAAAACCCATAAATAATAAGTCTCAATTATTTATTTTTTGGGCTTCATAAAATAGCTCAATAAATAATTAACAAGTCCAAATAGACCAATACAAAATATCAGGCATTTTATCTAGTTTATACCTAGAATAATTTTTTAATTATTCAATCTGGGCCTTGGGCCCTGAATAATTAATTAACCAATTAAACTAGATAAAATATATACTCTCTCTTGGGCCTTTTATTTTATTCCAGTCCAATAATAAATTAGACTACTTAAATAAAAAAAATAAAACCCATAATTATCAAGACCAATTCCTTAACCCAAATTTGTCAGGACTTAAGGGCTATTCTGGGGACCAAAAGACACATCGCCATGGCTACTAAAAAGACCAAAATACTCCTACTATATAAATAACTATATTTTACATTTTAAATATTTCCTAATATCACCATAAGAAAATATTAACCCCAAGAATAGTGCTGCATTAGCAAAGTCTTCGACCTACAGGTATAATGACTAAAATACCCCTCTATGCATCACCGTACAGTTAGAGAGGAGGAGTATACTAATACCTCTCTAAAAGACATCTATCATCCTTAGACCTCTAGTCCAATGATCCACGATGCTTGGAATGTTTCCTCTTTACCAGAGAGTTACCCTAAAACAAACATCCAAGTCATGTACCCCAGGGTCCTGGATATTTAGATTGTTTGAACAGTCACAAGGGGTGATATAGCGCAGAAGTTATCTTAGTCAAGTCTGTTTTAACTTACTAGTCGCATATACCTTACATATAAGTATATCGACTCTACGAAAGAACCTTAACTACAGCATATCAAAGTACATGTTTCCAGCTTCGACAAACCACCAACATATATTCAAGTGGTAGAGTATTAGTCCACGCTGTAGTAGTAATAGTCTGGGTTTCTTCTAAATAGTAGTTTTAGAAATCACTATTACAGGTCCTATTCTACGTATTCGAAATACACTCATGCTATGAAGTGAGTGGACTACTCACTGGCTAAAGGTAAGCCATTCCCCGTTTGGAATTCATAACACAATAACCTATACATGATGAGATTCTCATTCTCATCAATTAGTTAAGAACAAACATTTAGGTGTTAAGTAACCTGTGATCCATACCTTGCTGTGAAAGACCATCATTCATATGGACCACTTAAACACAATAGGTCCTATCCAAACGTAAATCGTACACAAATAAAATGTAAATTCACAAATAAATTTTGAGAATAAATTCTTTTATTACTAAATTTGATAATTACATCAGAAAACTAGTCTAGAGGGCATACATTCCAACAATCTCCCATTTGTATTCTAAGACTAAGAAAGTCCATAGGTGCCCCTTATAGTATCTAAGTGTCTCTTGAAGACACTTTCAGCCAAAGGCTTGGTGAAGGGATCTGCTAGGTTGTTCTCCAAGGCTATCTATTCCACCACGATTTTCTTTCTTTGGATGAAATTTCAGATCAAGTGGTACTTCCTCTCGATGTACTTCCCTTTTTTGTGGTTCTTAGGTTCTTTCGTTTGCGAGACTGCTCCAGAGTTGTTGTAATACACCACAATCGGTCTGTCCATGTATGGCACAACTCCAAATTCTAAAAGGAACTTCCAGAGCCAAACCGCTTCCTTAGATGCCTCCGAAGCTACTACATACTCAGCTTCCATTGTTGAGTCAGCAATGCAAGATTGCTTGATACTCCTCCAAGAAACTGTTTCTCCAGATAAGGCAAAGACATATCCACTAGTAGATTTTCTTTCATTCTTATTTGCTTGGAAGCCTGAGTCTGTATATCTAGTAGGAACCAAGTCATCAGCCCTGTAAACTAGCATATAATCTTTCGTACCACTGAGGTACTTGAAAATATACTTTACAGCTTACCAATGAATCTCCCCAAGTTTTGACTGATATCTGCTAACTACGCCTACGGCAAAGTAGATATTTGTCCTAGTGCACAGTATGGCGTACATGAGACTTTCCACAGCCAAAATGTAAGGAATCCTACTCATCCTATCTTTTTCCTCTTGAGACTTTGGACAGTCCTTAGAACAAAAAAATAACCCATACCTGCAAGGGATTATAGCTCCCTTGCATGTGTCCATGCTAAACTTGGGCCAGCATCTTATCAATGTATGTCGTTTTGGATAATCCTAACATTCTCTACTTCCTATTTCTAAGAAGCTTAATCCTAAGAATGTAATTGGCTTCTCCCAAGTCCTTCATATTGAATTGACTAGATTGTCAAACCGTAGTAGATGATAATGTTCCTACATCATTCCCAATGAGTAGAATGTTATTCACATATAGGATAAGAAAAACTACATTTATGCCTTCCAATTTCCTGTATACGCATGGTTCATCCTCGTTTTGAATGAAACTGTAAGACTTTACAGTCTCGTCAAAATGAATGTTCCATGTTCTAGATGCCTGCTTAAGTCCATAAATAGACTTCTTAAGTTTGCAAATCATATGTTCCTGGCTTATAGTAATAAAACCTTCCGGTTGGGATATATATGTCTTCAGTAAGATGGCCATTAAGAAATGCTATCTTGATATCCATTTGCCATATCTCGTAGCCGAAATAACATCCAATGGCAAGGAGAATATGGGTGAACTTAAGCATGGCTATAGGGGAAAAGGTTTCTCGTAATTGATTCCCTCTTTCTGAGTATACCCTTTCGCCACAAGCCTAGCTTTGAAAGTTTCTACTTTCTATCCACTCCCATCTTCCTCTTGTATTGCCACTTACACCCAATGGATTTTATCCCTTCAGGTGAAGCTACAAGATCCCAAACCTGATTGAAGTACATAGACTCAATCTCGACTTTCATTGCTTCATGCCATAGATTTGCATCAGCATCAGCATCAGCAATAACCTCCCCGTATCTAGTGGGATCTTATTCTTGATGGTCAGAGACCAGCTTGAAAGCATCTCCTATCCATCTTTCTGAAGTTCTAGATACCCTTGCACTACGACGAAGCTCCGTTTGTACAGATTCTTGAGGTTGTGCCTCTTCTTATTCCATAATCGAGTCTGACGAAGTTGATTCAGAAGATAACTTCTCATCGAATTCCAACCTTATTGAACTTTTACTGGATGTACTTTGATCATCTTCCAAGTATCTAGCATTAGTACTTACCAGTACTTTCTGCTCTTTGGGATGATAAAAGTAACCTCCTTTTGTCCCTTTTGGATACCCAACAAAGTGGCATAATTCTAATCTTAGTTCTAGCTTGTCTCCCTTGATCAGTACATAAGCTAGACATCCCCATATCCTCAGATGATTTAGACTTGGCTTACACCCAGTCCACATCTCATTGGGTGTCCTAGGTACTGACTTGAAATGCACCAAGTTCAGAATGTATACCACTATTTCCAAGATATATCCCCAAAAAGAGACTGGAAGAGTAGCATGAGACATCATAGTTTCAAACCATTTCTATTAATATCCTATTCCTTCTCTCAACTACTTATTCTACTGGGATGTACCCGGCACAGAGAGTTAGGATACTATCCTGTGATGTACCATGTAATTCTTGAACTCACTGACAAAGTACTCTCCACCATGATCCTATTGTAAGGTTTTTATCATTTTACCTGTCTGACACTCCACTTCAGCCTTCAACTCTTTGAACTTGTCAAAAGAGTTAGATTTGCACCTCATCAGGTAGACGCAACCAAACCTTATACAATCATCCATAAAAGTGATGAAGTACTCAAAACCCCCTCTAACTTATGTAGACAAAGGACCATACACATCAGAATGAACAAGACTCAATATCTTCTTAGCACTATCAACCTTTTGGGTGAACGACCTTTTGGTCATTTTTCCCATGCGGCAGGATTCATACTAAGGCCAGCATTCCAATCTTAACAAGCCCAAGGGCTCATCATGGATTAACCTCTGAATCTTGGTTGAGTTAATATGACACAACCTTAGATGTCAAAGATATGAGTCATTGACATTAGTCTTTTTCTTTTTACTTAAAGGTTCAGATTGAGCGTAATTTATTTTATTATTTGTAGGATTTAAAAAGAATAAGTTTTCATACATGTGCTTTGTACATAAAACTTCTCCATTTCTACTGATAATAATACTAGAATGGAAAGAAATAGAACATCCATGATTTATTAGCATTGCAACTGAAATCAAATTCTGTCGAAAACCGAGGTACATATAAAATATCCTTCAAATTAACTACTTTGTTATAATAAAAAACAAGATCTAGTTCTCCCACAGCAAAGGCCTATACATGTGCTCCATTTCTTACCCGTAGTCCATGCTCGCCCTTCTGGAGTCTTCTTATCTTTCTAAACCCCTATAAGGAGTTACAGATATAATCAATAGCACCAGAATCAATAATCCAAGTGGAAGTTGATCCAACCATTGAAATTGACTCTAGATAGAGAACAATACCTGTAGGATTTTTCTTGGCCTAAAGTTCTAGATACTTCTTTTTCCAGTGTCCCTTCTACTTGCACTTAAACCACTTGCCTTTAGGCTTATTAGGCTGGTTCTTGGGTTGGGCCGGTACGTTTCCCTTCTTCTTCTTGAACTTCCTGGGCTTGGACCCAATTCTGGAGAAAAGTCCTAGCAATCATAGCCTTGGACTATGGCTTCATGACCTTCTCTGCCACCTAGAGCTCTTTCATTAACTCAATTAAACTCATGTTTAACTTGTTCATGTTATAATTTAACTTGAACTGAGTAAAAGAGCCGGAAGAGATTCGAGAACCCTGTACACTTAGCTATTGGGGTTAATTACAGCCCCTAAGACTTCTGCTTCTTGGAAAGCAGCAGTCATCTTAAGCATATGCTCTCTGACTGATGCTCTCTCAGCCATCTCAGTGTTGATGATCATCTTAAGAGTCTCCTACCTTGTGAGCCAGCTCTTATTTGCAAACATTATGGCTAGTGATTAGCTACTGTCGTATGCAGTGGTCATGTACTCATGTTTAAACTAGAGAACATTAGATATGGAGGCCAACATGCAACATTGAGCCATCTAGTTGGCCTTCTTCCATGCTTTCTCAGCCTCTCGCTCCTTAGCAGTGGAACCCTCCCTAATAACAGAGCAGGTGTCAAAGAGGACATATTTATACTCCTCAACAGTGAGTATTATATCCAAGTTCCTTTTCTAATCCACATAATTTAGACCCATTAGCTTATTCTCACAGAGAATAACAACCAAAGGACTAAAAGAACCTCCACCAACCATTTCTGAAAAATAAAAAATAAAAGAAATTTAGTTTGTGAAAAATAAAATAATTTGTGACTTCATCCTCATATTAAATCCGATAAAAGTTAACCCTATCACTATTATCTTCAATATGATTAATTTAGCTCCTAGAAAAAATGACATAGCTTCTTGGGAAGATTAACTATTTCCTAAGGTAAGTGTATTAACCACCATAAATTAATTTTCCTTCTAGGTAATGATCTAGAAGATAACTCCATTGTTAGATAACCGTTTCTTTTCATTTCCTATAGACATTTCTCGCACTATAACCTCCAACATGAGTTGGCCGATCATAGCACGTGTCCTGGGTTATTAATTATATCCATCCATTAGTTCTAGATCCTTTTAGTATCCGCATCCTATACGGGTTCACTCCCAGGGTGACGCGAGGGGACTCACGATCTCTAATGAAGATCGTGATAGAAGCCGTGGGGCCGTAAGAACCCATCTCCCACTTAGTATTTTAAAGTAAGGGTTTTCTTGAAAAATATCCTTTGAAAATTTCAATTAAGTTTTCTTTTAACTCAAAAATAAAATATTTAAACCCAAAAAAATTTCTATGTCAAGGTTTATACCCTTTGAGAAATTTTTCATGGATTAATTTTATTTAAGTTAATAAACTTAATAATTTCAAAAATTTCCAATATAACTTTCGAGATATTTTGATATCAAGTTTAATTTGACAAAAACAATTTTCTTGTTAAAATTAAATCAAAATAGTTTTCTATTTTAATTCACAAATATATCTAAATCCAAAATATTTTTTATGTCAAGGATAAAACCCTTTGAGAAAATAACCAAGAATTAATTTTTGTTCGAATTAAAATTAACCATTTGATTTAAGAAAAATATTTTTCTTTGTCAAAAATTCCGAAAGACTTTGCTCTTTGAGAAAACACGTACATAGAGTACAAAAAGAAATAAGCCTGCTAGAAAACTGTAAACGTTTTCATGTTTTTCTATTCTTTTAACCTAAGTGTCTAAATAATAGAATTAAACACATTAATTAATTAATGGTCTTATTTAATCCTAAATTTCCTTTACTATTATTTTTCATGCAAAATATTCAAAGAATATTAACTATTGCAATAAAAATAACTTCGCCTGGTATAGGACCAAAACTTTTTTTTTTTTAGTCCAGTGCACCCGCCACAATGGATCATGGCCCATGGGCCAGGATCCGGGTGGGTGCCCATGACCCAGCCCGCCAATAGCCCCATTCTCGGACAAAATTGAAGACTAAGCAATTTGCTTCCTTCTTCCATGAGGAAAGCTTCCTCGCGGCGCGCGAGGAAGCTTTCCTCATGCCCTAACTAGGCTATGACTCCAAGCTGCAGCCTGAACGGCTCCACACTCATCCAAGGCAGGCATCTCGGCTCGGTTCATCTTCTCCAGATTTTCTTGCGATTTTCCTTTTGCAATTTTGCATTTCTTCTTCTAGTTCTTTCGTCCAGATAATATATAAAACCACTTAACAAGCTCCTATACCTTTAAAAATAGTGAGCTTACATGTTTCATCTAAGAAAGCAGTAAATTACAGTGTTCTTATGCTTCTACTCACAAAGCTTGCACAGAGACTATCCCATACCAGAAACGTGAAGGTTCACAGAAAATATCCAAAACAAATATTTTCTTGTTTTAATTTAGACTAGCATACTTCCTACATTTGCCAAACCATGGCTCTGATACTACTTGAAGGATGAAATGGCATAAACGATGAAACCGAAAGGATGCTCACTAAACAAAAAAATATATATACAGAGCATCATGGAAGCTGTTTACCTCTGTGTTTGAATGACCTTATTGGCATTGAAGAAGATGTCTGAACCAGGATACTTGAAGCCACTGGATCACATCCTTGTAAACGCCAGCTTCGTCTCATTTATGCGAAGCTTTTGAACTTTTGGAATGACGCCCTTTCTTCCTTTGCCGATAAAAGCATACTATGTAACACCCCTACTAAAAACAGCAATGGAAGCATATTAACACCGGGTGTTGTGTAACACCCCACTACCTAGGCCCAATAGGGGCGGGGATGTCGCTCCGTCCAAAAGACAAGGCGTCTTTATAACTAGGTCACACAAACAAAAATAAAACAATACTTTAAAATTAAAAATTATTACAATCTAAGAAATCTAGATAAATCCATAAATACATTGAATACTCTCGTCTCTCAAAGCAATACATAAAGAAAATATCACAAGGCCTTTAAAGCAAGTAATAAACTATCTACTCATCTCTACAGTAGGACCGACCTGAAAACATGGCAAAAGGGTGATGAGATAAAAATCTCAGTAAGCCCGTGTGTGCTTTAAGTGTTCAGTGAAAACAGTTCATGTATGCAAAGGGTAAGAATTTCATAAGAAAAATACTGGCAAGCAATAAACAATGTTAAAATCAAGAGTGGCGTTTGGCTTTTCCAACCATACATGTACAACAAAATTAACCACTCGAAAAGGCGGCCATGGGTTATCACACGTTGGGCCCCATAACCAAACAACGGTCAGAATGCCACATTTTGTGCAAACTGACAAAAAGGTAGGTGATTGGCCTACCAGGTAAGATACTCCTTCTCTACACCCAAACAAAACCGGTTGTCCACTCCGGCAACACACAGTCCACATGACTGAAACTTGCTAGCTCGGACTGGCATGACTAACTAGTACTAACGTTTCTCTAGGTTGAGTTCATCTTCTGGAGATGGCCTCCTACCAGAAGACTCGCTCTTGCTCTTCAAAACTAGTACTACTAGCCTACCCTTATTGAGTACTCAACGTTTGATTGTCCCACTTGAGAGAAAATTCATAAAACATAGATTTACTTGAGAATGGCAATCAAGGGTTTCTAAAGTCCTTGTCAAAATTGGTTTTAGAAACAGTTTGGTATTTGAGTAAAACTGCTTGTTGATTTTCAAATAATTTGTTTGTCTGAAACAAGAAAGGAAATAGTCCTTAATTGCCTTTACCAAATTAGTGTTCACATACTTCGTGTTTAGCTTGCCATAGTAACCTTTTACAACAAACAAGTTTTATGCAGGAGCTTACCTGATCCTTTGCTTGAGATAAATCAAAGATCTTCAAAAACTGACCTAACCCCCGCCTGGGGTAAACACAAGCCATAATTAAACTCAAGCTAAAATTTGCTTTCATAAATAATCCTAACTCAACTTACTACAATCATGACCCTAATGTCCCAAACTTTAAGGCTAGACGCTAAAAAGAATTTTATAAAATAAATCTAGCTTGATAATAAAATAACTACGGTTTGTGAAATAGTTATTAATAAGTTGTAGGTTTAAATCTCGTTATTAATAAATTAGAGTTTATTTGATGAAGAGTCCTAGGCTCTAGAGGATACTATTTAGAATAATAATCTATTAATAATTAACGGTTAGAAAATAATTGGTCAATAAAATTAATAGTAAGTAAATTTTAATATGTTTTGATTAAAAGATAATAAATAAATTTTATTAGTACTTATGAATTTATGACTTACAAGATTAATATTCTACATATTATGATTATTTACATAAAAGGCTTTATTTGATATTATTATTTATATATTTTATTTCTTTAATAAAAGCTATCATTTATTTAACTAAAATATCATTATTTTATATAATAGTCCAAATCCACATTTTCCTAGGGTTTTCGAAATCATTAGAAGAAATTATAGTATTAATCATTTTATTGATGAAATAAAATTGGCTAACTTAATTAGCTTAGGAACAATAAGGTCATGATCATAATTCCTATTGCTAACCATCATCATGAACATACACTCTACATCAATCAACAAACCATCCAAATCATAGAATAAAGCATAGATCCAAATCTACCAACACATGATCCAAACTCCACTAAACATAATCACATTTATAGCCTAAACAAGAATACATGAACATAAAACCCTGTTCACCAAAGGTGACATAATCTCTAACATGCTTAATCATTCACACTACTCACAACATGAAGACATGCAACAAACCCTAAAACATCATAAAATTCAACCAAGATCAATCATCCTCATGCATCAATCCCAACTCCATCATATAAACACATTCATTCTCATGCTTCAATCTCAACTCCATCACAAAAACACATGTTCAAACTCTAATCATAATCGATCCTTTTCCAATAATATCCTAAAGAAATGAATCTAAAATTTTAAGAGAAGATTGAAGAGGCTTACTTGAATGATGACTACCTTGAAGACGTTTCAAAAGAATCCTCATGCTTGGAAAGCTTAGTCCGTCTAAAGAGGAAGAAGAAGAAAATGGCCATGGTTGGAACAACCATTTCACCCGAGAGAGAGAGAGAGAGAAAGAGAGATTTTATTAGTAAATTCCATTAAATATCGAAGATGGAAGAAGATGGAGATAATTGTCCATGCTTACCTTAAAAGTGTTCTTGAGCCTTCAAGAAAATTCTAGTATTTTTTATCCGAAAGTGGAACTTTAATTCCAGGGTTTGATGTTATAAATTGCAAAAATGGATTCAAGAGGAAGAGTAGGTGTGATATGGAGTTTTTGGAGAAGATTGAAGAGGTTTTGAGTGGTCTTATGTGTGGAGAAGGGTGGTGGGTGTTCTTGGAGGTTTGGAAAGAATGCAGGAAGGCTAGCCGAAATTCTACTTGGAAAGAATGGCCAAATGGGTTGGAGAATTTTGGTGATTTAATTCTCAGATTTGGAAGAAAAGGAAAGATGGGTTGTTTGAAATTCAAAAAGAATGATTTAGGGAGTAATTATGGTAGCAAGTATGGTAAGAATTTCTTAGTTGAAGGAGGTCTTTTGTGAGCTTCAATGGCCGACTGTTTGGCTGGGATTTTGTTGAGATGAATGATGCTTGAAAGAGCTATAGGGTGGCCGAATTATGGAGTGCAATGGTGAAGGAATTTTTTGGATAGTTGAGGTTTAATCCATAGAAGTTTGCTTGAATAATTTGCTGGAATTTTGGACTCCAATTGATAGCTTGATTGTAGTGATTGATGGAGGGATTTTAGGAGCAGCCATGGAGCTTCATTCGAGTAGACTAATGGAGAAGATGATGAAGCTCAGTTCATGGATTACTAAGGTTGGTTTTACAGAAAAAAAAAATGGAGTAAGTTTCAGACAAGGGTGAAGAAGAAACAAAGCTAGAATTTCTGGTTGGTTTTTCGCATGGCTTGCGGGAATTTCTGTGCAGATTTCTCTGCAATGCTTCAGCCAATTTGCAGAAGGTTTGAAGGCTATTGGAGGGTCCTTTAAGGTTGGTTTCCAGCCGTCTTTATAGAGGGAAGACAGGGTTAAATTGCTGGTTTGAAAGCTGGAGGAACAGCTTGGTTTTTCGAACTGCTATGCTGCGAAAACTGTCTAGGAATTTTTCTGGTTTGCACAGCTTTTGTGCAGTCCTGTTTTAGCTAAAGTTTTCAGTCTTCAAGCTAAGTGAATTGGTTATTTTTCTGGAAATATTTGAGAGGAAAATATGGCTAAAGATTTCAACAATTGGACTGATCAAGAAGCTGGAAAATTTTCCAGATTACTACATGAAGAAGATGAATACCTATAAGTTAGAGTTTGAAGGTTCAACTATGAAGTTTAATTTCCTTGGGAACCTTCTATAACTCTTCCCCATTTTCAGATAAAATTCCATCCTCCAAGAGGCATCTTCAAAGCTTTAAAAATCACAGAACCTTGCTGGAATTTTTTGGAAATGAAAATGATAATTGGGCAACTTAATTGATCAAGAATTAAGGTAAGTTAGAGAACAAAAAGGGTATGAATCTCTTAGGGATTTTTGTAGGGTACAAGAGTGGAATTAGGACATTCCTTTCATGTCTCTCCTAGGACAACACTCCTACTCCTCCCTAAGGCATGCAAGGGCCGAAAATAGCCTACCTATCAAAAAATAAAATTTAATCATGCTAAAACTCAAATGATGGAATTTGAACTCAAGACATCAAGGATTTATTCCAAAGCTCTAACCACTAAATTATAACAACTCTTTTTCTTATTTTCTCTCCCAAATATTTTTCCTATTTAACCGTCAAGCTATCTCCCTATTTCTACCTCAAGCAAAATTATCATTTTGCCTTTCTTACTCAATAAGTACAATTAAGCCATCTAGACTACAAATCACAAATCCAAAGCACATAAAATCATACAAAAATATATTTATGCTTGCAAGAAAATATGATATGCATCCCGACTCCCTTACTCTAGGGTTGGTTTTAGTTGGGTTTCACATGTCGCCCCGTCTAGTTTCCCAGACCAAGGGTCTTTATAATGAAAACAACATAGTAAATACATATATAAGGTCCAGACTCAACAATATCTCACCCTGATAGCCACACACATACATATATTAGAAAATCTCATATATGCCATCTCTATTTATAGCTGAATATAGTACATGATCAAAGGGGAAGCTGTCTAGACCTAAACCGCCGACTTTGTGGTATCATCCGTCTATCTGTAGATCTACTCGGCTCTGGATCCTACAAAAGATAAGATAAAAGACACATGTGAGTGACGAATCACCCAGTGAGTCCCGTGTGCGCTAGTACTTTATGAAAGTACAGGGTACATAAAACTTTTGCGAAATAGCATATCATTTGTTCATTGGAAACAATTCTAAAACTCTCTAAAGAAGAGTTTATTCAAAACTCAATCCATTTTTGAAAAACTACATTTCAATTTCAAATCATTGCACTTCTCGAATAGAAGGTTGGCCTGTATCCACATGCAAGTCCCGCAGTCCTTACCTTCGGCGCCACGTATCATTGTACTAAGACCGCAGCCTCCAGAACTCAACCATGCGTCACCGAAATAAGTACACCGCAGCTTACTCCTGCTTAGGTATACCACAATACCTAGTGTATCATAGCACACAATCTTTCACTTGCCACCATAAGCTAGGGGTCCTAATCCTGACGTCAATCTCCATCGAGGTGGCAAGGAGTCAAATGCACCAGTGTCCCCGCTCGGCATCCAACGAATGACTCAAAATAAGAAGTGCCCACAAACGCAGCAATTGCCAGGTGCTAAACGACTAGCCAGGATTGTAACACCCCTACTAAGAGTAACAACGGAAGCATATCAACACCGAGTGTCTCCCCGTCCAGTTACTCAGACAAGGGGTCTTTATAACGAAAAATCCAACAGAGTATTATCCAAAAGGGAAATGTTCGGACCTATTCTGCTATCACTGTGGTATCGTCCTCTATCTGTAGGTTCTTCCAACTCCGAATTCTATAAAAAGGTAAGATAAAAGACACATGTGAGTGAAAAGTCACCCAGTGAGTCCCGTGTGTGCTAGTGTTTTATCAAAGAGGCAGAGTACATAAATCTTTTTGTGAAATAGCATAACATTTGTTCATTAGAAATGAATCCAAAACTCTTTAATGAAGAGTGTATTTAGAACTCAATTATTTTTGGAAAACTGTATTCCAATTGTCAAATAATTGCCCCAGTTATCAAAACACAGGCAATTCTCCATAAAAAGTCAGCCTGTATGCAAGTCCTGCAGTCCTTTCCTTCAGTTACATGATTTCTTATGCTAGGGATTGCGCCTTACATCACGTCACCCATGTTATGCCGGAATGGTGAGCGTAAAAATGTACCTCACCTGGCACTTAGGGATCTTTTACTTGCCACCATAAGCTAGGGGTCCCAATCCTGACGTCAGTCACCATCGAGATGGTAAGGGATTGAACACACCGAGTGTCCCCGCTCGATATCATATGAACAATCCACCATCATAATCAATAGGCAATTGCCGGGCTCAAAATGTCTAGCCAGGACGACTCAACTATATGTCCATCGCCCTATTTGGAGTAAGACAATCCCCAGAACTAATCAGGTTACTTGGGATCCTCTATCTCTAATATGAGCTAGTACAAAGATCAGAGTCCTTGCTGAGTACTCAACATTAACAATACTAACCCTGTCTGACTAATCAGGCCAAAGGGTTATCTGTTCCTACAGAATTTTCAAATCAAAATATTTTTAGGGCAAAATAACATTTTCCAAAATCATGTTAAAACCAGATAAAGGGTTCTATTCACACATCAAAATGTGTTTCCAAAAGTAACCAGGTCATTTTCCCCGTACTCGATCACAAAAGTCATTTCCAAGGGTATTCAGGTCATTTTACCAATACCCGATTCCAAAAGACTTTTCAAAGGTATTCGGGTCATTTTACCCTTACCCGATTTGAAAAATATTCACAAGAGTTCCAATAAGGATATTTCGATCATTTATCGAATACCCAAGTTCCAAAGGTTTTCATAAAATATTCTAATAAGAACATTTGGAACATTTTCCAAATACCCGATTCCAAAAAAGGAACTCATTTAAAGAAATCCAGGATTCTAATTCCAAAAGAGGATTAAATTCAATGTTTCCAAACATATTTTCATAAAATGTCCCAAATGGTATATAATATAGCATTTCATGGAAAAACAAAGCACACTAACTTTAGAAAGAGTTTTAGAAATTCAAGGGACTCACCTCATGTCCTAAGCAACTCTTTCCGTTCACAACCGTTTAACCTCTGTTCCTACCGTTTTTGACACTTCGTTTGCCGTTTGTCGCTAATCCTACACTAAACATCGTTTTCGGATCAATTCGTGTTTGGCCGAAAAATAGCCGACGGGTAGCCGACGTGCCCGACAGTTAGTCGATGTTCAATCGTCGTTTAGCCGACGGGGTTGACGGTTAGCCAACGGTCAAGAAAAACGTTTAACTTTCGTTCGCGTCGTTTTTCCATCATTTGATCAATTCTCTCATTTTTCTTTTTCCACATCCTTCCTCCCTTCATAAAAAAGGGATTTACTTCATGTTTCCCCCAATTATTTTATCCAAAATCACATAATTTATCACCCTTAAGTCCATCCATTTTCGGACTACTTTCTAGAATTTCACTGGTTTTACACACCATTTGTTTTGCACATAACTTTCAATCCACAAATCCAAATGATGTCAAACCAATTGTAAAATGTCCTTAAGACATTCCTTTATAAGTTCCAATTCATGGAATTCCGATTCTGCTGTTCATTTGTTCAGTTTTGAACACAAAGTTCCAGTAGTAAAATCCCGTCACTGATTTGGCACCTTTTACTATTTTTAGTATAACTTTTGATCTGTAAATCCGATTAACCTAAAACTTTCTTCAAAATACATCTATTGTAACACCCCACTACCTAGGCCCGTCAGGACCGGGGATGTCACCCCATCCAGAGGACACGGGGTCTTTATAACTAGGTTACATGGAACCCAGAATAAAATAAAGACTTTAAAATTAAACTTATTACAACCCAAAAGATAAATACTGGTACAAATCCAAAATAAATTGTTTGCAACAATCTCTCAAAACATCACATAAAGAAAATAATACGAGCTTTCAAAGCATAGGCAATAATCTAGCTATTGACCTCCACAGCAGGATCTCCCTGAAAACATGGCATAAAAGGTGATGAGATAAAAATCTCAGTAAGCCCGTGTGTGGTTTGAGAGTTTCAGGTAAAATAATTCATGTATGCAAGTTGTAAAAATTTCATAAAGAAAAGTGCTGGCAAGCATTAAATAAGTATTGAAATTAAGAGTGGTGTTTTGCTTTGCAAACCACACATGTGCACAATAAATACAACCACTCAAATGGGTAGCCATGGGTTACCACACGTTGGGCCCCATGACTAAGTAACGGTCAGAATGCCACACCTTATGCAAGTTGACAAAAGGTAGGTGTACGGCCTACCAGGTGAGATACTCCTTCATCTCTACACCCAAACTTACCGGTTGTCCATTCCAGGAACACACAGTCCACATGACTGAAACTTGCTAGCTCGGACCGGCATGACCTACCAGACTGTTATCCTATCCAGAAAGGACTCACCCCTCAAAGGTGGCCACCTACTGAGAGACTTACCCTAACCCTTCAAAGACTAGTCCTGGTAGTCTACCCTTATTGAGTACTCAACGTTGATTGTCACACTTGGGAGAAAATTGATCACACATTGTTTTATTTGGAAATAGCAATTAAGGATTTCTAAAATTCTTGTCAAAGTTAGGTTTTAGAAAGAATTTAGAATTTTGTGTAAAACTGCTTGTTTGATTTTCAAATGATTTGGTTGACTGGAATAAAAAGGAAAAACAGTCCTTAATTGCCTTTACAAAATAAATGTCCATACACATCGCATTTAGCTTGCCACAATAATTCCGTTGGTCTTCACAAAATTCCATGCAGGAGCTTACCTGATTCCTTACTTGCTCAAATTCAAGAGTCTTCCAAGGCTGACCTAACCCTTCCTGGGGTAAACACAAAACATAAGGTTACACTCAAGCTAAATTCACTTACACAAGTAATCCTAGTTCAACTTATTACCATCACATCCCTAATGTCCTAAGCTTTAAGGCTAGATGATAAAGAATTTTATAAAATAAGTCTAGTTTGATAAGTTAAAATAACTTGGGGTTCTAGAATAATTGCTAATAAATTGTAGACTCAATTAATAATTCTTGTGTGTTATTATTAATAAATAACCTAAGGTTTGAATATCGAATAATACTAACCCTAACTAATATTAATAAATGGTAATTTAAAAATAGCTTTATTGTAAATAAATAATAAATTACAAATAATTTTTAATTAATTTTTTAATAGATAATAAATAATTAGTAATAAATAAAAATAATAATAAATGAATTATTTTAAATCTTTTAATAAATAACAAATAGATTTTAATATAGATAATATTTAGGAATATGGGTAAAAGTTTTAACTAGGGCCTACAAAGTCATTAATTAATTCTAATATTTTATTTATTATTATTTATATAAAAGATTTATCTATTATTATATATTATTTTTAATAAAAGATTTTATTTATTTGATAAATAAAATATTAATATTCCAATTAATAATCCAATCCAAATCTTTCTAGAGTTTTGAATTTTATAGAGAAAAATATAGTAGTAATTCTAATTAAAGTAACAAAATTTGTTAATAAAAATAACCTATCAACAAGAAAATAACCTCTCACCATGATTTTCCTATTGCTAGAAGA